>OY284489.1:24722614-25922614 GCA_958336395.1 Ctenicera cuprea | reverse complement strand
AACTTCTACGTTCCTGACTGGCCATGGTCCTTTTAATAAACACCTTAACACTAGAAGTAGTAAACGACCCCATGTGCAGGTTCTGTGGAGAAAAAGAGGAATTTTCCCTCCACCTTCTCACCCATTGTCCTAGACTAATGGTACTGAGGCACCGACACCTCAACATCCCGTTTCCAGAACCACAGGAACTACAAGATATCTCCATCAGGGTTTGGCTTTGGCTTAAGTACCATTCTGAATGAGGAGAATCCCTGAACTAGCGGTAGATGTACAATGGGCTAATTAAGCCTGCGTGCTGTGGTGTTCCGCAACGCCGTAAAAGAGGAAGAAGAAGAAAACGAAAGGCTCGAATTTTTGCAGAGATAAAGGCACTTATAAGAAATTTTTTAAAAACAAAATAAACTTATTCCATTTTAAATATTTACTCTTTACTGAATGCTGGCAGACAATTTATTTGGTAGAAAATGCAGATGATAGATTTACGATCTTCTTCAATACATTTGGTAAATTGATTGTTACTGTTTTCCCAAATCAATTTTGTAAAATGTAAAAGTAATTTAGTTGTAAAACGTCTCGGATTTCCCCAAACATAATAAACTGAGAAGGGTTATTAAGAGACCTTTTCCAAATTTGCAAAAGTTAAAACGATGATGGGCTGGTAGCTTATTACAATCAGTTAATGAAAAATCATAAAAAAAACAAATTATTCAGGCTAAGAAGGCATTTAATGATAGTACATATAATAGAGCTTCCAATAAATGTAAAGCTGCGTGGCACATGATTGAGAATGAAAAAATATTAAACCTAATTGTACCTATCCTTACGAATTTACCGATACCTTCAATAATAAAATTACCCATCAAAGTAGTGCTGCGCAGATGTTTAATATTTCTCAAATTCTATAAAAGAACTTGTGAAACACCACAAAAATAACTAAAACAAGTATTAGCAAGGTTGTTGTGCGTGAATCAATGTTTTTACTAGCCGTGGAAGAACTGGAGGTAGAAAATATTGTAAAAAAAGTATCCAATAAAGACTCTGCAGGATATGATGGCATTTCATGCTCGCTATCGGGGCATGTTGATAAGTACATTGTTCCTGTACGTACACATCTTATAAATTGCTCATTCAAACATGTTATTTTTTCTTCAAAATTGTAATCTTCAATTATTATCCAAATTCTCAAAAAAAGTGATAATTCAAAAATTGAGAATTACAGAGCAGTTTCGGTATTATCGGTTTTTTCAAAAATTTATGGGAAACTATTTTACACTAGAATCTTTAATTTTATAAATACTAAACACTTATTACGTCATAGACAATTTAGATTTCAAAAAGGTTTATCAACCAATGACGCAATGGTGTCATTTTACAAAAATTAGACAACAAAAACAATCGCGGGAATATTTTATGATTTTTCACAAATCTTTGAAACAGTAAATCATGATTTATTAGTAACTAAGTTGAATCAATATTGAATAAGAGGGTAGCATGTAAATGATTAGTATCATATTTAACTAATCGCACCCAAAAAATGGTATTAAGAAAGTCTAGTGAAACTTATACTTCCAACCAGGAAAGCAATAATGTCGGCGTGCCCCAGAGCAGCATCCTGGGGCCACTATTATTTATAATTGTACTAATCGACGTTGTCAACAATAATAAATTTGAATTTATATCATTATTTGCTGTTGATTCTTCATCTTTGGTTTCTGCGGCAAAATTGGATGAACTAAGTAGGTAAGCAAACAATAGTACAAGTGCCATGCAAAAAACTGCATAGATAGCGGAATAATTCTGAACTTTCAGAAAACTGAACTAATTCTCTTCTGTGCCAAAAAAGTTGATCAGAGTTTCTTGGTTAAAGTAAGTAAGAAAAGCTTCCGTCAAAGTAAAGCTACAAAATTTTTAGGTGATCACATAGACGGGAACTTAAACTGGAAGGTGCATACAAATAGTGTTATAAAAAAGTCAAAGATTTCTACTATAAAGTAGAAGAATATTTTTCGCCTAACTTTGAATAAACCAGGCCAGGAATATATTTTGTATTTGGTGTAATACAGACTACTGTGATATACTACATTATTATTATTATTATTATTTACATTATTACTATTTAACATGTGTCGCTCAAACTCTCTTTTGTATTGCATATATCGTTTCTAATCATCTGTGTATTTGTTACTGTAATGACGCCTCCAATGCTTGTATTATAAAGCATTTGCTATTCTAGTCTAAAGTTAAAGTTAAAGTACAGTGTGGTGCAAAAGCTATACCTATTTATAGCAAATACAACTAATCCGCAAACCACTCGAATTCGAAGCTTTCCAGATAATTGAAAATGCGGTAAAACATGAACTGCTCTCTCAGTGCGGAATGTGACGAATGGGTACCTAAACCACACTGTTTGCACTCGATACGTGTGGCATTCAGTTGCATATATCTTTTGAATTGACATTTTAAAACAATAATATAAACATATTCTTAATTAATAACCCATTTTAAGAAATAAAAGTATTAATGATTGTTACTTTTTAGATACGTATGGGTAATTGACGAGTGCGACAAGGAAGTGTATGAACACCACAAGTAAAAATATTGTGGATTATTTTAATGACAACTCACACACAGTTTTAAAAGTTCTATAGATACGTTAATCCCCACTGTTTATCTCTGATAGTGTGTCCTGATTGCACCTATTCCTGTCTTCCAGTAAAATTGTGACAGTCTATATACCATAACTAACAATAATTATTGATTGGTTTTAGATATCTAGCAACTGGATGTTCATTCAAAGCTCTTGCCTTTTCTTTTTGCCTTGGAGCATTTACTGTAGCAATTATTGTGTCTAAAGCTGCGTTTACATACAGCAAACGAAGGCGAACGAACAATAGCAAACCGCCGAATTCGCATAGTGTAAACGGGTAAGCAAACACGAACGAAGCAGTGCGTTCGCGTTCAAAATTTTTGTAGAATGACTGCAACTGATTTTGAATTTCTTTTGAATATGATTGGTTTGAACGTCGCAGCAAACTGCGAATGAAGAAGAATGTTTTAATAAAACGTTTAAACTGCGCACGAATTCTTTTTGATGTACCGCTCAAGCAACGAAGCCCAGCGAAAGCGAACACGAACGAAACAGTGCGTTCGCGTTCGCTGGGCTTCGTTGCTTGAGCGGTACATCAAAAAGAATTCGTGCGCAGTTTAAACGTTTTATGATGCGTTTACATACAGCGAACGAAGGCGAACGAACGATAGCAAACCGCCGAATTCGCATAGTGTAAACGGGTAAGCGAACACGAACGAAGCAGTGCGTTCGCGTTCGCTGGGCTTCGCTGCTTGAGCGGTACATCAAAAAGAATTCGTGCGCAGTTTAAACGGTTTATTAAAACATTCTTCTTCATTCGCAGTTTGCTGCGACTTTCAAACGGTTTTTTTTTTAAATGGAGTGGCCAAACGATGTGGTACTCAATCTTATTAAACTGTATGAAGAGCGACCATACATGTGGGACCCAAAACATAAAAACTATAAACTGAAATCCAAGAAAAGTGACGGTTGGAAGGAAATTGGCGATTCTTTAAATTGTGGTGCTCAAGTAGAACCGAAGCGAAAAGAACGCGAACATTCGGTTCAGTGAACGAATAAAAGCGAATTGTTGGAAAAATGACATACGCTTGCGAATGTTCGTTCGCTATCGTTCGTTCGCCTTCGTTTGCTGTATGTAAACGCAGCTTTATTAAAACATTCTTCTTTATTCGCAGTTTACTGCGACTTTCAAACCAATCATATTCAAAAGAAATTCAAAATCAGTTGCAGTCATTCTACAAAAATTTTGAAACTGCCCGGATGCTAGTTCTCCTCTTAAGTTGTTCATTGAATCTGTGCCACCATATGCATCTCTATTTCTAAATAAAGATGTCATCCACCAGCGCCTTCGGCGTCTACATTTTCGATTGGTAAGTAGACTTAGCACCATAAATGATGAACTTGCAATTATAAATTTTTCGTCAGACATTATAATAAATATTTAAATTCAATCAAGTAAAACCGAAGCGAAAAGAACGCGAACATTCGGTTCTAGTGAACGAATAAAAGCGAATTGTTGGAAAAATGACATACGCTTGCGAATGTTCGTTCGCTATCGTTCGTTCGCCTTCGTTCGCCTTCGTTCGCTGTATGTAAACGTAGCTTAAGGCGATAGTTGCATTATGATAAGAATTATAGCCCGAATATATGCTACTGCCAACAAAGAACAAGTTTAAAGCCAAAGCATAAGATTTTTAAAATTTTTGGAACTTTGCAAATGTTATTGGAACTATTGATGACAAACATGTTAGCGTTTTGTGCTTGAAAGATTCGGGATCAATGTTTTACAATTGTCAATTATAAACAATATTTTTATTTTTTGTATTGAGGTCAGTAGTTTAAGTGTCTGATTTCTACAGTTTATTGATTACAAAAGAAATTATTCCAATGCAGCATGTTTTTCGAAAAGTGCAGCAAATAAAGCTTCACAATCTGTAGTTATTATTAATAGTTTTAATTGCACCTGCTCCTCGTGCCAAGCCTGCTTCTCAAGAATAAATAGTTCATTCCGGGAGAGTTACCGGTACCGACTACAAGTACTGACAAGCACCCAGCAGCTCCTTTTCAGTACGTCTGTGTTTATTAAGATAAATAGATTTTCGGCGCCGTTAAACGCCAGTAACCAATAAGCCAACAACCTGTTTTTTTTCTTTACGTACCCTAAAAAACAGTGCCGTCCGCCTAGCAGTGTCGCCGCTCAATTCCCACGGCCACCTTATAGGTCATCTTATGGCTTTCATTACTTGATTTCTTTGTGGAGGAAGTAGCCGTGAAGACTGCCTTGAGGCTGCGCCATAAAGGTATGTGGCACACAGCAGGCAAAGGTTGCAGACATACCCACATCCTGGATGAGGCAATCGTCAAGACTCCTCTTCTGGATGTTATGGTAGACTACCTCTCTTAACAATAAGCTTTTAATAGACACTTTAGTGTTTACGCGAATGCTGGATCAACCCAGCATATGCAATATGGACCGATGGATCTAAAACAAGGCATGGAACGGATGCCGGAATTTTCCACGATGACCTAAACCTACGCCAGAGTATACCACTAGGCAAAATTGCAACTGTCGTCCAAGCGGAGGTAGTGGGAATAATGAATGATGCAAATACAATTCTTGTATGACAAATCAAGAACCAACCTATTGGTATCTATAGTGATAGCAGAGCCACTTTACTTTACAGATGTCCTGGGCAGTTGCAAAATTACCTCAAGAGTGGCAGTGCAGTGTCGTGAAGCTCTCGACGATATCTCAAAAGATAATGTCGTTTCCCTTGTTTGGGTGAAAGGACATGACGGCATCTAATTCTACAGTAATGAGGAGGCTGACGAGATTGCAAGACTGGCTTCTGAACAACTTCTCTGGGGGCCAGAACCGGTAATTCCCATATCCCTGAAGACATTAAGCTTTATGCTATACAAAAAAAACTTAAAAAGCTGCACACGATGATGGGTTAACACTCAAAGCTGTCGTCAAGCAAGGGCTGCTATTACAGCACCCTCGGCTAAGGCAGCGAAATACTGCGTGCAATTGTCCCGAAAGAACTTGCGACTAGTTGTGGGTATCTTATCTGGACACTGCATCCTATAACAACACATACACAAGATGGGACTGGCGGACAGCCTAAACTTCCGTGCATGCAACGAGAACACGAGTCGGCAGAACATATCCTATGTCACTGCCCAGCTCTTGCAACAACCAGAGGATCCATGCTGGGGAACTTCTGGCCTAACATGGCCGAAATTAGCAACACTCCAATTTCGGATGTCCTCAAGTACATCCAAAAGGTTGGATGGCTTGGGTGATGTCCAATTTGGAGAGCTGCTGGAGAGGTAGTACAATGGGCCCACCTATTGCGGCCTAAGTGCGCGTGAAGTAACTCACCCTCTCAATTCCTAATCCAGAATCCAGTGCCGTCCACATCACGTTGAAATACAAATGTTTCTTTTTTTCCTTGAGTTTAAGTATATGTAAACAACAAAATTTCAGTGGCGATCTTTTCGTTTATTTCTGAAGACAAGTCGCAAGTTTCATCACCAAAAATATTTAAATTGCGTGTTTTTAAAATAGTCAATGGTTTAAGTTTCACTTTTCCGCGAAATTTTGCCTTCCTCTTTGCGCACCTGGCGGTTCATAGATCTGGTGTTAGCTAATTATTTGAATTTTATGCCTAAGTAATTTACTAAACAATCCATGGCTACTAGAAATTCAGACGTATGATTATACTAGAAACTTTTTAATATTTTTAGGTTTTATATCACTATATCTACTGCCATATCATTTAAGATCTTTGTTTAAAAAACATGAGAATTCAAATTACCTAGAAAATGGTTATTCCTAGCAACTAAATAGAAAAAATTCTTTGTTATGTAACTTTGCCTGGATAAGTAGAATTTCTTGTAAAATATTAAAGAAAATAAAGCGGTAAAAATTGCAAAAAATTTCTTCCATATGAGACAACAATGACTCACCAGTTTACATATAAATTACATCAAAATTAAATCTCTATAAGCAAAGACCGCATGCAAAACTTCATGTAAATAGACTAAACCATGTATCGTTTAAAATGTGTCTAAGCTGCCGTCCCTTTTCTAGGCTGTATCTCCGTAAAAAATTATTTCTTGATAGTTTTGTATGAGTAAGGTGAGTTAAATTACATAATTTAGTCTAAAGGACTGGTAGTTAAATTTATGTCAGACTTTTTAAAGGAATCCTTATTTAAAACGTTTACCTTGTAGTATATAGACTTTAATACGACGCAGATATTTCACCTATTGGAAATGGAGTACAAATAAGGATGTCTAAATTTATAATTCAGAAGCAACGGCAGCATAAATCGATTTGCTACAATCTATTGGGACCCATAAAATTACCAAACCCCTACATACAAGCGTGAGGAAGTAATTTATTTCAAAGTATGCCAACATTTTATTACACCTACAGTAAGACCAGTCAAAATATTTTACTACATAAAGTTCGAAAACGACATAATTGCAGTTTCTAATACTTATTTCTGACGCTCAGAAAGTAAAAAACGCGTTGAAAATTTTTTGAACTTTATAGCACAGGTTGTAGCTTGTACGTAGAATCTATATATTAAATCCGGATCTCTTTCACCTGTCTTAAGTATTAGTGGTGAGAGGTCACCGCTACTGGAATCCACATATTTACGCGTATATTACATAAGACACAGATTCGTTTGCACAGTAACCCGTGACAGTATTCCATAGCGATAAACTTCTTTGGGCGTTTATTATTTGTTTGTAATATTGGAATACAATATGCTGATAGCTAGCGATCAGAAAATAGAATGAACCGAGTAAGCACGCGAAAAAAGCGACTGTGATGTCGGCTAACGTAGGGATACGATTTGGCAAACAGCTTGCATAATAGAGTTGTAGTTCTACGCAATTTCACAGAATACTTACTCTACGACAACAGTTTTAGACTGAAAACGAAGCGTGGTCGATTTTTTTATTTAGTTTTTAGTTTGATGCTATAAATTAGCCCAAATGTGCTTGTGTTATTTAATGAGTATCTGTATATAAAATACTTAATTACTTTAACAATATCTATTTATTTTAACCTTATACGTATTTCGGCATGTTTACATGCCATTGTCAAAGGTTATATGAAAAAATAAACAGTTAGTGTTGTTATAGCAATAGAACTTTGTGACTTATCTTGGTAATCGTCTGCAGATGACTTGATTTCTCATTCCAAAACGTCCAGTAGAGGAGAATTTAAGAGATCAATTTGCTCATTCATTCACGGTACAGTTATTAAATGTTTGTGAATTTCAAAAGCTTCAAGTATATCTAATTTACGTTTATCATCACAAAAGTGTAAACATTTTATGGTGTTGTTAGATGTCATTGAATGATTTTGTTCTAGTAAGTGTTTAGCGTAATTGGATTTATGTGGGTGTTTGTATTTGTAACAACGCACGTGTTCTTTATACCTAATATCAAAATTTCTAATTGTCTGGCCTATATAAACCGAATTACAATGCGAACAATTTAATTTATAAATGCCTGATTTTAGCAAATCAAGTCATCTGCAGACGATTACCAAGATAAGTCACAAAGTTCTATTGCTATAACAACACTAACTGTTTATTTTTTCATATAACCTTTGACAATGGCATGTAAACATGCCGAAATACGTATAAGGTTAAAATAAATAGATATTGTTAAAGTAATTAGGTATTTTATACACAGATACTCATTAAATATGGACTTTAACGAAGTAAAGCTGGAAATTATAAATAATGCTTGTGTTATTGTTTAGGTCGCATTCCACAAAATGGCACATGTGCAGTTTTGGAATTTTAACAATCACAAAGTATTCGAATATCTTTTCCCATAATTTTCAAACAAATTTTTTTCTAAGACAGCCTTAACAATTTTTTAAAACTCTGTGGGCTGCTAGAATTAAAGAATTGCTACAATTCGATTTTTTACTAATAGCTATAATTTCAAAATCATATGTTATTTTTTGGTGACAAATTCAGGATATAGTTGGCTACAGTGGAAAATGTAATATATGCGCCAACTATATTTTTAAAAAAATTACGGCAGAAATGATTGTTTATTGATTGTCGCATAATTTAAGTACTGACTAAATATTAGACTAGAAATTTGGACTATTTTCATTTCATTGATTTGTGCTGTCTCTTTAGACGTGTTTCTTGGAGTCTATTGTTATTAACTATTGATACTATCGCGAGGTCTTTAAGTGAAGATAAAAGTTTTAAGAAAAAAAAAAGTTTAATCAAAGTAAAGAAGAACATTGACTGTCTTGAGAGGAAATGGCGTACACTCTTTGGAATCAGATCGTGAGTAAAAAACCTTGTTTACCATACATTTATGTGTTTTTAGAATTCGTAGCTAGCGAAGAAGAGTTAACCTTTGTTTTTTAGCTCGCGGATTCGTTAGTCACTTGACTTGCCCTTTTTGGATTCAGGCACGCCACGTACTTGGTATTTTTACCACTTAGCACAGAACTTACTCCGTTTTTAGTCTTTTTTACAAGTTTTAAACGTTGTCCAACTATACATAATTTTTTATACCTACCTTTTTGCATTTGGTGCAGGGGACTTCAAGAGGATTTGGAGAAAATGGAATTTATAGGAGAAACGGGCCAGTATACATCGGAAAGTATCGACCAGTGACGGCGGCTCGTGGTGTGGCTTACTGGGGGGTCATTTTGAAATATTATTTGTTAAAAATGTGCTTACCCAACCAAATTTAAGATAAACTTATATTTCAAGTCGATCCTTCGCTCCTTCGCGTTGGAAAAATGATCTATCACTAGTTCATTAAAATTGTCAATGTTATTAATTAACGATTTTTCGATGATTAACATAGCTAACGCACTTAACCTTTCTTGCCCTATAGTGTTACGCAAAAATGTTTTTTTTCTTTTTAAAGTAGATAAGCAACGCTCGCGTTTCACCGTTGTCATCGGCAAAGTACACAAATTTTTAATAAGTTTTACACTCTCGGTAAAAGTCTGACAACGATTATTGTTTATAAATAATTGTAGTATTACAACAGCACCAGCACTTTCATAAAAATCCTCACGATCGTATAGCACTTCAAGTTTGGTTTTTAATTTTAAATCGTTTATAACGGGGTAACTAGTCTTCACCAATTTAAAAACATTTTGTGAATAACATTTTTTGTACTCCACGAATTTATTTGCTTGAAATAACTGCGAAACAATTAAATGATTAGAAAATATAAGTCTATGTTCAATTGTTCAACCTCCGATACAATTATGTCGCAAATTTCTACTGCACTTCGAAGTTTTAATTATCTTCATTTATTTTATTTCTTTTTCTGCATGTCGATGGAGCAGCTGGCACAAAATTATTAAGAGTGTAATGCCTAACTTTTTCTATATTACTCCACAACACTTTATGCAATCTACAATTTTATTTAAAATATACCTATTTTTATCAACATTTTCATTAAAATCTTTAATAGATTTTCGATAAGCACTGTCTAGTTGCAATCTGATATCCACATTACCAAGTGTGGCAAAATTCATAGCATTTTTCGTATGATTTGCTGATAAAAATGTTTTTGTACTTTAATTTTTAAATGTTCAATCACGCCGTTTTTACACCACATTGCGTCATCGCAAAATAACAGACACGGGAAACAGAAGAAAGCGTTTCTTATATCACATCCACAAATCCAATCCGATAAAGCATACATTGACTTATTAAATATTATTGTTTTTTATTTAATTTTATATATTATTTGTTTAATAATTAGAGTTGGTGTGGGCGACCGTTTTCTTTTAACTTCAAACGTTCTTCAAACTTCAAATCACGTTGAGCTTTAAGTTTCATTATTTTTTGCACAGACATTTTATAGCACTACCTAAATTAAGTTTTACTACACAAGAACACATCACAAACAAAACCGCTCTAGAAAAAAATACCCGATTATTTCTACACAAAGAACGTTTGTTACTAACCTTGTGTCATACCAACATAAAACGAACGTGTGAAGAAATGCACCAACTACACGTGATTAGCATGCGCTGTTATTCTACTTATTTAATCAGAAAATGGCGTCATCGACCCTGAAGTCTCTAATGCGCACCAGCTTCTTTCCTTTTTTAGCTTGTGTAATCCGAATTTTACCGCAATGAGTTTTCTATTTCACTCTTATTCATTTAAACGCCTTTTAAGCCGGCGGCTTTATTCGGTGGCGTATAGCTGAATTGTGGACAAACAGCGATGTGACCCTCGCATGGATTCGCTTAACGCGCGCGCGATATTCAAACATTCAAACTTTTCGGATCCTGTGGCAGCTTTTTAATAAACGTTCTCGCATTGAAATCTCAAACAAACGTTAACTATAAAGTATTTTTTAAATTTTATAGTGTGTAATATGTTATGTACTCAAACAAAAAGTAATTGTTTTTTCTTATTGTATTGGGAGGTCAATGACCATTTGACCCAATGGAGAAAACGACACTGGTATCGACCACCAGATACTTAGGGCTTTTGGGAAAAAATTTTCAATTTTCAGCAACAAAACGATAGAATTTCATAGGTAAATGGTTGTACGCTGAAACAATTACGTTCAAAGGGGGCTAGAAGAGGAAAAGCACGCCGAAATTTTACAAAATACTAAAATGTTAAAGCAATTCACAAAACGTTTAGGTTTAAGAATTGAGGGCATAATGGCTGTTATTTACTTTGACGATATTCTTTTAATTAGAAAATCCAAATTAGAATGTACGTATGCTGTGTTTATTGATACAAAAATTTTGATTTCTGTTTTTTCCGTTATTTAATGAATTATTGATAGATAATTCAAATAAGTTTGAACCAAGCAGTAATTTACGTTTTTCGCCTTTTAGAGAGCGAGCCGTCCACTGCAAAGCAGCATTTCCCTGGTGGCAGGAAAATTATCAAAATCATCGGACGAGAACATTTAAACAATTACGATTGATGCTTCTTTTAGGTAAGTCGACAAGTTGGAAAATTAGGATAATGTAACCTTAACACTCTGCATCTCGGAACGATGCAATTTTCAATACAAGTTTACATTATTTTAACGTGTTTTATAAATTCCGGAAGTTTTAAAAGTAAACTTCGGACCACCCTGTATACTATACAATTTTTGTATAATTTTTATAGTATACAGGGTGATTTATGTATAAACTTTATAGTATATATACCTTTCTAAAATTTTACTAACTAACCCAGCGGGAGCTTTTTTGGGGGAGGGGGATCTTTGCTTATTTTTTGCTTTTCTATACTTTCACTATTAGGATAATATTGATTTAATTAAAATTTGTGAACAGATCTAAGTTGCAATTGTGATAGCCGTTATTATTAGCACAAAAACTTTCAAAAAAATTGAAAACTGTAAAACGTAAAATACTTTCAAAATTTTGAAAAAGGTTTCTCAAAAACATTGATCAAAAACTGGCGAAATCACGTTTTTATTTTGTAGGTTCATAGTGCTACGAATGAGCTACAACTTGGTATCTGTCGTAGTGCGCTTATTTCCCCCGGCACCTTTTATGAATTTTTGAAAATCGAGAATTCATGGCCTTTATTTACTAATGGAGCTTCGATTGTTTTTCTCACAAAAACTCATACATTCGGTTTCATAAAATTCTAGAGTGGTCCTTGCCGTTTACCTTTTTAGTGTGTAAAGCATAATTTAAGCATAGCACAACACAGAGCCCCCGTAGCAGGTCAGCATATAATAATGTCGTTTACAAAGCGGTTATAAAACCTTGCAGTAAACGGCGCCGGCGCTACTGAAGATAAACGAAACTTTATTTGAATGGCTAGGAAAAGACTAATTTGTAAAGTAAATTAATGTCAGCCATTCTAAGTTAACCTTGCGACCTTATAGTCCGCTTGGGCCTACAATGTTGATGCAAAAATACTTTTAAAAATATGGTAAGCAACACTTTCTAAAGTATAGGAAAGTCCAAAACAAATGCTGCGGTCACTTTTTTTCAGAAATTCAAATCGAATTTATACTACTGTGGCATTTTCTGTATGACGACTTTTCTCATTAAAGATTACGTTATTATAAAAAGTAAGAATAACGCGTGAAGCTTTTTCTAGCATTTTCTTTATCAGACTTTTTTCCAAAGCAATTCTGATTAATTCAGCAAATTTGTCTATTGAATTCTACGTGAAATAAAAGTACGTCTAATTCAATAATTCCAACACTGGTGACGATAACAAGATCATTCAAAAACAAAATGCTTGTCGATAAGCCACGACCTTTAAACTTATTACCCTGAGCAAAATGTCATTAAATTCAGTTGAATTCATATTCACTTCATTGTTCTTGAAACTGAACTTATTTATAAATCAACAAAATAATTTCTTGGATATTTGTTCAATTCCAGTTAACAATTCGCGTCATAAACTTCTGCTGTTTGATTTACCCTAAATAATAATTGTAATAACCTTGTAATATTTCTATAAATTTGCAAATAAAAAGTAATTTTATTTTTAATATATTACTGAACTATACAGGATGAGGCAACCAAAGTGTTACAAGCTGATAGCTTCAAAAGTATAAAAGATTGAGCAACATTTTTGTTTATTTTATAAGATGAACGGAGACGTATATTAGACTAATACTAAGTTTAGAAAACTCTGCCTATTTTAAAAAATGGGGGAATAACTTAAATATTGTAATTCAATGATGAATAATTTTTAATTTTTTCTTAATATTCCCATCACAATAGGTTCAGCCTATTTTTCTAGATTTTTAAAACAATTTCTCCGACCCCTAACAAATGGGAAATAAAATTCTGTAATCATTAAAACCCGATATTTTTCTTCATTTAAACGTGTCTACAAAAAATAAGCAACCAAAATTGTATCAAGCAAAATGTATTAACCGTGGAAAATGTACAGTATTTGATCCCCCATTTTTTTAGGAGTTGCAAACCTATATTTTAATTTTATCTCTTATTTGTTAGGGGCTGCAAACGTATATTTTTCATTCTTATTAAATTTTACTTGATCTAATTCCGGTGGCTTATTTTTAGTACGCTCATTTAAATTTAATAAATAACATTGTTCCGCTTTTTAACATTTATATAATTTTACCCCTCTCCTCTTCATTAATTAGGGGTGCTAAATGTTTCTCTAAAAACCTGAAAAAATAAGCTGTACCTATTTTGATGCCATTTCTTACAATAGTTTTCAAAACATACTGTTAGCCCATACAATCAAAAAAGAATGTGTTGCTCAATCTTGTATGGTTTTGAAGATATCAGCTGGTAACACTTTAGTTGCCGCACTTTGTATATTTAATCCTTGTTCTTAAGAGGTACAGCTTTTATTAATCCGTTCAAAACGAGTGTTTCTTATTGTTAAATTTAAATCCGTACAGAACAACCTAATTTTTTTAAATTTAAAGATTCATAATTACCCAGAATAACCCCAATTTATAAATGGATTCTTGATATTCCTCAAAAACCCCAATACGCTTGTATACTGATAACATGTGAACTTATTATCGTAGTTGACCTAATTAATATCTATGGTGTTAAAGTAGCGGCATTTTTGCCTGACTTGACGTTCGGTTTCGTTCTCGGTACATAAATAAGATAAATTCTTACATCAAAATTATTTTCGTATCTCTAACGCGTTTTACTGAAAAGTGATAATGTAGTAAGTTATCAGCAAAATATATATGAGCTTAAACTTGCCACGGTGATAGTATTTTACATTTGTTTTCTCACTGTAGCGGATTTAGCAGCTGAAAAAAATGAAAACTTTTAACAAGATAGTGTCTACACTTGCTGTGTATTTAATATACATAAATGTTAGGTGTTATGGTGATTTTATAGATGGTAAGAAAATCAAATTTTTTTTTAATTAATGTTTAACACTACTTTCTACATTGTTTTATTAAAATATTAAACTCAGGAAAATAATAATTGGGTTTGTGTTAAAATACAATTACGGGGTCTTATCATACACATACGTTAAAAAATAAAACAATGGTCTTAATAAAAAAAGTATCAAAGTGGCAAAAATTGAAACTCAACATAATTATTGTATTTTTAATCACACTGGGTGATAATATTCTTATGCTGATCCATATTTTGTTTTACATATATTTGAATAGATTTCGTTTTCAGCCCCATTACTATGAGGTAAATTACAGAAGCAAAATTTAAAATTTTATAGTTGAAATAATTTACATTTTTTGTGTTTTTAATGATTTGCTTTTTAAAGGCATTATTTAACAAAAAAATTATGTTTGTAGAATCATTTTTCTGCAAGGTTGCGCCCAGTGGTGAAATGTGGATATTTTAACCAGCGCGCTGGGACGCAATCGTTTTTTTTAAATAAGACGAAATATGAAAGAATGTGCAATACCACCAGGAGAAAAGAAAGCGCGGAAAAGTTTTTTTATGTATGGTTCCAAATTCATCAATCAAAGGCTATTTTCATATTGTTGCACAACACAGCCGTCTAACTTATCTATATCTTTTCGTATCGACCACGTGTTTTACAAAATAATATGTGGCCTTTCCAATATGTAAAATAAACTCCACCTTTAATTTAACATTGAGCTCGCATGGGCGAAACGAGCCCAACACACTTTATCACTGACTGGTTGCAGCAAAACAATTGTTTCCACCTTCACTAATCTAGTAATCACTATGTAAAAATTTAAAAACGTATCACTACAGAGTGGCTCGGAAAACCCCGGCCACTTTTCTTGCGGCGGTCAAGAGATGGCGCTTTAGTAAAGAAAAATTAAATTAAAATACTGGCAACAACGCAGAATCCAAGACGTTTTAGTTATTAAATACGCCCCATATTAAACCAAAACAACTAAAGCGTCTTGGATTCTGCGTTGTTGCCAGTATTTTAATTTTGTGTTTCTTTACTAAAGCGCCATCTCTTAACCGCCGCAAGAAAAGTGGCCGGGGTTTTCCTAGCCACTCTGTACATTAATACAGGTGTAGACATTTTCTTCACCCCATTTGCACCTTTTATTCATCTTATATAACACATCGAGGTGTGATTTGCTTTAATAGTCAAACATTGTATCTGTTGAATTAAGCATTTGCAATGATTTTGTTTATAATGTAACTTTTATTAATTTAGTTTATATTTTTTCAGATTACTGTTGGAGAGACCACGATGGAATCGCACCACATGATGCTTACAAAGCAGGGATGGATAGAAATGGCGATCCAATTTACATTGGACAAGCACTATTTGAAAACAAATTAGTTCCAGGAAAAATACACGAAGATTCAAGTGATGTTCACATTGAGTTTCATGTTGTCCACGTTTTAAATGAATCCGTAAAGGTAATTTCTTTAACTTTTTAATATTGCATGCTGGAAGTATAGGTATGTACATTGTGTTCGAGAACTGGATTTTTCAAATTTTGCGCTTAGATTCCGATAGTGATTTTTTCCGATACGTGTTGTTCTGAAAATTTTGTTTTAAAAGCCCATGTAAAAACGAATTTTCAGGCGGAAATAATACTTATATCGTAAAAGGGCTATGACACACAGTGTTATTATATAAAGGTGTTTTAAAAACCATGAAAAAATTGGAATTTAATTTTCAAAATTTGAAACTCAAAAACAATATTTTTTAAGAAAACCGCTCGTTTTGTCTCTACTTTTATTTTCCTACACTTTGAGTGTAAGAAAGTACTGATTTCCTGAAAATTTTCGAAATTGAGAGTTTGGCGGAACCCAAAAAAATTGTTTTTAGAAAATGTCTGTCTTGGGGTAGGTATGTGGGTGGGTACGTGGGTGGGTATGTGGGTATGTGCGCTCCATTACTCCCAAACCTATAGACGATTTAAAATGAGCTGTGTAATGTGGGACTATATCAAAAATTTATCGGGGAAGTCAGCTTTTAGTAAAATCCGAAACCGGAACCGGAAGTTAGTTATGTTTTTTTTGTAGCATTGTTTTCCGAAACAAAATTTTATAAATTTAAAAACTGAATCCGATAGAATACTTTCGGGCAAATCCAACACTATTTTTCGAACTCTCTAGCTTTAAAACGGCTGCCGCTTGCAATATTTTTAAAATTTTGACTTAAGCGCCTTATTACTCAACACAAGGTATTAATTTCACTAAAATTTTTAAAATCAAGATTTTGACGGAACCCAAAATATTGGTTTTTAGAAAATGTCTGTCTGCGGGTAAGCGAGTATTTGGGAATGTGCTCTCTATAACTTCCAAACCTATAGACCGATTTTAATGAGCTTTGTAATGTGGGGCTATATCAAAAATTTATAGGGAAACCCGGCTTTTAAAAAATTCCGAAACCGGAAGCGGAAATTAGTCATGTTTTTTTTGTAGCGTTGTTTTCCGAAACAAAATTTTATAAATTTCAAAACTGAATCCGATAAAAGATTTTCGGGCAAATGCAACGCTATTTTCCGAACTTTCCAGCTTTAAAATCGCAGCCGATTTTAATGAGTTTTGTAATGTGGGGCTATATCAATAATTTATCGGGGAAGTTAGCTTTTAACATAATCCGAAACCAAAAGCGGAAGTTAGACATGTTTTTTTGTAGCATTGTTTTCTCTAACAAAATTGTATAAATTTGAAAACTGAATCCGATACTTTAGGTAAAATCCAACGCCATTTTCCAAACTTTCTAGCTTTAAAATGGCGACCGCTGTAATATTTTTAAAATTTTGACTTTAGCGCCTTATTACTCAAGAACAGGTTGACAGATGGGGTTCAAATATTTCATCATCATAACCCCATAGAGGCACAATGTTACTGTACACGGAAATGTTAGAAAACTCGAAAGGTATGAAGTGAAAAAGAATTCCAAAATTTCCAAAACAATATTGCTCAAAAACTGATCACACGTTTTTTTTCAAATTTAGTAAGCTTAAGAGCTAAAAATAGGCTTTTATTTGGTTTGCGTCCCACCTCGTAAATTTCTCTCTGACGTCTCTACGAATTTTTGAAAATTTGAGCTTTAACGTCTATTTACTCAAAATCGAGTTATCAGATTAAGGTGAAATTTGATACTGGAAATGCCTTAAGGGTAAGCAATGGTACAAGCTGCTAGATCTTTTGGAACTACTAACACTGTGAACTGAAAAAATATAAATGTTTTGACTTTTTGAAGAACATACTGCTTCGATTTTTTCTAAATTTTATTGAGCTAGGGATGAGCTATAATTTAGTTTAGGTCTCAGTCCGTTAGTTTGTCTCTGATGACTTCTATGCATTTTTGACATAACTGAAATTTATGGAACTTTGTGTAACAAACGGGAGATGATCAAAATTTCTGTTTAAGCTAAATTGCTCGTGAGTGATAAAATAAAAGTCCCAATTTAATAAAAATTTTTTAATAAACTTTGATAAAATCAGTTTTCATTGTACGACGTGCTATGATGTCTCGGATGTGAGATATACGAAAGGTTGGTAGATCGTAGATGAATCACTGTTTGTTGTTTATTGTTATTATTTTGAACAAGAATTTTTTTAATATCTTTTAGAGGGTTTTTGGTAATCCCTAATTAAAGACTGAAGCTCAGGAAAGTGTTGAACGCAGGTAAAATGAAATACTAAAGGTTATAAAATTTCATTTAGAATCCGCATTTTGTGTTTAAAAGTTAGGCAAGCTAACTTTTAAGATATTATTGGCAAAAATATTATGGAAAATATGATAAGTAACAATTTCTTCAGTAAAGAAAAGTTCGTGCAAAGTGCTTTGCTCATTTTTATGAGGAAGATAGAAAAGAGCCATCGGATTTTCCCCAAACTATCATGAAGGACGGCAAACAAATTTTATACTTAATTTTGAGATACTGTAGTATTATAGAGGTACATCCAGTGGCGGAACAAACACCCCGCAACCCCCGCATTGCGGAGGGGCCCAGACAGTTAGGGGCTCACGCGTCTAAGGAACCATAACAAAAATAAAAAATAATTTTAAGCTTTTTTGTAAATTTCAGTTTACTTTGTTAAAGTCCGTATTTAACAATTAATAATAGAACCAATGTGAATTCTTCAACTAACTTTATTAGCTGAAGAATTAACAATGGTTTAATCATTAAACTTTTTGCATTTCTCAAGATTTACAAATGTTTCCCCCTGGATTTAGTTGTTTATATAATTCGTTAGTTATTTATGAGACGTTAAATAGCGCGTGGCGCCAGCGCCACTATAATTGTTTCTTCTACAATACAGTACTAAAAGGTGGGCCAATTTACAAGTGACAAAAAACGAGGGTATAAAACACACACTTAAGTCGTTAGGTACAACTAAGTGGTCACCACGATGGCATTCGGTATCGGAAATAAGGTACAACTTTGTTTCCATCCTCAAAGTTTTCAATAATACTATTTTAACGAGCAGAAAAAGAGACGAAATAGACGAAGCTACAATTGCTGGAACAATTTGAATTTATTTTTATGTTAACATTTTAGTGTAAAATTTTGGAAAATATTCACTTGTGTTCAAAAAGTTTACAAAAAAGTGATGCTAGCTTAGACTCGGCCAATGAACAGTTAAAAAACACTTTACAAAGAGTTAAAAACATGAGAAAATATTTCGTAAAAATTCAAGAGAAGGCAGTGGACATAGCTAACTCGTACAAAATAATGCCTATTTTTGCAAATAAAGGAAAGAAGAAAATTAAGAAATTGTTTGATGAGTTATCTGAAGATGAGATACTAAATAATGTGGAAGAAATTTTTAAAGTACAAATTTTTTACTGCACAGTTGACATTCTAACTACTCAATTAGAAGAAAGATTTAAAGTTAAGGCAATATTAGAAAATTTTAATTTTTTATCTCCACAAAATTTTATTACTTTAAATCAGGATGAATTATACTGTAGATCAAGAAAATTGCAATCCATTTATGACAAAGATTTGTCAAATGATTTTCCCCATCAAATTATATTAGTTTAAAAAAAGGTTTAAGCGACGGCATATCAAAATTAGGGACAATGTTGAACCTTGCACATTGTTTATTTATTGAAAATAGGTGTCTCGCATCCAATTTACCGGATGTAAGCAGTGCAGTGTTACTGTTTTTAACTTTACCCGTGAGTGTATCTTCGGCCGAACGTTCTTTATCAAAACTTAAACTAATAAAAACTTATTTATGCAATACTATGGGCCAACAGCGCCTTTCAGACCTATCTCTGATAAGTATAGAACGTGAATGTATAAAAAACTTAGACATACACACTATTATTAATAACTTTGCAACAAAAAGCTCTCGACGAACACGCCGCTTCTTATGATACTTTTTTACGCTTATATTTTGGGCCTGGGGGCCCATACTGTTTTGTTGCGGGGGGGCCTAACGCTTTTTGTTCCGCCACTTGGTACATCCCTCCATGTATTCTTCGGCTGACATGTTTTATTTTTGTTGTGATGCCACTGATTAATTTTTGTTAAATGACATATGTATAGAATTATTGAAAATAACACAATTCTCTATTTTCCACAGATTTTATGTACAGATTACCCTAATAAGTTCGAATGGTTTAAAACTCGATACGACGAAGTTCTGGCAATAAAGAATAAACACATATTCGAAGGAGGATATGAAAAAGGATTTACTACGTATATCGGAAGGGCACTGTCGCATGGAGAAATGACTGTCGGAAAAGTGATCTGCTTTAGCGACGGATGTTATAAACTGACCACTATAGAAGAAGGAAAATGGTATGATCACGGTGAATTTGAAATCCTTACTTACAATCCAGACTCTACAGGTAGTTTTATCACTGCTTACCCAGATGCTACTACTAACACTTATAACAAGCCACCTACTACCACATATAAGCCAACTGCTGGCACGGTTCGGTCTCGACCTGCTGCTTCTTACAGTGGTCCCACTAAACCTGGCTTTTTGTCGTATTTCATGTTGGTTGTAGTAATAGCAGCGCTAATAGTACTTGTAGTGGTATTGGTAAGGCGTTGTTAATAGTAACTTTGCGCCATTAATAATAAATGGTTTAAGTTATTAGTAAGGCTTGTATTTAAAACTGATTTTGTATGTTTTAAATTATAAAATTGAAATTTTTCATAAATAAAAAGAATTCAGAAAATAATTATAAAATAATAATTTCTAGTTTATACGATATTCAATAAAATAATCATACTGAATACAAGCCTATAATAGATATGACTTTAAATGACTGATTATGCTTTAGTGTAGTGTTTGTGAAGTATTAAATTTCTAATTTCTAAGTTAAATTTACCTGTGTTTGTCAAAGATCAATTTTTAAATACTCCGACGTGCAGCAGCCTACTATGTTTAAATATTTGTAGTAGCTATTATTTTTAATTTTGATTTGCGAAATCAAGTATGTTTTTTGCTCATACTCTTACAGTAAGAATTATTTGTGCTTTTCGTTTTCTGTTATGTAATAAAACAATTATTATAATAAAATTGGCTTTTATTACTCATACTTATATCATCGACGAGATTAATGAAATTGCTTAAAAAAATAATTGCTTAAGAAAGCAAAAAATCTTTATAATGGGATAATAAAGCTAAGGAAAACTGAGTTTTGTTAAAAGATACAATGGTGTTGTATCACACCAAAGTATGTAATTTGGGAGTACCACAAGGTTATATATTACGCCCGCTGTTATTTATCTTATACATACACCTTTTCTCTAAACAATTCTACAATTAATTCTTCTGCAAATAATAGCTTTTTGATAAAAATTTGCAAAGTACAGTGAATAAAACTGCGGAGACCTACAAACCATATTGATGATGTGATTAAAAATAATATACTAAATTAGACGCGTCTAAGGCTAAGCAGCAAATCTTTATACCGGCAGATAAAGTATTTGTAGGGGACTTTTTGGTTAAGAAACCTGCGAAGTAAATTAATACTTTTGAAAGACTCAGTTGTAAATTGTCATGTTAATAGTCCTCTTCCTTTTGGAGTAAAATCCTGACCAAGCGACGGTAGCATCAAATAATCATTAAAGTCAATGTACCAGTGGCGTATTCTACGGGTGTGCTAGGTGTGCGCAGCACGCCTAAGTAAAGATTTAGTAAGTGGTATTTAATGAATACATTGTACTGTATGTTATCTAAACGTATATAATTTAAACAAAAATTAATAAATTCCGTCAAAATCCGTATATACACGCCTTGAAAAACTTGGTAGTTCTCTCTGAACACGCTTTCGCGTTGCATTATGCCTAGTAGTCAACAGTGCAGTCTTAGTCACAGTGCTGGGCGAGAGTTTTTTTTTTTCTCAAATACGTATATTGATCTAATATTTTTACAGAGTATGAGTACATGAGATTTTTAATATATTTTATATTGGGGGCCGTTATAGGCTTTTGGCCTCTTCAGCCCTGGGGTGGTGATGCTGCGGGTGGATCTTGAAATTCCTGTGGGCTCGGTGCTGGAGTTCTGTTTCTGAGTGGTGGGGACTGGGCTGCTCCTGGTCTTGGGTGAAGAAGTATATCTGGAATTTTTTTAAAATATGTGTAGTATTTATGCTAGCGCATAGATAGAGGGGTTTCCTCAACTAGGTCGAGGAGGTTTTCCGGGAGATCTGGGTAAAGGGATGCTAGGAGGGCTGTTGGTGGGTGTTTAAGTTTTCTTTTGGGTTTTCTTGGGATTCGGTTTATTGGTATTAGGTGTTGGTTTATGGGTTTGTGGGAGGTTTGAAGGTTTTCTTGGGCTATGGCGTTGGTTCCGTCGAGGGTGGGAGTGATGTCTTTTTTTTGGAGTTCTTGGAGGCAGTGGGCGATGGGAATGGTTTGGGTGTCTTCGTGGACTTGGATGCTGGGATGTAGTCTGTGGAGTCGGAAGATTCGTCTGAGGATTTGTCTTTCGCATGAAAGGATTTGTTGGAGCAGGTTGTTTTTAAGGGAGGCGTATAGAGGTGCTCGGTATTCTACGACGGGTCGGATGAAGGTGTTGTAGGTATGGAGAAGGGTTCGGGAGTCGCATCCTTGAAAACGTCCTTGGATGCGTCGGAGTAGATTTGACCGGTTTCGGACTTTTTTGAGGGTTTTTCGGAGATCTTGGTTGAGGGAGCAAGTGTTGGAGAAGGTGATGCCTAGGTATTTTACTTGGTTTGAAGGAATGATTTGTTGGTTATTTAGGGAGAGGTTTATGTCGGTCGGATCGAGTCTTGGAGTTCTGGAGGAGTTTGGATGTCTGAATAGGATTGATTGAGACTTATCTGTGTTAATTTTGATTCTCCATTTGTTGGTCCATCTGTGGATTCGGTTGAGGGCTCTCTGGATTTCCTGGGACGCTAGGTGGGAGGTTCGTTGGTGGGTCCAGATGGCAGTGTCGTCTGCGAAGAGTCTGGTTTTTGTTCTTGTAGGTTCTGTAACAGGAAAATCGTGGCAGTATATAATGTAAAAAAGGGGGGATAAGATTGCTCCTTGTGGGACGCCGGAGTGGAGGTTAACTGGGAAGGAATAGGAGTTGTGCGTTTTGACTCTACAGGTGCGGTTTTGAAGGAAGGAATCTATTAGTTTTATAAAAGAGGGATTTAGGTTGAGGGAAATTAACTTGTGGATTAAACCATCGTGCCAAACCCTATCGAATGCACGCTCAATGTCAACGAATACAGCAAGCGTACACCGGTTCAGGTTGGCATTTTTGGTGGAATCTGTGTGGAGTTCAAGAATGGGGTGAGTGGTGGAGCGGTGGGCTCGGAAGCCAAACTGTTCGGGGGGAAGGTGGTTGTTGGATTCTAAGGTTTCTCGGAGGCGGGTTGCTATGATTTTTTTGAGGATTTTTCCGAGGATGTTCAGCAGTGATATTGGTCGGTAGGATGTGGGACTGTGTGGGTCTTTGCCTGGTTTATGGATCATAATTGTGGTGGCTGTTTTCCAGGGAGTGGGGAAGTATGAAATTTGGAGGCACGAGTTGAAAATGGTAGAAAGGGCTTCAGTGGCTGTATCGGGTAGGTTTTTTAGCAGAAGGGGTTTTACTTGGTCTGGACCGGGTGCTTTAGTGTTTTTGAGGGATTGTATGAGGGATCTGATCTCTTCGGGGTTGGTGGGATCCATTAGGAAGTCTTCCTCGGGAGGTTGGGGATCTTGAGGGGGATTTTGACGAAACTGAGTGATGTTGGTGGCGACTTCGTTTAAGAAGCGTTGGTTGAATGTGGGATCATTTGGGATTTGGTGGATATTTTGAAGTGTTTGGGCGAAGCAGTTAGCTTTGTCTTGTGGGTTGTTTAGGATAATGTTGTTTGAATTTAGGTGGTGGTTTGGGTAAGTTTTTGGCCGGTTAACGCTTTGAATTTGTTCCAAAAACGTTTACCGTCTCGGTAATCCAGGGATTGGCAGGTTTGGGTCCAATGAGTAAGGCGGAAGTGGTTTATATCTCGGCGGATTTGGGAATTTAATCTGTTGAATGTTGTTCTAAAAATTTGGAGATGGGTTCTGGAATAATTGCGGTAGGCTTGGCGTTTCTGGCGGATTAAGTTTCAGATATGTTGGGGAAGGGGATTTCTGTGTTTGGGAATGCGTTTCGTGGGAATGTGTAGTGTTTTTGATTGGTCTATGAGGGAAGTGAGCTGGGAAATTTGGTCGTCGATGGTTATTGGGTTTTCGGATGGGGTTATGTGTGGGAGGTTTTGGGAGATGAATTGTTTGTAGTTGTCCCAGTCTGCATTTGGGTAGTCAAAAATTGTTATTGTCTCGGGAGGGGGCTGATGGCCTGGAAAGTTGAGGTTAGAAATTAGTGGGAGATGGTCAGAAGTGATTGTATTGCCTATGTAGGAGTCGGGGTTTGTGATAGGGGTTAGTTGGTCTGATACGATAATGTGGTCGACTATGGAACTACCGTTGTGGGTGATGCAAGTGGGGAGGATATTGTGGAGGCGGGAAAGGGGCAGGTTGTTGAGGATGTTGACGAGGTTTCTGCCATTTCGGTTAGTGTAAATATCTCCGAAGTCGGTGTGGCGGGAATTGAAGTCACCCAGGATGATTGAGTGGTTAATTTGGGAGGCATAATCAAGGAGATCGTGGGATATTTGGGAGTTGGGGGGGTTGTAATAGCAGATGATGGTAATTTGAAAGTGGTTTATGTGGAGGTTAGCTGCCACGGCTTCGAGCTGGGTTAGGTGCGGGGGAAGGGGGTGGGAAGAAGATGCCAGTTGGGTAGAAATAAGGAGCGCTACTCCTCGGATGGATCTTGGGTTCAGGTTGGGTTTTTGGTAGGTGTGGTATCCAGTGATGTTAATGTCTTGTTTGGTTTTGGTTTCGGTGATTGCTAGGAGGGATAGGTTGTCTGTAGTGAGAAGGTTTTTTATGGAGGGGAACTTACGGCTTACGCCGCAAGCATTTACAGTACCAAAAGTTAAGTTTGCCATTGTTAACAGGAGGGAATTAAGGAGGGGGAGAAGGGGAAGAGGGGGGAAGAGGGGAAACGGTTAATTAAAAGTGAAAATGACCTTGTTCCCCGAGTGGGAAATTCGGAGAAATCGGTCGAGGCATGCGTGGGCGGATTGTTCGATGATAGATTGGATTTTCTGTTTCTGGAGGGGAAACAGATCGAAAAGGGTTTTGGTGATAAATCTGATGAATTGTTTGATGGAGAGGAAGGGTTCGTGGTCACTTTCATCGGCATCGGAGTTTTCTGGGTCGATGGTATTTTCTAGTATTTTGGTGGGAACGGTGGGAGTTTCAGGGGTGATGGTTTGAGGTTTGGGAAAGTTTGGGCATTCTCTGGAGTAGGCAGCGTGGTTGCCTTTGCATGAGGGGCATTCAGGTTTTTCATTGGGGCATTGGTTGGGAGCGTGGACATTAGGGCAAGTGGGGCATATGGGTTTTTTTGGCACTCATTTGCAGAGTGGCCAAATGTGAAACATTTGGCACATTGGAGGAGAGTTGGGTTTGGGGCATTGGAGGGCTCGCAGGGGTGCTTTCGGCCAAACATTAGGAGACCATTGATTAATAAGTAATCAATGGTAGGTTTGTCCGTGGAGATTATACGGATTAAGGGAGTGGGACGGTCGGTTAGTTTGGAGATTATTCGCCAGGACTTGGTTATTTGAAAGTTGGGGCACTGCTCCTTGATGTCTTCCGGGGTAATTTCTCGGTCGACATCTCGGACCACGATGGAAAAGTGGGGAAGTTTTCTGGTTGTTTGGGAGTTCTCGTAAGTTTTCCGGTTTAGGGGTAGAATTTCAATAGTTTTGGAGTTCATGGCGGTTCGGAATTTATTTTGGGTATTGGGGTCAAGGGGTGCTGTGGTAATTAGTAGGGCTGTTTTATTGTAATTTACTTTCAGGGTATGTATGTTTTTGTGGTTGTGTGTAATAAGGAAGGAGTAAAAGGATTTTTGTGTGGCAAATGCGTCGGGAATGTTTTTTAAATGATATTTAAAGGTTTCGGGTTCGGCGTCGGTGGATTCAGAGTTGGAGCGGGATCGGTCAGTTTGGGAGTTGGGTTGTTCTGCGTTTGTTTGGAGTAAACTGGTATTTGGATTTGACTTACCGGGTGTGCTTTTGAGGCGGCTCAAGTTCTTCCGCTGCTGGTACCGGGTCTGGACGAACGTCATCTTGACGGGATGATGGCCACGTGGTGTCCGCACTCGGTAGTAGCTGGCTTCACTTTTCAGAACAGGAACTGGTCGGTTTGGCTCGCAGAAAAAAGATGGGCGAGAGTGGGAGTGCTGCAGATTTATACCTCGCAAGTCGTGCTCAAATTCGAGAGCTCGCAAGTTAAGAAATACGTGTAAAACTCTGTTAAAATAATTGATTATCAAATTTTAAGTGTTAAACAACTTAAGACAATGTCGGAAGTGTGTTTAATAAGTGAATTATTAGCTAAACCATTCAGTGCTAGGCCAATTAATGAAAAAACTGATATCATTGCACAAGACCGCCCACGTCCATCCATTCCTGCACTCACCACTCAGCATAAAGAGAAAAACAGAAAATATTTACGCCATTTTAATGTTTCTATTTACGACAATATAACATGGTTAGCCGGATCTGCATTGCTGAATAAAATTTTCTGTTGGCCCTGCTTATTATTTAGTACAGACCGTGTGACTGTATGGACAAAATCAGGGTTTAATGATTTAAATCATTTAAATACCGCTTGTTCAAAACATGAAAAATCTCAAAATCATATTCGTTCTTTCCTTCACCTAACTAGTTTTGGAAAGACAAGAATTGACCACCAGCTAAGTGAACAGAAACGAATTTGTGACTTATTGCATAACGAAAAAATAAAAAAAAATCGCAGGGTGCTCAGAAGATTAATCGATGCCACGTATTATTTGGCAAAACAAGAATTACCATTTCGTGGACATGATGAATCAAATGATTCAAAGAATAAAGGAAATTATGTAGAATGTTTGGAGGTTCTGCGCGAATATGATTCTTTACTAGATAATCACCTGAAAGAGGCAACTGTATTTCGCCGTTGATACAGAATGATTTAATTTGTGCCGCGCGGGTGGTGTAGTCGAAGCTGCTATTTTAGAGGAAGTTTCGAGAGCTAATTTTGTGGCCATTCTTTTAGACGAAACTTCAGATGTAATAAATAAATCTCAGTTATCAAGTGTGTTAAGGTATGTAAATGACAATGGAGAAGTTCGGGAAAGATTTTTGTTTTTTAGTGATGTAAGTTCAGACAAAACGGCTTCTGCTTTATTTCAACATGTTAAAAAGGTAATGGAAGATTTCAAGTGCGAACAAAAACTAGTTGCTCAAGTATACGACGGAGCTGCTGTGATGTCTGGACATATTGGAGGATTGCGAACTCTTGTTCAAGAACGCTACCCTTGTGCTACATTTGTTCACTGTTATGCTAATGTTTTAAATTTAACCCTTCAACATTCATCATCCAATATTAAAGAATGCAGAATATTTTTTCAAACATTGTCTGGTTTGGCAGCGTTTTTCTCTAAATTTCCAAAGAGAACACATGCACTAAAAGACTTCGTTGGCAAAAAGCTCCCTAAAGTTGCTCCTACCCGTTGGAATTTCACATCAAGACTAGTGAATACAGTTCAAGAGTACCGAGAGCCGTTGCTTACCTTTTTTGATGACTTAATTGAGAATTCATGTGAATGGGACAACGACACAGTAGTGCAAGCTCGCGGATTTTTTAGTTTCGTAGAATCTTTTGAAACCTGCTTTATGGTTAATGTTTTTTCCAAAATATTCAGACATACTGATGTTCTTTATGATACTCTTCAGATAAAAAGTTTAGACATTGCATATTGCACAAAAAAAGTCACCGAAGCAAAGAATAAAATACAAGAAATTCGACAGACTGGATTCAGCCATATTTTGACAGTTAGCCAAGAAGATTGCAAAAAAGAACCATCATTTAGAGGGCGGAGTAGAACTGGCGAAGCCGTTATTCCATTTTAAAAGCGTTTATTTTTTGAAATTACTGATAACATTCTAATGCAAATGAATGAGAGATTTAAGTCTCTCGAAAATATAGAATTTGTTTCTCTTCTAAATCATGAAATGTATTCTACTTATAAAAACTCTTTCCCGGAAACACGTTTACAGCAATTGAATAACTGTTACGGTAAAATGTTTGACTTTGTGCGCCTGAAAAATGAATTAAGTACGTTTTATGATTCAAAAGAATTCACGAATAAGCCCATCTTTGAACTTGTACAATTCATACGTCTTCACAACTTTCATCTAGGAATAACCGAAGTTTATAAATTAGGAATTGATATTAACAATCCCTTCTACAACTGCAACCGTTGAAAGAACATTTTCCGCACTAAAGAGAAGTCCTTCTGCAGAGCTACACAAGGTCAAGAGAGACTGAGTGCTTTATCCCTTATTTCAATAGAAAAGGAATTGCTGTGGGATTTAAAACTTAAGTCAACATTCTAAGATGACGTTGTAAAAAAATTTACCGAAAAAGAAAGACGAGCTGAGTTAACTTTTAAATAATATACATATAAGTACCTACCTATGCGTATTAAGCATCTACCTTTATAAATTTATTATGCCTTTTGTGTTATAATTGTCTTTTTAAATAAAATTACTAATACGACTGACGACTGATTTTCTGCTTATAGTCTTTACTTTTCACGGCCAAGGCGTCAAAAAGAATTAAAAAACATAATTTAAGTTCTACGAATATTTGGATATTTTTTTTTTATTTTTCTAGTGCCCAAAATTAAGTTATTCTTGTCATATGTTTTTCACATATGAAATTTTCCTGTTGAAAACCCCATTAAATTCAATCATAAAAAATCTGTTCTGTTAATTCTCAGGTGCTTACAAACGCGTTTTAAGTGGCCACGCCCACTTCTGAAAAAAGAATTTCGCCTGCGGTGCTATTTTTTTTCGCGCTCACAGCCACTGCTTGAAGCACACCTCACTTCTAAACCCAGCATACGCCACTGCAATGTACCCATGTTTCCTTTAAATTAGCCCCATCCATTAGTGTTTCCAATTTTAATTTTCTTATTTGAAACTCTTCTGCTTTTAAGCAATCGGCGTGTTGTTGCTTTTCTTAAACAGCTAGTTGGTCATAAACTGAATTTAAAAAAAAAGACAATAACAGTATTTTAATGAATTTCTAACAATTTGTTTAAATGACTAGTTTTTTCCAGTTTCTGCAACACTAGTAAGCGCATCTTACAATATAAACTCTGTCTACAACCCAACAGCATTATATAAAAAGCTGAAGTGTGGACTTCGAGTGGACTTTCCCATACTAAAACTTATCGTATTTGCAAAAGTGAAAATTTTATAATTATAACCTTTTATTCCATACAACAAACTATGAAAAGAGTGATAGAAATTAGTCAGGACTACGGGCTTGCTATAAATCTAAATAAAACCAAATATATGGTGATAAGTAAAAATAATATCCCACATGAAGATTTGATAATAAATAATAACCAACACATTAAACGGGTTAGGAAATACACATACTTGGGAACAGTATTAAATGACCAATGGGATCATTCACAAGAAATTAGATGTCGCATCGAAAAAGCAAGAGCTGTTTATATTAAAATGGCATCAGTTTTCAAAAGCAGATCTCTCACTATCAGGACTAAAATAAGACTCCTCCGTTGTTATGTCTTCTCCGTCTTGCTCTATGGAGCAGAGTCTTGGACTCTAACCGAAGCCACCATTAAAAAACTAACAGCATTTGAAATCTGGCTGTACCGTAGAATCTTGAGAATTTCTTGGGTAGACCGGGTGACCAACGAAGAGGTTCTTCGTAGAATGAATAAACCCACAGAAATAATAACCACCATAAAAACTCGTAAATTAGAATACCTGGGCCACATAATGCGTAACGAGAAGAGATATGGTTTATTACAACAAATATTACAAGGAAAAATCCCAGGCAAAAGAGGTCCAGGCCGCAGAAGAATTTCTTGGTTGAAAAACTTCAGAACATGGTTCTCCTTAACAACTACTGCACTTTTTAGAGCAGCAGTAAATAAAATCACAATAGCCAGAATGATCGCCAACATCCGGACCGGATAGGCACCGGAAGAAGAAGAAGAAGATTCCATCAATCCAAAATCATAGAAAGCTCCACAGTAATATTATAGCTTTCAAAGAGATAAGTAAAAACCAAATTTGTAGTACAATGCAAGCTCTATCGGCTAAAAAAAGTTTAAAAAAGATGGTGTGGACAGTTTTTGAGAATTTTTTATTTTTCAAAATTTTAAATTTTGCGATATTATTAGGATTTTCTTAATTAATTTTTATACTACCTAAAACGGGCCCTAAAATAAGTAAAAGCTGATCCCGAGCAGACAACTACTTTTTGAGTAAATGGGCGTTAAAGTCGAATTTTTCAAAAAGCTGTTGCGGTCGCAATTTTGAAGCTAGAGAGTTCGGTAAAAAAGTTTTAGATTTGCCTTAAGTTCTTCTCTCAAATTCCGATTCTCAAAATTTTGTTTTGGAAAAAATGCTAGAAAAGAAACGTCTCTAACTTTCGTTTCCGGTTTGGGATTTTTTTGATAAGTTTAACTAGAACTACAATTTTTGATATACCTCTTGATTTAAAATTGCATCAAAATCGGTACAGTACTTTCGCCTGTAGAGACGTCACCCACACACACACACCCACAGGCAGACTTTTTTAAAAACCACTTTTTTGGATTCCTTGAGCTCCAAAATGTGTATTTCCGTTAAAATATAGATTCCGAAAATCTTCATGAAATCAATACTTTCCTATACCGAAGGTATGGGAAAGTAAAAATTTAATAAATTATTATTACAGCGATATAAGTTCAAACTCCATTAATGAAAAAAATTAAAAATTATTAAAATTGTAGTAAGATATTAAACAATAATAAACATTTATATTATGTACAAACAAGAATCATCGCTAGATTTATACATAAGTTGTTATAAGAATCGCAATATACTACAGATAAATTTGTTTGGAATGAAACGATGTACTCGTATGCGTATGCACACAACTTTGATGGATTTATTTATCTAACAAACACTATCAAAATTATTCAATTCAGTTGATATCGAAATATCAGGGTGGGGAAGAAGTATGGAATAATGGCTGTAATACTTTAAATATAAGTTTTAAGGAAAAATCCTTCAGGGGGTATAGCGATTTAAGTTAAAAGACATTGTATGAAGTTCTTCAATTTTCTTTTGTTCAGTTGTTTTTGACAGGTGATATCATAGACGTTTTTTTTTAATGGCAGCATAGGACGTGTTGGGTATCGTTGAATAGAGTTTTTTTTCCTCTCTTTTTATCGAACTAGAAATTTTCTGGGTTACATTAAAACATTATTGAAAAAAAATTATTTAAAGTTATTGCATTTTAAAAATAGACTTTAAATCAAATGTTCAAAATGTTCACCATTGACAATTTGGCAGTGTCCTAAACGTTGTAAAAAATTATTTAAAGTATTTCTTAAGTACTCTGCTTCTATTTGCTGTTGCTCTTGCTGGATTCTGTTTTTTAGATTTTCTACATTGTTTGGCCTTCGAGTGTAGACTTTGTTCTTCAGGTATCCTCATAGAAAAAAGTCAAATCGGGAGATCGAGCTGGCCAGTCGAAGAAGAGCAATAGACTGGCCAGCTTGATCTCCCGATTTGACACCTTTAGACTTCTTTCTATGGGTATACTTGAAGAACAAAGTCTACACTAGACGGCCAAACAATGTAAAAGATCTAAAAAACGACATCCAGCAAACGCAAATAGAAGCAAGTAATACTTTAAATATTTTATTACAACGTTTAGGACAATGCCAAATTGTCAGTGGTGAACATTTTAAATATGTAATTTAATGTCAATTTTAATTTTTTTTCAATAATTTTCTATCGTACGCCTGTAAAATTTTTAGATCGATAAAAAGAGAAAAAAAACTCTATTCAACGATACCCAACACGTCCTATGTTGCCATTTAGAAAAAAACGTCTCTGAGATCACCTGTCAAAAACAACTGAACAAAAAAAAATTTAATAACATCGTACAATGTACTTAAATCGCTATATTCCTTAAAGAATTTTTCCTTAAAACTTATATTTAAACCATTACAGCCATTACTCCACACTTTTTCTCCACCCTGTATATTTATACATTTCACTTGCACAAACAATTTAAAAGTTATACACACATCACTGCGGCTTAATCATCAATGGTACCAGGAACAAAATCGTCCCATTTTTTAAATTTTATAGACCAAATTACAAAACAAGATAACACGATCATTCATACAGTGAGTTTTTCTTTTATGCATACATATCAGCTATGTATACTTTTATAAAAAACATGTCAATGCATTTTTTTACTGCAATCTATAAGCAACCAACTGTACAGAAAATAATAGAGAGAGAGAGAGAGAAAGGTTATTCCTCATAGTGTGAGGTTATGTTCAACGAGTATGTTCATGAATAAACGCAAAATTATTTGAATATCAAAATTTTTTTAGTAAAACTATTATTTAAAAAACATAAAATATCAACAATACACAAATTTTATGCTAAATTTTAAAAAACTAATTGCTATTAATTTGACATTAAACAATTGATTACTGTTTCCATGGCAGACTATTCTTTTCAAAAATTAAAACATTTAAATGTAGTGTATAGTTGGTTGCCTACAGATTGCAGTAAAACAATGCATTGACATGTTTTTTTATAAAAGTATACATAGCTGGTGTGTATACAAAAAAGAAAAACTCACTGTATATACAAACAGCTTAAAGTATGGGAGGTTCGGAGTTTGATCCGTCTATCCTGGCTCAGATTTTACTATGGTTTTCATAGGGAACAACAAGGTGACTTTTTAATAACTTTCACTGTTAAAGGGGAGCTTAGGATTTCAGTGCGGAGTTCGAAAAACTGAACAGTAATTTTTTTTTCTAACAAATAATTCACAAAATTATCTTAAAGAATAAGCTATCATATAATCTCTCAAAAAATAGTTAATTTAAGCAAATCATAGACATAATATACAATTGTTTATAAACACATATTCAATAATTATGCATACTGATAGTACGTGAAGTAATTATCATAGTTGACCTTATTCATATCCTTGGTGTTACGGAACGGTATTTTTGTCTTTTAGCGTTCAAGTTTCTTGTTAGAAATTACATCAAACAAACTGATACTTCAAAAATGTTTACGTATGTCCAATATTATAAATATAGTCCGGATTTCTAGTCTAGTATTTCATCAGTATTTAAATTATGAGGCAATCAATTAATAATAATTTCTTTAAATGTATAGTTGGCGCATACCTAAACTTTTAAACGAATTATCTACAAGTTTAGAATGGTAACACATCCATGTGTTTGACTTTAATTTACCTTGTGCAGGTAGTTGTTATTTATTTGGTCAGCTGGAATTGATGATTGTGTAATAATAAAATAAAATAAATTAGGGTTCATAAGCGTAGAATATGAATAGTCATGAGTTTTAAAAGTATTTCACGAAACAATTTTATGAAACCGCAAAAATATTTTTTTTAATGGAGATGTAAAAAAAAGATCCACGAATTGATAAAAATAGAACGTGTAAATTCATTAGTAAAACGAGAAAGTTTTACGAAAGAAAAGTTTGGACTATCAACATTCATAAAGGACGGAAAACCACCGTTGAATAGAAAACGTAAGAATTGCAGTACAAAACAACTTTTGCTAAATTCTCATCCGAAAAATTAGTTCTCTTGTTCAATATGTTTTATGTATAACTTAATATATTTGAGTACGTCCATGGTTTTCGTTTACTTATTGCATTTTCCCGAAATTTTTTGCTTTGCTTTGACTAAACGTCCGGCCTTTACATATAAATTACCAGCAATTAAGTGCTTGCATTTGCCACTGGAACAGTATTGTATATATATTCTAATTGCTACCAAATAACCCTCCTGGTCTGGCCATATTACAGACTTTTATTGAGTTTTCTATCTTGAATTTTATAATTTAGATACTTGATGTGTAATTAGCAGCCCCAAAACTCCCCGAATACCAATTATTATGAAAATCAGATGACTTATGAGCATTTTAACATTTCGAGAAGTACGTGGAATATCAACTTGTTTTTTTTGCTTAAAAACAGATACAGCACTGTCTATGATCTGGTTTTGAATTTGCAAAACAAATTTATTTTTTGCCCACAACAATTACCAATATGACTATGAAATTGTTACTAAGCGACAAACTTTTTGTTTGTAGATTTTAACATATACATACAGCGAACCAAATAAGGAATAAACTTTTAGAAATTACTTGAAACAAAAAATAAATATTGTAGATATTCTACAGCCATGATTTTGATGGTATGAATTTTTTATCGGTACTGGTATTACCAGCACACTGCGTCGAATTACTATTCCCGCGTATGTATACCTGGTGGCAGGCTTTTATAGCAATTTCTACTGCCAACTAGAACTTATATGATATAATCGTTTTGGATTTTTCTTAAATCATAGAATTCAAAAAACATTTCAGTAAGAACACGCAAAGAAGTTTTACTTGGAACTTGCGTGCTCAGCACATATTTCTTTTTTAAATACATTTGGAGAAGTGCTGAATGTAATCTTTTATTATAAGTAAATAACCAAACAAATTCAATTTTTGTATGTATCAAAACCAGTTTAATCTAATAAAAAAATTAATTGTATATTATTTAAATAAAGACAATTGTTTTGGTAAACATTAATAAACATTCAGCGAAAAAAAAAGCAAACACATGTAAAACTGACTTTAATCTTCAGTGGCAGCTGAAAATTCCGCAAAACTGCATGAACTATTTTTTGGGACTATGAAAGAGGGTCTAAACATTTGTTGGTATGAAATTTAGCAATACTAATAAGACTTTATTTATTTTTCTTTAATCAAACGAGTAGTAGATTTAATATAAATAACTTTTCTGATAGTTGACTGCAGCCACTTCAGCGTAAAGACTGATATAGGTATTGTTAATGTGTTTTTGAATTAGTTGGTCATGTCTCTATCACGCGCTACTGGAAATACGGGTTTTGGATCGACAAAGAATAAGTAATATAAATGGTAATGAAAAAATAAAAAAGATTTCAAAGACCACAGCACATTTTAAATAATTACTAAATAATTATTTGTAATATAGAACTAAACTTTATAATAAATAATTATCAGTTACAAAATCATAATAGCGTCTCGATATACTATTTTTTATTAAGAAAATTCAAAGAGTCAAATCGATTTTTTATAAACAAATATAATATGACCTTGTTTTATCAAACGTGACCCTACTGTTGTCATCACAACCACCAAGGTTAAACTTGTGCTGCTGTGGTTGATATCCAACGTTGTTGTTAGTACAAATTTGTGACGATTTATGTGAAATAGTGTGTCATATTTTTCTAACTTTTTACGAATTCTTATTACACTTAATTTCTGTGATTTTATAAGTAATTATTTTAAAAATCGTTATGATTGTTGGTGAATTGGTTTTTATTGTTGCAGTATATTTATGTAATGTACACTATACTGAAGCTTCCAATAACTTCGTGAATGGTAAGCGTAAACACTATTTCAAACCTAAATTTAATAAATCAACTTAAACTTTGGAAAGCCCTTTTAATGCAAAATATCAAGGTGAGAAACTACAGAATTGGAGAAACAACAAAATGATAACCCTTTCTTATTCTCTATTAAGCTGACATTATTTATAAAATAACTTTGCAAAATATCAGTGTGTGTCTTTCTATTTTTGCGCTTCTGAGAATCCCTTCTGACAGTATCTATTACAATTTTCTTCAGTGGTACACAGTTTTCGCAAAATGATTTAGCAACTTTAATTGGTAGCAAACGATTACCGTGCTTCAACATATATTTTTAAATATGAAAACTACAAAACTGCAGTATTATTCTCTTAATTCTGAAATTTTTACTACTTTAATAAATAATATTTTGAATTTTCAAAATTAAAAACTTGTTTCATTTATATGTAAAATAATAAAGTAATAAATGCTCTATACTTTCAAAGATACCAACAAGATTGTTTTTCAATAAAACATTGTTTCCGTATTTTCTTGCTTAAACACACATATAACTGATCTTAACAAATAACCTCGCGTAAACCGCCTAGACTAACAACATTGTTTAAACAAAGACCTTTGTTTTGGCCGTGTCTCGAGTTAAAATACAACTGATCTGGACCAAGGGCTAAGGGCCCTAACTTAGGTGAGAGGCGTGAACAAAGACACATTTCGCGGGGTCGTCGGCGTTGTAAAGATCACTCCGGTGACTTTAACTTGGTACGTCCACCTCTCCTCGGAGGGGCTCAAGGTTTACCTTAATTGAGAACATAAACAACTGGTTAGTGATTTCCCGAAGTGAGGTGTTACTAGCCTTCAATAAGGGTTTCTAACACTTCAGCAACAGCGCGTCCTCTATCACAAGATCCCCGCTCTTGGGCTGTGCCTATAAATATGCCTGCGTCCCAGTCACTATGTCTGGGTTATAAACTTGCCCAGGCGGTAGACTGGGTGGTTGGAGACCGTTGATATAAGCAGGTAAAAGTGAACTCTATGAAGAATTTGGGTCTTAGGCGTGAGGTGCACTTTACTTGCACACGCTCATTATCACAGTGTCGACGCAGGAGGCTTGTGCAGGCGCATACCCAATGCTGCTAAGGTACGGGTGGCTAGATCACACAGACTGTTCTAAAAATCCAACCCATTACTTCATTGACTAGTACCACAGGACCCAAGTCCGAAACCGGGGAGGAATAGCGCCCCCATCTTCGTCACGGTGTAGGATTCGTAGTGGTAGCGGTCTGTATTCTGGATTTGGAATTGGGAGTGTGAGTTACCTCACGCGCACTTAGGCCACAATAGGTGGGCCCATTGTACTACCTCCCCAGCAGCTTTCCACATTAGACGTCACCCAAGCCATCCAACCTTTTGGATGTACTTGAGGACATCCGCAATTGGAGTGTTGCTGATTTCGGCCATGTTAGGCCAGAAGTCCCCCAGCATGGATCATCTGGTTGTTGCGAGAGCTGGGCAGTGACATAGGACATGTTCTGCCGACTCGTCGTCCTCGTTGCATGCACGACAGTTTGGGCTGTCCGCCAGTCGCATCCTGTGCATGTGTTTAGGGTGCAGTGTCCAGATAAGATACCCACAACTAGTCGTAAGTTCTTTCGGGACAGTTGCACACAGCAGTTGGCTGTTTCTGGCGAGGGTGCCGTAATAGCAGCCCTTGCTTGACGACAGCCTTGAGTGTTAACCCATCTTCGTGTAAGCTTTTTAAGGTTTCTTGTTATAGCAGAAAGCTTAATGTCTTCGGGGATATGGGAATTACGGGTTCTCGCCCCCATAGAGGTTGTCCGGAGGCCAGTCTCGCAATCTCATCAGCCTTTTCATTGCCGTAGGTTCCGTCATGTTCTTCCACCCATACAAGGGAGACGGCATTATCTTTTGAGATATCGTCGAGAGCTTCACGACACCGCAGTACCACTCCTGATGTGATTTTGCAACTGTCTAGGGCTAGTAAAGCGACTCTGCTATCGCTGTAGATACCAATACGTTAGTTCTTGATTTGTCGTTCAAGAATTCCATTTGCACCATGCACAGTGGCAATTTTGCCTAGTGGTATACTCTGGCGTAGGTTTAGGTCATCGGGGAAAATTCCGGCACCCATTCCATGCCTTGTTTTAGATCCATCGGTGATGATGGATATGTCCATATGCTGGGTCGGTCCAGCATTCGCGTAGAAACTAAAGTGTCTATTAAAGGCATATTGTAAAGGAAGCTAGTCCACCATATCATCCAGAAGAGGAGTGGTAGCGGTAAACCTATACAAATTAGGGTCGTCTTGATGCAGCTCAACTGGTAAGATGCGTTTCAGTTCGGGGACTGATAGGCAGAATTAATAGAAATTTAGATAAACTCGTGACTGGTACCTTGTCCTCCTTGAACCTCCGTTAACTTAGGCAAGCGCGCTGATTGAGAGTAACTCAACCAAAGAAGAAAGTGGCGTATTAAACCCTTGCTAGGTGTCGCCACATCAAACTAAGCTAGGTTGGCTGTACTGGCCGCCTCACAGTAACTCCGAACTTTGTTGTTCGTAAAAATATATCTATTGTTTCTAACCATACCCTCGCATTTATTATTACCGTGCATTTATTGCTCCTATCAAGCAATGATAATTTTTATCGTATATTTGTTACTCGCACCGTGAATGTCTTTTCTTGCCGAGCCGTTAATATGCTTATCAAGTATATAATATTCTCATCATGCAGTTCTTACACTTACCGAGCAGATATCATTTTTATAGAGTATTTACTATTCCTATTACTGTTGCCAAACATTTATTACTACTATCTAAAATTTAATAAACTAGTTAACATATTTACCTGACATTTGATTGTATTTTAATATATAAATAAATAAACATTAACCAAAAAAAGTAAGGAAACAGTAACGTAGTTATAATTTAAAAGTATTATTTCTACTTTGGGTGGTGGTAATATTTTTAATTGTGATGATTGGAATATATTTTTTCCTGGCTGTTGTCATCTGGGTTTAGTAATTCTCTGCAAAACTCGAACCAACGTTCTAACATCCTTCGTCTATCTCCCATTTGTTAATTTTTGCAGTAAGTTATTCTTGGTTTGTAACCACTATTTATTTAATTTATTTTTTATAGTACTTTTTACTTCCTGTCTGTTGTATCGTGGGTTTATTTGGATTATATTTGCTACTTCCCACTTCCTTTCTTTCTTGGAAATACTTTTTTGCAATTTTTCTATGTTATTACATTTTTCTGTACTTGTTCTAGTCCTTATTTGTAATATTTTTATCTTACCTTCATTTCTTGTTTTCAGGAGTATCCTATTTTCCTCATCATGCCATGTATTTGTTTGGTCTTTAAGGTATCTTAGATGATCAAAATTTCTTATTTAAATAACAAAGTGGGTTAGCATATTGTATGAAAAAAGGCGTTTCTTTAGGTATTAACAACTTAAACATTAACCTAACTGCATTGTCATTCTTTACTTACTTAAATAAGGTATTTAAATAAGCTACTGTGAAGTAAAAATAAACCCGTTTAATTCTCACAAGAATATTTTTGTACTCTACATGAACATTTCGACTGCTAAGTAGTTATCATCAGTAGAATACAAACAAAAAATAAACCACAACACCACCGGTCACACGGTATTCAAAGTTAAGCACTGTCCGCTCTGGTCCCCACTCGGATGGGTGACCAATATAAGGGTACATCTGCAACTAACCGTGCTTCGGATGACCACGTTAAGCCGTCGGTGCCGGTTGTCATACTAACATCTTTGGCAATCGTAAACCATTTAGTGGAACTTCTTCCCCTTTCGACGGGTAAGGTCAGCCTCCTGCCCGGCATGCGTGCAAAGAGGGCTCACAGAACCCGCACTAGTTGCGGGTATTAAACCGGCCATTGGCCTATAACAAGAGGAAGAAGAAAAAGAAGAATTTGGAAATAACGTAGAAACGTATCTTAAGCCTAATGAACAAGAAATCACGAATTACCGATGGGTGAATCTAAATTTATGGTTTCGGCATTCCTCTTCTAGTCTGTGTTCTTCAAAACGTATGCCTAGTTTCCGCTTAGCCTATACAGTGTTTGGAGCATGTTGAACCGTTTACTTGGTGAATCTTTGATTGATCTTCAATTGGTACGGGGTCTTTAGTGTTACCTAGGAGATTTGTTTAAGATTATGTTTTGCAGAAACAATTTGCCGAAAACCTGCATTTTGAAATAAACTTGTAATTTTATTATGAATAGGTAGATGGTTTGTCAAAGGGGCCCAGTATTTTTGCAAAATTTTTTGTGTACGATGTGGTTCGCCAACGAGGGGGAGTTGCTATTAAAACTTCCTGTTTTGTGGATATAATTTAATTCTTTCTTGTATTGTGTTCCGTCAGGGGTATGTTAATTAATCTATATTTAAGTCCAGAAACGGAAATTCACTAGATTTTTCAGTTTCAATTGTGAACTTTATGAAAGGATACATGTTATTTAACTAAATTTACAGATTTATCAAAAATAGCAAAAATGTCGTCAACGTATCTGAGCTAAATTCGAGAAAAATAAATTTTCTTTAGCTGCTTTTTCCAGGTTGTCCATGACGACATTGACCAAAACGGGAGACAACGGATTTCCCATAGCAGTACCGCAGAAGAGATGATAAAATTTTTTTGATTAAATGTGAATGTATTAGGTTTCACAAGTTTGTTAGTATGATATATTCAGAGATTTGAACTGAAACGATGTTTTGAATTTTCAACCAGCCTTTTAGAACTATTATTGCCAAGTCCACAGGAATGCTGAGAAATAAAGAAACGACATAAAAAATACCAGCATTTCGTTGTTTTAAAAAAACGATTGGTCTCATTGGAATGCCTGTTTTGTTAATTTTTGGTGAAGAGTAAAGTCTGGTTAATATAGGATTAGTGAATATTAAATTGTATGAGAAATTAAATGTAATTAAACGTATGCAAGAGCTTCGACTTCTTTTGCAGAACAAATGTAAGATACTAACAGGCTATTAGTATCTGATAAGTAATCACCATTGTTTAACATATTTTGAACTTTATCGAAATTATCTGCTTTGTTCATAATCAACGTGTAATTATCCTGATCTGATTAAATATTTGATTGTTAATCGATAATCAATAACAGGTTTTTGTGGTGCACTTTAAGTAAAACTAAGCAATTGTTGCAAGTTTGACTTTTAACACTATCTTCAGTTTGTTTAATGATTGTAACGCATAGGAACACAGATTTATCAACAAATTTGACACTAGAATTTTTAAATTAAAACTTTGGTTTGATTACAAATTCTTCGTTACTTAAATTTAACATACGGCAAGAGGGGAGCAATCCCAAAACTACGAATTCAGATCTACCCATCGGCCATTCGTGATTTCCTATTCACCAATCGTAACGGACGTTTCTACTTCAGTGATGTAAGTTTTCAATTTGTTGTGGTTCATCTCGTTTATTTTCTACTGATGACGACTGCTTTGGAGTCGAAGTGTACATTCAAAATACAAACAAATTCTTTTAAGAGTTAAAAAGTCTTATTTTTGCGTTATTAGTTCATTAATTTCTTTAAAGCACAATAAAAATATAGAAATATACCCTTTAAAGTTTATATTACAATATAATATGGAGTTTATGCTATCAGACACGGTAGAATGACAAGCATATTTGAATTGTGTTAAATAAAGGTTTTCTTTTTTCAGACTACTGCTGGCGAGATTACAACGGTATTATACCCTATGACGCACTAAAAGCAGGAGTAGACAGAAATGGTAGGCCGATTTACATTGGACAAACTTTGCACGACAACAAGCTAATACCTGGAAAAATCCACGAAAACGTAAATGAAATTCACATCGAATTTTTTGAAGCGTTTCTTATAAACGAAACGATAAAAGTAAGAATTTTTTAATCATATTTTTTCAAACTAGTCATTCTAAACTAACCAATCTTATAAGACCTCAAATACTCAATTTTTATGTAATAATGTGTAAAGCTGAACATTTGTGCTCTATTTTTACATAAAAACGTCTAATATAGAAATCTAATACATACAAGCGTATAGTGTCTGAGCTTTGAACTATAAAAATGAATCTTTGTAACCTGTATGTAAGCGCTATAATCGTATAATACATTCCGCCAGTTCATTTGTACATATGCAAATACGAAACTTGAGTTAGCAGAGATCTCTTTTTGGGTGCACGGTTTCTTTGTCTAATTGCGATATTCCGTTGATGCCGAGAAGTTTACAAACATCTGCTACGAAACCATAAACGTGCGTGTTTTTTGGTAACATTTCTTTCAAAAACGGAATTTCATAAACGTAAGAACAGAATATGAAGGAGGGAGATAAGACAGGTCTAATTCTTTTATGAACATTCTAGCTTTAAAATGTCTACGGTGTTAGTAAATTTTTCGGCTTCAACCCCTGTTTACTCAAAAATTAGTTAACGAATCGGAATTAATTTTGGTGTCAGATTAGCCCCAGAGAAACTTTTTTATAAGTGAAAATATTTTCAAAGTTTGGACTTTGCCAAAAACCGATTGCTCAAAAACTGGCCACGAATTTTGTAAACTTTGTAAGCTTATAGAGCTAGGAATGGACTACTATTTGCTTCGCGTCCCAGTTTATTAATTGTTTTGTAACGCCTACTATGAATTTTTGAAGAAAAAACATAAATGTATGCTTCTTTCTCTATTTAGTGAGCAGAGAACGATTAAAAATTTCTGTTACGGCTAAAGAGCTCATAATTAATAGTAGAACAAGATTGATAACTTAATTTTAAGGTGCAGCAATATTTAGGGATGTTAACATTTCTAATGTTGGCGAACAAATTTGTCAAAATTGATTTATATAGAATTAAATCAATTTCTATAAAATTTATAAAACTACATATACTATTTACGGTCCGCTACACTAGCAACTGCAGTAGTTAATTTTTTATATAAAAAAAAAGCGTACGGAATAGCCCACGGGTTCCGCTAGTATTCCTTTATGTCCAATGATTTTCTGATAATCTGTTCTTTTTTAAGATATTATGCAGCAATCATCCCGAATACTTCCAGTGGTTTAAAACTAGATATAGTGAAATCATCAACATAAAAGATAAATATCTATTTGAGGGAGGATACGAGAAAGGAGTTACTACATATATTGGTCGAGCAAAATCACATGGAGAACTTACTGTTGGAAAGGTGGTATGTTGGACCAACCGCTGTATACAGTTAACCACAATAGAAAATGGAACATGGTACGGCCATGAAGAATTTGAAATTCTTACTTTCAACTCAAATGGTACACAGGAAAATGCCGATGCTAACAAAAGAAAAAGTCGAAACAGCCCTTCTTTTCTAAATTACTTTTTCCTAGTACTAGCAACCGCAGCACTGGTAGTACTAGTTATATTATTGATAAGACGTTGTTGATCTGTTAGGAAAGATAGTTGTAGATAAGTTGCATATATTTTTACCCTTAAATAAAAATAACATTCAAAATACAATTATTTGAACAATATTTATTTTCCAAAAATTATATTCCTTTAAGTTTTAAAAAAAAATGTGAACTTAAACGTTTGTAATTATAATTAAATATAAAACCTAGACATAATACATTAGTATTAGTTTTTATTTGGTTAAACGTACGTGCTAGGTAATATGCATTACTAAATCTTTAATTAAGAAATGCGACGTTTTACTAAATTTATTGAAGTTTTACTCTAATATATGAATAACAGTTTTAACTTTACTAAATCTTATTCAATGCTTGGTAAAGACACATATAGGCTTTTGAGATAGCAAAGCAACAAATCCCAAACGCCTGATGAGGGATAACTCAATATTTATCGAAATGAAAAAAAAAATGAGGTTAGATTGACCACTTCTCCCGCCAAATGCAAAAAATTTTAACATAATGTGCAGAATGAACTGTAGCAACGTTCTGCTACAAGATTTGTTGTAAGGCGTTTCAAGGAAAATGTGATATTTTTCGGTATTCCACATTCTCAAACTATGTGAATTGACGTATTCCAACAGGAAAATCCATGGATCATCAGAAAAGAAAGTTGAATTAACATTCTTCAATAAGAGAATGCGAAAAAAAAAGGATGTTTGAAACATAAGTTCATAATTTTGTAAAATCTAAATTTTAAACTTATAATTTAATTAAAAAAAAAAACTTGAAATGGTTTCTTTTTACAGAATGTTAAAGTAGTAGCTTGTACACGAAAAATGTTAAAACTGTATCAATTACTATTTAAACCATGTATATTATACGCTGTTAAACAATGGAAATACTTTACTTATAAGTTCTAGCTTGACTTCGTTGAAGTTTATCTTGAGTATGAATAAAACACATTATTACTTCAACAATATTTATTTATTTTAACCTTATATGTATTTCGGCATGTTTAAATGCCATTATCAAAGGTAATATTTAAAAATAAACAGTTGGTTGTTGCTACACAAAAACTAGAACTTTGTGACTTGGTAATTGATAAATCGGTGATTGATGGTAAAGTTGATCTTGGTAATGTATGTCTGCAGATGACTTGATTTCTTATTCTAAAATGTTCGATAGAGGTAAATTTAAGAGACCATTTTGCTTATTCATTAATGGTATCTTTTTTAAATGTTTGTGAATTTCAAATGCTTCCAGTAGGTCTAATTTACGTTTCTAATCACAAAAGTGTAAACATTTTTTAGTGTTATTAGATATCATTAAATTATTGTCTTCTAATAAGTGTTTAGCATAGTTGGTATTTATGTGGGGGTTATATTTGTAACAACGTACTTGTTCTTTGTACCTAATACCAAAATTTCTAATTGTCTAGCCTATATAAACCAAATTACAATGAAAGCAATTAAATTTGTAAATTCCTAACTTTATAGCAAATCATCTGTTTTTTTTGCGTTATACAAAATGTTTCAAATGTTATTAGGTGTTTTAAAACTTACTTTATATTCATTTGTCTTGTTTATAAGTTTAGCAATTTTTTCTGCTTTGTCGCCAAGTCGGAGTATTCGAATAAATTTTTAGGATGGCTGATTTATAATCTTTTTCTTAATTAATGTATCAATATATTTAGTATTATAACCATTAAAACTGAAATTTGTTTAATAATTGAAATTTCTCTATTGTAATTAATTTCATCTAAAGGAACCATTAAAGCGCTGTGTATCATAGACTGCTAATTTATGTGTTTTATAATGACAAGAATCGTGTGATATTGTAGTGTCTGTTTGTATAGGTTTTCTGTAAACAGAGTATTCAAGTTTATTACTTGAATTTTTTTATGTTTAAATCTAAAACATCAATGGTCCTATTTTGTTCAGTTTCTAGTGTAAATTAAATGTTTAGATGCAAGCTGTTAAAAAACATATAAAAATTGATTAATTAATTCAAATGAACGATCACATCATGCTGAAACATCATCAACATAAAGAAACCAATATATAAATTTCTCCAATGCAATTAAACACGCTATAGTTTAGTAACAAATCAGAAAATATTGTTGAAATTATAAACAAAACAAATAAATATAAAGCAAGTTTTAAAACAACTAAAACCATTTTAAACACTTTGTTTAATGCAAAAGCAGCAGAACCTGATGGCATTTTCGGCTCTCTTAAAGACAGCTTGGAAGTATTAATCAGGTCATGGGTTACATTCCTGTACCATAGAGGGCGGCAAAAGCAATATTTCTTCCTAAACCTGAACGACATTCTTTCTCCGACGCCAAATCATTTCGACCTATCAGTCTTACCTGCTTTTTACTAAAAGTGCAGGAAAGACTGGACCGCTATATTAGAGCCAGGTCTTTGGCATTATCTCTACTGCATTCAAATCAACACGCTTCCCAAATCGGCAAATCCACTTAGACGGCCCTTCATTAAATCGTCCACAAGTCGAGAAGGCGCTAAATCAGTGAGAATACGCACCAAGAACCTTCCTAGATATCGAAGGAGCATTTATATGAACGACCTTCAACTCCCTTTGCAATGCTCCATCTGAGCAGGCTATAGAATATATGCTCAGACACCGTAACATAACTGCAACCCTGAAGGGGGACTCAGTGGGCGTGTCTGCCGACCACAGGTGCCCGCAGGGCGACGTACTCTTGCCGCTCCTGTAGTGCTTTGTTGCCGACGGGCTTCTCCTGTGTGGGGCGCCATGTGTAAAGTGAAAATTTTGCTGTGCATTTCACGGTATTTAAGGCAATTTGTCGCAATATTTATTATATATACACACATTTAGCTAAACGCTTTTTATTTTAATAAATCATTCTAGATTTAAATAAAACAAATATGTGCAGATTTAGCTAAATACATAAAAGTTCACTAAATATTTGAAAATTTAAAATAAATTGTTTTAGGATTTATTTAAATCTCTAATGCTTTATTAAATATTGGAATATTTAAACCAAATGTTTAAGGATTTATTTAAATCTACAACGATTTATTAAAATAAAAAGCATTTAGCTAAATGTGTGTATATATAATTAATATTGGGACAAATTGCCTTAAATACTGTGAAATGCACAGCAAATTTTCACTTTACACTTGGCGCCCCATACTTCTGAGACTCAACAACGAAAGATTTTACACGCAAGGATACGCTGACGACTTGCCTATCCTTATAATTGGAAAATTCCTCAAAAAAATTTGCAAGGTAGCTCAAAGAGCTCTCACAATAATGCCAGAAAGGTGTAATGAAAACCAGCTTTCGGTCAACCCTTCAAAGACTGAACTGGTTGTGTTCACAAAGAAAGGGAAGATCACAGGCTTCAAATGGCATGTTCTCTTCAATGGGGCTAGAACCGCATTCGGAATTTCTCCAAAATGCGTAAGGCACGAAATATGCAGCTGGACGTTGTCACAGCTCCAATCATCTTGAACCTCTCGTCAAACACCAAGACAGGCCGGACTCTTTATTAAGGGTTCTACGCCTAGAATGACAAAAATTCTTCTATGCCTAAATAAAAGACAAAATTACAACTAACAGGCCTACTGACAAGCCACGGCCACCTGTAGAAACATCTCTATTGGGGTTGTCAAGAGCCTGCAGTGTAGAAGGTGCCAAGCCCAGGAAGAACCGTCCGACATACTCTGTAAATGCGCCGCTTTTGCGGCTCTCAGGTACCAACACCTTCGCTCCCCCTCTTTAGAGCCAAGTGGAATACAGGATATATTATTGAACAGGATCTCGTCCGTTGCTGCGACTAACCTGCTCAATGAAACCTAGAACGTTTAAATGGCACAATAGGCACTAGTAGCCTAAGTGCGTGGGGTACCCTTGTCCTCCGACTCTTTGCTAATCATCATCAATGCAAAAAAAAACAGATGATTTGCTAAAATTAGGCATTTACAAACTAAATTGCTTTTCTTGTAATTCGGTTTGTATAGCCCAGACAATTAGAAATTTTGGTATTAGGTGCAAAAAACACGTTACAAATGTTACAAATACAAACACCCACATAAATCCAATTGCGCTAAACACTTACTAGAACACAATCATTTAATGACATCTAATAACACTATAAAATGTTAACACTTTGGTGATGATTAACGTAAATTAGATATACTAGAAGCATTTAATGAATGAATAAGCTGATTTTTTTAATTCATTTCTATTGGACATTTTGGAATAGGAAATCAAGTCGTCTGCAGGCCTAAATTATCAAGATCAAGTCACCAAGTTCTATTGTTGCTATAACAATACTACCTGTTTACGTTTTAATATAACCTTTGATAACTTTGATACTGTTGAAGTAAAAATTATTTTATTCATACTTAATAAACATGGATTTCAACGAAGTAAAACTAGAACTTATAATAAATAAAATTTGGTATACCTATAGCTACAATGAAAGTTAATCGAACTATTAAGTTTTATTTTATATTTCATTTGGTAGCGTTTTATTCAGAAACAGAATTTCAGAAATATAGGAGCAGAATATGATACAGCACTCTAACTTTAAAATGGTGGCCGCTACAATTTTTGAACATTTTTAGCTTCAACGCCTATTTACTCAGAAACTAGTTTACAGATTAGGATTAAATTTTGCATCTTTATACAAATAAAAACTGTGAAGCGAAAATATTTTCAAGATTTTAAACATTGTCAAAAACAGATTGCTCAAAAACTTGCCACGAGATTCTATTAAACTTTGTAAGCTTACATAGCTAGAGGTAGGCTACAATGATGGGCTCTGTCACGTCTTCTATGAATTTTTGAAAATTCATGTCCTTTTTTTTAATAAACGGAGGACGATGAAAAATTTCGGTTAAAGCTACACTGCTCATGAGTAATACTAAAATAAGATTCAGAATTTAATTTTTAAATGCAGCAATATTTTGGGTTGTTAAACTCTATACAATTCAAAAAAACTAGAACTAGATCCACAGCCCGCTACACTACCAACTTCAGTAGCTTATTTATAAGTTTTCAACGTGAGGCGTAGCCCACGGGTTCTGCTGATTTATTGTTAATCAACCCGCTTAAGAAACATAGTACAGGACTCTAATTAAGTTATAAATATTTTTAGCAAACAGTTTTATTACATTATCTGTGTGCAAATTCCAGTTTTCTATAAAAATTCCATATTTGTATTTGAATTAAAAACAACGTACGTGACCTTTTGATTAAGCTGAAAATGTTATCAGTAATATCAATTATAACTTTGCCACTCTGACATATCTCAGTTCTTAATACCTTATTGCGGTAATGCATGACTTCATTCTTCAAAATACTGATATATATTATTGAAATTTCTTATGATACTTGTTCTCGGTATTTAATTTGTAAATAAGTTATAATATTGCAAAATATTAGAAGTATGTTTTCTACTTATATAGTTCTCGTAATTGGTGTTAGTTTAATAAAAATAAGTGAAAATAGTTTTGCTACTTTTGTAGAAGGCAAGTTTCGGTGTTTTTATAAAACCATAAATAAATTTTTATTCGCAAGTTTTACCGTATTAATTAAATCTGATTTTAATACGAATTTTTCGTAAATTAATTAATTTATTTATTTATTTAATTAATTTATTTTTCCTAAATGATACACAGAAAGCAAATTTGATTATTGTATTTTTGCTAGATTATTGCTGGCGAGATTATGATGGCGTAATTCCTTTGGACGCTTTAAAAGCAGGAATGGATATAAACGGCAAGCCAATTTACATAGGACAGGTTCTATTAGATAACAAACTCATACCGGGAAAAATATACGAGAATGTAAATGAAATTCATGTTCAATATTATAAGGCGTATACTATAAACGAAACCATAAAGGTAACAATAAAAATAAGATCTATAATTTTACCCTTTATTTCTGTATGAAACTAACATGATTACGTTTCACCTTGCCACTAACAATTTTCTTATTTTAATTTTCTAATTTTTTTTAACAATTTTGTACGTCCTACTTCTAGTTAACAATGTAACTATCAAAATACATTTCAACAGAGAACAAATGCCCAAAATTGACACTATACCTTGCATTCTTTGTGGTATGGATAAAAGAGGTGATATTTTGATATTTAGGTCCCTTGTACTGAAACTGTACTGAATTTTTTCCCTGGAATGTATGCGTAACTTACTTACTTAATCCGATTCCTCTTATACCATTACTGGTATCGAGGTGGGTTCGTCGGTGGGTGTGCTGTGGTGAATTTTCTCCATGCGCCTCTGTCTTTAGCCACTTCCGTTGTTTCTCTCCATTGCATGCCCCTATCATGTAATATTTTCACTATTGTGCTGTTCCAACTGGTCCTAGGTCTGCCCCTGGGTCTTCTATTCTGTAGTTTGGATTTCCATATTGTTTTAGTGACATTTTGGTCTTCCATTCTTGTTAAGTGTCCGAACCATCTTAGTTTCTTTTCCTCTCTATATTGTCTCATCGACTTAACTCTCAACTCCAGCCTTATATTTTCACTTCGCAGCCTGTCTGCTCTGGTAACTCCTCTGATTTTCCTTAGAAATTTTATTTCTACGCCTTGAAGGCGTCTATCTTGTCTTTCGCTTAGTGTCCATGACTCGCTGCTGTATAGGAGGGTTGTTACATATACAGCTCTGTACACTTTCACTTTGACCTCTTTCGAAATTTCCTTTTTATTAATGAAACCATTGTACATAGCGCCATATAATCTGTTAACCATATTTATTCTGTTGTTCGCCTCCTCTTCTGTCGTTCCCTCTGCACTGATCGTAGCTCCCAAGTATTTAAATCTTACTACCTGCTCCAGCTTGCTTGCCCTTAATTGTATTCTAGCCTCTTCCTGTTGTCTGGCAATTACCATTGTCTTTGTTTTATCTATATTGATCTCCATGTTTTTTTTCTTCGGTGCCTCATCCCAGATCTCTAGATTGTACTGCAGGTCTTCTTTATTTTTAGCCACTATTAACATATCATCTGCGTATGCCATTTCTGTTACGAAGGTTGGCTTCATTTGAAAGTATCCCGCATGGTATTTTTTTCTTGACATCCTTTATCATATCGTCTAGAACCAGTATGAAAATCAGTGGGCTTAGTGTTCCTCCTTGTCTTACCCCTAGTCCTGTCAAGAATGTTTTCGACACGTTGTTGTCTGTCCGGATACAGTTTCTGCATGTGTTGTACAGGCTCCGTATGCCTCTGATAAGTCCCTCGTTTACGTTCCTTTTCTTAAGAACCGTCCAAATTTCTTCTCTTCTTATTCGGTCGAAGGCTTTTACTAGATCGATAAAACAGCAGTGTATCTTTTTGTTGTGCATTATAGTCTTCTCCGCCATCTGTCTTATAATGAAAATTAGGTCGCTCGTGCCTTTTCCAGATCTGAAACCGCATTGTGAGTCTTCTAGTAGGGGTTCGACTTGTTTCCTCAGTCTATTTTCTAGTATTTTTTCGTATATTTTTCCCGGTACACTGAGCAGAGATATTCCCCTATAGTTTTCGCATTGTTTGCTGTCTCCCTTCATATAGATGGGCAAAATCACCGCCATTTCCCAGTCTTTTGGAACTGCTTTGTTATTCCATGCTTTGTTCATAATTCTGAGTAACATATCTTCTCCTTCCTTTCCCATAAACTTTATCATTTCGGGGTCCTGTCATATCCACACGCTTTCCCTAATTTTATCCTCCCAATTGCCTCTTGTAATTCTGTTGCTGTTATTTCTTCCTCTGATATCTCGGTTTGTTTTTCAACCTCTCTCTTTGTTTGTGCTTCTCTATTACCTATATCTTCCGTTGGGTCTGTGCCTTCAAGAAGTTCCATGAAATGTTGCTTCCCTCTTTCCATAATGTTTCCTGCCTCTGTTAGCACATTCCCATCCTTGTCTGCCAGTTGCCGTATGTATGCGTAAACTGGGCCAATTTCAGTAATTTGTTGATGTGACTTTTCTCGATATTTTTGACAAAAACTGCCTCGTTGATTACTTGGTCTATACGACCTTAATCGTTCTGGAGAGATATGTTCGTGGTTCGCTATGAAAAGCGTCTACGGTCTGACCATGCTGCAGGCTTCGCGCGGCTTCGTGCACGGTCGGACTGTTTAGAATTTTATATTAAGTGTTTTAGTAACTGCCTGGAAGTTCATCGTGGCTTGTACAACATTTTGCTGCATAAACAGTTAAGGGGTCGAATCCCAGTTGGGGCCAATATCTTTTATATTTTGTATACTACTTTTTTAAAAAATGTTGTTGATCTTTGCTGTTTACGTGAGGTTATGGTTCAGAGCAATCACATTTTTAAAGAAATAATACGAAAACAAAGTTGCATTCACTTACTGATAAATTACTCCTAACCTGCGCCTGCGCGAAGCCTGCAACATAGTCAGGTCTTAGACGCTTGTTTTGCTATGTCTCGCAGGTACAGGGGCCTAGCTATCAAGATAACGGAGTTCTTCGCAGCATAAACGAGGTGTGGTGTATTCTGCACAAACTTTTTTTCTTTCTAAACTATTACGCGATTAAACTTTTGAAAAAATAAGACTGTGGAAGAATCTCAAAACATTAAGCTACAATTTATTATAATTAAAATGTATTTAAAATTGCCATTTTTTTAAACCATCAGTAGTTATATTTACTAATGAAGGTACATTTTATGCCTTTTTTGTTTTTTGAGTGCCTTTTTTGCTGATTTTTTTGCCTTTTTGTCTGCCTTTTTGGAGGTTTTATTTTGCCTAAATCCTGTCTATACTCATGATGATTTAATAGAAATCAAAAATTACAAAACGAATAACCGAACTATTTTCTGTAATTCTAACAGCAGTAAAAATAATGTCGTTACCATTCCCTTCCTTGTCGTCGCGTCAAGGATTAGGATTAGTTTCCCTAATTATACCAAATACCCAGGTACTTGCATGCATAGCTATCAGGATATCTGTAAATAATCCCCAAACTAATGACTTTTTGCAAAAACTCCAGTTAGCCTAAATAAATTCCTCGTTTGAATGACTATATAAACCAAAATTTTGAAATTTTATTCAATTTACTTTTAACCATGGAAGTGATAACCTCTAACAAAGGTGGTGAGAAGTTATTGTGTAATGGGTATATGTATGTGGTGCATAAAAACTGTGCAAGTGGTATTCGTTGGCGATGTTGTAAATACGGCTCATTTAAGGTAATTATTAACAAGCAATTTAATTAATGTGACATTGTAATTAAACAAACATAATAATTTTTTTTAAATTAAACTGATTATTTTAAATATCAAGTTTAGATATTACGCATTATTATGTTTGGTTGATGATGAAGGTATGGGAAAGTAAAAACTCGCCTTTACTTCTTTATTAATTATACTATTGTTTTACAGTGCACAGCAATTTTAACTACAACTTAAGAGAAAACAAACCCCGGTTTGGCAACGGAACACAATCATTCAGTCAATCAAGAAGAAACTACTGTAGAAAAATGCGTACAAGACATGAAGAAACGAGCTAAGGACGTCTTGGCCAAACCAGTACAAATATACGCAGAAGCTGTATCTACTCTAGAAAATTCTGTACGTGCGGTAATGCCTTCCGAGGAGTCGGTTAAGAGAACGTTGAGAAATCATAAGGCAAAAAACCTTCCTGGAACTCCAGTGTCTCTGGAAGATCTGACTATTGAAGGTATGATCTATACTACTTTTATTCTAAATTTTTTTTAAACAGTTTACCGATTGTAGTAATTTAACCAAATTGTTATTTTATTTCAGGAAGTTGGTGTACCACCGGTGAACCAGCCAACGAAAGGTTCTTGCTGCACGACAATGGAGCTGAAGCAGAAGAACGAATCATCATATTTGCTACAGACGATTGCCTTACGCACCTTGCCAGTGCTACAACCTGGAACATAGATGGTAATTTTGCACTTGCGCCTTCTTTATTTATGCAACTGTATGTACTACGAATAAAAGTGCAAGGCGTGTTTATAACTGCTGCATATGTTTTATTACAAAGAAAAACGCAGTTTACATATGAAAACATGTTACGCACAATAGTAGAGCAATGCGAAGACAGAAATCTTTTTCCTGATCCAACGCACATCAAAATGGATTTTGAAAGGAGTGCGATTTTTGGTGACCAAATTCACGTATCTGGCTGTTTTTATTACTTGTGCCAGAGTACTCATAGGAAAATTCAGGAGCTGGGTCTTCAGCAAATATATTGAGAGGACGAAGCTTTCAGAAAATTCTGCGGAATGATGGACGGTTTGGCCTTCTTGCCACCCGAAGATGTTCACAGGGGTATGGAGTACCTCAAACAAAATATTCCCGCTGGTGCTGAAGACTGATTTATTTTGATACTACATACGTTTCTGGCACTTATAGACGACTGGGGAATAATGATGGTGTTTTACGGCTTCGAAACATTCCTCCAATGTTTCCACTGAGGGATTGGAATGTTCATCAAACAACATTAGAAGACGAAGAACGTACCAACAACCAGACGGAAGGTTGGAATCGCCGGTTTTCTAATTTGGTGGGCCAGAAGCACCCCACTGTCTGGGTTTTAATTAATAAGATGAGGCAGGAACTTGCTTGCGACAGGACCAAGATTCAACAACGACTTATTGGAAGGCTTCCATCAAAGAAAAAACGGCCAGTCTATGAAGTACTGCAAACTCGCTTAAAGGCGCTATGTGAGGAGTATTCAACGGGCACCAGAGACTTAGAAAATTTTTTAAACGCAATAAGTCACAACATAAGAACTATAGAAACCGTATAAGTGTAAGTGTGTGTTACCTATTACTTCAGTATATATTTTGTAGTTCTCAAATGTATAAGTAAAATAATAAGATAATGAGATGTTTAGAAGCTCTTTTTGTCAAATCTTGTTGCTAATGTAGGATTATCACAAGACAATATAAAATGAAAATGTGGAAACCTGCAAGTATTTTGAACGGGGGTATTTTTTCGAGGGGTATTTTTTCCAGGGGGTATTTTTTCCGGGGATATTTTTTCCGGGGGAATTTTTTCCTAGATTCGAACATAAAACTAGATACACAATATACAAAACAAAAACCTGAAAACAGATATGTGCCAAAAATATTAATCATAAACAAATATAGGGTGGTCCAATTTAGATGGTTTTAAAATTTTAATTCTACTTGAAAAACTGCTCTAAGAATGTGCTTTCGGATTTTCATTATCTCTAAAAATAAACGAATTGAGAATATCATAACACAAGTTTATTTGTTTTGCAGATTTTATGTACTAAATATCCTGAGAAATTCGAATGGTTTAAAACTCGATATGACAAAGTTTTTTACATAAAGGACAAACATATATTCGAAGGAGGACACGAAAGCCATGCTTCTACCTACATCGGCCGTGCATACTCTTTTGGGGAATTGACTGTAGGAAAAGTGGTATGTTGGCCCCCTTCTACCTGCCTTAAATTAAGAACTGTAGAAAATGGAAGATTTTACCAGCATGATGATTTTGAATTACTTATTTATAATCCAAAGATTATCGAAGAAACTACCATCTATACCACTAATGCAACTTCTGCAACTGAACATCCCCACATAACAAACGTTCATGAAAAACATGTTTCTTTTCTATCATACTTTTTTTTAGTACTTGTAACAACAGCAGTGTTGGTTGTTATAATAGTTGCAGTAAGGCGTTGTTAATCTACAAAAAGATGTAAAAAGTTGTTGTATAGTATTAACTTTAATAAATAATCTAAATTGTTTATGACGATGCATGATAAACTATGTATTTATCGTAAATTGGTACCATACACAAAATGACTGCTAAAGATAAATTCGTCAATATAATCTGTACATTTCTAAATCCGCATTTCTTTCACCTATTTCGGCTATTAGTGGTAAGGGCCCCCCGCTACCTGAACCCACATATTTACGCATTTATAAGACACATGTTCCTTTGTATATAACTCGCATTCGTTTATAAATCAGACTCGACGACGGACAGAATCAGCCGCAAGGCTCGTTCTATACAGTGGCGCTCAGTTCTGAATTACACCTTGCGTTTACTAAAATGAGTAACATAAACGCGAAAAGCAAATACGTTCATGCACAAGAGCAATACATTCTAGACATGTTACTAATGGTCATCTTCAACCACTCAAGATTCCTCCAGTTGGCGAAGCAATCGCCTATTTTCTTAAAGTTATCATAACAGTACGTCGTTACTTCATTGGTACCTAAGTGAAATACTATTAGACATTTAGACAAGTCGTGTCTTTCCCAAACGCTGGGTTACCTAGGTATTATAAGTCCAATCTTCTTATCTCACCCGACTAATAACCGTACCCTGTGTAAATGACTCATTTTAAGCAATGCATTTTTACAGTTAAACTGCATTTGAAAATTAAAGTTAGATAATAATTGAAACTTTGCATTTGCAGCACAAAATACAAGTCCGCGCTCTTTTTGGCGGCGCATTTGGATGTAAAATGAACAAGGGTGGCGGTATTTTTGGGACAGCAAGCTATTGATAATAATTTAAATATAATTATAATTAAGGTGGTATGATATAAAAGATTAGACGACAGCAGCGTGACGGTGTGGCTCCGTAAAACAATCTACTTTACTAGCCAAATACAAAATTTAAATAAAGTAACAAACATTTTTTTAATTCTTAAGAAGAAACTAAACACCTTTTCTTGACGTCATAAGCAAATTTATTTGGCGTCAGAAATGTGTTTTTAGATTAGTAACTAACAAAAATATTGCTATGCAATAGATAATATTTGACTTTTACGTAGTTGGTTTTTGACGTTAAAAAATCATTTTCAGACGAATTAATGTTCTGATGTCAAAAACGTATTTATTGACGAGAAAACATTGATTTACATCAAAATATCACTTATTGCCGTCTGAGAATAATTTATTTATATCAGTCACCAAGTTCTATTGTTCCTATAGCACCACCAACTGCTTTTTTAATCTTACCTTTGACAATAACATGTAAAAATGTCGAAATACGTATAAGATGTAAATAAATAAATTTTGTAGAAGTAAAATAAAGTATTTTAATCATAAATCAACTTAATTACAGTTTACCAATAATTATTTCTATATGTTATTATTTTATCTTGTGACGTCAGAAATTATTCAACGCCTTGTGGGAAGTATAATATTGTTTTTCATAATTCAGGATTAATATTGAAACAGCGTTTCATACATTGCAGTGCGTAAAACGTACATGTATTGGATGCGTATTGGCGTCGAGAATTGATTAACTGTTCACACTAAATATTGTATATGTTAATTTTACAATACCTACATCTTATTTATCGAAACAATAAAAAATACTAGCTACGCCACTGGTTTATTCTAATTAATTGATAACGTGTTTAATGTTGGACCATAATTTAAAAACGAATTATGAAGTCAAATATTTATTAACTAGAAGCTTAGCATAAGTTGCATTAGAGAATGCGTATGCTACTTTCCGTCAAGAAAAAGGTTCAATGGATAATCCTAATATTTTATTGCTATCTGGTTAAGTTATACAATATTAGGTATTCTATTGGTTCCCTGGTTTTATTATGAATGTAGCAGTGAACGATCTACCTTGTATTTGTTTATGTTTTACAGCTGCGCAGGTAATGATACCTTATCATCCTGTACATTTGAGCCACTGTTTTTATTCTACACCGCTACTGCCACCTGTAGGGTATTTCCAGTAGTCTATTTTACCGAAACCATTCTTCCACTGAGTTGAGAGGTCTAGAATGTATTCAGGGTTCGCCACCTAAAGCTCCCCAGGCCTGGAACTTTTTTTAAAGAGGTATTATGACGGGAGAGGGACATAAATTGTAGGTAATTCGAAACTTTTTTAAAATAGCTTCTGAAAATAGAAAAACAATTGACAATCAATAAGTTCTTATTTATCTGAACCCGTTAGAATATTTTTTTTGTGCACATTTACGAAGATCATCATCACTCAGTAGAGAATTTTATTACCTTCAATTTGATGTATAATACTAATTTGACCAATTACATTATTTTTATTTTTTTATATATTGTGTTCCGAAATTTTTGTTGCTTAACAAAGGGGCATATTGTACGTATAAAAATAAGACGAAAAGGTTCCATAAACTCGTTTTCAAAAATGCTTCCTTGAAGAGTTTCAGGCTGTTGCAGATTATCTGTGTGATGCAGCTTTTCTTGAATAACAATTGATCGTTTTGACCTAGGAACTTTAAATTTCATATGGAGCCACTCTTAATAAGGTGTTACATACTGTGTAATTATTATCATAATCGGTTTTGTGGAGCTGGTTATTTTAAGGTCACGCGACTATTCAAAAATGTTCTAAACTAAAGAGTAGTCACGTTACCTTGAAATAACCGCAGTTTAACAAAACCAATTATAGTAAAAATTACTTATTTTTAAACGTACAGTATGCCTCTTTGTTAAGGGAGTTAGAATTTCGGAACATCCTGTATAAAGAAAATAATGTAATCGATCCTATTAGTATAAAACATCAAATTAAAGAAAATAAAATTCTCTATTTAATGATGTTAACAAAATCTTCGTAAGTGTGCAGGGAAAAATATATTCAAACAAAACAGGTTCACATGAATAACTATTTTTGACTGTCAATTGTTGTTCGATTTCCAGTGATTATTTTGGAAGGGTTTCAAATTACCTACAATTTGATGCTCGCCCGTCGGAATAGCTTTTAGATAAAAAAGTTATGGATCTTGGGAGTTTTAGACCCTGTATAGCTCTTGATCCTGATAAAAATGATTTTTTTTAGAAACAAACAGGTCAACACAACAAACACAGGGAAATGCAGGAAGAGATCGATCAAGCGAACCAACAGGCGAGATCCAAAAACATTAAAGGGAGGTTATATTATTTATAAAATCCTTCAATGCTTATGCCACCATACCTCTAGTTACATTCAATAGCAACTAGTAATTTAGTATTATTTTTCCTTTCATATTGGTATTACTGGCAATAAAGACAACACTAGGGTAGAGCTTTTCTCTCACTTATTTCAAGGTTGTATTTCCGAAGAAGTCTGCTATTATGTAGGTTTTATAATCTATGTGTAACTATTGCGAACCCAAAAAATTGGAATCTAGAGAAAAAAAGTCGAGGAAAAATAGCCGGGGAAATAGCTGATTTCTTAAAAGTAAGATGCGTTGTGCGTGCTATGCTCAAAGTAAAGTATAAAGTCGCGTAATGGTTATCTATATTTTAAATTAAAGGTACTAAATTAAATATAAATAACCATTAGGCAAATTACAATAGTACGAACACCGTTTTAATATTTTTATTTAATTTCCCAAGGACAATAACAATGAATACCTACGAGGATCGTTCGAAATGTAAGTGGCCTAACAAAGAAAACGAAAGTTTTTTTGTGCAAAAAATTATTTTATTTTTCTGCTTGCTTAACGCACTTATTCCAACGATGCTCTAAAGCAGCAATGCCGTCTTTGTAGGTCGATGAACCCAAATCCTCAAAATAGCTATTTACAGCAGCGTTTACTTCGGAATTGGATGAAAATCTTTTACCGCCGAGCCATTTTTTCAGGTTTGGAAATAGATAAAAATTTTTGGGAGCCAAATCTGGCAAATGAAACCGTTTTTGCCTTGTTCGGTGGAAGAGAACCTCTGTGTGTCCATTGTTTGGACTGTTCCTTGGTTTCGAGAGTGTAATGGTGAACCCAGGTTTCATCGACAGTCATGAAACGGCGCAAAAAGTTCTTCGGATAGCGGCGAAAGCATGCCAAAAGGTCGCGAGAAACAATGAAACTATTCAGTTTTTGCTCCGGTGTGAGCAAACGCGACACCCAATGCGCGGAGTATTTTTTCATTTCCGATTTTTCAGTAAAAAGTCTGTGCACTGTTATTTGAGATGCTCACTATGTTTTGCTATCTCTCGCACTTTTACTCGACGGTCGTCCAATACAATACGGAGGACTTTTTCCATCGTATCCGGGGTAGTAGCCGGTTTTATTCGTCCACAGCGAGGTTCGTCCTTTGTGCTCACACGATCACGCGTAAACTCGGCAACCCAGTTTTTAACCATTGACAACGAAAGAGCGGACTTCAAAAATGTCGAATCCAACTTTGCTTTGATTTCGGTTGGTGTTAAGCCTTTCAAACGACAGTACTTTATCACTGCTCGCAACTTTTTCCATTATTTACGAAATCACTCGAGACGGTCACTTTGGAGCACTGTCAAACACAAACTAATTGGCAGATCGCTGTATATTGTCATATTTAACCTAAGAAAGGATTGTTCTGAAAAATGGTAATGCAAATTCCGCCAAATTAGCGCCATCTCTGTGTTAGGCCACGTACATTTCGAACGATCCTCGTAAGTATTATAATAGTCTGCTATAGCCTTTAATTGTTAGTACTTTTAATTTAAAATATAAATAACCGTTAGGCTACTTTGAACCGCACTTGAAGCACAGTACTACAACGGATCTAAGTTTTTAAAAATCGTTTTTTTTTTTTTCTTTGGGTTTTCTCCTTGACATTGTTTTCCGCCGGCTTTTCGTGTCGGCTTTTTCAAGCTTTTTTCCCCGGCTTTTTTATCTTCGAAATTTATTTCCGCTTACCAATTATTGGAGCGCTAGGCATGTGCCTTGTTTGCCTGTAAAAGCCCGCCTAAAAATTTTCTAAAAACTTTATGATTTTACAATATTTGTTTTATAACTTTTAAATTCACACAATTCCGATTGATATATGTATTACATGCACATTTTTTACAAATTTAATTGATATAAAATGTATCATGTGACAAAATAAAGAAAGTAGAGGTATTATTGTTTGTCGAATCTGACACGTCACAAGCACCACATCGATAAAAAAATATTTTCATTGTTGAACAACGCTAGGTAATCCATATCTATACAATTCCACGCAAGCGGCGAACACTTATAAACAGAAATAGAAGCCATAGGTATAAAAGAAGCTCAAAGAGGTTTTGAATACGAAAAGGTTCACGAAACGCCAACTCTGAAAAATTGAAATTCAATTTCAAAAGCTGCGGAATACTTGTGAACACTTAGAAACACACGCTTAACAATTGGAAAAAGCTTTCAGGGTTCTATGTAAGCATGTCTAGTATATTAAATAAAGTGTGGTCATTATTATTCCATTTCTATCAGTTACTAAAAAACATAAATAAGATTTATGGCACGCTTTAGGTAATTCGTAAATTTATTTCGTCACGTGCGCAATCCACGATATTAGAAATTATACGCACGCCTTTAGCAATCAAAACAAATAAAATTGTATAGGGCTGTGAAAACCGCAAAGCAAATATTCCCGCTTTAATATCATACTATAGGCCAGATAAACCGAAGCAAAGAGCAATATAATTTACGTACTTGAGGGTTGTACTAAATTTCCACAGGTTTTGAATTTAATCCACAATGCTGCGTATAATAATTTAGTTCCCAAAACGAACATATCTCTTTATAAATCATCGCTTTCCTTCATATGGTGAACCCTAATATACCTAGGGAAATATCGCTCAACATTAATTTATAGGCACGAAAGAACCGCAATTAATTAACTAGAGGAAAAGGCATATTTTATCCGGCTTTTTCAACGCTTTCTTTGTTTTCTGCATTTCAGAGGTAGGCAAATGAAAAATCACTTTAGTTCGCCGTACCCAACTACATTTATTTCTATGAAAGTGTGGAAGAATGCGTTTACAACAAGGTCAAATTAAAGCTTCATTTGTAAAGGGGGATACACAATGAAAAGGCAAAGAAAAGACTATAATTGCGTTCTCCTTAGATTAGAAATTTGTTTAAAACGCGACAAATTAGTAAGAACCCCTTATTTATATTTTATACTCGGTTCTGATACTTAGAACCAGAATATCAAACTGAATAGTGTGCAGCAATCTGAGAATAGCCAAATAACGAGAATATTTTTATGCGCAATCTGATAACGATAAGTTTCTAACTTTTTTATGACACCTCTACTTGCTCCGCACTATTTTATTATTAGGTGGTACATTTTTATATTCTTGCTTTTAACGGTGTATTGTAATGAGGTTGAAATTTCAATTCATTATGTTTATTTATCCATGGCCTGTTTCTCCTGCTAAGCCTTTTCTGCTACGCCTAAGGGTGGACCACTACTTCTACAAATTTAGCTGAACATCTCTTTTATGCAGAGTAAGTATCTTTAACATAGAAACATCTATTACGCGGAATTCACAGTTTAACCGTTAAAGCAAAAGTGAAAAAAAAGAAGCTTGGAGAAACTACATGGGAAATAATACAATACAGAATAGAGCAACTTACAAGAGAAAACGAAACGAACAGAAAGAAGCACTAAAAGAGGCCAAGAAGAGTACATGGGAAGAGTTCAAAAAGAAGATACAAGAGAACTATATAGAAAACCAAAAAGAATTTTGGAACATAGTTAAATCATTAAAAGGCAGCCCTGCACCAAAAGTAAGAAATAATAGAAACACAAGAGGACAGCTACAAACTACAACACAGCAAATATTAGAAACTTGGAAAGTATACTATGCGACAAAGTTTGGGATACCAGAAGAAAGAATCCCAAGAGAAGAAGCGGAAAATATAATTGAAGGAAACGATAATGAAGCAATAACAGAAGAAGAGGTAATAGAAGCATTAAGTAAAACCAAAAATGGAAAATCTTCAGGAGAAGACAACATAGCGCCGGAACTACTTAAGAAAGGTGGACCCATAATAAATAAATGGCTGGTAAATATTTCCCAACAGGCATGGAATACAGAAAAATACCAACAGACTAGGAAAGTAACATCATTATACCTATATATAAAAATGGAGACTCCAACAAATGTGACAACTATAGAGCTATATGCCTCTCTCCGGTAGCCCTGAAAATATATACGAGAATATTAGAAAAACGACTAAGGGGCGAAGTATAAGACAAGCTGCAAAACGAACAGGCAGCATTCCGGCCAGGGCGACAAACGCAAGACCACATATTTACCATCCGAACGATAATAGAGAAAACCCTGAGCAAAAATAAAGAACTATTTCTAGCATTTTTGGACTTGAAAGTAGCCTTTGATCTGGTACCCAGAGAATATATATGGGAAGCACTCCGAGATCGGGGTCATGGGACTGACTGAACTGGTTCTGTTCACAAGGAAAAGGAAGATCACAGGCCTCAAAGGGCCTGTACTCTTCAACACAACACTGCAAACCTCGGGTGAGGTCAAGTATCTGGAAGTAATCTTGGATGCCAAACTCACTTGGGCAAGCCATGTGAAAAGACAAGAGCAACGGGCCTGCGCGTCCTTCTGGACGTGTAGGCGCACCTTAGGAAAAACATGGGGATTAAGGCCTACAATCGTTCACTGGTTCTACACGGCTGTAGTACGTCCCCTGATCACATATGCAGCTCTTGTATGGTGGCCTAGAACAGAAAAGGCCACCGCAAGAACAGCACTAACTCGTCTGCAGAGAATTGCCTGTGTCTGCATAACGGGAGCTATGTGCACATGGCCGACTGCGGCCATGGAGGTGCTGCTTGGACTCGTGCCTCTTCACCTTTTGGTGGAGGCCGAGGCCCGAGCGGCGGCGTACAGGCTAGGCTATACGGGGCAATGGAAACCCACACAGGAGAATGTAGGACATACCAAGGTTGCCTCGCGTTTGAGGTCGACCAATCCCATCTCTCGGATGGGAAGTGATGGTATGGTCCCCTACTTCTCCTTTGGCAAATCTTACGATACCCTCATCCCTAGCCGGGATGAATGGCTTTCGGGAGACCGATCCTTCCTTTAGCCCTGTGGCCTCGTATGGTTTACGGATGGGTCAAGGACTAGGGAGGGATCAGGAGCAGGCGTGTATGGAGAACAACCCCGAGTCAAAATGAAATTTGCTCTGGGGAAATATCCAACCGTTTTCCAGGCCGAAATCTTTGCTATTTTGGCATGTTCAAACGAAAACCTCAGAAGAGGGTACACTAGTAGGCACATCTACATTTGCACCGACAGTCAAGCGGCCATCAAAACCCTGATCTCCCCAAAGATCGGGTCACGACTGGTCCAAGAGTGTCGGCAAACTCTCACAAAGCTCTCTGCGAAGAACTATGTGAAAATCATATGGGTCCCCGGCCATAGTGAAATTGAGGGAAACGAAGAGGCTGATGCCCTGGCTGTTGCGGGGGCCAGGGAACCCCTAATGGGTCCAGAACCGGCCTTCGGAATTTCCCCCAAATGCGTGAGGCACGAGATATGCAGCTGGACGTTGTCACAGCTCCAATCATCCTGGACCTCTCGTCACACACCAAGACAGGCTAGACTCTTTATTAAGGGTCCTACGCCTAAAATGACAAAAATTCTTCTGGGCCTAAACAGAAGACAAATCAGAATCGTGACAGGCCTACTAACAGGCCACGGTCACCTGCAAAAACATCTCCACACTATCGGGGTTGTCAATAACCCGCAGTGTAGAAGATGCCAAGCGAGGGAGGAAACTTCCGAGCACATACTCTGTGAGTGCGCCGCTTTTGCGGCCCTCAGGTACAAACACCTTGGCTCCCCCTCCCTAGAGCCAAGGGAAATACAGGATATATCATTGAACAGGATCTGGACCTTTGCTGAAGCGACCAACCTGTTCAATGAATACTAGATCATTTAAGGGGCACAATGGGCACTAGTAGCCTAAGTGCGGGAGGACGTAAGTCCTCCGACCCACCATAAATCATCAATCATCATCATCACTCCGAGATCTACAAGTGTCACAGAAAATAACAAGAATAATTAAAACCTTTCATAACAATGTGATAGGGAAGGTGCGATTAAACGGACAACTCTCAGGTGAATTCCAAATAATTACAGGGATGAAGCAAGGCGACAGTTTAAGCCCTCTATTATTTGTTATATACATGAACAATGTGTCAATATCTGCAAAAATGAAACCAGGAAAGGAAACCTAGGATATCTTAATCTAAACCCAATTAGGACTAGGGACTTGTTATATGCAGATGATATTTTACTAATAGCACAAAATCGTCAACAGCTACAGAGAAACATAGAAATATGGAAAAACCAGCTACAACAGAAGGGAATGGTTATAAATACAGAGAAAAGTAAAATCATGCACTCAACAAAAAGGAGGACGAAGAAAACATAGAAATAAGAATAGACAGAAAAGTTCTTGAAAAGGTAGACACATACGAATACCTCGGTACACTAATCAGCAAAGACGGTCGCATAGATAATGAAATAAGAAACAAGAGTAGCAAAGCCAATAAAATACATTATCAAATCAACCACACACTAATAGGAAAAAAAGTAAAACCACAAAAACAAAAACAACTTTGTTATATGCAGCTGAATCATAGGCAATAGTGGATAAGCATCGCTCAAAAATAACGGCGACTGAAATGAAGTATCTAAGACGTGGTAGGGAAAACAAGAAGGGACAGAGTAAGTAATAGAAGCATCAGAGAAGAACTATAACTTGACCCCATAGTGCAAGAAGTAGAAGAAAACAACTCCACCTGATTAGTATGAATAACGAAAGATACCCAAAACAGAACCTGGAGATGAAAAGCGAAGGGAGAATACCTAGGGGACATCCCCGTATAACTTGGGAGGACAACATTGAAGAGACAGCCAGGAAAAAAGGAAAAACGATACAACAAATTAAGACACTAGCTAGAAATAGAAAAGAACATAGGAGGTGGCTCAATTCCCCAACACTGTGAGGTAAAATGGGAGAAGAGAAAGTAAGTAAATAAGTAAGTCATAGTTTTCCACTATTGGTTTTACATCTCTTCCGAAAGATGGTGCATTTACAAAAATGTATGACCATTTCATCAGCCTGGGGTCAGGATTAAATTCTTTGGTTCACAGGACAATGTACAAATAAGCACTAGACCACTGACCCTGGCAGGTTAAAACTTATCCAGACTCCTGTATTGTAAGCAGAAGTCCCGGTTTCCAATCCTGGCTAAAACCAATGTTTTTTGATATTTATTTAATTTTTATAACAATTTTCTAATCAAATAGCAATAAAAACACGATTTGTACAGTAAATTTTAAATTTAATACTTTAGGTGATGAAATAATAAATAGCAGCGTTAAGAAAACAAATAGCTTGTAATTTTTACCTTTCTCGCTATACGAAGGAGGTGTGGTTTCCGTCGAAATTTCGGAAATTGAGATTTTGAAGGAAATGCGCGTTTTAGGAGCTGAGAATACCAGGAAATCCGGTTTTGGTATGATGTCTGTGTGTGGGTGTCTGTGTAAATGCGTGCTTACGTCCATGCGTGCGTGCGTGTGTGTGTGTGTCTATATACACTTTACAGCCCAGACGACAGTACGAATTTGTATTCTACGCATGTCGAACAGTCGATCTGCGCAAGCGCGTTCTTTCGTTCGACTTCATAATCGATATAGACATGTTAAATGGCTATAGAAACGACCTCCTGTTGCGAAAAGACCTATAGCCCGTTTCGTTTGGTCTCACTTCATCTTTTGTAGGTATTACATTCCGGATCCAGTTAGAAATTGTCGGAGTTAGCTAGTAGTAGGTTTTCTATTGAATATCAGTATTTTCACTATCATCAAACTCATTTACGGCCGCCACATCAGCTCAACATGATTTGCTTTCACACAAGCCACACAATTTGGGGGCGGAACTGAATCTAGGTGGCGCTGCAATGAATTTACTATGGTGGCTATAAACGGGGTCGTTTTAAGCTGACGTGCTATAATTCATTGATGATTTACTTTGTTAGGTTCTAGAGAAAACATCTTTTTTTAAATGTCTTACATAAGTTTATTTGATATTTTGAGTTATATTGAAATCAGTTCTCAAGGGCGTTGATAGAAGGTGAAGCTATAGTAAGTTCTGAATATCGTGTGCGGCGTTAATGCTGAAAGTGATAGCACAGTCTAGTAATTTACTGGACTGTGGTGATAGTGCGGTTAGCGCATTGTGTCAACAGACTTCAAAATTAAAAAAAACACCGCACGTGATGCAAATCCAGTCATAAAGTACTTTTGTAGGGAAATAACCCAGGAATGGAATTTTTTGCTTAAAATTTTTTTTGTGGCGTCTGAAAAAATACCCTGCGTTTGTGAACTCTAACTCGACCGGGAACCTAGAAAAAATCACAGAATCGTGAATTATTCGCTTTTTTTACTGCATCCTACGTTAAAAGTAATCGTAAGAAACAAAAAGCTTATAAAATTCTGCTAAAACTAAAAAAAGAAGGGTGTTCTAGCCCTAATAGTTACTAAAATACGCCTTTCCAAAGAACCCCAATTGTTTTTTAAATTTTTGGCTTAAACTTGAACTTCTTTTATTTCTTGAAATACCGTTGTCCGTGATGATCGTACGTAAAAGTGGTCCAAAAATGGATTAAAGTACACTGAATTTCCTGTAAATTCAAAAAGAAACAATCTTTTAACCCTAACAGGTCGTGAGCTATGACCTCTCAAAGTAGAGCATTTTCGAGCGTTCTTAAGCCTGTTTCGTAGGGTTGTAGTATTTCGAAAATAGCTCTTTTTGGGTGCATCCAATGTGAAAATCAGCAAAACTAAAATAAAAAAGTATAAAATTCTGCGTCAAACTAAAAAGAAGAATGTTCTAGCCCTAATAGTTTCGTTGTATAACAATGTAAAATCGCTAAAATAATAAATATAGTTTTAATTTTACTAGTCCGGAAATTTTTTGCTTAGCTGACAGTTTTTAAAGAGCATTGACCAAAACATTGAAAATTGTTAAATTAATTACGTTTGTTAACAGCGAATATTTTTGCTTTAACCCACAGTTACAAAACAATAACACAAATTTAACCCCGTTTCGTGTAGTTACAAAGTTTGCCGCAAGGCGCCGTGGCGAGCGCTATCTTAGCCGAATACAGAGCAACGCAAACTTGAGTTTTGGCAATCACAAGCTAAGTTGGAGCCTTCAATTCAGAGGCAGTTTGTCATTTCCGTACCTCTGCTGGATTTGGTGGTAAGGGCAAAACGAGTGCATCCGAGCTGCATCTTCTGCTGGAGGCTGCTAGGCTTGGCAAACTTTTAGTTATGGAACCGGAACGTACAAAGCATCGGTATCTACTATATTGAGTAAGGAGTTTGCTTCATTTTGCTCCGTAAAGAAGAAAAAAAATTGTTCCTCTTGATTTTTTTAAAATTTTGTCTTTAGACCTTTAATACTCAAAAACGAGTAGTCGGATTGGCACCAAATTTAGATTTTATAATAGCCCTAGGCCGCTGGGAAGTACCCCAGTCTATAACTTTCTCTGTGACGCCTTCTATAAACTTTCAAATTCTAAAATTGACGTCTTTTTATGTAACAAACTGTAGAGGATAAAACATTTCTGTCTAAGCTAAATTGCACATAAATAATAGCAGAATAAAATTCACAACTTTTTTTATGGGTGCAGCAACATTTACAGAGATTAGTTTTCCCACTTCACTTTCTATTTTTTGCACTTGATTTTCATCTTTGGTCTATGGTTTTCTTTAATATACAAAATTACTTTCAAAGATCAAAAAGATTCTTACAAAAAAAAATAAAGCAATCTGTTAGTTATAGTTCGATATTTTGGAACATAACAATGCATAACAATGATGTTTCCGATGTGCCGTTCTCTCTCGCTACTGTGCTTAGGGTAACGGAATCCAAAGTCTTTGTCGGCGAGTAAAACGTTAGTACAAAAATACCTTTTAATATAGTACCATTAATAATATCTACGATATTACATGAGAAAGTGTATTAATTTCAAAAATATTTTATTTCGAGAATTTGACGGAAATACTTATTTTAGATCTACGAGAACTGAAAAATAATATTGTTCAAAAAACTGTCCACAGAATTTTTTTTATTTTCCAATCTAATAGAGCTAGGGATGAGCAACAATTTGATTAGTGTCCCAGTCATTTAATTTTTCTATTTTTGAAAATTAAATATTCATATCCCAGTATTTAATAAACGTGGCACTGTAAAACATATACGTTTAAGCACAACTGCTCATGAGTGATAGTAGAATAAGATTAAGAACTTTATTTTTAACTGCAGCAGGGTAGATTTTCTAATTTCGGTTTCTAAATACTCTATACGATGTCCAGCCGCTTGGAGCTATGTTCTATGTGAAAGCGGGCGTTTGTCACTCTATCCATTATTCCGTTAGAGCGACCGCATTATCATAGTCACTGTCTGGGTTGTAAAAAACGTAAAACGTTGATACAAGAATCGTTTTAAAAATATGAGATGTAACAATACTTGTAAAGTATAGAAAAGTCCAGTCGAAGTGCTTTGCTCATGTAGATCCCCTCTATAGAGGTTACAGCGACATCAAAATCATGGCATTGTTTGCTCTATGGTGGTACTTTAGCATCTTTGGCTTTAAATCATACCCTATCTTTATGACCTTACATTTTCGAACAATTGCATTGATATTTATACGATAATACAAAAATAATCTTCTTCTTCTCCCTCTTATTATAGGCTAAATCAATTGTTATAGATTACTTTGCCATTTATATGTATACAACAAATTATTTGTTTGTTTCTACAATTTTTAACAGAATGTTGAAAATGTGTCGCACCATAACAGCTGTCAATTTTTTAAATTTGAATTGTTCTTTTTCTGATAAAACGGATGGTTTAAAAACCTAATTAACACAAAAAAACACTTCACACCAATTTATAAAATATTGTTAATAATATGTCGATCATTTCAAATTATCTAATTTCACCTTATTTCATTATATCTTACGGCTTTTTTCTAAGGTATTGTAAGGCTACTCAAGTTTATTTTTATACAAAAAAAACGCTACATTCCTAAACTATGAGCTTGGTTTACCAACAGTCCAATTCACCTCTACAAAAGGCATGAAAAGTCGAACTTGCAAGGAATCGCATGTATGAATCTATAACACTTTTATATCATATTTAGTTTTTCACACGCAATATGTATAACATTCAACACGCAACTGTGCTTTATATTATAGTAAAATGATCATAATCTGATCGAATTATTTATTACGTGTGAAGTTAACCGCATGCATAATTTAATGCAATTCCATAATTGGGGCCAACAAATTTATTAAGTACTGAAAGTGCTGGAATAGTAATAACTGCAATTTATCCTTTGGAAAAAGCTTTATTCCGCAATTTTGTATAGCTACAATGTATTTCAATGGCAGAAATAATTTAATACAAGTAGTAGCTGCCATAGCTCAGTTCTAAGCGCGCGGGCTAGCAATGCAGCGGATCCGGGTTCGATCCCCGGCCCGGACGTTCTCCCTTGCAAGGCAACGAGAAACCAGCGAGGTAGATTATTCCCCAGGAAAACTTCTCTGGAGAAGAAGTGCATGCACTTCCTGTGGTTCGGAGCCCACGTTAAACTGTAGGTCTGCTATGTCTGTCTGTGCAAATTATCTATCGCCGCGCACCCAACACAGACATAGGAGAGAGGTAGCCAACACCCTGAATAGGGTATGGCACTATAAGAAGTAAGAGTAAGTAGGTATATACAATGTGTCGTAATCGAAAGCAAGTGTTCTATATTCGGTGTAAGTGAAACCTGGTTATCTGATAATATTGAATCCGATGCCGTAAAAAGTGACGACTATACCTTTGTTAGACGAGATCAAGGTACAAGAGGAGGAGGAGCTGGTATGTATTGCAATGATATGCATGGTCTTGTGACTACTAGAAAACAATTCCCTAAACTGTCTGCAATACACGCAATTAAATTGAACTTTCTATGAGACTCTTCTAACTTTCTCAGGGTCGTTATTTAGCTTGTGAAATAAGTTATTTAAAATAGAAATAAACACACACAACGATATCAACTTTACAAAATAAAGTTTTATTTAATAAATGAATTTCTAAATGTGGTTTCCGAAAAATCAAATGAGTTTTACTAATTACTATCGTCCTTTTTTTAAAAATAGAACACTTATCTTACCGTCTCCCCACTAGGATACTCTTCGCTCGAGCAAAACGCTGAGTGTCCAACTTCTATTTCGCTCTGCTGGTTTCTCAAGTACCACAAATACTCGCCTTTAATCTGGATCTTCTTCTGCTCTGTTTTATATTATTTCCAACTTGGTCATACCACCATCACAAACGAAGAAACTTTCTCTATCACCTTTTACTTGTAATACATCTGGATTTTTTTCTCCAATTCGTTGTTACTTCGTTGTATTTTCCTTTTTTTATACTCGTAATTACTTTTATATAGCTTTTAGACTTGTTTTTCCTCTTTTTTCTTCCAGAGAATCTCAATTCTCTGTATGTATTTACCAAGACCAGCCGTAACTAACCAAAACAAATTCTCCATTTTTTTCTTCCTTCTTTGATTCCCATTTTTTTAACAAACACATAAATCTCATGCCCATGAGTATCCTTTTATATGTTTGTCATATTAACACTGACATCCATCCTGACATTTATCGATGCACAATCAAGTAAGTTTAAAACTTCTTATAAATTAAACCTTTTGAACAATTCTGAACTAAATTATAATTACAATTAACATAAATAAAATTCGTATCAATCTGTTGTGTTTTTCTTTTCTTTCAGTAAAAACAAACCATATGAAAAATAACAATTATTAGAATTTATAACAAGAATTATAGCAAAAATACGCAGCCCTGAGTTTAAAAGTTAGAGTATCAAAACCTTACAGTGTTCATAAAACTCCAATCACAAATACAATTGCAGCAAGCATTTCAAAAACTGCTCTCCAGGAATCACAATACTCCAGACAAATCAAACACCTCTAAATATCATAGCAGTATATAAAAAATGATTTAAATTATTCAATGATAAACTTAAACTCTACTCTTGAAGGTGTATGTTATTGCAAATAAAATGAAAATAGCCGTAGGAATTTTGTATCAACCGTCCAGTTTTTATTCTTGTGATTTTCTCAATATGTTTGAAGACGTTATCGCAAAATTAATACCTACATGTGATAATATTGTATGTACGGTCGATTTAAACTATGATTTATTAACTATTAATAGTTGTACATCGCAATTCAATAATGTATTGGACATGTTGAGCTTAATTCAAATAATCGATGAACCCACTCGCATTACTAGAAACTCGATGAGCTTATTAGATTTGATAATATTATCTAAGGTCCATAATTTTAAAACTGAAAGCAAATGTGTTTCTGAATGTAATATATCTGAGCATCGCTTAGTTTCTTGTGTTATATCCTTGCCTGTAAAAATAAATAAACCTATATCTCGCTTGTGCAAAGATTTTTCATTGTTTGATGAGGGATGATTTCTCAAAGATCTGTATGCACTACCATGGTTTATAATCTTTGATACGAAGAACATAAATGACAAAATAAATTTTTTTAATGAAAATATTTGCATTAATTTTAAAAAGCACAATCCTTTTAAAGAATTTAAAATTTCAAGGACTTATAAACCATGGATTACAGATAACGTGAAACTTATGATGAAACTAAGAGATAAAGCTGTAACCAAATTTAAAAACACCAAAAATCCAGCGCACTGGGACTACTACAAATCTCTGAGAAATCTTGTTACTGAAGCAATTGCTAGAGAAAAAAGCTTATTTTCAATATGAAATCTCTAAAAACAATAAGCCAGAATCGATCTGCAAAGAGTTTCGTAAACTTAACATTGCAAATAAACATAAGATACATGAGCTTCCAAACAATTTACAATACGTAAATGAACTCAACAATTTGTTTCGTAATTCTTGTAATAGTAATTCACAAGTAAATAATAATGACTTACTTAATTACTATTTAACCAACAAGAAATGTGAATTTGAAAGTACCTTTCATTTTGCAGAAACAAATGAGCTGGAAGTTAAAAAAATTATTTTAGTATTAAAACACTATCTGAGAGTCCGGGTGGTCCAGTTGTAGAGGATCAGACTCACAATGCGTGAGTTCTCGGTTCGAATCCTGGAAGAAGCAGAATTTTTTTCTGTAATTCTGTGGATCGGTATCGAGCTCGGTAACCATTCGACGTTGGGTTACAATTAACGGCACTTGCCTTGATTGCTGACTGACCAGGACAAGTAACAAAGTCATAAACAACATAAAACATACAATTAAACACATGTGTGTGAATGACATTGAATGAATGTGCATGAAGGGTGGCATAAGCTTCAGGAGCGTAACGGTCTAAAGGCCAAAAAGCCCCACAACTGCTATTACACAAAGCCTACCCCGAGTGAAAGACCTCGACACCTTGGGGTATAAGAGGTGAAAGATTAATCAAACAAACAGCATCTGTGGGTCCCGATAATATTAATATAAAGTTGTTGCAAAAGTGCTGTCCTTATATCTCTTGCCCTACATTTCACATGTAATAAAGTTTTGCATAACAGAAAGCGTTTTTCCAGACGTTTCGAAATCTGCATTTGTCATACCTTTGCCTAAAATTGACTCACCCACTGAACTCAAGAACCTTCGTTCAATAAGCATTCTATGTACTTTATCAAAAGTTATTGAAAAAATTTTAGAAAAGCAAATCCGTAACCATCTCATCAAATACAGCATTCTCCCAAAAACACAATCTGGTTTCCGTCCTGGGTACATCTGCTATACAACGCTAATTGACTGCATAAATAATTTAACTATTCTTATACTTTTAGATTTTTCAAAAGCTTTTGACACCATTGGTCACAAACTTTTGCTATCTATTCTCTACTTCATTGGATTTGAAAACCCATCTATAAATTTATTAACTAATTATTTATCTACCAGATTACAAATGGTGAAATATCATCAAAAAACCTCGGACTCGTTGAGAGTTACAATGGGTGTTCCACAAGGCTCGATACTCGGTCTTCTTCTGTTTTCGTTATATACAAATAACATAGGTTCTTGCCTAAAATACTGTAAGTTTTACATGCATGCCGATGGTACACAATTGTACTACTCGTTTCCTGTTGAAAAACGAAATGAATCAGTGTCATTGTGGTGAACAAGGATCTAGCGAGCTTTGTGGAGTTTAGTGAAAACTTTTATTAAAAACAAATTCCTCCAAATCTTCTTTTACGATCTTTGGCAAAAAGCCAATAGTAGAATACGTAATTCCTCTGCTTGACATAAAAGTTTTTTTTTTAAGAATCATGAGGCCGTGCCTGAGCACGACTTCATGATTCCCATCCCACCCCCTTACCCGGGCTCAGCGGACTTGCGCTATACACCGGTCTAACATGCCCCACTCCTGAAAGACATGCAACCCAACATACACACCACACACACCGTCCATGGATACGCCGGATTTAACTTATTCAGAAAAATTTCCGACGGGCAGAGGATTCGAACCTACTGCCGTTGGGAGTCTAGTTCTAGAGGTTGGAATTCTAACCACTAGACCACTCGCTGGCCCTGATATAAAAGTGGGTGATGATGTTTTAGTTCACTAGAATGTATGTAAAAATTTAGGTGTACTTATTGATAATGATCTGCGTTTTGAGCAACACATTTCTCGCTGCACTCAAAAATCATATTAATATATAATCTTAAGTTATTATATGCTAATCGCTACTGTCTCTCGAGAGATATGAAAATTTTACTGTGCGATACATTAGTCTTATCTGTGTCTAACTGAAAAAACTAAGATTAAAAGGCAGCACATTTCCCACAAATTAAAAGATGCGAATTGGCTTAGCATGTCCAATATACGTAAATTACACACAGCAGTGTTGTATTCAAAAATGATTCATAACCAAACTTCTTGCTACTTGTTCTATAAAATTTCTTTCAGATTTGATAACCATTACGTTAATATAATAACTAGGACTACATTTAGTATTCCGCGTTTTAAATCATTTCTTTTTAAAGATCATTTTCTTACAATGTCGTTCATTACTACAATCATGTAATTCCGAAGAATTTAAGAAATGTATAGGTAACCAAACTTAAAAACAGTTTCAAAATTCATTTTCACAATCTGCCGTAAGTGCATTTTTTTCGATCACAACACTTCTCACAATATGTCCTACCTGCATGTGGTATTTAAAAGAAGTAAACGAAGACAGTGAAAGACCAGCTGATCTATACTATTGCTGTATGATCAAGCTGAACTGTGCCCATTTTCCATTACAAAACATTTTTCCTCGTAATGTAATTTTTTGTAATTTTCTAGTTTCTGGAAATAAATGTCATTATTGTTATTATTATATGGAATTATATTAAACGTATTTAAACGACTACATTAAAGATGATTTTTTTAATGTCATTTTGTCAAAGCTGTAAACTGTACAGGAATACAAAATAACATTAAGTACTTAAAACGTCTCTTTTTTTAAATAAAATTGCATTTACAAAAAATAAACCTTTTAAGAAAGTTATTCAAACTTTAAACCGGAAATTGCTTCGCCATTAATTCAGGGCAGGTTGCCGTAACTTAAGAATACCTCAGTAATAACTGGAGAATACCGTGAAGGAAGTCGGCAAATATATCCACTCAAGTGCCCCAAACAAAGTTATACCGGTTCGCCGCTACTAAGAGGGTTAATCCACAATATTCTTGATAGCTCAGAATTATTAAATGGTTGTGACAGCTTATAAATAACAGCCGCTTCCTCTCACGCAACTTGAGCAAGTAGATTAATTTAACTTACAAAAGTAAACTGTAAGATATATGTTTACTCATTTTTATTCGCGAATTGTCTTACCTACCCACGTTTCGAGCTTAAAATATGGTAGGGTATAAATCATGCATGAATTTGCTGTGCTACTGATTAATCCCCAAGCACGGACAAACACGAAAAAAATTAAATTGTGCTCGAATGTATTATAACTATTTACTTAATTAAGATACATTCTTACTACAGGTAAGAAAAAAACTGTTTTATAAAAAAAATTATGCGTTTTTGCGCTTTTAAATTTAAATGCGATAAAACCACACTGCAACAAAACAATAAGAAAAAATTACAATTTCACGCAAAAAAACAAACTGTACTGTAATTTTCTTAAGGTTACCATTTTGTTAAAAAGAATCGTTTTAAATTTACACGATTTGGCTATTTTAGTTATAAAATACTCCCCCTTTCTGCTAGTGACGATGACAGCATATTAACCTAAATCTATTGCGGATAAAAAAGGTTTTCATACTGGTTCTACTGCTCGCGTGCTAAAAAACGCGTGATAAGGTACCAGAGATTTGACTTTAGAAATATGCAATACTTACAATAGCAGAAACATGTTAGTGGAACGGGTACGCAGAATAAAACCGCTTTTGATGATAGAAGCACGTCACAGTTGTTAATAAAACCATTTACCAGTCACCGTACATTTTGATTTAGCTCTTAGGATCCAAAATGGCGGCCATTTTCAAAATATTTATGTCATCAAGGTATTTTAGTAGTAAACGTGGCATATTACAGATTTATAAATTAACTTTGATCAAAAAATAAATAGACCTAATTGAAAAAAATATTACCAAAAAAGCAGGGGCTTACTCATATTTTTGAAGAGGCAACATATCATGTTGTTAACAAAGTTGGTGAATAGAAAAAAAAAACGCTAGTAAACATGATTAGTTATTTCTTGCACTCCCGGGAGTAAAAGTGCTACTTCAGACACTTTTTTCGAAGACTAAAGTGTTACTTTTACTCCCAAGAGATTAAAAATGATTGAAACTCCCAAGGGACTAAAGTAAATGTCAAACTGAATGAATTTTTTTTTATTGGTAATCTAACCTATTTCTGATTTATATTTACATTAACATTCACATTAGTACAATTTACTAGATTAAATAAACGATTATTTTCGTCGGATATATGATGAACAAGTGTACGTGACGAAGATGAAAATGCAGAAGTGGTTGATGGGTCATCTTCATGTCCAAAAATTTTATCTGCTATAGTTTCTTTGTTGTTAATGGAGTTCTCAACATACCCCTCCGCAACTGTTGAGGATTTCCACCCTCCATGGCGCTTCAAAACATCAACAGTAGCTCCAGAGTCCGCCAACAAAGACGTAGATGTGCGTCTAAAGCAATGTCCCGTATATGAAGATGCATCTGGTAGGTTTAGGAAAGCTGCTATTTTTTGGGGTAGTTTTCCAAACGTATTTTTTCCGACTGGCGGAGTAGTACATTTCTTGTCTTTGAAACAGACAAAACATCGCGAATGAGGTGTCTCAACCTTTCGTAAGGCCATATACTTCCTACACAATTCAACAAAATTGATAGAATTTTTTTCTGAATTCTTGACAATGAAATTTCTCTCAACTTTATTTTTGGTATTTGTAATATTAAATAGGATTGATCGACCCAAATCGGTTACATCGTTGATAGACAATTGAAGTAACTCATTTCCTCTGCAAGCTCCCGCTACACCTAAGATAAATGCAACCTACAAAATGGCCTGTTAAAAAATGTTCATATAAAATGTTTACTACGATTACTCACTATCATCATCAAATATTCATCATCCGAAGCTTCCATTAGGAACTGATCAACCTACTCCCCGGTCAGAACTTTCGACTTTTTAGGTTTATAGCCATCATTCCTTCTTTTTAGAAAGGATATTAGTTTAGGAAATTTGCTAATATCTATATTATTTTTGATGTTAAGCATTCCTTTCAGCATTGAATAATGTGCCCAAAGAATAGACACACAAACTAATTTACACACAATTTAGATTACAGATGTTTTACGTTTAAGTTAGACTATTTTATAACCATGGCGTTTAAATGTTGCGTTTTAAATAGTAAATTTCCAAATAATGGGAAGAAAATGCATAATTTTCCAAGTAATCCTGATGTAAGTTATTTCTGTATATTATCAGTTTTATGTAGTTTTCACAAACTTTTGTTAAAATAATTATTGTAATTTGTAAATTAATAGATTTACAAGAAGTGGATTGAGGCTGTAGGACGAAACATTGTTTTTGAGAAGAAACGGAATTTTAGAGTCTGCGATGTACATTTTGGTGAAGATATGAAATTTCAGGAACATCATAACAAGACCAATCTAAAATTTAATAGTTTTCCTACTTTACATTTAACGGAACATCTTCAGTTACCTGGGACTTCTTCAGATAATTTGGGTGCTTCCCAAATTTTACCCGAGATGGAAATACAAAGAAGTCCACCACCAACTACTCTAAAAATAAATAAATAACTCCAATTTTATAGGCAGAAAATTTTTAGTAAAAACCTTGAGCAAATTTCCCTAAAAATTTCCCAATTGAGAATATTTTCTCCAGAAAATGTCACCCCATATTACTGAATATAATGTTATGTAAACGTAGCTGAATTGATATGGACATGTGTTTGGCAAAAGATCCTGTAATAACACCAGTAACTGTATTGTACGAATTTAACTTATTTCGTAGGTCGTCATTTATAAATTTCTTTATATGGTATTAAAACGCTTTATTTCCGATATATTTGTAGTTTTACTAATACATTTAAAAGGTATAATTTTACCTACAATTTGAATTTCCCGCTGTACAACGTTTAGCGCGCCATTTGCCATCATAGTCAGTACTATTTCATGTATTTTAGTATGTTTATAGAGTTTCCTATCTATATAAACGTATTATATTATTTTTTAATCTATGCATCTTCTCTTACATTCAAAATCACATTAAATAAATTTAAAATGGCGAACCGTTCAATGCAAGATGACTGGAAGGTATGGTGTTGTCACTCGAGTTTGATATGGGCGTCACGAAATGTTTTGCGGAGAGATGGCGCAGTAGGTACTAAAAAGACGTTTGCGCGTCAAATTTGAAATCCGCACGCAATGCTATTCTAACCTGACTTTGTTCATACTGTGATATTATACTGTCATAATTCAAGAATTATAAGAACATTATAGTCGATCATATTTTCCTATAATTCATTATTTATTGCAATATTGAAAAGGTTAATATTTAATATAGCCTGAAAATTTATATCTTCACACTGATTACCACTGTAGCGGGCACTGTAGTTATTCAACTTCGGGAAAACGATTGTTAATGCGAGGAGGCGGTAAAACTTGGTTATCATTTTCTTGGGAAATTCGAAAAAAAACAGATTTCAATGCACTCAGTTTTGAGATCGATAAGACTCCAAAAGGCTTATTGCAAAGCAAAAATACGAAGAAAAAAAAATCGAAAACAAAATTGGTTCTGAAAGCAATTTGATGCGCCCGATTTGATGTTTATTATGTGCATGGGTCACGGTGGAATGCTACAGTTTATGTAGTTATAGAATGGGATGACTGTAAGGCATTGTAATTAAAAAAAGAAACATGAAAAAAATTGATAATTGACCCATATGAATCATACTTTATTGCTTACTCTACATATTTCCTTAAACACTATAGAGTACTAATTTTTATTGCAATTATTTAGTGAAAGTAGGCAATAGCAGTAGTAAAGTATAAAGATGTAATCGAATTAGAAGACAACGAAGTAACTGCGCAATTTTATCGTAGAATTAATGCAGTGCTTTAATGTCATTTCGGTTAATAGTTGCCTACGAGGGTACCATCTACCTGCACATATTATAATTGTGTAACATACAAACCGCATAAGCACAAAATGATAAACGTAATTTAAAACATTAAAAATAGAACAGAAACAAAAATCAGTACATAATAATACATTAAAATTGTACTTTATTGACAAAATCTATGCGGACAGTCACTCTAGACATAGTGCATCTCTTTAACATTATAATTAGTAATAAAAACAAGTATTTTAAGTACTTCAAAAGTTTATTATTTACTTGTGTGCGGATAGCGATTATTTTACACAATATTTTGAATTGATTGTGTGGTAGGCACTTGATGAAACATTATTAATAAATATTCAACTATTTAAAATTAATAGTATATTAATAAAATAAAACACTTGGTAAATTGTTTCACAAATTGTTGTTATTTATTTACTCGACTCGAGTTTCAACCATCTCGGTTATCTTCAGGAGTTTACAATACTAACTACCTAACTAAAAATCTAAAGATGTACAAACTGCTTATTTCTAGAAATTCGATCGTCACCGCCCAGATTTTAAGTGTTACCACATGTGTTTCTATGGCTGAAGGGTCTGTGGGTCAAGGGTCAGAAGGGCTCCTGCCTATTATACAGATCACAATAAACATTGTATAATATTCACCTCAAACCTAAGATTTAAATATCAAAGGGTAGCTTGTATAAACCAGGATTAAAACACAAAATACGTAAAAAAACATGAAAACATTAAAATCTACGTTAACTAATTTAGTACTTTTTTAGCATGTTAACTTAAGCACTAGATAAGCATTCCAATAACATATACTTGATATAAACATAAATTCATTAAAAAAATCTTTTAAATTATAAAATAATTAATGCGTTTTGCAAGTCTGCAAAAAATTATAATTAAACCATAAACCATACATGACTGCATGTCTGTACGCTTTGAATAAATACAAATGCAGCTTTCACTGAATAAGTAGTCACTATTATATTTGTCGTTGTCCTACTATGATGGCACGTCGACAAGGTAATCATAACACAGGGTTCTCGACCTGGTAATTCTGTCACTGGGATGGTGCAGTTGAGGAATCAACGCATATTTTTGTGGTTATATGTGGCGATGCACACAGGATGATTGATAATATGTTGGGATGTACTTTCAGTACAGATTAAGAATCTGAAAATAATAAAAAGTTTCTATAAATATGTGCCCAAAAACTCTTCATTACCGGGCAAGTTGCAGTCTACAGAATGGGAACAGTATTCTCTTCCATAGATTTAATTTCATAAGCAGCTTTTATGGACACATGTTTATAGAATTTACTCTCAAAGTTTTGTGTAAACTATTCTATTCTATCGTATTAAGAAAACACTTATTAGACCTTCATGGCAATTTAAATTTTGAAAAACATATTATCTCGAAAATTGTTAGATTTAGAAATTTTCAACATGAGAACATGTTTTTGGGCAATTTTGTATGGAGAATAAGATTTTTCAAAAAAATGTTAAAATCTAAAATATGTAGAACATAATTACGTGACCCCCCCCCCCCCCCGTACGAGACACCTCTGGTGTTCTTATTCAAACCAAAATTATTACAAATACATGAATAACTAATTACGTGAATAATGCTCACATATGAAATTTTAAAATTTGAGTGCAATTACTGCAAAAGTTATCTACAAAAAGTGATTAGCCTGGTTTATTTTCAAGAAACTGTAACCCTATAATGAAGGGTTTTCAGGCCCATGTTTATGAGAATTCTTTCGATTATATTTAGATTCTGAATCTATCCTGAAAATTCGTTCCACATGTTATGAATCACACTGTATACCATTGCTTTGGCAAACGAAAATTGTGCAGACTTCATTTAAATGCAGTAAAGGGCCTCTTTTAACTTTTCCTTTATTCGTGTTGTTATGAATCCTAAAAAATATTGCAATCATTATGAGAAACATAATTAAATAGATATACCTAACTATTTAGAAATTGTAGAGTATGCTAAATTGTAGTTAATTTAGCATTAGTGTAATTTTAAATTAAACCAGCTTTTTCCATTGTAACATGTAGCTGCCTACTAAAATACAAAGGATGTTGATTGTTTAAATTACAGCAAAAGGAAATTTTTATATGCTGTGATTATTATCAACAGTGATCGGAAGTACAATTCTTTTAACTGCCTGAAAATAATTAATTTAAGTATTTCTCAACTTCTTAACTGTGTTTTTACTAGTTAATTGTTATTCTACATACATATTTGATTAAAATTAAAACAGTACTTACTCCTCTTTAATTTTCTGCTGGTAGTCTGTCTTTTTACTAAGCTGAAGCTTCTACTAAATTGAGTTTTGTGAATTACATTGGTGTGTTAATTAATAAATCACCGAAGTATGCTTTTATTCGTTATTATTTTACTTTTTGAAGGAATCGAATTGTCTCGTCAACTGTCAGAACATTTCAGGAGGATTAGGTTAAAATTCACGGACGCTGTCAGAGAAATCTACCGTCACTGCTGCCCTCTCGCGGCAATACATTTGTGGGTCCCTCGCAAAACAATGTAAATATTAAAAAGTGAAAACACCAATATATATATATATTAGCTATCCATGCATCTTGGTTCAATGGATCTTGTTGACAGCGTTACTATGGTTACACAGCATTTTTCATGAAGCTTGTTTTACATTGTCAAAATCACAATATTTTAATTCTTCTCGACTATTTTGAATTCAAATTATTCGGAGTGCAAAAAATAGCGTATATACTATTTTGTTTTAGTTGTCATAAGGTGAGGAAGTATGTTACGGCATATTTTCCCCACTTACCCCCCCCCCCCCCCCCCAGTAAAATAATTGCCTAAAACTTTTTACGAAACATGATTTCTCAATTTAAAGATAACTTCATAGGTAATTTTTAAAGTTCTAAGAAACCAACAAATTAATAAATTTCTCCAAAAATAAATAAACATTGTAAGTGTAAGTCACCGTCATTTAATTTTTCATTTATTTCTCACAGCGAGCTAAAATATTAAATTGTATTAATTTTAGCATTTAGCATGTATGCCTAGTATGTATAAGCTACTTTCTATTGTTGCCGGTAGGTTCTTTGCATGAGAGCATTGCAAAGTAGAAGAGTTAACTCTAAGGTCTTTGTCGGTGCACCATCCTTGTACCATCCGCAGAGTTCTTTGTAAGAGCAGGCTGACAGTGTCTTAAGCTTTCATGTGGGCCAGCGGGTGGTCTAGTGGTTAAAGTCCCAGGCTTTGAAACTAGACTCCCAACGGCAGTAGGTTCGAGTCCTCTGCCTGTCGGAAATTTTTCTGACTAAGTTAAATTCGGCATGTCCGTGGATGGTGTGTGTGGTGTGTATGTTGGGTTGCATGTCTTTCAGGGGCGGGGCATGTTAGACCGGTGAATAGCGCTGAAGTGCGCTGAGCCCGGGTAAGGGGGTGGGATGGGTTTCATGGAGTCGTGCTCACGCACTGCTTGATGATTTTAAAAAAAAAAAGCCTACATGTAAGTACTATTTACCCGAAACCTAAAGGAAGCAAATACGTTGAACATAATGATGTTTTATATAACTTTTTACATAAAAAAAAACAAACCTTTTTAGTATAGCACATGCTATATTAGGTAAGATCGGCAATACAATGGCATGTAAAGTTCACTTAGCGATTTTTTGATACGGTTTACAAATTGCATCATCGCAACTGTGATATTAAGAGGGCAGGTATCTACAAATGTTGTTTGTTACCTACAATTATTTTATCACCCACGATACTTTTTACAGTTAAAAGAAAACAATTTCAGATAAAACTAAATCTAACCTAAGCAAATCTAGCAAACGCAAAAATTTAACTCTAAAAAACTAACATTAACGTGATTAATTAGTAGTTATAGTCATGGTAAATTTATTATTTATTTTATAATTATTAACTTCTTGCGTATTTGAGTGTATACAATGCTGCCGGATGCTTTAAGTACATGTCCTACATCTTTTCTCAACTTATTTATTGTTTTTATAAAAGTTAACAAAACTAACGTAGGCGTAGTCCACGATCTCTGCTTGTAATTGCAGATTTACACAATCTTCTTCAATTCATTCGCTAAAACTGTAATGAATGATTTTGTAGAAAAATTTTTGGACACGTCGATTTAGTTGTTGAGACGAGCATCTTTTTTCATAATAGTCATTTTTCTATAGATATCTATTCTTGCGGAGTAAAGACCGGACTTTTAGTTGAAGAAAAGCAACAAATTTCGTTAAAATTCAATAAGTAAACAAAAACCATGGGCGTACTCGTCCATTGATTTATACGTGAAACATATTGCACAAGAGAACTGATTCTTCGGATGAAAATTCAGAAAAAGTTGTTTTTGTGTACTGCAATTCTTAAGTTTTTTATTTATTTTATAAACTTTTTTTCGTAGAACCTTTTCGTTGTATTAATGAATTTACACATTCTATTTTCATTAATTCGTGGTTGATATTTTACATTTCAATTAAAGAAAAATATTTAATTGTTATTAACGGTATTTTAATTCATTCACTTCAAATAATACAATGTAACATATTTTAGTCTGGTAACTTAAGTTGTAATCTTAATATTTAGCTAATGCAAAGATATATTTAACTTAAATAATAAATACGACGCAGCTTCATGATTTCCGACGATTTTACAGATCTACTTGCCAATTGTTTTATGAATGCAAACTCTAACTTGAAATTGCTGATATGGAGAAGCAACATCATAAACCGGTGCGCTATTGAATACAATGATAAAGAATACCGCATAAAACCCATTGCTGTCTCGGTATTCGAACGTAGCAGCTACTGTACTAAGTAAAAGGTAGACGAAACGTGCGTCGACTCATGTTTGGTAGATAATTCGGTAGCCACATAAAGAGAGATTATTTTAATGAGGTTTTCCCCAACTGATGGATTGGTAGATAGGACCAATAGATTAGCCAACACCACCTATATATTTTTTATGAGTATAAATATGAACACACCAAGGATGTGCACTTAAACGTATTTGAAAACCGAATACCGGAAAATACTGCAAAATTTGCTGCATCGAAATCAAATCAAAAACCAAAATTAACATATTTTGTAACCGTAACCGAAAAATGTAGCTTTATTTATTTCCCGTTTCACCGGTATTTTTTGTTCCGGTAAATATCGAGCTTACATTATTTACTCTAGCAAATAACAATAACTACTTAACAACGTATGTATTTCACATAGTCGGCCGTTTTGATTCATCAACGGGCTTTCGGCGAAAATAACAGTTTGTTGTTGCTGGTCTGTCTTGAGTGAGTGTGTCAGAATCAGCGACAGTAATGTGTGCTAATTTTAGTTGTGTCAAATGGGAATAAAACACAAACTTCATACATAAAATATTTACATATATAAATAATCTAAATAGTAAATTAAAGGTTTTCGTTTTATTTTGTTTTAAAAATTAGTTAACCCTGTGGGGTAAAAGATGCGAATGCGTTTACACGTTTCATCGTTGCTTGATAGATTACTTTCTACTTGGTAAATGTGCAGTTACGCAGCCTGGGAACCTCCCGGAAAATACGATAGCAATGTTTTGCGGGAGCCTATAGGTCACATAAAAGAAGAAACTTTGTTGCCAAAATGATTCTTGTAAAATTTATGTGCAGCTAAAAACCTCGAAACAAACATCATGAGGCCGTGCGTGAGCACGACTCCATGATTCCGATCCCACGCCCTTACCCGGGCTCAGCGCACTTCGGCGCTATTCACCGGTCTAACATGTCCCACCCCTGAAAGACATGCAACCCAATACACATTACACACACCATCCATGGACCCGCCGGATTTAACTTATTCAGAAAAATTTTCGACGGGCAGAGGACTCGAACCTACTGCCGTTGAGAGTCTAGTTTCAAAGGCTGGGGCTTTAACCACTAGACCACCCGCTGGCCCAACATTACAGTTTTAGCAAATTTGTTTCCAACTTTACAAACTCAACTGTTATAACACATCTTAAGTTGGTGAACCGTGAACTTGAAGCCACGACCGCAGTGACCGCTTCATAAATTGAATAAAACAGAGTATGAGCTGTTAATAAAACAACAAAATTCACGCGAATTACAAAGTAGATAAGACGTAGCAACGCGATGAAAATTGAAAGGCAAATAAAATGATCAAGTACTTGAATAACAAACATCAAAATGACAGAAGCAAAGATAATACAAAACTTAGCTCAAAGTAGAAGTTGTATAAAAGGCTTCTATTTAAGTCAATTACTACAAAGTCAACAAAACAGGCAATAAGGCCATTTTAGGAAGCTCTTAATTAAGACAAAATTTGTTAAGATACATGTTAAATGCTTTTTAAATATCTACACAAAAATTAAGATAAAGTCTTAATTATTATTAAAAGTGAAAATATTAATATATTAATATTTTATACCCCATTGTTTTTCAAAAATTCAAACGTTATTCTTTGAAAAAAAAATTAGCAACTTTTTATTGTCAAATTTTCAAAAATATGAATTTTTGAAAATACTGAAAGTTTTAAAAAAAAATTTTGTTTAACCAGAAAAATTCTTTAAATTTTTGAAAGTTTTCAAAATAATAAATTCTAGTTATTTTTGAAAATTGAAAATAAAAGCAGGCCACTGCATTAAAAATGAAGGGAGGGTGCTTTACTTCAATTTAGACGCGCTCGGAAAAGAACTGTAGATTAGCATTCTACACGTATCGAATGGCCGATCTGCGGAAACTCGATTTCCCTGTAACACCCCACTGTCGCTCACCATCGATTCTGCTTTTTTTATAATTCAAGAATTTTGGCTTTAAAATCGGTAAGAACATGTTAAATCACAATAGGAACAACTTTCCATGGGGAAAACACCACTGGGTGGTTTCCTTTTAGTCATAAACTAAACAGACTGATTGAGTAATCGTCGAAAACCGGCTATTACCAAATTATGAAATCGATTTTAAGACTTCAAAGGATAAACATTTGTTGCAACTAGAAAAAACAAAATATTATAAAACCGCTCGATTGCTTCAGAAAAGGAGGGCGGGTCTACTTCAAGAGATGCGCTCGGAAACAAACCTTAGATTCGTATTCTACACATGTTAAATAGAGAATCTGCGCAAGTCCGATCTTCCTCCCCCCAACAAAGTTTCGATATTTTGAAATGTACAAATGTTGGCTTCATAATCGGTATGAACATGTTAAATGATAAATTGGAACAATCTTCCATTGAGACAGCACCTCTGGGAGGTTTCCTTTTGGTCGTTTACCTGAACAGTTTAATTGAATAATCGCCAATAAAACGGCTGTAACCAAATAATGAAATCGAGTTTAGATATCAACGAATAAATATTGTTTACAATTAAAAAATAATAAATACAAAAAAAATTAACCTGTCTAAACATTTTTTAAACTTAAAATTTTTGTATTTTTCAAAAATTTTTATTTTTATTTTGCAAAATTTTAAAAATTTTGTATAATTTACAAATTAAAAAAAATAAATTCTTTTTTAAGTATAAAAATTTTCAGAATTTCATACAATTTACAAAATTTCTTTTTTTTTTTAATTCTGGCATTTTTTGATTTCGATTGACAGCATATTGTCACGATCTAACTTAGTCTTATTTAGAATATTTAATATTAGTACAACTAATTATCAAAATAATTAGTGATTTCAAAATGTGTTGCAATACATAGTATTGATACGGTCACCTCATGTCTATTTTTAGAATCTAGGGGTTGGATGCAACCTTTCCTTGTTGCACTTTTGTGAGATAATTGCATATAATATTGATTGGTGTATTTATAACTAAATCTGGGTCTCAAATGCATACATCATGCTCTGTATTGATTATTAATAAAACCCCAACCTGCTTCACATAGTATAAAAGGCTAATACTTGCCGTACAAGGATCAGTCTACAGCCGAGCCTAGCTCAGGCTAGTCAGTCTAGCTAGTCTAGTTCAGCCTAGCCTAGAGCCTATATTTGTCTCTATCATCTACCACAGCTACGATTCAAACACCTCTCGCATATTGGGGGCCTTGAGCCCCAGACTACCAAGCTGTATTATAATTCATGTAAGTAGTTTTATCTTAGCTTTAAACGATATTGTAAAACTTTTAATTAAATATATCTGTTGAATTTTGGCTGTTCTTATAATGTACCTAGACATTATGTCACAAGCTACGACCCCCTAACGTGACAATATGAAATAATGAAACGTATACAGCATACTTTATATTTATTTATATTGTTGAAATTTGTGCAGTAATCATTTAACTTTGCACTATAACCGTTACACGATTACTGTTTGGAAATTCCATCTTCAAAATTCCACGTATTATTTATACAATACGGTTTTATCGTTAAAAAATAAAGTATCTTATTAGATTAGGAGGTTTTGAGAAATACTTTATTTATTAACCCCTGACTTCTGACGTTGATAGTTCTATATAAACCCCATGAATTTTAATCTGTTAGTAATTAATTAACTATTAACCAACATGCAACCATCAGTGATTTGCGGATTTTTACTTCTCGCTTACATAAAGGTATGTAAAAAGTTTTAATTTAAAAATTAAATATCTGACTATAATACTTTACATTTCAATCTAATTCATTCAAGTTGTAAATTTTAAAATGTGCGTTACAATCTATTTATTATTATTACATTTCAGATCTCTTTGGGAGATATTTCTGAAATCTACTTTACTTGGTCAGATCGAGAATGTTTCAAAGAGCTTGATCTGGATGCACACTTTGTGAGTAAGGCTTTCAACGAAAATTTTACATTAACTGAGGGAAATCGACAAATCAACAAATTTATTGGATGCACATTTAGGAAAACAAATTATTTAAAGGAAAATGGAAACCCTAACTTCGACGAGCTTAAGAAGTGGGTAAGGAGTGAATTCTTCATTGTGCTTAACCGCAATGACATTAAAAACAAAGATGAAATAGTCGAGAAAGTTATAACAGCTTGTGAGACTGTCCAAGGAGCAGATGTTGGTGATACTGCTGTTAAAATATACAATTGCCTAATTGAACATGTGGTACTGGCATAGAAGGTATTGAGTGTTTCATTTCTCACCTTTTTTTTAAAAAAACAAATTATAAGTAACTAAGGCTTTTTTTTCTTTCTCATACAACTTATTAAAAGTATGGTAGTTTTAACCTCCGACTTTATAATTATAAGAAATAAATTTTAAAAAGAAGCATATTTATTTGTTTAAGTGTTAAACTAGTATGTAACAACACCAGAGTGAGTTCAAAGTGGCGTTGATTAAATAAAACTAACTAAAATATACGCAATGCTATTAAAATCTGCAACAACAGTGCGGCACATTCTTTCGCTGATAATTATTTTGCTTCGTATTTGATAAGAGTAAGCAGCAAAACTTTCAAGTCTTATAAATTTAACAATATTTCCTAAATTGCAAAATCGTGTCTTATAAACTTTGCTTCAGGAGACAGACAACTGATGTAAATGGCTTTTGAGTGAATTTAAAGTTAATACAAAAATAGTAATAAATCCAGCACGCTTTTCGAAAATCTTAAGAACAACATTTTTATTGTTTCCTGTTCACGCTTAGGCTTATTATAAAACATTTTCTCTAACAAGATGGCAGTTGACACAGTACCGTTATAGTTCTTTGGTATTTAATTAAAACAAGTTTAACATAAATAACTATGTATGACTGTAAACTTAAATTTACTTGAAATTGCATGACCTTGAAAACGTATATTTTCAAACAATACTTTCAAATTTTCCCATAATGGGATTCCCATCCATCGATGGTTTGCCAAAGCCAATAAGACTTTAAAAATAGAAAAGTCGAGAACAATCTCGCTCATAATTTTCTTTTAACAACCTCGATTAAAAATAGTGATAGACGACATCTACATGAAGTACGGCGAGGGAAATGTACCAAAGCAACTATGCGCGTTCAGCACAGTATATTTTCTTATACTCAAAACGCTCTTAGAAATTATGTTCCTGGAACAGCCTCGATTGTGTTTCAATGGAACATGGAACATTCTATGGACGTTCCAAAAAGTGCCTTAGGAACGTACAATGTCAGAAACATCTCAGTGGAACGTTCTACCGCGACGTTCCAAAGACATCTTTGGAACATTTCAGTGGAACTTACCAGCCCAGACATTGCAAAAACATTCTTGGAACGTCCCAAACATATTCTAAGGATGTACCAGCTGGAACGTTCCATATGGAACGTCCCGGATGGAACACTCAGCACTGTTATAATTGTATCAGAGGCGTTTTCAAAACTAAATTAAACCGTAGCATTGTTTAAAATTTTAAAACATTTTTGAAAGAATTAGGGAATTATTTGCAACTAGTGAGAACTACAATTACCTAAAATTTATAAAATAATCAAACCATTAATTGTAACTATAGTTTATTCAGCATTAAAGAAAAGTAAATAGAGCTAAGTTTATAATATCTGATTTTATTAATTAAAACATAGACATAAACTATAATGCACAATAAAATAAGAAGAAACAACAAACATTTGAAGTACCAATCCTCGTGCTCCTGTTCCTTCTGTTTTTATAGCCGAATAAGCCTTGTGGATGCTCTGTGTAGGCAGTTCGAAACATGCAATTTGTACTCGTTCTTTGTCACGGTGGGTAGAATTTCTTGAGCACGCCTGTAAGCAGAAAATTATTTAAAATATTGTATTTTTTTAATTACTTGGAGTTTGTAAATACACCAATTGAAAGTTTCAACAAAGAACATTTTTAAAACTACCCGTTGGAACTTTCCAAAGATAGTCAACATCTCTGCCGAACTTTCCATTTGGAACACAAATGTGCCATTATTGGAACGTTTGACATGCTTTAGAAACGTTCCATTCTACCTGGGTTAGGTTACTTTTTAATCACACCGTTTTGTTGTTTTTTTTTCAATCTTGAGGCCGTGCGTGAGCACGACTCCATGATTCCCATCCCACCCCCTTACCCGGGCTCAGCGCACTTCAGCGCTATTCACCGGTCTAACATGCCCCACCCCTGAAAGACATGCAACCCAATATACACACCATACACACACACCATCCATGGATACGCCGGATTTAACTTATTCAGAAAAATTTCCGACGAGCAGAGGACTCGAACCTACTGCCGTTGAGAGTCTAGTTTCAAAGCCTGAAACTTTAACCACTAGACCACCCGCTGGCCCAGTCACACAGTTTAAAATTGCACAATATTTTCAAAAAAAGATACCTAATTGCTTGTATATTTTAACACCAAGATATTAGTAATAGCTATTACCACCGCATAGTTTAACTTTTTGCGGTCGTATAGCGCAGGGTCGTATTTGAAAAAACTGTAATATCGCTCTAAAAATCTAAACACAAAAAAATTTAATAATATAAATAAATTTATTCATGCGAACTAGAATTCATTCATCAGAGCATTCAAGACACAAGCGGAAAGTGTTTTCACTACATTTTAACGCAAAAGTACCTCCGAATAATTTTATTCAAAGAATTATTCAATGATTAAATTGATTCGAATGGTAATCATTCGATTACGTCTATCACTAATTTCTGGCCACAGTCTTGTTTTCGAAAGATCCACTTTGAAGATTTAGTTAAGTAACCCAGTTAACACTCCAGCAAAGTATTGTATTTTAACATTAAATAACTACGAATAACTTTAAACTACTGTAATATGCAGGGCCGGTTTTCTGACTAGGTTCATAGGCCCGTGACTAGGGGCGCCGGCTCTAGAAAGGCGCACGAGGTTCAGCAGACAAAATATTTTCGGTAAACTAAACTTTTCGTTTTAATACAAAACCTGGATACGTTGTGTATCACAACAATAGCCAATTTGATGCGTAAAACTGTGTATTTTAATAAAAAAAAATCTCTGAGGGAGAACTTCCGGTCGGACCCCTAACCTTCGTTAGAAGGGCGCAAAGAGTGGCTGGGCCTAGGGCCGAATTACACCTAAAACCGGCAGTGGTAATATGGTAATATAACAATAAACAGCTGATACTTACTATTAAGCATTTTATTGAAGTTGCATGATCTTCTTGTTTAAAATTATTATGTTTAGTTATGTTAAAAATTTAACATCATGTGGCATATTGCTCGACTGTCGTAGAAATTGCTATATTCTTAATATTAAAAAAAAGTTTTCTCCGTCCCAGAAAAATTAATTAAAGCCAAATAAATTTTCTTTAATTTTTTGCAGAAGTTGAGTGTTCAAAACCATAAAAACCAGAAGATAAAACTCAACAGCCAAATAGCAGATTAGTTCTCAAATTTTGAAATTAATTAATTTTGACAGTTTTAAGAGTTCGAGAATCTTAAAAAATAATGGTACAATTTTACAATTTTAGAACTAGGCACATCTAAGAAACGTGAAACATAAAACATGAAACGTGAAATGCGTTTCACAAACTAATAACACGGAGTAGGTAATTGCAATCCTCACATGAATGAAACGCATTTAAATCAATAGCCGCTAAAAATCGTCTTGAGACATGTTTCATACAATAGATCCTGTTCTATTTTTCTGCTTCAGTTTCAGTAATTTATCGTAAAATTAGTACACAGATTATAATATGGCACAATGAAGAACGATTCGAAATTTATGTATACTAGCAGAACCCGTGGGCTACGCTTCCCGTCGTTTTTTCTAATTCCAAATGTTTCCTCCGCTGAGTCGGTCTCGGGATTGAGAGTTGCTTCCGAAAAGAGAATCCCGTGAAAAAATGAAAGAAAGACCAAAGACAGCCTCCGAAGAAACTCTAAAAATCCCGTAAAAACAACCCAGTAAGAATTATTAAGAAACAATAACTCCCGTAAAATCATCAGGATAAACATACCCCGTAGAAGTTCTTTCTCCCCATAAAATATTCTTTTGAATAAGAGCGAGAAGGAAGTTAAACCTATCACTTTTTCTCATTTCCAGGGGAGTGCCTTACAGAGATTTTTTAAATGTTTTTGAATCTAATAAATACGCCTAAAAAAATTTTTACCAAGTGCATACAATTCCAAAATGAAATTCACCCGTATTCATATATCTATCAGCAATTAAAAAACACGTGTCGTTTTCAATGAAAGCTCTTTCTTAATTATACAATAATCCATCTGCATGAAAATACACCTGCATATATTTAGGGGACTTTCTTGGTGGTTGCTTTTACTGTAGTGCTTTTTCAAACGATTTTGGCAAGGGTATTCTCCATCAACGGTTTTCTCAACGGTTTTGTTGGAGAGCCTTTTTCTGGGACGTTTTCACCATAAACCGAGAATGACCCACAAAAACAGGAGCTATGGTTTTTATTGCACGTTGTTAGTGTAATGTTTTGACAATTTCGTGCTGCTCTGGCTGCTGATGTGGCGAGACTGGGATCTTGATTGACAGTGCAGACGTATAGAGCGTTTAGCGGTATTGGTGTTACGCGATATTTTGTTAAATATTTAGTAATAAGGTAGATATATGTATTTGTATAACGTCGTTTATGAGAGAAATAAGACGCGCCGACAGCGCTAGGCGAAGATCGCGGGTTTATTTAGTTACTTTTAAATCGTTTATTATGACTACAAATAGTAGAATCAGTGAAGTGTGGTTGTTTGTAAACATTACCCTAACATTGCCAAACAAACGATTGCATTCTTTAAACTCGCCTAGCGTGGACCCATATCTTTAGCAACAAATAATTTATTTTCAAAGCACAGTCGATGAACTGGATATTTATGCAATTTAATACCAATAAACTTTGCGGAGATGCAAAGGACCGTCTAGTCTAAACATTATACACTCAACGCGTTTAATTATTAGATTTAGATAGATAGATAGAAACTGTTCCTTTACGAAGATCTACTTACAAAAATTAGTTACCACACAACGAGCAATGGAAAGGAAAATGCTACGAATCTCTTTAGCTGACAGAAAAACCAATGTATGGATTAGACAGAAAACGAAAGTTACAGACATACTGGAAAATATTGCAACACTAAAGTGGAGCTGGGCAGGTCACTTGGCCCGAGCAGAAGAAAACAGATGGACCAAAAGAATACTTCAATGGCGACCTTGGAATCATAAGCGAGACAGAGGAAGACCGCTGAATAGATGGTACAACGATATAAAGAAAATAGCAGGGCTAAACTGGATAAAGGAAGCACAGAACCGAAACAAATGGAAGTCAATGAAGGAGACCTTCGTCCAATCATGGACAGAAATGGACTAAGAAGAAGAAGAAGAAGAAGATAGATTTTGTTTTATTGTAGAAAAATATGAAGAACTAGATAATCACAATATTTAGAGAAGTATTACAACCGAATGGTACAAGAAAAAGAAAAATGTTTAAATTAAAACTAATAATATTGTATAGATGCACCCAGTTACGCCGTATTCTTTAAAACAATAAGGTTGTGAAAACAACAACGCCATATCGTCCGCACTATTGCCCGATTCTATTGCTTTTGTAATGAGTATATAATACGAAGTGGTACATATGAAAATGCGGGTGTACGCGGTTGTACTGCTTTTTACTGCATAAATAGTTGAGGGATCGTATCTCGGCTGGGGCCATTTTTTTATTCTATTTTGCTTTTTTTAAAACAACGTTGTTGTTTTTTTTTGTCTAGCCGACGTTATGGTTAAGAGCAGTTATATTTTATATAATATGAAAGGCGCCAGAGTGGCCGAGTAGTTAGGGCACTTGGCTGCTGTGCGGAAGGTCTTGAGTTCAAATCCGAGACTAGATGCCTGGCGGGAGGGTATTAAACCTCTCGAGGGATGAGGGAAGTAAGGCAGCTGTCTAAGGCGTGGTGCTTACCACACCACCCCGTATTTGTTAAAGAGTGCGAGACGACTGGGTATCGGAAGCAATAGTCTGGTGGCCTTGACCCACCGCAGTGCAAGCTAAACTCCTCATTGGAGTGTAGTGCCACCGACTTTACTTTTTTATATAATATGAAATAAGTCGTTGACATATTTTCATGTTTTACATTACCCGTTTCATATTCCACGTTTCATTGGTGTGCGTCTTGCGGTACGGTATCAAATTTTAGGCTGCTCTGCATTTCATTTTCAAGGAAACGTTTTAAAATAAAAAGTTGATGTTAGAAAACGCAATAAAATTCATTTTGCCTTAATATCTTCTGTGAAATCTGTTTTTGCATTTTCAAAATTTGCTTTTGAAAAATTTGAAAATGTGTTTTGTATAAACATCTAAAATCTAAAAATGATCGCGCAATTATTCAAATTTGCAACATTTCAGTACGAACGGGGGTATATTTACATGGCGGGTGCTCTGGGATTATTATAAACGAACTATGATTCCTCTAATGTTTAAGTTTGCAAAAACAACGGAGTAGGAGAGCTAATAAAGTATTTGAAGTGCAAGTGAAGAATTCTTAACTTTTGGATGCGGATTGCGCTTAAAAGAAAAATGACTTAGAGAGGGAACTACTCCTACTCTAACTAAATCGCGAGGTGCACTTTCAAGCTCGGAATACTGTGAAGAGGAAAAGAAGTGTTACCCAACTAGTCTGAGTTAAATTTTACAGGTTATTGAACTGACAAAAATAATCAAAATAAATTGACAAAAACAGCTTAAAATAAATTCGTCACAAGATAATTACAATTAAAATATGAGACTTTTAATTTACTAATTTTTGCCCTGAACCAGCTTTGACTGCCATCTGTTCAATAAACGAATTTCTTGTCCTGGGAACAAGCTTTGCTCTACATCCTGTCCTTCCAAACGAATACTGACAAGCGGTGCAGGGGCTTCAAAAAATCATACTAACAATGCCACACAACCAATCAGCGTCAAGCAACGCGTATTATTAAAGGAAAGAAAAGGGCTAACTCAGTAAAATGAATTTTGAACAACTGTGCGTTTATTCTTTTTTATTTACTTTGCTAGGCAATGGCACTTGAACTTGCGGTTTTATTCTCAAAGATCGAGTCAAACTGTATAAAAAATAAAACGAAGTAACCGCTGCTTCTTCCTGCTTCCGAATCGAACTAGCGAACCAAGCGGTACGGTCCGAGGCCAAATAATCCCACTAGCCCCTTCAAGTAAGCAACAGCGGCTACACCACGTTTTGGCGAATCCCCCAAACACCGCGAGCCCGTTTAAAAACGCGGTTACACTAAGTCTCAAAATAATTAATTATTTGTTTTGTTTTTAATTCTTTGTAAATATTCTTGAATTAATCTGTTTGTTCGTGTGAAATAGAATTTTGTCGAAATAAAAGCTTTCAAATTCCAGTATAGCTTCCGGTTTTGAAGTTTTTGTTTAATATCTGCAGTAATATTTTGTATACAAAGCGAGAAAAAAAGGTGAAGAACCATGTGACCACGTAACATAGGCAACCCATTCTACAGAAGTGGCCGCCCTGTTTCAGGAAACTGAATCTGACAGTTGTGGTAATTACCATGGGCGTTGCACGTCCAAATTAGGGCACAGAAAACAAATGATCATAAAAAAATGAATTTGGCACGTCACACAATTTAAAAACTTTGTAAAAACATTTAATAAAGCAAATATGATAGGATTTATTTAATAATATTATTGTAGAAAAACATATTTGATTTATAAATTACAATAGCTGCTTAAAATGAGTGCACGAACGCCAATGAAAGGAAATCATCACGGCAGGTAACATTGGAAAATAAAATTCACTACATTTAAATTAGTCAATGGTCACGTGGTTTTTCACCTTTTTTGCTCAATAAAACCATACCACAGATTTCTGAGGTATGAGACAAAAGCCCGTAGACGCATTTTTTTGAAAAAACTTTTTTCACGAAATTAATCTTTTACTATACAGGAAATGCTACACCGTGTTTACTTATAAAACCAAAAAATAGATTTTTTTTACTAGCATACTTGATAGTATCAATTCTATAATAATTATATTTATAGAAGTTGAATAATTCCTCTGTAAATGCAAAATGCACATAAATTGCATTGCTTTAATGTAATTTAATTAACTGGTTTACCATAGAGTACAGAAAAACGGTGTAAAGTTCCAGGAACAACATTAATTACAGGCAATTATTTCCGCTTCAACTACAAGCACTAACTTTGTAAACTCGATATCGGTACGCTAAACACTGACGTAATAAGACAATTTGTACGGGTTATAAATTTTAATGTACTATCTGTGAACACGGGTGTGCTTTTATACTTTAACTTAGAAGTTTTCCGATGGTCAATTATGGATTCAACAACTTCTATTTACTAACTTGAGCGCAACGCTCATACTAAGTGGTTGAAGTAATCGGGGTTCGGAACACGCTAAATTGTTTTCGAAGTTCAGGCTTTATGGAGCATTGAAGAAATATTGTTCTTCGGCATTTCTCAATACCCTGTAATTTACATATTAAATGTTTGCAGTGGGGTGATTTTATTGTATCTACAAAGCACACATTGCAATAAAAAGGCAATTGCTGCTAGTAACAATAAAAGCAAATAAGTAAGAAATAAAATTATTTCTTCAGTAAAAAAAAAAGTAATATATAGATCCTCCCCACATATCCTAAAGAAACTTTGCAAGTTTCCAAATGTGTACTGTGTCATTAGTTTTGTTCCATCTGCGACACTCTAAAAGTTATAGGCATTTATCAATCTTCCACATAAACTTTTGTGGTCTTTCTGACAGAACTACTTCTAAAACAAAACTAAACTAAAAGAATTATTGAAACCGTGTAATCCCAAAATGTTTTTTTTGGAATGCTCTTTATTATTAAACTGATAAAAAATAATAGTAATATCATTGGTTCTATTTACTTTTACCAATATACGGTATACCGAGTGTTCAAAAAAAAGGCACAAGTTAAATTTTGTCTACGTAAAGGCATGTCTGAACCATTTCCATACACTTTGTCATATAACCTTTCTATGAATCGTTTTTTGCTGAAATGCACTTATCATTAATTGATTCTGGTCAACAATGATTTTATTGTCTTTGGTATTAGGTCAATTTTGGGGTTACTTTGTGCAGCTGATTTCGAATTTGCTATCAGTTTCATTAGATTGGCTCTAGTTTTTGAGATAATGCTCCCTTTTAGAAAGTGTGAAAGAAAAAAGCAAGCAAATCCCAAAATTAAAAGTGTATTAAATAAATCTCAAATTATACAAAATAAAATGAACGGAATATTAAAAAATATTACATTGTTTGCAAAGAACATGTTAAGAATTAAAAATGATATAATAAATCACTCCTAATGCTCGGTAAAACGCCGTTTGTATGACTTTCTTTTGTGTTGGTCTTCAGGACAATCACGTAGGAGGCTCCAGCAACAGTCTGCCATCATGTGTCTATCCCATCTGCCTTGTAACCTTTCCTCCATAGTCTTTATGTCCTGGTGAAACCACTCCCCTTGTTCCTCACTAAAATCAACCAGGTTTTTCGGAAATCTGCCTAAGTGGCTGTGGAGAAAGTGTACTTTAATGCTCATATTAGCACCTAATTTCTTAAAATTGACGAGCATATTTTGCACTAGTTCTTCATAATTCTCTGCTTTATGGTTACCCAAGAAGTTCTCAACAACTGAGACAAAACTGCACCAGCCAGAAGCTTCAACATCAGCCATAAATTTTATGAAATGCGAATCGTTAATGAGTTTGCGAATTTGAGGACCATCAAAAATTCCTGCCTTTAATTTTTCCATACTTAGTTTAGGGAACGATGTACAAATATATTTAAAGCATTCCACGTTTTTATCTAAGGCTTTAACAAATTGTTTCATAAGTTCTAGCTTTATATGGAGTGGGGAGAGAATGATATTATCTCTGTCAAGCAATGGCTCGTTCACGATGTTCGCTGTACCTGTAGTCAAATTTTCTCTTAGTGGCCATGTCTTCTTCGTCCAATGATCCTGCTTTGCTCCACTATCCCATAGACAGATGAATCAAGGGTACTTCGTGTATACACTTTGCTGCCCAAGCAAGAAATTCACCATCTTTAAATCAACGCAAACAGACCACTGGTGGTATTAATAGCGAATCTTCTGCAAAACCATTTTTATGTTTTCATATTCTTCTTTAAGTTTCGTTGAGTGGCCTATTGGAATGGATGCATAGCGATTTCCGTTGTGCAGTAGAACGAACACATTTCAAGCTTCTTTTAGAACTGTCAATAAAAAGCCGCCATTCTTTTGGTTGATATTTAGGCAAACCCATTTCTAAAAGAAGTCCTGGAATGTCATTGCAATAAACAAGCTCTTCATTTTCGCTGAAGTACGGGAGAATTGCCTGCTCTCTTGTTCTGTAAGTTGTTATTGTAACTTCTGGCTTTAGACAGTTTTTTCTTTTAATCTGGATGCTAGAAGTTCAGAAGCTTGTTTTGACAGATTTAGATTCCGTACCAAATCATTAAGCTCCTATCATATTCACTTTCACTAGAAGACTGTATGGTGGGCTGTGAGTCCGGCAGTACTTCAACATCTGACAACGGAAGCTCGGACTGTGATGTAAAAACTGGAATAGGAATTGTTTCGCTGTGTGGTAAAAGTCGCCTGGCTGACTCCATATTAGGATATTTCCACGTACGTTTCTTGTGTCGGTTAAAGCCTTTCACAATCACAACACAAAAATAACAATCGTCGTGATGGTTTTTCGGTTCTGTCCACACGCATATCTATACGAACGCTTAAAATATTGTATTAATATGATGCTTGCAGAAATTAAGTAATATAAAAACACGTCTTTCTTCCACGGCTCGCTCTACGCAACTAAGTAAATGAGTGCGGTAACGTACATGCAAAACTGTTGTGACATGTCGCGACATGTCGCAACTTGTTACAACGCGTCATAACAAGCGTCTGTTTAGCGTAATATAAAAATTACAACGGTCGGATACTAGGCAGACGTCAAGAAAGTGCAGTGTTACTGAGGTAAATTCTAAATTTGAAGGTTATAAACTATCTAAAAAACTAAATCCAATTCAGTAAAAACAAAAATTGTTTTTAAATTCAATGCCCCAAAGTACCCTAAAATCACATAAACATCTTCGGCTACGAAAAAATATTGTTTTTTTTTGGTGGGCTGTGTTATTATTGTGCTTCTCATCTCACTTGAATGGTCGGCTTAGGCAAGCCCCGACATGCAGCAGTAATTAATAGAAATTTTACCAAAACCAGCATAAAACAAAAAATCAATCAAAAAATGCAAAAATACTTACAATAAGTATTTGGGGCAAAATTTATATATGGTTCTGATTAAAGCACGTTTACCAAAACGGAGAATAATAGTATTCACATTTAGAGACCTGCAACATACACACGTAGGTGTTTACCTAACAATCCCAGCCCTATTTATAGATAAGAATAGTCGAAGTAAATTGGAAATATATCAATAACAAATTTTTACATTTAAAGCCCTTTGTGATAAATAACCAGCAGATAAAAAATATTACATAACATATATTTAGTCTTAGCTTATAATTCCAATGTTAAATTTGTTTAATACACTCACATACTTACAATAAAATACTAGCGTAGTTACGCCACTGCCATTTTATTTTATAATTGCCGAGTCCTTGCAGATTTGAGTATATAAAATACCTCTAGATACATTAAGCACATGTCGTACATCTCGATTTAGCTTATTAATTATGATCAAAAGAAGTTATAAAAGAAAGTGTAAGACATAGCCCACGGGTTCAGCTAGTATAGATAATATGCTTTCATAGTAACGAATCCTCAACCAGGAATTCTTCTACACGCAGCATTTAACATTAAATTTAATTTTTATTATTACCTACCCTGGAATGTTTATATTAAATTTATCCTACTTAAAGGTAGTACTGTATGGAATATCTTCAGAACAATGAAAATTCTTAACATTCTCGATTAAAATTGCTATAATCTCACGCTTTATTAGGTGACGCAAGTCCCATATAAAAAATGCTGCTACCTACAAGCTACAACTGTACCGTAATCTTAAACAATATTCAATTTTTTGCTGCCATCTTTTATTTAACACACATTTAAAATATTTGCGAATGATCTGAAATATTTTTTTAAGAAATACGTGAAAATATATTTTCGATATTAAAAATGATACAGTTTTGGATTTTTAAACTAAACTGAGAAATTTCAATCTCCTGAAGGTTGACACAGTAAGATAGGCAACTAAACACATAAATAGCACAGGGAAGCTAATTATTAGTACTAAAGAATTATTAAAATTATTGATCGGAGATTGCAGTATTCGCGAAATGTTTTATACTCAGGTAGCCGAAGCCGTATTGATTCACGTAGGAATTTAATTTTTACTTATAACTGGAATTGGAACTAAAGTCTAAAATGCAATTTAATTGTTTGTTTTTTCCGTATCTACGTTAACCAATTACTAAGTTAACCTCAGATAAGACATTTTTCATGCATCGGTCAATGGCGTCTTTGCAGCACGCAGTATTTGTTGGAAAGTACTTGAGGCAGCAACCGGCATAGAACCTCACTCTATATTAATCCAAAAGGCCGTGATTAATCCTAACCATAAAAGAAAACCCAAGCAATCTAGAAAAACAAATGTTAAAACAGGCAGTGACACCGGTGCGTTAGATATATTTAACCAGCACTGTCTAATCATAAACATCAAATGACAATCTAATTTTGATTACAGGGTGTCCAGAAATTCGATACACAAATTTATATGACGCATTCCAGGCACTAAAATAATGAAAGCGTTTCTATAAGCATAGGTTCAAAAACTCTCAAGTACAAAGTTACATCTTTCTAAAAGCGGGCCGCGGTTAGCACTTTATTATGCATAAACTTTAATTAGCGGATAGCCGGTTAGATTAACAACTGTTCCTACTTTTTATTGGTGCATTGCTATTGCGCACGCATTCAATAGGCACTTTTTTAGCGATACCCGCCAGGTTCGTAGTGGCACAGAAGGATATGCGGGTGTGTTCGGGTGTAGTGCCCTTTTAGTTGTGGGGTCGAATCTCGGTTGAGACCAACATTTTTTTTAATTTGTAGTTTTTTTTAAACACCGTTGTTGCGTATTGCTGTTTACGCGAGGTTATTTGTTAAGAGCAGTTATATTTTTAAAGAAAAAATATGAAGACAAAGTTGCATTCACTCACTGATTGACGGCCTACTAACGCGCAAGTCCGACCTTGATGAGGTAGGATCGATTGGAAACTAAGAGGCTAGGCGCTAGTTAAACTTTGATGGTGATTACACTTATTTTTAAAATTTTGTAGTCTGGCACTGCTCATTAGACGCCTTTATTTTTGAATTTTTCTATTTCAATTAATTCGGTGACCAGGATCTAGTCAGTAAAAATTGAACATGCTGGTAACTCAGCTGTTCCCCTTAGAGAAACAATGTATTTCTGCTTTTAACGCCGCCCACTAGGTTTTTTCATTAAAAATTAAGGTTTAGAAGACCCGACTGTCCCTGCGTTGTTCGCCACCTGCTTTTCAGCGTTTGGCTGCGGTCTATTTGTATAATTAATATTTATTTGTAATTTGTCTTGAATTGTAATGGTATTTGATCAATACATCAATCATTGGTTAATGAATGATAAGTAAACCAAATAATACTTAAATTGTTTTCCATGTTAATTTAGTAATTAACACTCAGCGAATACTTCGTTGGTTCATTTGCCTTACAAAATCCACTACAATTTGTAATACTACTTATTCTGTGAAATAAGCACTTAACTATAGAGTACTTTTTATTTAATATATGGACTTTGAGAATATTGATATTGAACAGTGTTGTAATACAGATGTAGTTTGGAACGTGTTATCTATTATTTTCTAAATAACTTTTTGCCTAATCAAGTGTAACGGACCAACCTGGGTAGTTTGGAATCAGGGTTCCTTAGAAATAAAGTAAAGACAGAATAAATATGTATTACAATGTTTATTACGTTTGCGTTTAAACTATCAGGTTATTAATTTCATGTACTTTAGCGATTATTTACAATTTATGTTTAATGTACAGCACACAAAATTCAGTTATACACTCGTTCAATAAATTCAGGAATGTCTGTAAAGAAGTAAATTAGAAATTAAAGTGTTCTGCGACGGTTAGTGTTTTTACACTCGGCTTCTCCAAGATACGGTTTTGGCTGAAATTAAAATTGTTTTTCATTGTGGCAAAAAAATTTTGAGACAAGTATGATAAATTATAATTACTTTTTTTACTGAGATCACTTTTAAATAAAGTAATTAAAGAAATTCAAGATGAGAAAATACTAGGAAATTTAAATACCTATTTACAGGGTTATGTGTAATTTTGAAAACATAAACTGAAGATATCGGATTCTTGCAAATAACAAAAATAACTAGAAATTCGGGTTTAATAAAATGCTTCTAATTTCAACAAGAAAACATCTCAAAATTGAAATCAAATACATTTATTACAGTGTCAAAAAGTTTAGTTTGAACAGGAGAAACGGCATCTCCACATCAAAACCAAACATCAACTCTCTGGTAATTAAATATTTAATTTAAACGGAAGACACATCTCCAAGTTAAAATCAAATATCTAACGTCTGGTAATTAATGATTCAATTTAAACAAGAATTCTTAACATCTCTAAGTTCAAATCAAACACAAGCAGGTTCGTTTAGATTTTAAGTTAAGGTTTTAGATATTGAAATCAAAAATTGCAGGTTTTGGATATTGAAATCAAAAACTACTAATAGGTAAAATAGGAATTAAAAATAAATAAAATTCACCAAGTCTGGATTCCAATAAAGTAAAACGGTAAAGCATTTTTCAGGTCTGGATTCAAATGAAAGCAGAGTGGAAGTCTTGGTTCAAATAAAAGCAAGGTGGAAGTCTTGATTCAAATGAAAGCAAGAAGTCTTCTTGACTGGGCTGGTTCGGTGATTTTATACCTGGGGACTAGAGAATCTCGACTTGGAATTTAATTTCTCCCGCGCACTAAGTTCCGTGGCGGTCTCTCCACGTACAAAAGTCTACTTGCAGCGCTTCTAGCGCGTTTTTTTTCAAAACAATGCAACAAAATAAATTCTTATAAATTTTCAAACTGCTGCAGCAGGTTTGTACCGTTACACGTGTCATTACAGAATGATGAATTTGCAAATCAAGTGTTATCGTAAATTGAAATTATTGTAGTTACCATTATTGCCACTTAATATTGTAGCGTTGCGCACGTCTAAATGTTAGTATTCTAACCTTAAACTAACATATGGAGTTGGAATATGCTGATAAAAATACGTTTGACGAGTCCGGCGTGAGTACAAATAGCTCACGGGTATTTAAATAAAGTAAATTTGATCCAAACATATTATTTTTACTTTTAAATTATGTAAACTATTGTAAAGGAACCAAAAAATATAACATTGTGGTGCATTATTATTAATTTTAAAGGTAGTCCCGTTTAGATGACTTCTGTTACGTTAAATACATTCTAGTGCAGTACATCTTTACAAATCCATTCAGTTTCTGCACAAATTCTGTTCTTCAGATCGACTATGGTTGTTGAACGTATGAATAAAAACCAAGAGTTGAAGTCCGGCAAGCGCAGCGAGCAGTTTAAATCTGCAAATCAAGAAATTACACGGCCCAGAAACAATCTCACGAAGAATAGCAAGTTGCAATTGCAAGTTGAACGCCGAGCAGTGTCTCCACTCCGTTGACCATGTCAACCTAAACGAGTTAACTCCAAGAAATTACGCTGCCTTTGGACAACTAGATTCGTTGTAATAATTTCTACTATCAAAAACACGTCTGCTCATTGCAAAACGTTCATATATTGCACAAAGCTCTCGATTTTGGCAATCTAAACATGAAATTATGTTTATATTATGGTTCAACAAATATGTCAGTAGCTGCATTTTCTAATCCGTCAATTATTCATGCCGGACGTTTTACCTAATCCTAGTTTATTTTCATTAGTTTATGGCTCATTCTCACATAACGGGAGAATTGTTGTCCCGGCTGAATTGCAATTCGGTGCTTTTGAATTTCAAAAAAATTATGCCAATACTAATTGCAGAGCTAGTTTATCTGTTACAAAATGCATTAACTTTATATATTATGTGACTTTATTGGCATTTTCCAGCATCGTTAGTAACCATAATATCATTTCGGTAACGTGTCCCAAACAGGATTTTCGATATTTGAAGGTCAAATACTTTTATTGTGCTGCTTGTAAAAACTGCACATGGGAATAATCATGATTTCACATCTATCTTCTGTCCTCCATACAAATAGAAACACGTCAATACGTTAATATAAATTAATAATTAGCGATTCTTTCTTGTCCCAAGGTTTGTTGTCACTTGTGTAGTGTTCAGTGTCAATTAGCCTACCGGCTTCATTAAACCTTGTATCGAGTGCTACTTTGTTGTGTATTCATTGTGAGACAGTGTTGAATGCATCGCGGTTAAGTCGTTTTGCTTTTATTGCATGACTTTTTTCTAATTGTAATTTGAATGACATAAATTACGAGCGTACCTTTAATACATGTCAATTCGGTAACACTAGTCATGATAGAATAATAAATTAATTTCAAAAATTTACTATTATCGTTAACTTGCTCGGTGTTCCTTTACATAACCTCAAAATTATTTTCACCTAGGTGCTAAAACAGAAGTGAATTCATTCGATTTAATGTGAAAATGTCAGTTCGGTACTGGTCATTTCGGTAACGGTAAGATATCTTTTGTGGTGTTACCGGAATGATTCAGACGTTACCGAAATGACGTTAACAGTAAAAGAACTAATACGTACTAAAAATATCACTTCTGGCAGGTAACAAAAATGGATAAAAAAAATTCGCAGATTTGAAAATTAAATTTAAAAAAGACAGAGAAGCTGCATATGAAAAATTTCATCAAAAGAAGCTTAAAGAAAAACAAATAAAGATAGATAAAAAATTATTTTCCAATATTATATTAAACCAAAAACTAACGTCAGAATATATTGGTATTTTGGCAGGTGCATCGAAAGAAACAGAGGAAGTCTCACAACTTAAGATTAAAAATCCATTGCTATCTTCTGGAATATGTTTTCTCTGTACTTATGGTTTTAGTATGCAAAATATGGGAACTAAATGCACGACTTGTAGAAGAACTTTTCATACAAACTGTATTTTAAGAAACAAATTACACATAAGTGGTAAAAATATAGTTAAATGCAAATCTTGTATGAAAATTGCTTGATTTTATAAATTTTTGTTTGCTACTGCAAATTTTGTTTGAATATTGCTTAATTTTATAAACTTTTGTCTTGCTACATTTATTTCAATAAATACTTTTCAATTAAACTAGTTGCATATTTATTAACACTGCATGAAAACCTAACAAGATCATTGCGGTAACATCCTCATCATTTCGATACAGAATGTCATTTCGGTAACGCACCTCATTCATGCAAAAGTATTAAAGTAATTATGAAGTATAGCAGAATTAAGGCAGTAATTAAATTCTTGCATATGAAAACTGTTAAAAACATTTGAAATTCTATTGAAAACTTCAAAATGTTTGCTGATACCAAAATAAACACATTGGTTTTCCTCAAAAATATGTATTATGCGACTTTATGGAAGAAAGGAAAGCAAATAACTGTAAATTGAAGCAACCTATAAAGTTGTAACAGAACTAATAGTCTTTGGTTAGAGTTTTAATGCATTTTATAATGATTTCCGCAATTCTTCTGATTTTGAGGTGGCTTGAAAGATACGTTACGGAATTGACGATTTTCCAAATATCTTTTTGAAAAACATATGTCCATGACTTTTAGAAGCAGTATCTTTCGTGGCCAATATAAAAATAATATACTTTGAGGTTCTGGCCAGCCAATCAGGCCAAAAAATACAGTGGGAAAGCACTTTTTTTTTTTAATTTTTACAAGTGTAATTCTCCCGTTATGTGAGAATGAGCCTTATGCTTTTCTCTAAATAAAACAAACACAATATACTGAGAACTCTTTCTAATTTATGGGTACTAAATTACTCGATATTTTGGTGAAGACTTCTATTTTCGGGGTTTATTTATCACTCTATTAAAGTACCTTTAAGCAGGTAGAGCACCCAATCCTAAGAGGATAAAAGTTACAAAGTAAGAGGCTTATCGAAAGCTTCAAAAAGGAAATCGTGGAGCAATAATCAGTTGTTTGTTGACTTCTGTCTCTCATACGACGGATATAATAATTTGCAGAAGGAATCGTGGAAAGAACGTGTGGTGAATTCCAATTCACAATTTACAACTTTCGGATACCGAAATCCGCTGAAGATGTATTGGAAGCTGCGAGATAGATTTGCCCTTCGCGTGTGAGTGTAAAAAATATCTTATCTGCAGAATAAAAATAAAAATAATGTGGGATAAAACATTTATTAAATTAATTTTTATGCCTTTAAATAATTTTCATATGTCTGGTAGTGTAAAACAGTAGAATGAAACCTAATTTTAAGGTTTTAAATTCTATTTCTTTAAGAGTTTCTTTCAGTTAGCTGTTGAAATTTAATGATCGTACTATGTTTCATTAGTGCAAGACATCCTACGACAGCTGTACCATGTGAAACGTGAACTGTAGCTTGCAATTGCAGCAGATTTTGCACTAATGAAATACGTGACTGAATATTTGCCCTTAGCTATTGAAAATTTCCCAGTTATACGTAACATGTGATACTGTCTGAACAAATATTAGTTAAAATTTTCTGATATTACATTATGATTTATGAAATTATTTTTTAAAGTATTGTTTGATATGATTCACTAATTTTATACCCTCGACCATCCTTAAAATTGGATTTTCAATTGCGTGCATGCCATTAAATTGATTACAAACTTCATTTGATAATTTCGTATGAGTTTATTACATAAACAGATTTTGTCAGCTTTTGAATACTTTTATTTAAACATTTAAAATTACCAAATTCACTTATTTAATTACTCTTGTCTGTACAATGTCATTCAAGAACTTAACTGATATAGTTATTGTTTGCAGAATTCAGTTTGTTTAAATATCTACTTAAATATTTATGATGTTTATTTTTATTGTAAAATTTGCTCTTCTTCTTCTTCTTCTTCTTCTTCTTCTTCTTCTTCTTCTTCTTCGTACGTTAGGTCCAAAACCTGTGCTTACCGGTTGATCATTCTTGTGAGGTTAAAGTGCAACAATCTCGCCATCTTTTTGGCGGTCTACTTGTTGGCCTCGTTCCATGCGGTTTTAAAATTTTGACAATTTTTGCTAGTCTGTTGTTGTTCATCCGTTGTACATGTTCGTTCCACATTCGCCGTCTTTGTCTTGTTCATCTAACGACATCCTCTGTTTCACAGCTTTCCCGTATGACTACATTTCTAATTCTGTCGTCTCTTGTTTTCACTGCTCCAGTTCTGAGTATTTTCATCTCGTTCGTTCTCAACAGATTTTTTGTTTTCCTTGTATCTGCTCTTATTTCTCCGGCGTATGTCATAATTGGTCTAACCCAAGTTCTGTATATGCGAACCTTACTTTGCACGTTCATGTCTGTGTTTCTCCACATGTCTCTCATGAATCCAGAAATTAAGGCTGTTTTACTTGTTTGTTTATTACACGTCTTCGTATAGATTTGTAAAACTTGATATCTCTACTCCTAGGTAATTGTATTTCATTACTTGTTCTACAGGTTTGTTAATTGTTACAAGTTACAAGTGAGACATTTTGTATTTTCTGTCAAGATACTCGTGTTTATACTTCTCTGTTGTTTCTTTGAATTTATTTAGTAAGCGTTAAAGATTGTTTTTTGTTTCCGAAATTAAAACAGCATCATCGGCGTAGCATATTATTTTACTAGCTTCTAGCCCCTTGGCCATGCAGCCGATCCTACCTCACATGACTTGCGCATCTTCTCTGCGTGCAGCTGGAATGTGTGTAAACCACAAGTTCGTAGTGGCACAGATGGATATGCGGGTGTGTTCGGGTGTACTACTTTCTTACTGCATAAGTAGTTGTGGGGTCGAATCTCGGTTGGTAACAAAATTTTTTTTTTATTTTATAGTTTTTTTTAACACTGTTGTTGCGTTTTGCTGTTTAAGCGAGGTTATTTGTTAAGAGCAGTTATATTTTTAAGAAAAAATACGAAGACAAATTTGCATTAATTCACTGATTGACGGCATACTAACACGTAAGTCTGGTAATAAATTAAAAAAAGGATTTGTTGTTTTCTATTGAATGCAATTTATCAGCAATGAAAAAATCGGCTTTAACAATGCAAATCTCGATGTAAATATCACACTCGCACATATGCGAGCCAATATTAGATGATATTGCGCAATTCAGGATCGGCTGGGGCTAGACGCTAGTATTATTTTTGGTTCCTCCGCACCCATTTTGTACCAGATGCTTTAATTTTTAACCTCTTCGATGATTTTGTCTATTATTAGATTAAATAAAAAGGGACTTAAACTGTCACCTTATCTTATTCCCAAGCGTACGGGTATTTTTTGGGTGAGATCGTTCTTTACTCTAATTTTTGTGTTGTTATTCCTATTCAGGTTCTGTATTATTCGTGTAATTTTGTGTGGTACTTGGTATGGTAATAATATCGTTCAGCTGTACTCTATCGAACTCTCTAGTCATATTTATGAAGCATGTGCAGAATTCAAGTGTTTTTTCTTTTATCTGTTGTATGGTAAATATTGCGCCTATGGTCGATCTGTTTTGACAAAATCCTTGCTGTTTGGAAATTTGTATTAAACTGCTGATTTTTGTTTTTATCATACTTGTGATGTTATCCCCTTGTAGTTGTTTGGGTTTTGTTTGTCGCTTTTTTATAAATAGGGATGATGATACTCGTCTTCCAGTCTTCGGGTATAGGGTTTCACCAAGACAAGAAATCTTGTCTCGATGAGTAACTCTTGTCTTGTCTTGATTATCGAGACAAGAACTTTAATATTTCTTGTCTTGTGCATTTTCTCGTTGTTAATTTATTATCTTGATTCGAGAGTCTTGAAATTTCTCGATACGCAGGGGACTACCCGAAATGTTGATGTCAAGAATGGCCCGGGATATTTTAAGTATTCAGGCAACATCAGTTCCTGCAGAAAAATTATTTTCGAAGGCAACACTTACTATAAGAAAAGAGCGAAGCAGACTAATTTTCACTTTTGTATTTAATAGTTTCCTAAATAAATTTATTTTTTCACTATTTTTAACGTTACGGTTTTATAGAAAAAAATATTATGTGTTTCCAAGGATTCACTGCATCCATATCAGTTTGTTAGTAATGTAGTTTATAGTAATAAAGAACCTGCTTTGTATCATTTGCGTTTTTTCACGATTATACCCTATCTGTTCAAGATCAAGAAATTATCGATAATATTTCTTGATCTTAAAATTCTCGACCAAGTAAGTCTTGATCTCGTCTTGATTTTAATAAAGCAGTCTTGTCTCGATCTTGTCTTGATTCGAAACAAGATCAAGACAAGTAATCTTGAAAATCGAGAGTCTCGTGAAACCCTATTCGGGTATATAGCCACTATCAATTATTCTTTGAAATAGCGTTGTCATTTCTCCTATTAGACAGTCACCTCCGTATTTAATAGGTTCGTTGGTTATTGCGTCATTGCCTGGTGCCTTTCTGTTCTTTAATTTTTGCATGGCTTCTTTTACTTGTTGTTCTGTAATAGTTACTTCGGTCTCATTTTCAGCTAGTTCTTCGTTAAAATCTGCATTGCCTTCGTCATTGCTGTATAACTCCGTGAAGTCTTCGTCTTCTTCTTTTTCTTCTTCTTCTATATAGGCTTTAGCCTGTTTTCCTTCGCGCATCGTTTGATTATCTATGGAGTTTCTATCGACGTGGAAATCCAGCTTTCGGACCCTCTCTTTTGTGGTCTGCCTTGACTCCTCTTTCCTTGTGGTTTTTGGTCTCTTACTATTTTGATAATTCTGCTTTCATCAGCTCTGCTCACGTATTCATTCCATTCTCTTTTCCGTTTCCTTACAAATCGGGCTATATCAGTGATGTTACATGGTCCCTTATGTCACTGTTTCTGATTCTGTCTTGTCTTGTTTTCCCTGTAATTGCTCTTAATGTGTTCATCTCCGTGGTGCGTAGCATCTGTTTCGTCTTAGCAGTATCAGCTCGGGTCTCTGCTCCATATGTCATAATCGATCTAACCATGGTTTTGTAAATTTTTACCTTGCTTTTGATATTCAAAAATTTATTCTTCCAGACTACGTCTCTTAAATAACCTGAGACTCTTGCACCTTCCATGGTTTGTCGTTGTACTTTATTATGTGTGTTGCGATAGCTAGATACCTCTACTTTCAGGTATTGGAAATTCATGATTTGTTCTATCATTTTTGTTTCTATTTCAAGTTCTGAATCGGTTCTTTGGATATTACTACCGATTTGGTTTTGTCTGTAGGGACTTCCATATTATACTTTTTCGCCGTTATTACGAACTTGTGTAGTAGGCGCTGCAGTGCATCCTCGGATTCCGCAGGTAAGACAGCGTCATCCGCGTGGCAGACTATTGGAATGTTGTTTTGCCCCATTTTGTATCCAGATAGCTTCCTTACTTCATTGATTATTTTATCCATGATAAGATTAAAGAGGACAGAACTTAATGAGTCTCCTTGTCTAATTCCTGTACCATATTTTACGCTTTCTGTTAGTTGATTATCCACTTGAATTCTAGTTAGAGTGTTTTCGTTCTTTTATGACGTTTATAAGCATTGAAGGGACATTATATTATTATAAAATTGATAAGACATCTTGTAGTTTAACGCGATCGAATGCTTTTCGTAGATCGACAAAGCATATAAACGCGGGTACATTAAATTTGATCGCCTTTTCAACTACTTGGCGAATTATAAATATAGCGTCGGTGGTCGAACGGTTATTGCGGAAGCCCTGTTGCTCTTCACTTGTATGCTGGTTTAGCTGCATCTTGTCCAGTAGTACTTTAGTCAGCAGCTTTTGAGCCGTGTTCAATAGCGTTATTCCATGATAGTTTTCTGGATTATTCTTTTCTCCCTTTTTATGTATTGGAATAGTTGTGCTCACTTTCCATTCGCTAGGCAGTTTTCCTTCCTTAATTATCATGTTGAACAATCTTGTAAGCTGTTCGTTTAATGCTTGGTTTCCATACTTTAGCATTTCGTTCCTTATTCCATCCTGCCCTGGTGCTTTCCTATTTTTGAGTGTTTTCTTTGCCTTTTCGATCTCTTCTACTGTTACGATAACAAACTCGTCTTCATTTTCTCTATTTTGTATTGTAATTGTCTCTGTTGCTTCTTCCTTAAATAAATTTTTGAAGTATTGTATCCAATTTCCCGCATCGATGGCATTTATTTTTTCGATCTCGCTCACTTCCGCTTTTCTATTTCTCAACATGCGCCATATTTTCTTTTGCGATCCATATGAATCCCTCTTCATGTCCTTTGTGAAACGCTCCCAATATTCTTCTTTTATCTGTCTTATTCTTAGGTTTGCTACGTTTCCCTCTTCTACATATAGTTGGCGGTCTTCTAGCTGTCCAGTTCTTTTATATCTTATAAAGGCTTCCTTCTTTTTCTTCGTTATTTTCCGTGAAGTCATTGTCCTTTATTTATCACATTTACTTCTCTATGGGTTAATAAGTTTTGCCTCCCTCTCAGTAGTTTCCATATTTTCTTTTGGGCATCATACAGATCTCTTTCTATGTTCTTAGTAAATCTTAGCCAGTGATCTTTTTTAATTTCTTTCATTTTTAAGTTTATTCTATTTCTGACTTCAACATAGATCTCGTAATCGCACTCGCTTTTATTGCTTCTGTATTTAAGATAGGTTTTCCGTTTTTCTTCTGACTGTATTTTAACCTCGTCTGTAAACTATGGTTTTGAATCAGGATGATTATTTATATTTACGGTTCGTTTGCCAAAAGCTTCTTCTGCTGCCCTAGTGATATAAGCTGCGATTTACTCTTATTACATTTAATTACTAGGTACTTTTCAAGTTCTATGAACTTTTAATATTATGATGAACTTGAAAGCGCTAGTTTTTTTGCGAATAAGGTAATCAGTATATAATTGATGAATATTAAAATGTTCTCCATTGCAGCACTAAAGATAGATTTGAATAAAATATCTAAATTATTGAATAACTGCAATAAAGTAGTTTTTCACAAATATTAAACTATAATTACCTCCAACAGCAATAAATGTTACTACAGTGTCCGGATTTGTAGTCTAGTATTTACTCAGTATTTAAATTATGGGGCAATCAATTAATAATAAATTCTGGCATAATTCTTTTAAATATAAAGTTGACGCATATATTTAATTGTAAACAAATTATTTACGAGCTTAAAATAGCAACACACCCACATGTTTGACCTTAGGAGCTTATTTAGATACCTATTATTCATTTGGTCAGCTGGTTTATTATCTCGAGTTATTTTATGACAGGGTTGATAAGCGTAGAATATGCATGGTCGGGGGGTTTAAAAGTAATACACGAAACAATTTTATGAAACTTTGCAAAAATATGTTTGAATGCAGAACCGTTGGCTTAGCTCAACAATAAAGTAACACTGAACAAAACGATGTATCTTAAATGTTGCGGTTATATTTATAAAAACCATGCAAAATCGTGCAACATGTTTCACGTATAACTGAATGGATTTGAGTACGCCCATTTCTTTTGTTTACTTATTAAATTTTAACGAAATATTTTGCTGTTCTCGGACTAAAAGTTCGGTCTTTGAATGTTGGTATTATTCTCGGTGAATCAAAATCTAAAAAAATAAAAAACAGCCATATTTATAACTTAATAACTTAATAAAAAAATTGGTTCTTATTTAAAAAAATTTAAAATTACTTTCGTCGCTTAAATAGCGTAATTATTCTCGAAGTTATCCTCAAAAAGTGATTTTTAATTTTTTGTAATACAATTTTTGATTGCGAAATTAGTTAGTTAAATGTAATTTTTGGTTAATGTTTGTGGGATTTTGGAAATAATACACAACAGATTATAAATAATTCATATTAATTTAAATAAAACATTGTTACTTATTGAATAGAAGTTGTGAAAAGATCGATAAACTGTTGTATAATATTAATTACGCAAGAACTGCATAATACCAAAATAGCAGAAATACCATAAAAAGTGTTCGTTTCAAAACAAAATAACAAAATTTTTGAAAACCTTTCTCTTATTCGTTTGGTGGGTATGAGCAAGGAGTGCTGAAAAAACATACGTATCGTTTCAGCATTAGCTTTAGTTTAAAGCAACCCCGCAAACGTCTATTGATATTTCATTTATGGGCCGTTAGACTTATGCCTCGGCACATGGATTATCTATTACACGCCTTAAAAAGAGCTATGAAATAAAGCGGTTTTGACTAACAAACTTGTCGTACTGGTCACCGAGAATGGATCGTAGGATACATCATATTTTGTTTTTGGGCGTTTTATTAAGATATATATTTTACGTTTTCAGCGACTTCTATTAAATTTTGCGGCCACTCAAGAGCGCTACAATCTGGCAACCTTGTCTCAGCAGACCAGAGCTCAGTAACGAAAAGAGCTCTGAGGAGAGATGTAGGTCACAACAGCAAATAAAGCCGCAAAATATAATACAATTTCAATAAACAAAATTTCAGGTATGACTTACATAACCGAAAATAGCACACATTATAATAGGATGAATCCTCGTGATAAAAGGTGCCTAAAAAATATGAGTGTTATTGATATATTATTAGGGATCATGAACAGACTTTCATTTCTACAGTTACAAGAGTTTCAAATGTGAAAATTAGAATTTTAACACCACCCAACGGAACCAATTTAAAGGCAAAGTTAGTACACTTATTTTAAAAATTATTTGATGTGGATCACGCACGAATAGAGAAAAATAATAAACATTACGTGAGTAATTAGTAGTTACGCATTTTAAGTTATACAGTACTGCAGGACACATGTGCTACCTGAATTGCTTTTCGGCACAGCTTATTTATTATTTTGTAATAAGAAGTTACCAAAAAATCAAAGAGCGTAGCCCACGGGTTATGCTGGTATTAAAATAACTGACGATTTCGAGCAGAAACGTACCTGTAGTAGCAGTTGCCATGAAAATTTTTATTCAAAATTGCTTGATATTCTTTGTTCGCCGATATCGTGCGAAAAATTTGTCACAAAAGACGTGTTCTGCCAACAAATGTATATTTATCCTCATTTTAGTTTATGTAAATTACCATCAGATCTAACATTGTGCATAAAATATTATTTTCTCTGAAAGTAACATCTGTTACAAAGAATGAAACATTATAAAATCTAATTTACTAAATATGATATGGAATGTAACATTAAACTCTTTTACTATTTCTCTATCTTGTTATTTATGTTTTCATTATTTACAGAAAAAAATCAAATTAATCAAAAGGAATATTTAAATTTTAATTTTAATTTAGACGCATACATTATACCAAAATATAAATTAGTAAATAAACAATAAAGAGATCATTTTTCCAATATAAGATGACATCAGAAATCACGCTTTAAACATTTACAAAACTATACACAACCTTCAATTAGGTTGTATATAGTTGAAGTAGAGTACTATACAGGGTGGGGCAATAGTGCGTGGGAGTTCGATAGCTCGTACACCGTAACAGATAAAAAAATCTTTCTAATGCAGATGTAAACTGTGGGTAAATGCGCATACATAGAAATTATTTTCAAATATACAGGGTGTTACAAAAAAGTGCGGCACGCTTAAGGTAATTTTTTTTAAATGGAATTCCCTGAATATTTTTGCATATTTAACACTTCTCTTGAGATGTTTATTCATATCTAAAATATTAGCGCCATTTAATGTCCGGTTTAGAAGTAATAATGATTTTTACATTACTCCACTTAACAATTCACCACTTCCGTGGCAGCAGTTTTGAAATTAAGTTAGGACCTTATTGTAGGAGGTTGTAGGGTGCTCTTGTTTAAATATCGTAGAGCCACCATGTACAGGGTTTTCAAAATAAGTTTTCAAATTTTGAGAACTTCAAAGTTATTCTTTTCAACTTTTTCAAATGGAACACCCTGTATATTTTTTAACTTATGGCTATTTGTAACCACTTTTGATTTATTGAGCAACAAGTACAAAATTCAACAATATTTATTTAAAAAATTAAGTTTTTTTCAAATAAAACAAAACGCCATGTTCAGCGCGTTCATGTTGCCCATAAAAAAAGTCTCCTACAATAAGGTCCTTACTTAATTTCGTCTTTAACGCTGCGGCCACGGAAGTGGTGAATTGTCAAGTGGAGTAATGTAAAAATCAATTTTTTTGAAAAAACTATTATTACTTCTAAACCGGAGATTACATGGCGCTAATATTTTAGAAATGAATAAACATCCCAAGAGAAGCGTTAAATATGCAACAATATTCGGGGCATTTCATTAAAAAAACTTATCGTAAGCGTGCCACATTTTTTTGGTAACACCCTGTATATTTGAAAATAATTTCTATGTGTTCGCATTTACCCACAGCTTACATCGGCATTAGAAATATTTTTTTATCTGTTACGGTGTACGAGCTATCGAACTCCCACCCACTATTGCTCCACCCTGTATAGTTGAAGGAAACATTAATCATCAATGAAAACGAAAGTGAACGTTGTGTCTGGAAAGTGCTAATAAACGCATACACAAAACCTCCGTTATTTTATTAACAATTTCACAACTACAAACAAACTCCCATGTGATTTCACTTTTAGGTAGTACAAAGATTTGTTGTTAAAGCTATTATCCATACGGGTATATTTAAAAAAGAGAAACTGCCTTGTTTTAAACAATACGGTGTAAACACAACCTGTAAGTGAATAAAACCATTAAACTGCAATTTTCTTTTTGTTATATGTTCTTTATTTATTATTAGGTCAATATTTTGTGATAATAATTATCTTAAATACAATTTTATCAATGTTGTTGGTACTGCAAAATGTTATAAATAAATTATAATTAAAGATGCTATTTGTGCTATGTATTTTATTTGTTTATATCTGCCTTGTGCATTCGTTTACATTAATGTTTACTTTCTCGATATTTAAAATGAGCCGTTTATTACCTCAAGAAACAAAAAGTGGTTTAGGGGTATATAAGGTAATTATGTAACATTACTGTTAAAGTTTAAAAAAAACATATTTTTTGTTACAGTTACAAAGATGTCTATTTTCTGGGTAAGTTGCAGTAAAAATCGTATTCATCAATCGTAAAATATGATCTGGTTAAAAAATTACGTTAATTTTTTCGCTTTACTTTTATTTTACGAAACACTGCTAAACGACATAAGTAGTAACAATATAAGACAACCTGTACATTTCCTGCGAATTACAGTCTGAATCACGCCGCGCCGGTAAAATTTAAATCCAGCATGAATTTAAATTGGGGACATGGCCAACTACATACATAGAACAAGTTAATAATACTTATAGTAGTTTTGTATACACATCGGTAGGAAGTATCATGGTTAAGGTATGCCTCCGTGATGTAAGATCGTAAAATGCTACAAAGTTGAACTTTTAATTTATTCAAAGCATTTACAATATCAAGGTTCATTTTTGGTTTTACAATAAGTTGGTTGGGAAATCACAGAACAACAAGTAAGTGTTAAGTTAAGGTGAGCTTAATTTTAATAACTTTTCTATAAGTTAAAAATGTATATAATTATAATTATAAATGTATATCATTTTAACGCTACTTTTAGCTTACTCGTATCTTGCCGTGATTTATAACTAAAGATTAATAATTATTCTAACAATTTGCCTTTTATAACAATAGTTTTATTCGTGCATATAAAAAGCAGAGAGGAAGTTGACACGTTATTCACGGGAAACCCTTTTAATGCATGTTCTATTTTTATCTAACGTATTTTTAGACTGCTTATAAATTGTAAGAAAGAAAGAAGTATGTCTGTATTTTTATTTTTCTGGTAATTTTTACTAAAAGCTAAACTTTAATTATTCAGACACATTGCGATTGCACTAACTGTGAAAGTCACTAAAATCTTATTGAACCCTGTTTTAATATTAAAAAATTATTTGTTTTCTGCGCTAACCAAATAATAAATCCGAATTTTACTTAATAGTTTTTTTCACGCTACCGGCAATGTAAGTAGGCCTTACATCCATAGCTACAGGGATCGTAAATGGCTGATAACATTCGTGTACTAGTTACCCTTGACGACGGAACTTAATAGTGTCACTTACATCCCTAGGAAAATAATGTTGATTTTAACTGTTCGTTGATATGGTAACAAGCACAGACAACTTAGAATAATGGGGCTTTTAAAAAATAATTCCGATGACAGCTGTCAAAACGAACTTTTAAAAATATGATTAAATTTCTACCTGTAGGCCTACTTACACTGCCGGTAGCGTGAAAAATTTAATAAGTAACACGAAATGTATCGACTAATAACATCCTCGGCAGGCGACAAGCTTCGGCTCCGCCTCAGCTCGTATTCGCCTACCTCGGATGTTATTACGTCCTTACATTCCTTGATATTTAAATAACTATTTCACGCTACCGGCAATGTAAGTAGGCCTTACATCCATAGCTACAGGGATCGTAAGTGGCTGATAACATTCGTGTACTAGTTACCCTTGACGACGGAACTTAATAGTGTCACTTACACTCCTAGGATAATAATGTTGATTTTAACTGTTCGTTGATATGGCAACAAGCACAGACAACTTAGAATAATGGGGCTTTTGAAAAATAATTCCGATGACAGCTGTCAAAACGAACTTTTAAAAATATGATTAAATTTCTACCTGTAGGCCTACTTAAATTGCCGGTAGCGTGAAAAATTTAATAAGTAACACGGAATGTATCGACTAATAACATCCTCGGCAGGCGACAAGCTTCGGCTCCGCCTCAGCTCGTATTCGCCTACCTCGGATGTTATTACGTCCTTACATTCCTTGATACTTAAATAACTATTAAGTAACAAGGAATGTAAAGACGTAATAACATTCGAGGTAGGTAAATACGAGCCGAGGCTTGTGGCCTGCCGAGAATGTTAATAGTCGATACATTCCGTGTTACTTATTAAATTTTTCACGCTACAGGTAGAAATTTAATCATATTTTTAAAAGTTCGTTTTGACTGCTGTCATCGAAATTATTTTTTAAAAGCCCCCTTATTCTAAGTTGCCTGGGCTTGTTACCATATCAACGAACAGTTAAAATCAACATTTTAGTATTCTGTTTGAAATAAAATATTGGAATCTGTAACTTGTTGCTTTAATTATTATTCTAGGAATGTAAATGATACTATTAAGTTCCGTAGTCAAGGGCAAAAAGTAAACGAATGTTATTGGCCATTTTCATCTTTTGCAGCTATGGATGTATCGTCTATTTACCTTGCCTGTGCCGTGAAAAATTTTTTAAATCATTATTATTCTGATTTCCTGCCCACCTCCTTATTTCAAATTTCATCTAAATTTCTTAGAGTTTGACTGGTTGAGATAAATATACTTAAGAATTCCGTTTTTGGCTATCTACTAAACCGTATATTTTGGAATCAAATTTATAAACTCCTTTAAGGCACCAGAACAAATAAAAGAGTTCCGAAAGATCCGAAAAATCTTCGTTACCGTGCTACATCCTCCTAACGATGAAACAGTCTTATCACTTTTTTGTCGAAACTTTCACAGTAGCAGCACTAAATTTGTGAAATTTTACATTTAAGCATTGCGCGTTTAGCTTAGTATTTATACTAATTTTTGTTGAAAAATGCACTACAGGTGCCACGCAAAATTTTCTTCTAAATATTTTTGAACTTTACGAATTTTAATGTTTTTTCTGTAAATAAGTATTATTCTGCATACAGTGATCGTGCAATTTCGTAGATATTTTTATTTATAAATTTTAATTGTATTATTTAAAATTTATCAAGTATTTATGCTTGATTACTTATTTATTTGCGATGATCGGTGTCGGACCTACGTTGTGTTTTAATTATTTGCTCGTGGCTGATTTACCCTGTCTTTATCGAGGTTAAAAAGGATAAGATTTTAAGCTGATTTAAACAACAGTAAACCTTTTGAAGAATTTATTTATTCATGTGGTGCAAATATTGGTGTTATGAGTGCTAGAAAGAACCATTTATATAGAATTTGTCCGTCAGTTGCATCGAGTAAAGTTGCCAATCTAAATATTTACCCCAGTTTTACCCATACTGATACTTCTATTTGGGACTGTTTATAAATGTCGAGTATTGTGCAGTTTACGTAAGTAACTGGATGCTCTTCATAGGAACATCGTGTGCTATCACTCATTTGTACGCAATACTCTCAGCCTGATTAGATCTCGTCCTAACAGCGCCCTGGCCGTTACGCCTAATTCCCGAAAGACAATAGCGCCGCTTTCCAACACGCCAGAGAACTTAAGCCAATAACAGCGATCGATTACGTACAAATGTGTATCAACACGCGAAAAGAGCGTCTTGCCACAACCAATATGGAAATAGCGCCGCCACTCACTCCAATCGGCTTCCCTGCAATAGCGCCTCAGTTGCTACCCTGAGAGGGACAATAGCGCCGCTTTTGATACGTCTAATCAGGTAAACCGACAAGAATGAGCTACTACGCCTAAGCCTATTTGATTTTGGCAAAGTGCTTCTCGTAGCCCAAAACCCACGAAGATAATATATTATTTTAATATTGCAAGTCCCAGACTTGTAATATTGTAACAGAATGTTAGCAATAATGCTTTCAAACTGACGTTAAGATTTCAGCGAACTGAGTGATCTTCGAAAATTCGAAGATTGATCCCTTCCTTTAGGGAACATACTCTTTTATTAAAATTTATGCCCATCCTCCAAGAGGTTGGACTTGTTTCTTTTTCCAATAAAATTACAGCCCCACTCTTTTTTAATTTTTGATTGGATAGAAGTATCAATAAAATTTTGTCTCACACTCTCAAGCTTTCTTGAACACTTGTGCTAATTAAAGCTGTCAAGTTTCCCCAATTTATGTTAATAACTACAACCCAATATTTACCCTAATCCCTAAAATGCGAGAGCGTGAAATTTTAAATATTAGATTGGCCCCAATAATCCACACAACAGGCGGCAAACTCATTGACACGTGTTGACATGTGTTTTACAATATTTACATTTATGTACAAAAATGTGTGCAGCTGTTCTGAAACGACCACCTGCTTAAGATTAACTAAGTCTAAATCACAGCAATTTAGCTAAGTCAAGTGATCACTGTTAATTAAAGTCTGTATTTGCTGAAAGAAATGTAATATTCCTGTAAATAAATCAAAGTTATTAGACAAGTGCATCACGTTTTCGGGGAGCTCCCACTTTAAAGTATAAAACAATACAATTAAATCAAAATCAGATACAAATTATTTATTCTCGGGCAGCGCACCTTTACATTAAGGTACTCTTGCTGAAAGTCACAAGACCTAACGGTTTCGAAGATAATTAGATTATTGTGAAACATCATGTTGCCATAAAGGTCTGACTGATTCCTGAAGAGCAATTTCCACAAACTTTGATGGTAAGTTCTACACATTGTAACAATAAAAAATTGCTGGTAAAACATGGATCTGCAAACGATTCTCTAAGGAGTTGCAGCTTCCTACAGAGAACACTTTTGTGAAAAGTTTGGTGGAACACAAATTAAAATTAAAAATAGGCGCAGAGGGCATTGAACTGTTTTGATGTGTAGAACTTACCCTTTGTTGACTTTCTTCGGGCCCTTTTTAAGAACTGTTTCACTTATTTTGGTGCAAGGAACGCGTCATTTAAACTTTGCACCATAATTCTGATTTACCCGGTATATTCAATATACTTTTGTGATACGAAACGTAAATTAGAGAAAAACGTAATAGAAATTAACACGTGTTTTTTCCTAATTTGTATTTTACCGGATAATTTTGTATATCATTACTATTACCGCATTCATGATTTAAAATATTTTATACAGGGTGTTCTAAAAGGAGCAGTCACACATGATGCTATCAATTTTGTGTGTGAAAATATGTCCAATTAACCAATTTTAAATAAAAGGTGCTTCGTTTCAGAGTTGTGGCGTCTTAAAGTAAAAATTGACCTATTAACATGTCTATCATTTTTTTCTAATTGCAGTAATAACCGAGATAGACTGCAAAATCAACGAATTTAGGCCACCCGTGCAGGAATACTAAACACCTAGTATGATTGATAATAATTTTAAAATATGCAGCCGTTAATTACTAACTTTTATTAAAACATTATTCTCAATAGTTTAGGATATAATAGTGGGGTGACTCTTAAATGACTTACCTTGTATAGATATAGGTGTAATTATATACCAGCAGAACTCGTGGTTTACGACCCACGTTTTTTTGGTAACTCTTTTTATAATGTAATAAAGAAGCTGTGTCGAGTTGCACGACATGTACCCAATGGATCTCGCAATGTTGACTGAACTGAACATACGTAACTACTACGTAGTCATGCGCATGTTTATTATTTTGTATTTATATCCTTATCTAGCGTGATCGACATCAAATAATCTTTAAAATAAAAGTACCCAGTTTTCCTTCAAATTAGCTGGGTTTATGAGTGTTTCCGTTTTAAATTTTTACATTATAAACTCTTCTAATTGTAAAAATAAATGTCCTTCCTTTATTCCTCTTATTAGTGATTTTGTATGGCGGGTTCGATTAGGTAAGGTTAGTTGTACCCGAAATTTTGTAATTTTGAACTGTAAATGGTAATCCAGTACTCGAGGGTGATAAAATGGTTGTAAGTAGTAATAAAACACCATTTCCAGCTATGTGCTAATATCTCTTAAAATCTCAGCTGCAATGCAATTTGTAAATCTGATTTGAGTTTTTTATGGTTATCTTTGCGCACGGCATCGTTTGCATGATCTGACCTGTATTTTTCTCCTAAATTTTTGATACTGATCTGTCCCTGATCCTGCCGTATGTAAAAGTCCGATGAGTCTGATGTGGGATTGTCAGCAGATTTTTATCGACAGATTATGTCGCAATCATACAAACCAACCGTAAACATTAAATTTTGTTTATTTTTTATCAAAAGCTGTACCGCCCCGCCGTACTAACAAATAGTTACCTTATATCTTGAACGCGGAAATATGTGGCTTTTAGTAGCGGGGAACGTTCGCCACTAAAAGTTGAGTAAGGTGGAAGGGATTCCCGATTAACCTAAATACCCGTGGGTTATGCCCTCCGTAGTTTTTGGTAACAATAAATAAGCGAATAAAGTTGGTATCTTATTAAAAACTGCAGCGGTCCCCTGCACTAACAAATATGCGCTTTATATAATGAACGCTTAAATATGTGGCTTCCAGCAGCGAAGGAGTCCTCGCCACTAAAAGTTGAGCAAGTGGAACAAATTCCGATTAACACAAAAACCAGCGGGCTGTGCCGTCCGTATTTTTTTGTTAACAATGAATAAACAAATAAAGTAGGTAGCGTAGCGGACTAATTGTAAATCCGGATCTGTTCCGCCTCTGTCTTGACATTTAGTGACGTATTCAGTAACATTCTCGACGCACCTTATTTAATATGTGTTACGGATTTTGATGTTTATTTAACAGTCACGCAGTGTAATCAATGCCATGAAACTGCGATACTGGCGGAATTTATAAATTACAACAATATATCTCTTCTGATAAACTTGCTAGCAGTTCTTTGTAAATAATAGCGTGTGGCGTAGCCCACGGGTTCTGCTTTTTTACTGTCAAGGTTAAGACGCGCTTAACAAAGAAATGTCATATAAACTGCAGTTAGCAACTGTTTGTAAAGAAAAGCGTGTGGCATAGTTCATGGATTCTGTTATTTTATTGTAAAGTTTCAGACGCGCTTAACAATAAAGCTACAGTCACAACTGTTTGTAAAGAGAAGCGTGTGGCATAGTCCACGGATTCTGCTAGTTTATTTAATTAATTTACGGTTGCTGTAATTCCTGTAATCTAACTGTATCTCAAAATTCGCAACATTAAGGCTAGTATTAGAAACAGAGAGGCAGACGTTGTTATTTCATAGGAGAAATGAATAATCTGTATAGTGTATGATGTCAATTTACAATTTACTTTCGGCTTAGACCGCGTCGTTATTTGGGAACTACACCCAGCATAATCAGGTAAGGACCGACCTGTAGCTTGTCTGCCTTTACAGGCAATTGCTCTAGAAGTTTCAGCAATATTTCTTCGTAGGCCTTGCCTGCCTAAACAGGGCCGTGTGCTTAGATTATTTAAACCTTGGGGCGGACAACGACACAAAGACACTTAGTGTTTTATTCACTCTGAAGATGCAAGCTGCAATGTCTTGCGAAACGTTAGTTTGTATGGGTTCACAAACAGCTAACAGACATAAGCCGATTAAGTATTATTGTCCTGGCAAACAAAATGCATTAAGATCAAATCCTTGACCGTCCCAAGGTTTAAATAAAGTAAGACACGGCCCTGTTTAGGCAGACAGGGCCTACGAACAAATATTGCTCAAACTTCTAGAGCAAATTCTTGTAAAGGCAGGCAAGCTACAGGTCTGTCCTCACATGATTATGCTGGGTGTAGTTGCCAAATGACGACGAGGTCTAAGCCGAAATTAAATTGTAATATTGACAGTTCGAGAAACCGCAAAAGCCTTAAAGAATATATGTATAGTGTATGATGTCAATGTAGCAACTAGTCTGTAATATTTTATTAGTTAAGTCTAAACATTGGGCTAATGGAATTGGCGACCTTGCCCTAGTTAACACTCAACAAGCTTAATATACAGGGTGTTAATGAATTGTAGGGACAAACTTCTAGGGCTTGCAAAACACAACAAAGCAACCAACTTTTGTTAATAAATGTGTGGTGAAAAGTGTTTCCTTTCAGGGATAGAGCTTTTCAAAGATTCTTTAAGAAGCTCCTAAATGTAGGCAACTCAATTTACTACCTACTATTTGTTTCCATAACGACGGAAATTAATACAGGATAAATAAAGCCCTCTTTCCCACTTTTCAAATTCAAATTAAATTTAAAATAAATTAATTAACAAAATGTTTCAAAACTAAGCAGCCATAACACATAAGTACGAAACACAGAACGAAGATAACGAAGAAAATAATTATCAAAAAAATCACACAACGAAAAAAACGAATTATAAAAGGCACAGAAAGAAACGAATGCAAGAAAAGTCTAAAAATATCACAAAAATATCGAATTGTGTCAAAATTGACGTTATTTAAAGGCATATATGTCTAGATCGTTTTTTCTTTTCAAAATTCCGTGTGACCTGTGCAAAATAAAAGAAAATAAAATTTGTGTTGCCTATTTTCAAGTATTTCTTAAAGAATCTTTAAGAGGCTCTATTTTCTAAAGGAAACACTTTTGACCACACATTTATAAACAAAAGTTGTTTGCTTTGTTGTGTTTTGCAAGCCCTAGAAGTTTGTCCCTACAATTCATTAACACCCTGTATAGATTTTCGTACCCAGAATCCACGACAATATCATTTGTAACGACTTTTTCAGAACACCCTGTACAACATTACATTCTCAAGTTTTTGATATGTAGTAGTGAGTACGACATTCTGCTTTCCGTAGTGAAAATTATTTCTAAGGTTGCTTCAAACCTGCTAAAGGTAGTATGAAGGTTTTTCCGTTCCTTAGAACGCGACAACCTCAGGTAATAAATACATTAATAATTGCAATTGTATGTTATAGCCAAGAAAATTGAAGAGGGTCACTTACCATGTTTTCCTCTATTTTTCTCTCTCTACTGTACTATTTCTTATGCAGCTTGTTGCAATTAACTTACTCAAATTTTTTTTACTACCTACATCATATCTACTTTCAGCATACGAAAATACTGATTTCATGAAGAACTGCGATTTCAAATATTAATGAAAAAACGTTTGCAGTGATACGCATATGCATACAACAATTTTTTTCTTGAACTAATTTTTTTGTTTTCTTTCAACTTGAATTAAAAACTTATTGTAAAAGTAAGATAAAGATAACATAATTATTGTAGTAGAATTAGCATATCCTTTATCGTTCACCAAAATATGCAAAAACTCATATGACTTAGAAGTTGTTTTACCGGTTTTGAAATAACGTAGTATAATAAAAGTCAGTATAAAGGTTTTTCCTGTTTAGTTAGAGCCCGACAACATTAATGAAGATAATACATTATTACCTATGTTGTAATTACGATATAAAAAACTTAGACTTACTTGTTTTGTGCGTTTTAAATTACGTTTTGGAAGTTATGGATGTAAATGACGTTTTGATACTTTGACAAGTGCAAAATGAAACACTCGATCATGAGAGTAAATTTGTCTAAAAATAGGAGATCGTGGGGGAAGACAAAAGAAAGAGGAATGTTGGTTAGTTACGGCTGGTCCTGTGAACAGTGAAGCAGGATTTTGATTCTCTGAAAGGAAAAGAGAAATAAATCCAGTTATATGGAATAAAAGTAGTGGTTTTCATTGAATAAAAAACTATAGCAAAAGGAATAATAGTATATTATACACCAAGGTAGAAAAGTCTACTATTATAGCCTGAGGGCTAAGGTTAGATCCCGAGGCGCGTAGTGCCGAGGGATGTAAGGCCTGAGGGCTATAAGACTTTTCTACCGAGGCGTATATACTTTTTTTTTTCACTACTAGTGATATAAACCCTTATAATTGTCGAAAAATGACTATTTTAACTTAAATCCCTGTTTATTTCAAATTATAAAACAAATGACAGTTTTTTGTTATTTTGCCATGACAGTTGTTTGAAAATTGTTAAATCATCATTGGTATTCAAAAACATTGTTTTTAAGAACTGGTTTCATCTAAAATACTGAAATTATTAACAATTTTCTCTTTTTTAGTTTGTGTGGTTGTATTATAGGCGAAATTGATATTGACAGAGTTGTCATTTATTACGGCGCGAAAAACGTATATTCAAATACACTAAAGTTTTTAAAATTAAATTAATTTATTTAAACAACTATTTTATCCATAAAATACCATTAAATAGAATCTCTCCATTATATTAAATCGTGCTATAAAAACGTTCTCTTTAAAACTGTCACAGGATTATCAAAAAATGTAAATTTGTTCATTATTTACCAGTGGTTAATAATGAAAAATTAGTTACCTATCAGTGAGCAAAGGTAGAGAATAGCTATTTATGCACCAAGTGCGTTACTACGATGATTACGCCCGGAGAACGATGGAATCCAGCTCGAGGGCGGGCTAAAGAGATGGATATCGTTCGATGGGCGTAATCATTCGGTGACGCCGTGGTGCATACAAGATTTTATTGTTCACTTTGTTCTTTAAAGAAAAACAAAGAATTGACATCTTTGTGTACGTTTTACCTACATAAATACAATATCTGGTAGCCTATGAAACAAAAACAGATTGTTTACTTATAATTGTCAAATTTGTTTTTGAATTGCAATTATGAATACGCTACCAAAATGTGTACAAGAAAATGCTCAAAAAGCAACGGAAAGTTTGCTACCGTTTAAATCAAAAGCAAAATATGAAAAAGAGTACGAAACCTTTAGGATATGGCAAATAAAACATGAAATAGAGACCGAAAATGAGTCTGTACTATTGGCGTACTTTCAATAATTGGTAAGTTTCACATATATTCATATGTAAAATTATTGTCTAATTTTGTTTTTATTCTGGAAAATACACTCCCACTTAATTCTCTGTATTACAAGTTGAACTAGTTGTTCTTAAAAAAATAAATTTTTTGAGGGCGTAATGAATTCATTACGCCCTCTCATTACGCCCCGGTTGTTATGGACATGTTTACATATCTCGTATCCTAGGAGTTATCATTCAATTACAGTAAATTGAACAATAAATTAAATTTCACAGCATTCTATTATGTCAAAATGCTACGCCATATTACTAGTAGTGAAAATAACTATTTTCAATCATTTTGGAAATACTCGAAAGTAAGACAGTATAAATCTGACGTGTTTCCAGTTACAGTAAAGGGGGGTGCTAATTAAAATAACGAATCTGAGACCATAAATAGTAGTAAATATGTTGCTGGAGCTGAGTGATGTGTTTTCTGAAATAATTCAACCGGAAAAGAGAGAGTAACTCACTCAGCAGTTATCAAATCAAAGATACCAACAGTAATTGTGAAGGAACAAAGATAAGTGTCTGTTTAAGAAAAATAGAATTTTAAAACTTCTTATAATTTTCTATAAACGAGTATAATTTGAAATTGACATTAAATAAATACAGTTTTTGTAACGTGTTATTTGGCTGTGTGTTTCGGTTTCTTAGAAGAGGAAATAATTTTAATGTTAGAACATGCTTTCAAAATTACAAGTTAAAAATATTTTGTTCTTGTAATACTTTTATTAAAAAATATCTATATTTGTTTTATCAAGTACTTTTCCCTTTTTCCCGAAGCCTATAACGACCGTGCGATAAAAGAAAAAGAAACTCATTTAAAGTAAAATTTGACATTTAGAGCAATTTATGATAAAGATTAATGATAAATTTATGATAAAGGTAATGTGTACCTACGCTCATATCTTAGCAATGTATATGTTGTAGGCTTTTATTTTAATGAAAGCCTACGCCGACGATATGTACAATGATCAGCATTTAACTCAATCATATTTACGATCTCTTACTTTCATTATAAGAAAGTATTGATCTCATAAAAAATTACGATTTTAAATTATAATAAATAAATAGTTGCACTCACGCAAGCACTCGCTTATTTAGGCCAAATACGCGCGCGCGCTCTCGCCTATACACACTAGCACACACAATTTTTCGAAAACTTAATTGGTTTTCTTTAAAGTTGAATTCAGAACTGTACAGGCAAAAAACTAATTATTTTAGTAAATTAGTTTGTCCTTCATCGTTCACCAAAATATGCAAAAACCGAGGCAAAAACATATAAGATTTGGAAGTTGTTTTGTCGGTTTGGAAATAACGTCGTATTATAAAAACAGTTCGATTAGTTTTTTAAAAAGTGTTATGTGCGCATTTTGCTGCTAAAAAATTGAACTTGGTCAGGTATCACATGTGTATTTTAGAATTTCTATCAAAATCAAAAACTCCACATTATTTCTTCATAATTTAATTATTTTTATTATAATTATTTTTCGTTAGAAATGTATTCTGAAAGAACACCATTTTCAGTAAATCATCAAAACAATTAAAAATGAATCAATTTTTTTTTGAAAACTTTAGTTTAGTAGAATAGTTAGTAATAAGGATAACTAAGTAATACTAATGTTTGCATTTGCAGGTCAAAGATGAAAGGATCCAAAGCCGTTCAGGCTGTGATGATAAACACCTATTACTTTTTCATGAACATTTTCTTTGGGATAATTCTATTCCTTGCTATTTGCCGATACGTACTTGAAGATATAGAACTAGATTCTGGATATTACAAATTCAGTTATTTTTAGTGGTTTATTATATCATACTCTGTTTCCTACTTTTAAGATATAAATTCTACCAGTGTGTGCCAATTCAATTGAGTATTAAATTTGATATTATTAATTTCTTAAGTATCTATTCGTGTATAGTACAGTAAATTTTGTAAAAGTATATATTATGTTTGAATGAATACAATGTGAGTATAAGTTAACAAAGTTTATTAAAGTACAGAAATAATTAGGTAATACAAAAAAGTGCTTAAGTACTGTCGAATTTAATACAACCTAGAACATGAATCTTACATCTAAGTGCCTAGTTATTACTTATTAAACAAAACGTAACATTGGCAAACCAGTATTATCAAGGTTACAATTGCTATAATTTAGAATTGTTATTTTATTAGTCATTGAAATAGTAATAAAATTGACACAGGTTAGTTACATTTAAATACAGTGATGTAGTGCTCTATTAATAAAATAGGTACACTTGCTTCTGTATAAACCAGAAATTACTCTTGACATTCATTTTATGGAAAAATTTTAGATACAAACATAAAACTGTTGAATAATTAAATCGACTGAATGACAATGAAGACAAAGTAGGTATAACTTAATTTTTATTAAATTTAAATTTAATTAGGTTGATCTAAAACATTGCCAAGAAAAAGGATTCTTAAGTAAACGTGAACGGGTTTAGAATCCATAAAGTTGAGGGGTCCTATTTCTTCGTTGTTCTTTGCTGTGTTTGTAGTTTTAACACAATGACCAAACTATTATTTTACAGCTTAAACACTTTGTTTAATGCAAAATCAAAAACAGATGATTTGCTAAAATCAGGCATTTACAAACTAAATTGTTCGCATTGTAATTCGGTTTGTATATGCCAAACAATTACAAATTTTGATACTAGGTATACGTACGTTGTTGCAAATACAAACACCCACATAAATCCAATTACGCTAAACACTCATTAGAACACAATCATTCAATGAAATCTAATAACACTATAAAATGTTTACACTTTTGTGATGGTAAACGTAAATTAGATATACTAGAAGCTTTTGAAATTCACAAACATTTAAAAACTGTACCGCTAATTAATGAGCAAATTGATTTTTTAAATTCTCCTCTATTGGACGTTTTGGAATAAGAAATCAAGTCATCTGCAGACGATTACAGAGATCAAGTCACCAAATTCTATTAACAGTTTTTATGCACAAGAAAGTCTCTTCTTCTCGTACGTTTATCAAAAATCGCTACAGGTAGGTATAAAATGAATTGTTAAATTTATTTAATTCTTATTTTATTTATTTGTTTTAGTAAACTGCATAAATCTTTGAAAATACGTAATAAATGTACAGGGTGTCCCAGAAATCTCTGAAGTACTTAGCAGCGTGTTAGGAGATAAATAAAGGGAAAACTCTGCATAACTTTTTAAACGGTTCTTTCAAATTGGTGAATACTATTTCGGAAAGGCACAACTCGCCGCGGCCGACTTGCCGCGGTCGAGTCGCCGCAGGCCTCGCTCGCCGCGGTCTGACTCTCCGTGAACCGACTCGCCGAGAAAGTTAAACAATATTGTAGTTTAAAATACGTTAATGGCTACTAAACCAATTCCTAATTATGAGCTATACCTCTTAACCTCCCTCACTATAGGTAAAATTCTGTTTAAAAAATTTATTAAAAATTCTTTAATTTACTTTACTTATTAATAAAAGTTGAATGTTAAAGCAATCGAATTAATATAACAAAACCAAATTAATTTATTACAAGAACAGAAAAGTGCACTGAACCGTATTTGTCTTCGGTGAAACAATGTGAAAACGTACTTTCATGTGGGTTAGTTTTTGTTTTGTTGTGGTTTTGAAACTGTTGTTTCGTTTGTTTCATTTTTTAATAGATTTTGAAAACTACTTTTACGTATAAATATCAGAAAAAAAATAATTTTATTTTATACAGGCTGTTTCAAATTCGAGCCTCACCATGGGGATCTCGCTTATTTGAAGAGATAGAGAGTTGGTTAAATTGAGGCAAAGTTGCCAAATTTTATGCCTAACAATAATCTGTAAAGAAATTTAAAGTAGCCACTCTGGTTTTTCAGATATCTGAAAAAAATGGAAAAATCTGGTTTTCGTTTTTTATCCGTAGCTAACTTATTTATGATAATTGTAAAAAAATGGAAATTTTTTTACAAAATTTATTAAAATATGAACTATTTACATCAAATACTCAAATAAACCTCCACCTTCGTTAAGGCACATTTGAACCCGTCTTCTTATGTTATTTGTAGCACGTTCGATATGTCTTCTGGGTATTCGGTGCAACTCATTAATAATTTTATTTCTTAATTCATCGATGTTTGCGGCGTTTTCTTTGTAGATTTTATTTTTTAATGTACCCCACAGAAAATAGTCCAGTGGGCTTAAGTCAGGCGATCGTGCCGGCCACTCAACTACACCGCGATTTCCTATCCATTTATTAGGAAAAACTTGATGCAGGTATTCACGTACAATTTCCGCGTTGTGAGAGGGCGCACCATCCTGCTGCCACCAAAGTTGTCGAAGGATGTCCAAAGGAACATCCTCTAGGTAGGTGAACAACTGAGTTCTCAAAAAATTGAGGTAACGCACTGAATTTAAATTTCCTTCGTAAATAAAAGGACCTATTATTCTATTGTTCCACACGCCAACCCAAACATTCAACGAAAATCGATGTTGTGTTCGAATCTCTCTAAATTGACGTGGATTTTGTGTGGCCCAGTAATGTTCGTTATTGCGATTGAACATTCCGCAATTGGTAAGTTGGGACTCATCAGTCCAAATGATTTGTTTTATGATATCATTATCTTGATTAATCTTCCGTGTTAACCAGTTGCAAAATTCTCGTCTTCGAAGATTATCGCCTGGTCGAAGACTGTGACTAACGTGGATTTTATAAGGTTTGTAATTATTGTCTTTTAAAATCCTCCAAACCTGGGTGTGGGGTAAGGCCAATTCAGCACCTATTTCTCGAGTAGAACTCGTGGGATTGTTGTTAACCTAAACCAATATACTCATAATAATATCATGGAAAAAAATATAATAGAATAACATTAAATGTGAAGTAGACACTTGTTTTACTTTTTTTAAAATAATGAAAAAATAAAGCAACTGACAATAGCATTTGCAGCTAGAAGTACAACAAGGGTTACTTTAGCTCTGTCTGCATATTGCGTGTAATTTAAAATACGTATTTGAAGTACCTGATCTAAAATATTCTGCCTGTATTCTTCAGGTAGTCTACTACCATATCTATTTTTTGGTCTGATAAAAGACCCAAATTGTACCAAATTTCTATCCAACCCCAAAAAGTATGTTCTATACGGCTAGTGCCTTTCGGGGTACATCTGCAAATATCTTTCACTTGCAGTCTGGGAATTATTGTTGCACATGTAATAAACACGCATCATATCGCGTTTTTCTTCATTAGAAAAAGGCATTTTATATGAGTTCTTAGAAACAACCTTAGAAATCGCAAATTTATAGTATAACAAATGAAGAAATGATGCTGAATAACAATAAATGCACATCGTGCTTTGTTTTCATTGTTTTTGTTATTACAACGAAATAACGAGACAATTGAGCAACAAGCTGCATAAAAATAAGTACTCGATTGTGCTTTAACGAAGATGGAGGTTTAATTGAGTATTTGATGTAAATAGTTCATATTTTAATAAATTCTGGTTTAAATTTTGTAAAAAAATTTCCATTTTTCATTTTATCAGCATTAAATGAAATCGAAACCATAAAGTGTGATATATCGTTGTAATCGTAATAAAAATCTTGTTCTAATACGCTGAAAAAAAAGTAGTAGCCGTATTTAAAAAAATGAACCTGATGATGGTTTCGCAAAGTTCGAAACGTCGTATCGCAAATCTGGTTTCTGTACGCTATTTAGAATAAAAAGTTGCTTTGAGAATGTTTTTACCGATTTCCAAAATTTTCATAAATAAGTTAGCTACGGATAAAAAACGAAAACCAGATTTTTCAGTTTTTTTCAGATATCTGAAAAACCAGAGTAGCTACTTTAAATTTCTTTACAGATTATTGTTAGGCTAAAAATTTGGCAACTTTGCCTCAATTTAACCAACTCTCTATCTCTTCAAATAAGCGAGATCCCCATGGTGAGGCTCGAATTTGAAACAGCCTGTATATCGCCAGAAGCGAAAATCAAAAGTTTTGGTGCAATCCAACCATTATTTATAAATACATTAAAAACATATAACAAGTTTGTAGAATTACAGTATTTTGCGACGAGTTGGTCCGCGGCGGGTCGGACCACAGCGAACCGGACTTCGCGGCGAATAGGCCGCGGCGAGTCGGCCGCGACGATTTGTACCGGACCGTATTTTTTTGGGGTCACTATTGTTTTATCAACTATACAACGTATAATCTTGATTTTGGGGTCAAAATATAAATTATTGGGGTCAAGTAGTTCAAATAAAATATTAGCTTTATTGGTAAAGCAGTCCTTGCGCCATTTCTTAAAATGGCGCTTAAATATTTCATTTTCTTTATTTTATCAACCATACAACGTATAAATGCGATTTTGGTGTCCAAGCATAGGTTTTTTGTGTCAAGGAAATTAAGTGAAGCATTTATTCCGTCATCAAAGCAGTCTTTCCGTTATTTTTTTAAATGGCGCTTAACTTAATTACGGACATTAATGCTAATTTTTTTCACGTTTGGTGAAATCAAGATTCTGAAACACGACAATAATTGCCAAAACTAGGGATCCTAGATGCCAATTTATAATGACAGTTTTGTTATATGACAGGGTTAGGACAACATTCATTTCCTATCTTCTTTTTGTTCATAATGATTTTATTTTACATGGTTTCCTGTACGTCGCGAGGCGTCGCATTGCATGTGCAAAGTTCAAATCCATATTTTAATATAAGACAATCAATCCCCTTCTCAAAATGCACGCACATGACTAATACCATAACCTATAAACTTGACATTGAGAAATATCTAGTAAAAAACACTATATGAGTAAAAGAGGGAACGATATACCCATCCCATAAAGCACATTTTGGAAGTTAGAGCGAGAGGAAACGACGACGTGTCCTAACCCTCTCTTATAACAAATCTGTCATTATCAATGGCAGCTAGGATCCCTAGCGGGTACAAGTGTAGTGCTCGCTGGTACGTTTTACTGTAAAAACTTACGAAAAGTGAAAGAAATTTTTAAAATCTTAAAAATAAAATTTACTTAAGGTTACTTAAAGTAGAGTATTGTAGTGGTTATTCATTAGCTGCCTCTTTTCTTGTTTCATTTTTGTTACCTTGGTTTCACTTCATATTTATTAGTCTAAAAAACATTTGCATAAAAGTTCAGTTCCCATTATATTTGCTTGCTCTAAAGTGTGTATTATTTCAATCATTTACCACAAATAACAATCTTATTTACTATAGTATCATATTTCAAAATTCCGAATATGGTTGCTTAAATATGTTGCGTCGTTTTACTGTTCAAATTTAAAGTGCATTTCATATAGCATTTCTGATCCAGATGGGGTCAATAGAGAAGTAATACTCATCATTACTGTAAGAGTGCATTAAACTTACAAACAATTATCTTAAAATTCTCATATTTAAAAATTGTATTTCTTGGTGAAATGCACGCTGGCTAGATCTTTAAGATCCCAGGCCTCCGCGCACTTGCCTAAACGTAATTCCATCACTGTTAATCCCCCAAACCACATTTGTTTTTAAATTTGACTCATCCTGTATATGATAGGATCAAAGATGAGGAACCACATGTTTAGTTACGGAAATATCGATGTAAGGTTATTGCTAAGATACATCATGTTTTTGTGATGTTGCTGTACTACAATATGCATAGTTTCTGCTACTATGAACCTTTGCAATTCGCAAACTTCCTGTAAGTAATAACACTTTACACTGACAGATTTGATACATTTTATCTTTGTTGATGTAATGATTTGTAGGTTATAATGACCACTATATTGCAAGGTCTACTTCGTCGAATCGTTCAAACATCGATTATTCGTTAGTCCTACAAATGTACCAGGAGCGTAGTAAGAAATAAATCCGTAGGTAATCTAAGGAGAAATGAAATATAAAGTTGAATTACTTTTAACTAAAAAAAAGTGTTTACTATGTAGGTCACGAAAATATGTATCAACCATTATCGTCACTAAATTTACCAGATTTTAAAGTTCAAGAACTTCATACTTTTGGCTATCATTATTGCAAAGATGTTGATGTATCAGAAGAAAATTTCGAATCTAAAGTAAGCATTCTAGAATGGCAGGAATTAACAAGCATACCGAAAACAAAAAGCGCTTTGGATATTTATCAAGATGAGTGTATTTCCGGAAATATTCTCACCTCGAGTAAACCTCTTGATGAAGCTCTAGGGGGTGGCATTGCAATCGGGCTTATTACAGAATTTTGTGGAGAACCAGGATGTGGTAAAACACAGATGTGGTAAACTGTTATTTCTTATTAAATTTAGTATTAAAAAAAAAAGATAGCTGTCCTACCTAGTAAACTATTTTTACCTATTTATAGTTTGCATTTATGTGTAAATGTGCAGTTGCCTGTGTGGTGTGGGGGCATAGCAGGACAAAGCATTTATGTAAGCACTAATAAGGGATTTGCATCACACAGATTAAGAGGTAAAGTATAATGTTTATAGGTAATTGATTGAAATGTTTTCAGATTTTTATTTTAGAGGTAGCAACAGCTTGTGTAAACAATTACATTAATTTCAAATCGAACCATTTTTCCGTAATGCCTGATAATGAAGAATTTAATGTTGAATCAATTTTAAGGAAAATTTACTGTATTAATATAGATGATCATGTGGAACTAATTGCATTTGTAAAATTTATTGAAAAATGGTTAGAGAAACATTCATCTGTGAGTAATAATATGAATAACCATTTACATTTTATTAAACTAATACTCAGAAATGTGTTACTATATCTTGTCAAACTCCTACCTACTTGTAGGAGTGTGATTGGAAATTTGTAAAGAAGACAAACATTTTTAGGGATTAATTTATGTAAGAACAATCTACAAGGGCGTAGGTGAAGACTTTTTGAAGCAATTATTAAGAGAATTTAGAAAACATTTAAACTTTTCTGTATTTTACTTAAACTAATAATCACATCATTCTAGACAATAATAAAATTTTTAACAAACAAAGTAATGCCTCAAAAATTACTTTAATAAACGTGGAATTATATTTCTATAGCATTAAAACGTTTTCTTAAAAATCTTTTTTGTGAGGAAACCTTTATAGACTCGCAGTAGGTAAGTGGTTTTCTTACAGACTACTTAGGGGCAATGGCGGCTTGTGGTGTAGCATAGTGGGGGACAATTTATGAAATTATGTGAAAAATGCGCCACAGGAAATTTTTTTCAAAAGTTAGAATGGTCTATTTAGACGTGTTTTAAGAGCATATGGGGTTTTAGGGTATCCTTTAAAAAATGCAAAGTTTTACATTTCTTCAGGAGTAAAATTAAATTTGAACAGGGAATGTGATAGGTAATAACTTTTTTGATCATTTTAACGCTTTTTCTGAGCTTTTATTACACCTTAATTAAGTTGTTTACAAATAAAAACCCATGCGCCTTTCTTTCTGATGTACAAAAAGTTCATCACTAGTTCATTAAACAGGGTTCCCACCGACCCTGGATAACCTGGAAGTCATGGAAAAGTCAGGGAAATAAAATTTTAACCTGGAAGTCATGGATTTTATGCAAAATTTGGCAAAAGTCTTGATTTCTCTCTTGATTTACAGTAAAAAACCTGATTTTCCTGCAGTAGTGTTACATAATTTAAAAAAATTTAAAATTTTACGATTGAATTTTCAAAACTGCCGCTTATAAAACTATTGCTGCTAAAGGTTTTTAAAATATCATTGAGGTACTTTTCTTATCCTTGTTAAATTCCAAGGAACGTAATATGGCTTATGATTAGGTGCAAGTGAGACCGCCACATACTGTCTTGTGAATTGATAAAAAACGCATAAACGTGATTATTTTTGCGTCTCTAATTTTATTGATTTTTTTTGTCGAAAGTCATGGGTAAGTATGATTTTTGTTCATGGATATCCTGGAAAAGTCATGGATTCTAATTCTTGATAGTTAGTGGGAACCCTGTTAAAGGTTGGAAAAGTACTTATAAGCTTTTTTTCGATTGAACGCATTGCTAAGGCACGCAGTCTACATTCCTGTTTTCTAGCAAAAGTTTTTATTCTCTTTAGGGTTAAAAATAATTGTCACTCCCTGCCGACGACAATGGTGATTCTCGGGTTTTAAACGTTATTGTAACATCATAAATCAAATTATTTTGTTTAATAACTTAATCACTGTTTACCGGATTTTCCTGCGATAATTTAAAACAATAAGACACTTTGAAACGTGATTTGTGCATCCGGTGCCGGTGGTGTTTGTTATGTCTTCAGTATGCCAAACTGCTACCATAAGGTAATAGCGGTTAGCGGCGAAACTGGCGATAATACAAGGAAATTGTATTTAGTGCCTCCATTTGCCGTTTGAAACGAGATGTGAATCACCACCCATGCTCTTGCAGTTATTTATTGTATGGATAAGATGTCATATTTTGAGATGCCCAGGCTATACTTGCTGTTTCATGTTGACTAATTTATACCAACTCGTGCTATTAATTATCTCAACAAAATTTGTTTTCTTTGATTTTTAATTATATAAAAATTTTAAACAGTATATATATTTGCGAATTTCTACGTTTGTCGCTTTTCGCATCTTAGACGCCAATGTTGGCGGTCTGTCCAATCGTCTTCTTCTAGATTTCTAGACCGCATAGCTTCTTCTATTCTGGTTTTCCACCTTGTATTTGGTCTGCCTCTCTTTCTCTTCTCCCAAGGAATCCACTCATATAATCGCTTAGGCCATCTTGCATCGGGCATGCATCTTAGGTGTCCATACCAAAGTAGCTGTTTTTTAGTTATTGTATCAATGATACAATTTTAAACAGTAATAGAAAAAAAATACGGAATTGTAACAAATAGCAGGGAGGGCAGTGCCCTGTTGCCGCCACTGCTTAGGGTACTTATTTACCATTTTGCCACGAAACGTTAATAGCAACATTCAACTCTCAATTTAATTTGCTTTTAATTATTAATGTTTCAAAGTATTTAAATAACTAACATTTATTTTATTAAGGCTTTTAATTTAATGTCTCTCTCTTATCTTAATATAAGTATTAAAATATTTTTTCAGGTGCGCTTGGTTGTGATAGATAGCATTTCAGCGCCTCTAAAATTAATTAGTTTTCAAGAAAGGACGCAAGTGATATACAATATTTTCAAAGATCTACAACAACTAGCACAAAAGTATCAATTTGCAGTTAAGTACACTATCTATTTACACGTTTTTCCAGTTTTTATTTAATGTATTATTTCTAGATTGTGTTAACAAACGATATAACTACAAGATTTGTTTCATCCAATTCAGCATATCACACACCTTCTTTAGGAGGAAGCTACTATCATAGAATTAATACACGAGTGAAACTGACCAAGAAATCTGCAAATCTGTTTGAAGCTGTAATTGTGAAGAATGTATTACAATCACCACAAACTGTTGAATTTAACTTGTTTTCTTAATTTACATAGTTACTTTTAATATTTTCATTTTGTAATTTTTTCTAATGTTTTCATTGATTTTTTAGTTAAATAAATTTATACAGTTTTCAGATTTTAATAAGTACCCATTGGGCGAATTAGTTCATTTATAATTACCTAGCTATATTATTGGCTAGGCTGAAACATCCAGTTCTGTGCAGTGCTAAGTATTGAGTTCTTATAGAAGCTGTTGGGCAGTTGTGCGTTTGTCTTTAGGTGCTGTAAGATTTTGCAACTCCTACTGCTAGAAAGTTTAGTGTATGATTTACATTTTTGTTCCAGTATTAGCATTGTATTTGCTGCGACTAATATAGGCACTTGTAAAAGAAGCTCAGATATGTATTCCAACACGATTTGCATAAGCACCAATTTCCTACCGCTCCCCATTGCCCTCCACCATTGATTTTTTGTTTTTACTTCCCCATACTTTCAGTGTGGGAATGTATTGTGATCGCGAAAATTTCGATTCTAAGATTTCGAAGGATATACACGTTTTGGACCTCCAGTAACCCAAAAGTGGTTTTTAAAAAATGTCTGTGTGTGAGTGTATGTATGACGCAAAATCTCGGAAACTACTAGACTGATTTTAGTGAAATTTAGTATACCTGAACCTGACTAGAAATTTGGCGAGCCATAACGTTTTTTTTTCCGAAAAGGAAGTTAGATACGTTTCTTTGGTATACATTTTTCAAAAACAAAATATAAAAAATGTAATAACCCAGTACGAGAGAGACGACTAAGACAAATCGAAAGCTTTTTTTCCAACACTAGCTCAAAAATGGCGTATACTATGACTTCTTGAAAAAAACGGGTTGACAGATTGGAATCTAATTTGTTACTGTAGTCGCTCTAAAAAACAGCCGTCGCGTCGCCTGCGTTGATTTGTGAAAACTGATGTTGAAACATCACAAATCAACCAAGGCGGCGGGGGAAGCAGTATTACCATGTACAAGATTTGTTGAAAATATTAAAATGCTGTGGCTAGCCTCCTGGTTTTGGTATGCATATTAATCCCAGTTACATATTATATAACTAGTCAAAAAACATATATTTACTTAATAATAAATTTATACAAAAAATTAATTATTTCTGAAATAAGAAAAGTAAATATATTTCGAAGCGTTACTTTTTAATAAATATACGTAATAAATAACTCGCGTTCGCATTAGCTTATCATAACAGAGGATAACTCGTGCTTTCGCGCGGCAAAGAGTGGCCGGCGCATGACGTTTTGGTCCGACAAACGATGAAGCTTGTACTGTGGTAGTTGCTTGCTGCGCACCAAACAAATACTTTTGTAGTACCTAATAATATCCATGCGTCAGCGTCTTCCACAATTTTCTAGGAACTGCACAAAGGCATATTAAAAACTTGCAATTTTAAATATTATATGCATAATAATATTGATTCATTTTGAGTCCATTTAATAAAACTATAGTCCCCCTGTTTCTGATTCTTGGCTAGGAGCCTGCACCTAAACTGGTACTTGTAGGGTTATTGAGTAGCGAGTGTTGAAAGACCTCTGAGCCACCCACTTCGGGCGTTTCGGAAAAGCTTCATTGAAACTTTCCTCGCTCGCAACCCTTAACGGCCTGAACCTATTGTTAAAAACATCCCAGGGTGAACCCCGGGTGGCATAAACAGTCCCAGGGTGGCATAGACAGTAGGAGGCCACTATGTACACAATAAAAATACAAAGTAATCGACAAAAGTAATTAAAAAATAACCGCGAGTTACGAATCGAAAGCAGCTAAAACACTCTGTATGCGTGGCTCAAAGGTTTTTCAATACTCGCTATTGAGTAGCGTCTGGATTAGGACAAATGGGTAGTAGGGTAACTGCATCATCATTCATAGACAAAATACTCAAGGTTATTAGGTTACGTTGATGATTCCAGGAAATGTTATCAAACGGAGCCTGTATTTGCGGAAGTTTTCCAAACAGATTATCCATGTGAAGTATATGTACCTAACTGTAAAAACTTCAACCTTCCATAAAGACGTCCGAAATTTTTGTGATCCAACATTATTTTGAATCCTTGTAATGTGTGAAGTGTGAACAAAAATGATCAACTATATGGGTATATTAGAACTTTTTTCTTTATTGAACTAAAAATTGTGTTTAAATATAATTCAACATACTGTCATAATAGGAATGATGCCTACTGTAGCGATGCAGCAGTTTGTGACGGGCTTAAAATCCCGTCACCAAGATGTTCGCTTCAAAACGGCTCAAGAACTATCGGTGTTTGTAAAGAGCGAGTTACGGGAGGCCACACCAGAGGAAATCAATACTTTTCTTGATGAATTCAACCATCACATTTTTGAAATGGTATCTAGTAGCGATGTTAATGAGAAAAAAGGAGGAATTTTAGCCATAAGTATGAACTTTAAAAATTTAATAATTTTTAACTAATTACGATCAATTCTCCTTTTTAACAGTATGTTTAATTAATGCTGATGTTGGCAACATGACAACAAGGATTTCTAGATTTGCGAATTATTTGAGAAATCTTTTACCTTCAAATGATGTGGAAGTTATGGAATTCACTGCTAAAACTATGGGAAAGCTAGCGCTTATCTCTGGATCGAAAGCCTCAGAGTATGTGGAGTTTGAAGTAAAACGTGCTTTTGAATGGTTAGGTGGAGATCGTATAGAGGTAATGTTACTGGCATATTATTTTGTGTATTATTTTTTTTCTAATAAATCATTCATACCTATCAACAATATAATGTGTACTTAAGGTTAACCAATTTTTACCAACAGTAGTTGTGTTTTATAGGGTAAACGGCATGCAGCAGTACTTGTATTACGAGAACTTGCTCTAACGATGCCTACTTACTTTTACCAACAAGTTTCTCCATTTTTTGAATTGATATTTTTTGCTGTACGTGATCCTAAATCAAAAATACGAGAAGCTTCTGCAGAAGCTCTCCGAGCTGCCTTAGTTGTCACTGCCCAACGCGAATCTGCCAAACAATCACCAAAACCTCAATGGTAAGCGCTAATTGTTTTTTAATCTGATTTTACATCATTTCTAACATTGCTCGGCGCCTTGAGGCTAGTTCAAAGAAAGTGCTTCCTTGTATTAAATTAAAAGTTAATTTTTCTCCCAAGAGAATTAAAACCACATTTTTAATAAAATAAAAATAAATTTTAAAAGAGAAGATAAATTTTAACAAACTCAAAAACTTTAACTTATTAAATTTGAAAATAAAATAAGTATTTATAACAATGTTTTCAAGCACTTACGGAAAGTTTCCGATATTTAAATTTTCTACTGTTTTCTGTAAACCGGTAAAGTCTACATTTATCGGTGAAATGTCAGGCAAGGTTTTTGTAATATCCCCAAATATTGTTTTCTATAATTTTAACTTTAATGCTAAAACATGTTTTCATAATGTGCTTTCCTTTACATTATGAAATAAACTGCAATAAAAATTGGTATTGTGTTGAAATACTTAATTGTTGTAGTATATTGGGTATTAATGGGGGGGCATGTAACAGTTTTTTTTTAAATATTAATTTTTTTTTTTTGCAGTTTTTTAAATATGGCAGTTATGTATAATACTTTCCAATTACTTTAAATTTCGGCCGCCAGAGGGCATTAATTAAAATCCTACACTACATTTCACCCTAGGAGCCCAATGTACTGATTTGATAATGTTTTTGTTAGAAATGTTTAAAATAAAATGTGTTAGATTTTAAATTTTAAAACTTAATTGTGGTTGAGCAGAAAAAAATACCTTTTCTTTAAAAACATTCAATAAACCTGTTTTGGAAAAGGCATATTTGTATAAAAGTATTTTATGCAAGTTGTCTATTCGCCTGGAATTACTGAAAGAAGCTTGAAAACACTTGAATTGGAAAAAGCGCACGTGAAAAGCTTTAAGCCTGGAATTTTAATTTTTTCCCTTTAAAATTTAAAATGTTTTTTAAGCAATGTAAAATTGAAATATTCAAAATATAAATCTGTACTGCATAAAAATTTGTTCATGCTGATTTACAATTGCAAATGCTTTGAATGGAATTTACAGGCACTGAATTGCTTCGAAAATAATTATAGTTATGGATATTTTCATGCGTCAAATAGTTTAATAAAATTTCCTTTATATTAATTCGACAAATTTTAGTACTTAATATTTTTACTTTGAAGAAAAACACGGGTAACTTACAAAAAGTAACTGGAATTCTATCGAAATTGAAACTAGAATTCCTTGAATAAGCTGGAATTTCAAAATTAATATTCCTATTGTGAAATGCATGGCCAACATGGAATTTTTAATAACGATTTCTGATGGCCAAAATTAGAAGTAATTGGGTAAGTATTATACATGACCCTAAAGGAAATTTAAAATTTTTCTAGGTATGTAAAAGAAGTATCATGTGTTATTTGAAATAAAAAGTTGATGTCGCTTCAGGTTAAACTAGAAGTCCAAATTAACGCCGTTATATGTCGTAAGATGAATGTTTATCTCTATAGAGCCTAAAAAAATTAATATTTTAAAAAGTTTAAAAATGGCTGTTTATTGCATTCTCTCGTTGACACACAATATACAGGCTAATCGAAATTATCAGGGCATCATTGCTAACTTCATTATTAATGGTGCTACGAAGTCGGTTAAATTAGCAAAGCATTGCAGTTTTTTATGCTGCTTACAATGCTACAGTAAAAAAAACCAAGACAATATGCGTATACTAGTTATTCATAAAAACCGCATTTTTTTTAATAGAGAACCTGTAAAAGTTATTGACAATTATTTGTGGCGTTTATCAGCAAATAAAGTCTAGTTATGATGCAATTTGATACTAGCCATAAAAGAATTTTACCAATAACTTTTTTATTATTTACTTTAGGTTACTATTGCATTGGAACTTTTTTATTCAGAATTAAATTTTCTTCCATAATATGCAAAAACTATACAAGATGTTCTATTTTAAGCAAAACTATTTTATGGACTAACTCAAAAAAGAGACGTTGAATTGTTTTTTTGAATACAGCATCGTAGTCATTGCTAAAAAGCTGTAATACTTTGCTAATTTATTATTTAACCGACTTCGTTGCTCCAGTAATAACAAAGTTAGCAATGGAGCCCCGTTAATTTCGAACAGCTTGTATGCATACTGGCTTTAATTTGATTTTTTCACGTGAGTACAACTAACTTTTGACATTTTTAGTGAAACAAATTTCACTTATTTTTCTGGAAAATTTACATCAGTAAGTCCACTGCTTTAAAGCATATAAAGATTTGTACTTTATGGTTTCACTTCGCAACACTTACATATTCAGGTGTAGGTGTAAAATTCAGTTAGGATAGGGGGGAGTTTGATAACTTACTGATACTGTTTGTGCGGTTCAAGACGAACAAATTTTTTTTGTAGTTGATATTATTTTTGATCATATTCTATCAGTATGTTGAAATGTTTATTGTTATTATTAAATTAATGATATGAGTAGAGGGAAAATCTGTATTAAACTCAATAAATATGGAGTACAGGAGCAGAGTTTAATGATTTACAGTTACAAAATAGATTCAAATTCAAATTTTAAACAATAATCAACATAAACTCAACTTTACACCAGATTTTTAAAATTATAAAGCAAATTTGCTATTACCGCTTGTGCAGTTGGTGAATTCCGGTTATGGAACACCCTGATAGGCAAAAAGTATTTTCTAGTCATTTATTTTATTTACTTCTGTATTTAACTGTCTTTGGTGCTGAGTAAAATACAGGTTGTCTTTATTTAATTTCATAAGAATTGTTATTTACATAATTTTTTATTATTCAAAGGTACAAACAATGTTACGATGAAACTGTAGAATTACTAAAAATCGAAAAAAATACAACAAGAGATGATCGCATTCATGGAGCTCTGCTTGTCCTGAACGAACTCGTACGTTGCTCAAATTCAGTATGGGAACGTACATACACAAGTCTTAAAGAGAGTGCTGACATGAAACAGCCAACAGATGATCATTTCTCGATACTTAGCATGCAGCCTCGTTTTAAGTCTTTACACAGCACAGCTTCACCATCATATCAGAATATTTCCGCGAATGCTTTGCACTCCACAGTAACTGAATCTGCCGTCTGTCGTCAGCTTGTAACTGAAAAGTATGATTATGTCTGTTTGGATGTTATTGCCCACAGTGGTTCACGCTCCCCACACGTACAAAATGTATTGTTGAATATTTTGCCACGTCTTGCTGCATTTAGTCGTGAACAATTTTCCGAAAAGTATTTGCCTATTGCTATGAACCATTTGCTAAACACTTTGAAAGGGCGCGAAAAAGAGCGCTCGACTTCATTCATTACCATAGGATTAATCGCAGTTGCAATGGAAGATCTTATAAAAGCGTATGTTCCAAAAATTATTGAAGTCATTAAATTAGCCTTACCAAGTAGAGAAACTTCATCAAAGAAACGTGTTAGCATAGATGCCAGTGTTTTTAAGTGCATCATGTTTTTGGGACATGCAGTTAAAGAATATATCGATTCAGATATTCAGAATATTTTGGAGCCGATGTTTTCGACAGGTTTAACTACACCTCTTACTGTTTGTCTAAGGGAATTGGCCAAAAACATACCAGATCTCAAACAACCTATATCGTTCGGCCTGTTAAAAATGTTGTCTCAAATATTAGTCAACAAACCTTTACAGCATCCTGGAATGCCAAGGCATTTAGCATCTAATGTACTACCATTTAGCAATTTCTCAGACACAAATGATACTAATAGTATTGTATTAGCACTACGTACTCTTGGTACTTTTGATTTTGATGGTCACAGTTTACTACAATTTGTTCAACGTTGTGCAGATTACTTCTTAGTCCATGAAGAACGAGATATAAGACTAGAAGCAGTAAGAACATGTTGTAGACTATTGAAACACTCAATTCATAATACAGCGGGAAACACATCTGAAACTGTTACTGTAACCGTTGCTTCTGTATTGAGCAAATTACTTATTGTTGGCATGACAGATACGCATCCAGAAGTAAGATTTTGGGTGCTTTTCTCATTAGACAACACTTTTGACAATCATTTAGCACAAGCCGAGTCACTAAGTGCATTATTTGTGGCTCTTAATGATGAAGTTTTTGAAATTCGCGAAGTTGCCATGTGCATTATAGGACGACTGAGTACTATGAATCCTGCATATGTTATGCCATCTTTGCGGAAGACCTTGGTGCAGTTATTAACTGAATTGGAACATTCTGGTACAGGACGTAACAAAGAACAAAGTGCAAGGATGCTTGATCGTTTGGTTATCAATGCTCCTCGTTTGATCCGACCTTATATGGAACCAATTCTGAAGGTAAGTTTTATTTGCATTGTATTAGACTCAAAAAATAAGCTAAGCACTTCGCATGAACTTTCCTATACTTCAGAAATTCTTACATATCATATTTTCAAAAGTATTTTTGTATCAAGATTAGTGACTGTGATAATGCATTTCTTGCCCAAACTGGAGTGACAGCATGAGTGCTCCCAAGTGGAAAAGCACCTGCGTGTCGTACTGTATTAAAAAAATTCTTAAGTTTTAGTGAGAAAAAATCTATATTTTGATTTGTTGAAAACATATTCTTTGAGATTAAAGAAAACCATCAAATTCATCAGCCAAAAATTGCATAGGGGGCAAAATTAAACCCCTTAAATATTATTGCATATGTATAAAATTAAGTTGTGAATCTTATTCTACACTATCAATGATGAGCAATTTAGCTTCAACGGATATGTTTTATTATGAGAAATTGCAGATTGCCACAGTAAGCAAATTGTCGCTTATTCTTCTCTTTAAGAGTACAAAATTTAAAAAAAATCGTGTAGTCAGTTTTAGAACAATTTTTTTTTTTGAAAACGGTCAAACTTTTGAAAATATTTTTATTTAATAGTTTTCATTTGTACATAATTTCTCTTATACAGTAACATTGTGTTTCCCTAAGGCTATTATAGTAACTAAAGTTTATGCTGATCTGGCAACTTGTTTTTGAGTAATAAACAAAAATTATAGCGGCAATTCGACAAAGAAATTAAAATAGAATAATTTTGAAATACCGTAGGATCTGGTGATTCTTCTATTTAATCGTTATCCTCATTTACAGTAGTGGGGCTATTGAGCCTTTAACCACTATGCCCCCTCAGCTTACGCCAAACCCTTGGCATTACATTCACTCGTCAATTTGCTCATCCATCTATACTTTGAGGGGGATTCCAACCCCTCTAATGACTGCCGCGTTGTTAATGCGACATCCCGGACCACTTACTTGCATGCCATTCCGAAAGCAGGAGGTACCGCGATAATTAACATAAAAAGAAAATAAATATAATATATAATAATATGACTTATATAACTGTAATTAACAATTTTAATATAATATTCTAATGACATTAGAAACAATACATAATACCTTTAAGCCATTTATTTACAAAGATCTCGAAGGTAATTTTTTATACTACAAATTTATTATTAAATATTTACTTATCTACAAAATCGAAGAGATATTTTTAAATAATTGCAGTATCTTAGAGTTATTTTAAATTCAAGTACCATGCTTAACATACGTACACTAATACAGAAATATCAGGGACGTGTTTTAAAATAATTTAAAATATCTCTTAGATATTTTTAAAAAGCTAAATTAAAATATCTGCGATATCGGATATTTAGAAATCATGTCAGTTTGTACCATTTTTGTCGACCTTGTTAGTAAATAGGCTTTTCGGTCCTCATTTTTGGAGGTCTACAAATAAATCATATGTGAAACTCAGGAAGAAAGTGTCTTTTTTCCCTTTTGTGGCACCCGCGAGAAAAAAAATATCACTCTTCCCTTGTGACACAGATTACCTTTAATATGCCAAAAATTGCTGGTAGTAAAAAGTAAAAGGGCGTTCCATATTTAAGCCAAACTACTCATCAATAACAGTGGACTAATATTCTAAACTTATTTCCAGTTAATTGTAGAGACTCCTATTTTATTTGAATTATATTTTCATGTTTCCGGCTTTCCGTAATCTTAAATTATGTTTTTTATTACAAATTTTTTATTTCCACCTACACTTGTATTCATATAAAGGAACTAAACAAGAACAATGAGTCACTACCTTTGTTGAGCATGCTAAGGGTATTCTGAACTTACAGAAACTGCTGAGATTAAAATGTTGTGATATAAAATTTTTTGGAAAAGAATAATTAAAACAGTGATGTAACAGGATATTCAACAACAATACTACATGTGAATTAAAAATTGTTGATATTTCTGTCGCTTCAACGAAATTGTGTTGTTGCTAGGTAATACAGAGTGAGCATAAAAGGTCAGGAACCAGGTGACCACGTAACATAGGCAACCCATTGTGCAGAAGTGGCTACCCTGCTTCAGGAAACTAAATCTGACAGTTGTAGCAATTACCATTGGCGTAGCACGTACAAATTAGGGTACAGAAAACATATTTTCATAAAAAAATGAATTTGGCGCGTCAGAATTTAAATAAACTCTATAAAAATATTTAATAAAGCAAAAGTAAATGATGTATTTAAGAATATTATTGTAGAAAAACATATTTCATTTATAAATTACAATAGCTGCTTAAATTGAGTGCCATTGCTTTGTAAACACGAACTGAATCGTCATTGTTCAAGTTCTCCACGATCCGATTTATTCCCAATAAATCAAATCCTGTCAATGTCGGACACAACCCCAAATAAATAACACCAAACCATTTCCAGTATTAATGCATTTAATTAAACAAATAATTTCTATCAACAGAACAATATTAATGAAGAATATAACTTACAAGTCTACTTACATTACAGAATGTAAAGAGTTCATGATGACTCGACGAGGACTTGTTGATAGTGAATTTAGACTCAGATTGCGACTCTCAATGTTTCTAGTTTCCCTTATATAGAGAATATCACATCACATGAACACATTAAGCCACGTTTAATTCTATACAATATTAACCTTGGCTTTATATAGCAAAACCTATTAACTTTTTATGATCGATTTAATATTCAACTTCTTGTGATAAGAATTGTAAGCTTGTGTTCATTTATGAACCCTAAATGGGCCATAAGAAGAAATGCGTCTTGTTCCGTTGTAAAAGGCATGATAAATCAAATCTGAAATATGAGGTTGTGTTCTAATTTCAATCTTGAAAATAACTGCATTCTTACACTTACCTTAAACGATTTAAAGGTAGATCAATTAGTTCTGAAAAGAACTGCTTTTTTAAATAAATGTCACAGTTTGATAATTGTGTTAATTAACAGAAAAAACGTGGATAAAAATATAACCTAAGCACGAACGCCAATGAAACAAAATGGCATTGCAAAAGGAAATCAGCAGGGCACGCAACATTGGAAAATAAAATTCACTAAATTTAAATTAGTCAAGGTCACGTGGTTCTTAACCTTTTGTGCTCGCTCTGTATCACTAGTCCGAAGGACGAGTGATATCACCCTGCAATTGAGTTCATCGATGACAGACAAAATTATAGATAATTTTTAATTCACATGTGGTATTTTTTAGACTATTCCGCAAACAAAAAAGTTAAATTATTATTTTGTACAATTATTTGTTATGTAGTAACGTACAAACGCGTTACTTAATTATTAAATGCAAAAATACAAAATTTTGTTGACGTTTTGCTGTGGTTATACAGCACCGATAACACCGAAGCTTCCTAAAAAAGGATTATCGTAACCAGTGAGGGTCTGAACTGTCAAGAACCTGAAATTAAACGGCTGCTATTGGCTGTTACAATGCAAGTGGAATATTCAGGAAAAGTGCTTTGCTCATTCGTTACCTTAGTAATTAGTCAACTGAGTTGCTATTAATGTTTAATTTTTTTTTATAAATTTTGAAACATATACAGGGTGGGGCATTTTTGATGCAAACGCGGATCATGGCAGAAATTAAATTCTTCTTTTGTTTTACAGTTATTAGCCATGTTTGACATTTTCGAAATTTGAAAAGGTTGCTGTAGCTCTGTTATTTTAAGAGATATAAGGAAAACTGTCAATACATTTTTGATAAGCATTTTTGTGTAGATTGCTATAGTGAAACAAAATATTTTAATATTCAATTGTTTTCGACATATGACCTAAACCTACATTTTTTTCAAAAGAACAATTAAAATAATGACCGCACGAGAAATTAATATAGCCCCAGAGAAAAAATTACTGGTGTCAGGTCAGGCGATCAAGTTGGACACAAAATAGCCTCGGAATTGCCTAGCCACATATTGGAATATTGTTGATTTAAACATCTCTTGTAGTATGAATAAAATACTTTATTACTTTAACAATATTTATTTGTTCATACTCAATATGAACTTTGAATATATTTTCTGAATGGATAAATAATAAACATTTTAATGGTGTCATAGCCAACTATGGTTTCTATAGAAAAAAATGTAGGTTTGGGTCTATCATAGCCCTTGGGTATGTTTCTGTCTTTAAATATTCATTGTAATTGTATATTAGGTATTGGTACCAAAACTTAAAGAACCAGAGCCAAACCCTGGAGTGGTTCTTTCAGTACTTCATTGCATTGGTAACCTGGCTGAAGCAACTGGAGGTGGCTTAGAATTACAGCAGTGGATGCCAGAACTTTTAGCTATTCTGCTGGAAATGTTGGGAGATGCGTCTGCACCAGAAAAACGTGGCGTTGCTCTTATTACTTTAGGCCAATTAGTTGGTGCTACTGGACATGTCATAAAACCATACAACAAGTACCCCATGTTATTAGAAGTGCTCATTAATTTTCTTAAAACTGAACAGCACGCATTGATACGAAGAGAAACTATTAGAGTATTGGGTTTGTTAGGTGCATTAGATCCTTACAGGCACAAAATAATCAGAGGGGAAATTGATTATCAACCTGAAGCTCCAGTTTTAATAGCAATTGCTGATAAAGAGGAAGATACTAATGCCGATTTAACCACTAACGAAATGCTTGTAAATATGAGTTCAAGCACTTTAGAGGAGTATTACCCAGCAATTGCTATAGCTACCCTTATGAAGATTATACGAGATCCGACACTATCGCAACATCATACTATGGTTGTGCAAGCTGTAACGTTCATCTTCAAGAGTTTAGGAATTAAATGTGTTCCGTATATATCACAAGTTCTGCCGAGTTTCTTGAATGTTGTTCGATCTGCCGATGTTAACTTCAGAGAGTTTTTATTCCAGCAGTTGGCACATCTAATTGCTATTGTTAAACAGCACATACGTAATTATCTAGATGATATTATCAGTTTAATTAAACATTTCTGGACTCCTAATACCCCAATACAAAACACACTTATCTTGTTAATTGAACATATTGCAGTTGCACTTGGTGCCGAGTTTAAGATTTACCTTCCTCGATTGATCCCTCATATTCTGAGAGTTTTGAATCATGATGCTTCTAAAGATCGTAATGTTACCATTAAGTTACTTGAAGCGCTGAAGAAGTTTGGAAATAATTTGGATGATTACATGCACTTAATTTTACCTCCAATTGTAAAACTGTTTGATGCATCAGATTGTCAAACTGCAATTTCAAAACAGGCTCTTGAAACAATTGATCATTTAGCTGATATACTGGATTTTTCTGACTTTATTTCACGTATTATACATCCTTTAGTGCGAACGTTGGATACATGTCCTGAACTACGGAGTACTGCAATGGAAACATTATGTTCGTTAATTGTACAATTAGGTCGCAAATTTAACATATTTGTGCCTTTGGTCAATAAAGTTTTACACAAACATAAAATACAGCACACAAGATATGAAATGTTAATTTCCAAAATATCAGTTGAAACTACGTTAGCAGATGATACTGAATTTGCTTTGTCTCGACTAAAAGCAAAAAAAAATCGTGATGTCAATATGTCTTCTAGTGACACTACTGTGATACAGCGACTTAAAGTGTCAGCTTCCAATTTACAACAGGCATGGACCCCTGCTAGAAGAGTGTCGAAAGATGATTGGTTAGAATGGTTACAACGATTGAGTATCGAACTTTTAAAACAATCGCCCATACCTGCATTACGATCTTGTCTATCATTAGCACAAACTTATTCCCAGTTGCCTAAAGATTTGTTCAATGTTGCGTTTGTAAGTTGTTGGACCGAACTGAGTGACCCTATGCAGAAAGAGCTTATAAACAGTTTAGAACAGGCCTTAATGGTTCCTGATCTATCAGAGATCACTCAGACAATATTGAATCTAGCAGAGTTTATGGAACACTGTGATAAAGGACCGTTACCGCTTGATCCACAACTTTTAGGGGAACGTGCTATGCATTGCAGGTTGGTCTTGCATTTTTGTTTGTTCTTCTAACATCCCTAATTAAAAATACTAAAACTTTTGTTGCAGAGCCTATGCAAAAGCATTACATTACAAAGAAGAAGAATTCCAGAGAGATGCTAGCAGTCAAGTTGTTGAAGCACTTATATCTATTAATAACAAACTTCAACAAAAAGAAGCAGCAGAAGGATTATTGCAACATGTTATGCAAAGAGGTAGTGATATTCAAGTACAAGTGCACTGGTATGAGAAACTTCATAATTGGGATAAAGCTTTAAATCTTTATAAAGATAAACTTGATACTACTGAAAATGAGGAAGCTTGTCTAGGACAAATGAGGTGAGTTTTTTTTGCACCAGAGTATTTTTTCCATTTCCATAATAACAGCTGCTTAACAAATGTAGTTAAGCTAGCTTGCTTGCTTACAATATTAGATAAGTTCGCCTGCATTTAATTTTACTTGTGAAAATGGTCAAAACCGAGGAGGAATTGCAAGACAGGGACAGTTGGCGATTAGGCTGTGAGATACGGTGTTAAAGCTGTAAAATTATACTCGCTTATATATATAAAATGGTCAAATCTGAGATTTTGATGGAAATACTTGTTTAGGCCTCCAGGAATCCAAAAAGATGTTTTTAAAAAGTGCCTGTATGTGTGTGTGTAACGCAAAATCTCAGGAACTACTGGACCAATTTTAATAATAATAATGTTTTCTAAAAAAATAAATACAAAATTTAAAAAGAACCACATAGGGCAATGGAGCGAAGTTTAGAAAGTTAATTAATTAATAATTAATATTTTCCTCTTCCCACGATATACAGGGTGATTCTAAATATATGCGACAAACTTTAAGGGCTGATTCCTGGGGTTATTTTGATCATAAAAGTTCATATGAATAACTATTCAAAACGGCTTAGTTTTAAAGTTATAGGATGTTTAATAATAAATTAATAATTTGTATAGTATAACTTACACCATCTAATATCATAGTTGGCTCAGCAAAAACAATCCTTTTGAAGTGTAAATATTTATTTGTCATTTCAATATTATTGTGTCAAAGGTTCATTAAAGTTTATTGCCAGCTTCTGTTCTTTAAAATGAATTACACAAATGCTGAGATGTGCGATATGCATTATATTTACGGTCTTGCCAATGGCGATTCACGTGCAGCTAGACGTATTTATGAAGAACGATACCCGAACCGTGTAATCCAGCATCATTCGATATTTGCCCATTTTCACCAACATCTTAGTGAAACGGGTAGTGTTAAAAAACATACGGCTGATAACGGACTCCCTCGCATATTTAGAACTCCACAAGTGGAAGAAATGGTGCTAAATGAAATCGAGGAACATCCTACTACAAGCACTAGAAAAATTGCCTCTGCCTTAAACATAAGTCAGCCCACAGTTTGGAGGATATTGAAGAGTCAACAGTTGTATCCATATCACATCCAACGAGTACAGGCACTTTTGCCAACCGATTACCCGCAAAGAGTGGCTTTGTGTCAATGGATGCAACATAAAATCGCACAAAATCCTCAGTTTTTGGCGCAAGTATTCTACACCGACGAGGCTATTATTAATTTCCATAATCACATACGGGCTGAAGAAAGCTCGCACGAAACAATGGATGGCCTTCATCAACACCAATTCTATGTTAATGTCCACATTTTTTGCCGATGAGGTTAAATGGAAAAGTATACCGCCATTTTCTTGAAGAGGAACTGCCACTACTGTTGGAAGAAGTTCCATATCAATTAAGATTCCAAATGTATTTTATACACGATGGTGCTCCAGCACATTTCAGTTTAGTTGCTCGTGAGTTTTTGGACGGTGCATTTTCAAATCGGTGGATAGGGCGAGGAGGTCCACAACCGTGGTCTCCTCAGTCTCCAGACTTAAATTCTCTAGATTTTTTTCTCTGGGGTCACCTTAAATCACTAGTTTATACGACTCCCATTGAAACAATTCAGAACACCCCCGGTATTTTTGAACGTGTTCGCCATTCAGTATGACGGAGGACAGAAGCCTGTATTGCAGTTGGCAGCCATCATTTTCAACAATTTCTATAAGTTTATTTTGTTTATTACCAACCCTTTATTCTATTCTTAATTTATTATTAAACATCCTATAACTTTAAAACCAAGCCGTTTTGGATAGTTATTCATATGAACTTTTATGATCATAATTAACTTTTAAAAAAAAGGGAACCGACTTCAAATAAAAACACAAAAGTGACATAAGTTAACTAAAAAGCAAAAAATAAATGTTTTTTATACAACAGTTTAATACTTATTTGTTGTTCCGTTTAATGTAATTAAGAAATTGCTGTTTATTATATAATTATTAATTGTTTTATAATTTTGAAGTCGGTGCCAAGTAAAACATAAAAATTATATACCTTGCTGCAATAACAAATTAAATTCGAATTTTTATGTTTTACTTGGCACCGACTTCAAAATTATAAAACAATTAATAATTATATAATAAACAGCAATTTCTTAATTACATTAAACGGAACAACAAATAAGTATTAAACTGTTGTATAAAAACATTTATTTTTTGCTTTTTAGTTAACTTATGTCACTTTTGTGTTTTTATTTGAAGTCGGTTCCCTTTTTTTTAAAAGTTAATTATTTTACAATTTTAAGTGATGGGTAGACCTAGTAAAGATGCTTCTCGAATGAGGAAACGATTGCTAGTTGAAACGGAAGATGAAATACGGAAACACTAAAAAAGTCCGTTAAAAAAATAGATTTTGAGGAGTATCTTCGAAGTTCAAGCTCCAATACCAATGAAATTATAATGGGACCACCTTGGAACTATACTGAACCCAACACCAAAAAATCATTAAAATCGGTTCATAAACAAAAAGTTATGCCCGAACATACATAAAAAAAAAAAAAAAACATATATACAGACGAATTGAGAACCTCCTCCTTTTTTTGAAGTCGGTTAAAAATAACCCCAGGAATCAGCCCTTAAAGTTTGTCGCATATATTTAGAATCACCCTGTATAATAACTTAGGTATCGCCGCCCCAGCCTTTTAGTACATATAGATTTGTTCGCAAGTGTGTCACGCTCCGGGCCGAGTGCGATGGTAAGATGGGGCCAACCTATCTCTCTCTTACTAGCAGTTTCGTATTGTAGTGTACCGATTAGCATACTGCAGCTGTTTGTTTTAATTTTATCTGCAATTTTCGTGTTAGTCTTTTATAATGGGTAGGAAATAAGAGGTACCTAACTGTAAGAGTGGATATGTTAGCAACGAAGAAAAGATTTCTTTAATTAAAATACCTGCAAATAAACGTGAAGGATGAAAGGTATTCTTCGTCATTGCGTCTTTTAACCTGTTTATGTTTTATAGGGATGCCGCGGGTACCTGGCTATTACCCGGTACCCGCGCAATTTTGGCAGATACTCGATTTGGCCGGGTAGCGATCTTGTACCCGGCCGGGTACCGGGTACAAAAAAAAATTATTTTTTAATAAAAATAAACACTTTATTGTCTATTATTTTGGTTTACTGTCAATAGTAATTGATAATTATTATACATAAGCATATATGTATATAAACCTAAATAATTAAATCCTTAAATATCAAACATAATGTAATAAAACTAATAATTAAAATTTAATAGGGGCAAATTGTGGTGCAACATTATTAACGATTTTCCATTTTTTTTGGTAACCTATATCTTTTCTTTTCAAAAACATTGCCCGCTTTTGAAAAAAGCCTTTCGCTGTAGACGCTGCTTGCAGGTGCTGAAAGGTACTTTTTTGCTAGACCAGCCAAAATTGGATATTGTCTCGTTTTGTTGCCACCATCGCTAATAAATAATACTATTTAAATGTTAAATACCACAAGTTAAATAAACGTTTTGCTTCATAAACACACCTATATTGCTCTACAATATAAAACGGTAAATATCTGTAAAAGAAGTAAAGTTTATAAAAAAAATCGACACCCGGCCTGGGTAACCCGGTACCCGGCGTCTCAGCAGGGCCGGGTACCCGGCCTTTAAAAAAGTGTTCTCCGCTGCATCCCTAATATTTTACTATACATTTTTTTAAACAGTTTTCGAATCGATAATGCAAATTTTACATTTTTTTTTACATATTTTTTGAAACAGTTAAGCAAGCAGGAAGTGCAAATGATCAACTTACTTTTACAACTTTTTTTTAGGACTTTATAGAATGTTGTCAGTTTATAAACTTCTTAAACCTCTGGCTTTTGGCAATTTTTCTGTTCTTGAACAAGCACAGAATCTACGCTATCGTTTTAAAGATATATGATATACCGATGATATTAATGACAGCAAAAAACCACCTGAATAATATTAGAGCTACATATATTACACAACTTAATCGAGAAACCGTACTGCGGTGAATAGAAAAATTTTGAAATTGATCTAGATAAAAGCTATTTTTATAAACGCGAAATTCTTGATTGCATAATTTATTATTTAACGGGTTTTATTCGCAAAAACTTTTAAAATAAACAATGTCAATTATATGAAGATAATTTATATCGGCAACAGCCAAAAGAATTCGGCGAATCTGCCTCATTAACCTGTACAAAATCGAGAGGGTATTTAAATTACCCAAATTTAAATATGTGTGCTTTTTAAAAAAAAGTAATAATCTCCTAACAAAACATATTAACAAAATCGATATTTCTAATGAAACAATAAGAGAAATATTTGAAAAAAAATGCGATTTTTTTCATTCTCTTGCATGAAGCATCAAAGTGAAATAATTCCTTTTTTTATATAACAATGACAAAACAGTATTAAAAACAAGAAGAAAAGCATAAAGTGAAACGACAGAGAAGTTAAGCTTCAGATTGACTGGTTGATTTTAAATATAAGATAGAGATTTTTAACTTGTAGTTTTGTGTAAATAACGTTACTTTTTTGACTATTTTCCACAAAAACTACGCCTATGTATATGTTTTAATTTTCATTTTCTTTATTAAAATAACAAAATAATTTCAAGCAGAAGAAGAATTAAAATGTATGTTATTTTGTTATGCAAATGGCTAAACATTTCATTTTAATTTTAATTTAGGTGTGTTTATATTAATTTATTTTACATAAAACAATTATTAACTTCAACAGGTTTTGTATTTTAGCTTTATACGTATTTCAATGTGTTTACACGTCATTATCAAAAGCAAGATTAAAAGTAAACAGTTGTTGTTGCTATAGCAACAATTGAGCAAGCCAACTCACACAAAAAATTGAAGCTGATTATTATGCAAAATCACCTGCCGGATTCGAATTTTGAGTTCGCGATTAGATAAGGAATTGGGAAAATGCCAAAAAATCGATTTTTTGTGAAAATTCCGAAAATTAATTTTTGTCAATTTTTAATACTTCTTGGTGTTATCTAAGCGACGGAAAGAGCTAGAGGTCTGATTTTTTCGGGGACTAGATGTAAATTTAAATCACTTATTGAGGCGTGACTATTTAAAACGTATACAGCATGGGAAAGTACCAGCTACCTGTTTCACGCATTTTTTTACATAGTAGCTGCCACACATAACTACCGTTTGTTTCAGATGTTTAGAGTCTCTGGGAGAATGGAATAGCTTAAGAAATGTTGTTGAAACAAGATTTGTAGCATTATCTGATAGTAATAAACAAAAGGCTGGAAGACTAGCTGCAGTTTCTTGTTGGGGTTTGCAGGATTGGGAATCAATGGAAAAGTAAGTACCTAAAATGCCTTTGTGTATACTTAACAACATTTTATTTTCTCTTTTTTAGATATGTGAAAGTCATCCCTCGAGAGACCCAAGATGGAGCTTTTTACCGAGCTGTCATAGCCATACATAAGGAACAATATGATGAGGTATTGCCTAGTTATAGTAACATTAAATACTGACAAGATGACATAGTTAAGCAATTTTATTTATTAGTCTTTAAACTATGTTTCTGTGATCTATTAAAACAGAATTCAATTTCGAATAGGGTTTTCAGTAATTATACATTGTTTTGTTACTTAGTGTAGAGTTATATTAACTTATAAAGTATTAATTTATTGGCAATAGCCTGTAGTTGATTGCTTTCACTTGCACTTAGTAACATCCTTGATCTAAAATTGGAAGCAGAAGTTAGACAATTTTTTTAGTAACTTTTTTTATGAAATTTATTTTAATTTATTTATTTTTGGTTCATGTAGGATGCAAGCAGTGCAAGGGATTATTTGAGTTTTCTACATGAATGACAAGACATTCAACAATCTTGTGATTTTGAATAATTTTTCTGAAACAGTTGCCAAACTTTTTTGCCACCCTGTACTCCAGACCTAGACCCTGTGATTAATGTGTTTGGGAATTTTTCAAGTGGAATGTTTTTGCATATTGGTAACAAACTCTTGCAGAACTCAGAAAAAAATATAGTGCAACAGTGCAACTGTATTGTTGAAGATCTTTGTCAAATCAATTAGAGGCAAGCCTGTAGCCAGGAATCAGAAGGGGTTTTATTAACTATTTTCCAAAATATATTTTAATAAGAGGTCTTATTGTTACAAATGTTGAGTTAATTTAACTGTGCTTTACAATTTAAAAGAAAATTGTTCATCATTCTGTGGTTCAAGCTGTAGATGGCGAGAAATGTCTCAGGAACAGTAGGACACACAGGAAGCCCCGAAAATTGTATACAATTACTAAACATTTTTTGTGTTTATTTATTTAGCGCGAAGACTCCATTAGGTGTGGGTAGAGCAACGAGTAATTGACTTAATCCAGTCAATTTATTCTTATTTTAAAATCACACTTGAATTTCTTTTTATCTTTACGGAAAATAGTTCCCTTCCACAGGGAGTGGCTTGCAACTCTAAAACTTAAGATTCAAACTATCCACTTTGTCTTGCTCCTCTCTGGAAAAAATCCTATGGGCTCCCATGTTTTATTTAGTAGCTGCATTCTTAAGTTTGACCACAAACCATGTGACTTAAAATATATGTGACAACTATGTGATTTTCATTCAACTAGTGGAGGGGTTTGTGTAGTAGTCTAAATCAGGGCAACACTTTTTACATTACATGGACTATCTATTAGTATATATATATTCAAGCGTAGCATAAATAAAAAATATAGTTTAACCTCATATTTCAAGTAATTCAAATGAATTTTTACAGGCACAGCAGTATATAGACATGGCACGAGACCTTCTAGACACTGAACTAACAGCAATGGCAGGAGAATCGTATCAAAGAGCATATGGTGCCATGGTAACCGTACAAATGCTTGCTGAGATGGAGGAAGTTATACAATATAGACTTGTACCTGAAAGACGTCCTACTCTTTGTACTATGTGGTGGCAACGACTGCAGGCAGGCCAACGACATGCTGAAGACTGGCAGAAAATTATACAAGTTCATTCTTTGGTGCTTAGTCCACAAGAAGACATGCATACATGGCTTAAATATGCTGCTTTGTGTCGTAAGAGTGGATCTTTGGTTAGTGTTGTTTGAATTTGTTACCCCTTTTGGAATATTTTGAACGTTATGTTGTTTAGTATTTTTAGTGTGAAAAGCACTAAAATTTAACTGAATTATCTAAAATTATTTAATACTAAATTTTAAACATTTTTATAGATGCTGTCACAAAAAACTTTGGTGATGCTGTTAGGTTATGATCCAACTCTAAATCCGGACCAGGCTTTACCTTGTAACCAACCACAAGTAACATTTGCTTATACAAAACATCTGTGGATGGCTGGAAAGAAACAAGAGGCATACCGACAGTTGTCAAATTTCCTTCGGGATTATACTCATCAAACTAACAGTGAAGATGTAACTCATGATGATAGACGAAGACTCCTAGCAAGGTTCTTTAAATTTACTTACACTTTTACTTTCCTATACTTTCAGTATTGATGTCATAAAAATGTTAGAAATCGATATTTTGACGGAAATACTTGTTTTGGTCCTCTAGGAGCCCAAAAAAGTGGTTTTATACAAATTTCTGGCGTGTGGGTGGGTGTATGAGTATGTCTGTGTTCCATTATGAGTACCAAAGGGATGGTCAGACTTTGATGAACTTTGAAACCTGGGGTTATATCTAAAATTCACTGACAAAATCTGAAACCGTAAACGGAAGTAGTACATGTTTTTTTGGTAGCACTTTATCTGGAAAACAAATTTTCTATATCTGAAACCGAAAGCTGATATAAGACCTTAGGGCAAATCCAACACTTTTTAACCGAACTTTCTTGCTTTTAATGGCGGCTGCTGCGATTTTTTGATTTTAGCACCTTATTACTCCAACACAAATTAACAGCTCGGGTTCAAATTTTTTATTGCAACAGTTCTTTAAAGGCACAATGTCACTGTGCACAAAAATTTTTGAAAAGTTAAAAGCTATGAAGTTAAAAATGTTTTCAAAGTTTTTGTAATTTTCAAAAAAGTATTGCTGAAAAACTGGCCACAAGATTTTTTTTAAATTTTGTAAGCTCATGAAACTTGAGATGAGCTACAATTTGGTTCATGTCTCATCCCTCTAATTTCTCTGCGACACCAGAGAATACCAAAACGCCCAGAAGCGTCTCTCTGGTATTTTTTTGTACTTTAGTTGGTCATATTGTAAATGGTTTTGTTTTTTTGTGGACCAATTATTGTATGCCTAGCTATAGACGCGTATGTGTATTACGGTTTCTTGCGAACTACCTTTAGCAATCTTGTTTAGTTCTACGTGTTGCAAGTCTACAAGTTATATTTAAAATTGGCGCCATTGAATTTTGACGTTAACCATTTTCAATATGGCGAAGGTTGGCCAAATTGATGCTCAAAACATCAAAGGAACGGACACAAGTGACGCTTCTGGAAGTATTTGTATTCTGTGGCGACATCTATAAATTTTTAAAGCCTATTTACTCAGAAACGAGTTATCAGATCGGAAAGTTGGAAAAGCCCGAGGGAGACACAATTTTACAAGGTATGAGAACTTTTGGAACTATAGCTACGAACACTATAAAGTGAAAAAATATCAAAATTTTGACTTTTTCAAACAAATATGGCTCAAACACGATTGTATTTTAATTTTGTAGCCTAATAAAACTAAGAATAAGCTATAATTGAGTTTGTGCCCCAGTCCGCTAATTTCTCTCTGACGCCGTCTATGAATTTTTGAAAATTGTGTATTCATGCATCTTTATTTAATAAATGGGAGATGATAAAAAATTTCTATTTACCCTAAATCGCTCATGAGTGATGGTGGAATAAGAGTCAACTTAATTTTTAGGTGCAGCAATTATTTACGGATATTAATTTCCCTCCTCACTCCAATTTTTTGGGGAACGAATTTGTACTTCTGTTTTTGGTTTTCACAAATCTCAAGGAATCTTTTCCTAAAGAATTGGTTTAACTTTGTTAGTATTGTAGTTTGCTAATGTCTCTGTGATGCCTTCTACGAATTTTTGATATTTAAAAAATTTTAAGCCTCGTTATTTGATAAACGGGGGTAATAAAAAATTTCTGTTTAAGTTAAATTTCTTATGAGTGACAACAATATTTAGAGGGGTTGACTTTCCTCTTTCCGCCCAAGTTTTGACGCATTAATTTTATCTATTTGTTTTTAACTTTTAATTCTAAGGAATCTTATCCCAAAAAATACTCAAAAACGAGTTGTCAGCTCGGGATTAAATTTGGTATTATAAAATTCTAGGGAAACACAATGTTACTACATAAAAGAATATTTGTACCAATAAAAACTGATTTCAAAATTTTTGTCATTTTCAAAAAAAGATTGTTCAAAAACTGGCCACAAGATATTTTTTAACACTCTTTATAAGCTTATAGAGCTAGAGATGGGCTACAATTTGGTTTGTGTCCCAGTCTGCAAATTTCGATAAATCGATAACTGGTGCTCTCTTTGGTAAACGGGGGACAATAAAATTTTTCTGCTTAAGCTAAATTGCTCATGAGTAATAGCAGAATAAGACTCGAAACTTAATTTTTTGGTGCAGCAATATTTAGAGTGGTTAATTTTCTTCCTCCTTCCCCAATTTTGCTGCAAGAATTTTTCATTTTTCCAAAAAATGCATTTTTTTAAGATAAAAGAAACCTCTGTCGAAACTTATATAGAGTATAGGAACATCGATTTCGACTGAGCAAGATTGATTTCGAAACACAGAGTGTGTAAGAGATGAACATAGCACAATCCCATAATAATAGCCAGAAGCTGATCCTATACCTTCTGCCCAGCAGGTGGTTAATGTTTATGATAGGCGATTTACATTAAGCGAAGCGCCGCCACGCGGCAGTATTTGTAATTACCGAAGGACGTATGAGTTTTACGTGGCAGTTATATGTAGGCTTGTTGAAGTTTACCAGTTTTTACACAAGCATGACTTTAGACAACAAAAAATTATTAAAAAATAATTTATTGTTAGAAGGCATGCATTACAAATAACTTACCTAGTTGAAGAAGTAATGCATTAGCCAATAATCTCACCAAAAATTAAGATAAAAATAAAACCAAAAACATATTGTAAAGCAATCCATACATATATAAAAGCACAAAGGGTTTTTTTCTCCCCTTCCTCCAGCGGCTACTGCTTCACCAATTTGGACAATTTTTTTTTTAAATGAAAGGTCCACAGATGGAACATGAAACATTTTTATATTTTTATTCTACGTCGATTTTTTAATAATAATTATTTTAATTTATAATATATATGAAGGTCGGCTAGACGCGCGTCACTTGGGGCGCCATCTACAATAACGTCGCGTGTCACTAATGCATCACGTGACTTGACATTTCGCCGGTTCTGTCAACGCTGTGTGTCAGTGCATTGTGTGCTGGGGTAACACTAGTTTATTGTTTAAATGTAACAAGAATTGTTTCAAAACTTCTGTCTACTGGTGCAAAATACATATTTTGTTCTAAATAAAATACATCAAGTTTTGTTTTTATTTGTACAAGCAAACTGAAAAATTACATGGTCTAATATTAAAAAAAATATTATAGTACAAGTGCGTGAAGCGGAACTTTTTTTGATCTAGCAGAAATCAAAAAAAGACACTTTAGTCATGTGTTCTATATAAAATTTTATCTACAACAGAATAATGTGTACAATTTTCAAAAATATTTAAAGTGATGTTTTAAAAAATGGAAGCATTGCATCACAATGCTTTTGAAACAAAACATAAAATTGCTGACTTGACTAATCGCAATTTGCATCGCATTACTTTGTAAACGAAAAACAAAATAAAAAAATTGCTGGATGTCAGTAACAATACACAGTAAACAAATAATCTTTTTCATTTTGTATTTTTGTGTGGCTTGCTTAATTGTTTTAGGTAAATGGAACGTCCTTAATAAACGAAGAGCATAAGTCTATTACATCTGTTGCAGGATTTTCGGGAATAACTATTAATAATTGTAACAATTGTGTCATGTACATATTTAAAGTGTAGTACAAAGTATAAATGTGCCAAATTTAAGTTAGTGAGGTAATGTCAACTAGAGAGTAAATTTTCACTTTACTCACTGTTAGGAGTGAGTAAAGTGGTCACTTTGCACACTGTTGTAGATAAATAATTATTTATAGTACAAGTGAGTAAAGTGGAACTTTTTTTGATCGAGCAGAAGTTTATATCACGAGCGTCAGCGAATGATATAAATCTGCGAAATATAACGTTCGTATTGATAAATAACTTATAACTAAACAATAAAAAAGTATATAACACACAACCAGGAACACAAACTAACTTATAAAAACGACAAACCACTTATGAAACTACTGCTAACCCACGCTGCAAACATACAAATAACAAGAAGTATACGTCTTACAACAGCCATTTTGTTGGTTTAGTGGCGCCACCACCGGTAATGTCAATCGCCTATAGCTGTTACTTGTCCTTCAGCACTGAGGGATTGTAGGGGTTTATATTTAAGTACCCAACAACTGGAAACACATGATACTTTATAGTATCATGCTCAAAACAGTTCTTAGTTAAGATGTGGTGTAATTGTTGTGATTAGATATATAAAATATTATTTTGTATAAAAGTATGGAAAAGTACAGGCTTCGCCCAGTTTTAGACCAGAAATTAATATTGCTTAATTATTGTTCTCCTTTAGATGTTACTTGAAATTAGGAGAATGGCAAGAATCATTAGAAGGTGTTAAAGAACAATCCATTCCGTTAATATTAAGGTCCTTCCAACAAGCCACGGAACACGATCCACTTTGGTACAAAGCATGGCATTCGTGGGCATACATGAATTTTGAGACCGTTCTCTTTTACAAAAATGAGAATGCTCTTCGAAACTCGGGCCAATCTTCTGCCAAAAGTGATAAAACTAATGACGTTATTCGGTATACTGTTTTAGCTGTCCAAGGCTTTTTCAGGTAAACAGAAAAGAGAAAACACGTATGCATTGTAAATCTTCATTAATACTACTTATTTGCAGATCAATAAACCTTTCTAAGGGAAGTTCATTGCAAGACACGTTACGTCTTTTAACTTTGTGGTTTGACTATGGGCAATGGCCTGAAGTGCATGATGCCATAGTAGAGGGTATCCGACTGATTGAAAAAAATACTTGGCTGCAAGTTATTCCTCAACTTATTGCTCGCATAGACACTCCAAGAGCTTTGGTATCACGACTTATTCATCATTTGCTTATTGATATTGGCAAGTCATATCCACAAGTAAGTTGATTATGATATCTTGCATTCAAAAAAAGGAGTAGAGTGAGGCCTTGGGTGCTGTATTTCTGCTAATCCTACTTTAGGGGTGTAACACCTTATACAGGGTGATTTTTGGAACCGGGCCACTATTGCCAACTTTTTTATTTTAAAAGATACAAAGTTGGTTAAATTAGAAAAAAAGTGTAACTTTTTCTTCTGGTTACGATGGTAAAAACGAAAAAACAATTGCGCGTCGCGTTTTCAAGTTATTTGTTAAAATAACTTTTTTTTAAACGAAACACCCTGGATTTTTTTATATTTTTGAACTGCAAATTTTATTGTCTTTAAAAAAGTATAGGGTCAAACTATGATTAAATTAACAAATAACGCCATATTTTAACTTTTAATGGTTTAATATCATAATCGTAACAGCCGTGAAACAAAAGCTACTTGTTTTGTGGTATAGATAAAAATATCATTAAATTAATATGTATAAGAGTAATTATTATAGTAACTCTTCATATTGGGCACTATCATTATCTAGACAGCAGTAAATTCTTGAACTACAGTATTCGACGCCCGACGTAGCATTTCGTGGGAAATTTTTACATGCATTTGTAATGTATGCGACTAAATCTCTACACTATTGTATCTATCTCAATAAGTATCATCTTGTAGATATCCCCAAAGAAAAAATCTAGCGATTCGTGTCAGGTGACCGTGGGGGCCAATGTACATCTTAAATGTTAAATAAAATTAGCATAACTGCTAAATGTCAAATAAGAAACAATAAATCAAGCGAACTCTACCTTTTGTTTACGGCTGTTGCGACGATGTTATAAAGTATTAAAAGTTAAAATATGGCTGTCTAGATAATGATAGTGCCCAATAAGAGCAGTTACTATAATAATTACTTTTATACATATTAATTTAATGATATTTTGATCTATACCATAAAACAAGTAGCTTTTGTTTCACCGCCGTTATGTTTATGTTATTAAACCATTAAAAGTTAAAATATGGCGTTATTTGTTAATTTAATTATAGTTTGACCTTATACTTTTTTAAAGAGAATAAAATTTTCAATTCAAAAATATAAAAAAAATACAGGGCGTTCTATTTAAAAAAAAGTTATTTTAACAAATAATTCGAAAAGGCGATGCGCAATTGTTTTTTCGTTTTTACCATCATAACCAGAAGAAAAAGTTACACTTTTTTCCTAATTTAACCAACTTTGTATCTTTAAAAATAAAAAAATTGGCAATAGTGGCCCGGTTCCCAAAATCACCCTTGTATAATACTGAAAGATTACTGTAAGAATAATCCAATAATGTTATAATATACAAGTGTTGTATTTGAAATATTCAAGAGAAAGTAGGATGAGGTCGTTTTATTTTTTTTTTTAAATTCAAATTTACACTTTAGGATAACAAATATTACCCTGTATTTTTTATTTTTTAAATACGTTTATTAACTGCAAAATTAACAATTGAAATTTGTATTTTAATAGGCATTTAAAAAATACGCTAAAATATCACGTCATTTAACAATAAATACGTGCATTCATACTGCTTATTATCTCAGTGTGTTGGTTGCTGCTGTTGGTATGATTGCCTGCTGTTAACATGTGACTGAGCTCAATGCCTACGGTTGACTACGTATAGTTTCTCTATATCTATATCGTCAAGAAAGTTTTTTTCCTCATCTATTTAGCTAACTGCTAATAAAGATTTTATTTATTCATTTTCCTTAGTTCCACTTGTAAACAGTCTTAAGTAAGTAGTAATTCACTTCTTGGATTATATCGTAATAGGTTATGTTTTAATATTTGTAATATAGTAGTATTTAGTATTTATCAGCGCTGCCACTTTACTGCTTCATGGTGTCATATTCCTTCCAAATTACATTTTCAAATAATATAATAAATTGAACTATGTTTTGTAATTAATCAATTAACGAATTATCCTTACCAATACGATCAGTATAATGGATGTGCAATATACAGTCGAACATAACATGGGAAAACTGAAAATCTCATATAATATGCTCTCGTCAATTTTAGACATCATACCGATGAAGAACGCATATGTTTGTATTACTCAGTAGAAATTTTGGTAAGCTTCCGGTTTAATTACGCCTTAAATTAATTTAATTACGATTGCAATAAACAAATTCGGCATATAACTCCAAAATTACGCTTCCCCGCACGCATGGCTTCATAGCACAGTTAGCAAACGGACGTTGCATGCTTGCGACACAACAATGGTATCGAAAGTGCAGCGGTTCAAATCTCACTCAACCCCACTTTTTTTTTAGTATTTTTTTTAATATCTAATTATATGTCTATTTTATAAGAGCTGATTATCGCCTTTGTACTGTTTTTTGTTAAAAAAAATTGTTAAATTGCATAATATATTATATTTAACTAATATATAATAAAGTATTTGACAAATAAAGAACTCAAAATAATAATTCAACTATAACACAACTGTTGAATCATAGATTGTAGACGTTTCAATTGAATTTATATCAGCTGATTTGAAAATTTTCATGTTATTTCACAGTTTCTGAAATAGCTGAATTATTGTTTCAGTTTTTTAATTCTCAAATACAAGATGACTCAATGAAGATTTAATTAAATATAATATTTTGTGTAATTTAACAGGTTTTTTTTTCAAAATAAAACGGATAAATAGAAAATAAAAAAAATAGTAGAAACAAATGGCTGTGAGCGGGATTTGAACTGCTGCATTTTTGGTACTTTTGTTGTATCACGAGTGTGCAACTCATGTTTTCTAACTGCGCTATGAAGACACCCATGCAGGGAAACGTAATTTCGAAGTTATAATCCAAACTTATGTATTGCAATCGTAAATTAATTTAAAAAGCAACAACTTACCAACTTTCTACCGAATAATACAAAAATGTGCATTTTTCATGACGTCTAAAATTGGCGAGATAATATTTCAAGGAGATATAAGAGATTTTCAGTTTCCCCATCTTATCTGCCTAGGTTTGGCTAGTATTGGCACACATTGTATTTATGAAGTACATAAGGTTTTTTGTATATTTAAGAAAGTGTAAACAACCTTATATGCAAAATTAGCTCCCGATTTCTAACTCGTGTTTGTATGTTAAAAATAAATTGTTGTTTTTTATTTTAATAATCACAAACAATTTTTTAACATACTAACTTAGTAATTGACCATTTTTTCTTGTTAAATTGTTAATAAATAACTAACGATTATTTATCAATTCCAGCTTTACTTCGTTAAAGTCCATATTTAATGAGTATCTGTATATAAAATACTTAATCACTTTAACAATATCTATTTATTTAAACCTTATACGTATTTCGGCATGTTTACATGCCATTGTCAAAGGTTATATGAAAGTAAACAGTTAGTGTTGTTATAGCAATAGAACTTCTTTACTTATCTTGGTAATCGTCTGCAGATGACTTGATTTCTTATTCCAAAATGTCCAGTAGAGGAGAATTTAAGAGATCAATTTGCTCATTCATTAACGGTACAGTTTTTAAATGTTTGTGAATTTCAAAAGCTTCTAGTATATCTAACTTACGTTTATCATCACAAAAGTGTAAACATTTTATGGTGTTATTAGATGTCATTGAATGATTTTGTTCTAGTAAGTGTTTAGCGTAATTGGATTTATGTGGGTGTTTGTATTTGTAACAACGTACGTGTTCTTTATACCTAATATCAAAATTTCTAATTGTCTGGCCTATATAAACCGAATTACAATGCGAACAATTTAATTTGTAAATGCCTGATTTTAACAAATCGTCTGTTTTTGATTTTGCATTAAACGAAGTATTTAAGATGTTCCTAGTTGTTTTAAAGCTTACTTTATATTTATTTGTTTTGTTTATAATTTTAGCAATTTTTTCTGATTTCTCACCAAAATATGGGATCGAAGCATATTTAATTGTATCGAACGAAGTTAGGATATTCGGATAAATTTTTTGAATGGCTAATTTATAATCTTTTTCTTTAATTAATGTATCAATAAGTTTAGTATTATAACCATTACTGTATGCAATTTGTTTAATAATTGAAATTTCTATATTATAATTAATTTCATCTAAAGGGACCGTTAAAGCCCTATGTATCAGGGACCTGTATGCTGCTAATTTATGTGTTTTATGGTGACAAGAATCGTGTGGTATTGTAATGTCTGTTTGTGTAGGTTTTCTATAAACATATTTATGGAAAATCTAGAAGATCAAATATTCGAATCAAATCAATCTGAGAAAGTTATATTTTGGTTTCGTTATGTTGATGACATTTTAGCATGTTTTAATAGTTCATTTGATTTAATTAATGAATTTTTAATTTTTATTAACAGCTTGCACCCAAACATAAAATTTACACTAGAAACTGAACAAAATAAGTCCATTAACTTTTTAGATTTAAACATAAAAATTAATTCAAATTATAAATTTGAATACTCAGTTTATAGAAAACCTACACAAACAGACATTACAATACCACACGATTCTTGTCACCATAAAACACATAAATTAGCAGCATACAGGTCCCTGATACATAGGGCTTTAACGGTCCCTTTAGATGAAATTAATTATAATATAGAAATTTCAATTATTAAACAAATTGCATACAGTAATGGTTATAATACTAAACTTATTGATACATTAATTAAAGAAAAAGATTATAAATTAGCCATTCAAAAAATTTATCCGAATATCCTAACTTCGTTCGATACAATTAAATATGCTTCGATCCCATATTTTGGTGAGAAATCAGAAAAAATTGCTAAAATTATAAACAAAACAAATAAATATAAAGTAAGCTTTAAAACAACTAGGAACATCTTAAATACTTTGTTTAATGCAAAATCAAAAACAGACGATTTGTTAAAATCAGGCATTTACAAATTAAATTGTTCGCATTGTAATTCGGTTTATATAGGCCAGACAATTAGAAATTTTGATATTAGGTATAAAGAACACGTACGTTGTTACAAATACAAACACCCACATAAATCCAATTACGCTAAACACTTACTAGAACAAAATCATTCAATGACATCTAATAACACCATAAAATGTTTACACTTTTGTGATGATAAACGTAAGTTAGATATACTAGAAGCTTTTGAAATTCACAAACATTTAAAAACTGTACCGTTAATGAATGAGCAAATTGATCTCTTAAATTCTCCTCTACTGGACATTTTGGAATAAGAAATCAAGTCATCTGCAGACGATTACCAAGATAAGTAAAGAAGTTCTATTGCTATAACAACACTAACTGTTTACTTTCATATAACCTTTGACAATGGCATGTAAACATGCCGAAATACGTATAAGGTTTAAATAAATAGATATTGTTAAAGTGATTAAGTATTTTATATACAGATACTCATTAACTAACGATTAACTTTAAACGTAATAGACCTTTGTACTTTTTTGATCAGCAATAAGACGAACCCAAAAATGTAAAAATATAAAGTGTTTAGTTTAAAAAAACATAAGTTTGGTATGCCCTTCTGATATGGAACACCATGTATAATAGAAAATAATTTTAAAATGTGCAGTTAATTTCGAGTAGTCTTATGTGTACAATATCTTTTTGATAACTTAATAAACAAAGGCGTTACCAAAGAAGATTGCATCGTTGCAACACTGTGTATACTGAATGGAATCAGAAAAACAGTCGCATCCAAAGTCCACTCGACGCTTTTCTTTTTTTAACCCACACTATAATTATGTGAAAATTTTATAATGGTATTAAATTTAATTACAGGCCCTAATATATCCACTTTCTGTTGCTTCCAAGAGTACTTCAATGTTGAGACGGAACGCTGCAAATAAAATACTGAAATCTATGAGTGAACATTCACCAACACTAGTCAATCAATCTTTAATGGCTTCAGAAGAACTTGTTCGGGTTGCAATACTTTGGCATGAAATGTGGCATGAAGGGTTAGAAGAAGCTTCTAGGTAAGTTAATTATACTTCACCTATAAATATTTATCTTGATATTTCTGCAGATTATTCTTCGGTGAGCAAGACATCAAGGGTATGTTTGATGTGCTAGAACCTTTACATGCTGTTATGGAAAGAGGTCCTCAAACTCTCAAGGAAACCAGCTTTAATCAAGCGTATGGTCGTGATCTTGCAGAAGCTCAAGATCGATGCCAAAGATTTAAAGTAATCAACCAAAGTCAAACTATTTAGCACATTAACATTTTTTTTTCATAGGTATCAGGCAATAGCCGAGATCTTAATCATGCTTGGGATCTGTACTATCACGTTTTTCGTCGCATTTCACGTCAGTTGCCACAATTGACCTCCTTGGAGTTGCAATATGTTTCACCAAATCTTTTAGTTTGTCGTGATTTAGAACTGGCTGTTCCGGGAAGTTACTGTCCTGGCCAACCTATTGTCAGAATAGCTTATATTCAAAGTTCATTACAGGTAAGCAACTTTTTATTTTTATTTTTATATGCGGAAAAAGTACTCACATTTAATTAGTAGTAAAATTATCTTATTCATAATAGAAGTTTAAACGAAATTTAAATTAGCACAAAATAATGAACAGTTGCGGATTAAGGTAGGTACTTGAAGGCCATATGCCCATGCGGAATGTGCGACTTCCCAATTTTGGCAGGGGGACCTACTAAAAATTTAAAGTGCCTAAATTTTTTAAAGGCATTAAATAAATTGATATACATGTATGGGGCGCCAAGTGTAAAGTGAAAATTTGCTGTGCATTTCACGGTATTCAAGGCAATTTGTCCCAATATTTATTATATATACACACATTTAGCTAAATGTTTTTTATTTTAATAAATCATTCTAGATTTAAATAAATTTTTAAACATTTGGTTTAAATATTCCAATATTTAATAAAGCATTAGAGATTTAAATAAATCCTAAAACATTTGTTTTAAATTTTCAAATATTTAGTAAACCTTTATGTATTTAGCCAAATCTGCACATATTTGTTTTAAATCTTTCAATATTTAATAAATATTCGCAGATTTAAATAAATTTTTACTGATATAAATAAATCCTTACAGATTTAGATAAATGTTTTATAATTTAATTTTAAGCTGTCACATTTAATGTTAACCTGTCATATTTATTTGAGCCCAGCGGACTTAGGACACCAAGACCGTTTGCACCGGTAGTAAAGCGCAAGGCAGGGCCATGGTGGCAGCGTTCAACGCTTAAACAAACAGACTAAAAATTACATTCTCAAGGGAATGTTGACGAAATTTTATTGTATGAATAATAAATTATGCAATGTTTATGTTGTTAAATATGTTGTTATTAATGATTGAACGAACTAACATTAATTGTACAAATTCTTGAAATACGGAAAACATGCTCATAATTGTTGAACGTTACCACCAGTTTAAATGGTCTTGGTCTTCTGTGTAGGCTGGGTCTACCAAGGTCAAATAAATATGACAAGTTAACATTAAATATGAGCTTAAAATTAAATGTTGAAACATTTATTTAAATCTGTAACGATTTATTTATATCGGTAAATAGTTATTAAAATCTGCAAATATTTATTAAATATTGGAATATTTAAACCAAATGTTTAAGGATTTATTTAAATCTACAACGATTTTTTAAAATAAAAGCATTGAGCTAAATGTTTGTATATATATTATCCAAGCGCAATTGACATTCACACTATCACCGCAAAAATAATTGACATAACTTTGACTACTCGTGGTATTATAAGTGAAAGTATTACGTTCTGAGGGTCCACAAAGTTTATTTTAAGAAAAGGGGGTTCTCAAGTTACAAGAGTTTAAGAAACACTGTGCTACTCAAACCACATACTTTTTCATTTGCGTAGTATTTTCTTTATTTATTTTGAGACCTTTGCGAGCCTCAAGAGCACAGACTAGCAACTCAGAGCCTGTGTGGTAATCCGCTACTGATATGAAAGCTTGAATTTAGTGCTTGTTTAACATTTATCTAAGACATAGATTTTTTCATGTTTACTTAATAGATTTACTATCATTGAAAAACATTCTGGAAAATAATTTTTTTACATGCAGGTTATAACATCCAAACAAAGACCACGTAAACTGCTGATTCGTGGTAGCAATGGAAAAGACTACATGTTTTTACTAAAAGGTCATGAAGATTTGCGTCAAGATGAAAGAGTAATGCAGCTATTTGGTCTTGTCAACACACTGTTGCTTAAAGACCCAGATACATTTAGACGTAACCTAACAATTCAGCGTTATGCCGTTATACCCCTTAGTACTAACTCAGGCCTTATTGGTTGGGTGCCGCATTGTGATACTTTACATACACTGATCAGAGATTACAGAGAAAAGAAAAAGATACTGTTAAATATTGAACATCGTATTATGTTACGCATGGCTCCTGATTATGATCACCTCACATTAATGCAAAAAGTTGAAGTGTTTGAACATGCTTTAGAACATACACATGGTGATGATCTAGCTCGCCTATTGTGGCTCAAAAGCCCCTCATCCGAAGTTTGGTTTGACCGCCGAACAAATTATACCAGATCTTTAGCCGTGATGTCAATGATTGGGTACATCTTAGGACTTGGTGATCGCCATCCTTCCAATTTAATGTTGGATCGGATGAGTGGAAAAATCTTACATATTGATTTTGGTGATTGTTTTGAAGTTGCCATGACTCGTGAAAAGTTTCCGGAAAAAATACCTTTTAGATTGACACGTATGCTTATTAATGCAATGGAAGTAACAGGTATTGAAGGTACTTATCGTCGAACTTGTGAATCTGTGATGGCTGTATTACACCATAATAAAGATAGCTTAATGGCTGTATTAGAAGCTTTTGTTTATGATCCATTGTTGAATTGGAGATTAATTGATGCTGGTCGCAATAATCGCTCAAATACTAATGATGTTGGGTCACTCTCTGGAACATCGTCTCAAGAACAAGAAATGGGTTCGCTTAGTTTGAACGTCTCCAAAAAAGGTTTGGCTACTACAGAAATGATTGGTGATGGTTCTCATACAGAAGCTGTCAGCAAGAAAGCTCTTGCCATTATCACAAGAGTTAGAGAAAAATTAACTGGGCGTGATTTTCCTCAAGAAGAAAATGTCACCATTGCCCGACAAGTAGAATTACTTATTCAACAAGCTACAAGTAACGAGAATTTGTGTCAATGTTATATTGGTTGGTGTCCCTTTTGGTAATTTTATATATTAGAATAAAGAGCATTCAAGACTGTTTATAAGCAAAGAATTTAAAAAAATTGGTTAGTGTAAGTAAAATAATATTTCTTAAATATGTAGTACTCGTAAATTTATGTAGTCATATATTATTGTTCCTATAATTAAAAAAAAATAAATGAAAGTATAATACATGGTGTTGTTTTTGCAACGATGGATTGGCTTCAATAAATAGAATGCGAATCTGTCGTTGCTCTTTCACTCTCAGATCCAAATTTACATGCGGTCAGTTTATAACACGATCAGGAATTCCCTTTTCCGATTTATGTAAAGTAATCATTGATTTAAATCAGTTGGATTTTGATTCTGGTATTGTTTTCATGTGAAATTTACGAATTAGTACAATAATGTGCATAATTTAGCTGTAAGCTTGTATAGAATATAAGTGCATAACAGTGTTAACATACTTTAATTAAACTGCACACAATATAAAGTATTTTTTGTTTCTGCACAAAATCATACATAAAACAAAAATTTAATTTTGGGCAATCACTTAAGGGCCGTTGAAACTGGAAGTTCCAGAAAGTTTTAATCTATGTCAAATAGATCCCATGCATATATTAACCATTCCAAATTTTAATTGATTATCTTAATAAATAACAAACAAAATGGGGGTGCACTGAACATTTGATATAACATGTACTATATGTCAAACATTGTGTTAACATTTGTTATTTAAATATATATGAACAAAAACACTTAATTTCTGCAGACAAAATTTTTTCAAAAGACACACCTAGTTTAAATAAAAAAAAAACGATTTAAATCAAAACATTCCGATTTAAATCAAATCGTTTTAATTAGTTTCTTTATGGAAATCATGATTTTTTTGCACCCCATCTAAACCGTGAATGTTGTAGGGTTCATTTGTGTAGATTGGAGTTGCAGTAACAAGGGGAAAATACTAAATATTTGAATATCAAGACCTGTTGGCAGTAAATAGTTCTTTAAAATGTTGGTTGTGGAAAAGATTAGCATAATTGATGCTACTATGGTAGACCTCTAAAATGTCAAAGGTGGAACATTGATTTTACTTTCTCATACTTCTACTGAAGTAATGAGCATTATGATTTTATACAAAGTTTTGAATTTTAAATTTTAACAATAAAAAAACACGGTTTGGGATCCAAGGAACTCAAAAAAGTTGTTTAAAAAATGTCTGTCTGTGGGTGGGTGGGTTCATTCATTTCCCTGTGTCTCTGAACCCTTTTGCCGATTTTTATAAGATTTCGTATGTGGAAGTTTTTTAGTTACAGGTAGTTCTTTGTAAGTACTTTAATCCGAACCGGAAACGGAAATTTGATGTTTTTTCGGTATATTGTTTGTAAAAACCATTTTGAAAACATAGCGTTGTAGTGCATTTAACGCAAAATTAAATGGTTTTTTTTCGAATGCTGTATCTTCAAAACGTAGGTCGATACAAATTTTTAAAAACTTTTAATTCCTTATTATTCAGAAACAAAATATCCAATCGATATAAATTAGCTTATCATTTAATAGCCGTTAATAAGTATAATCAACTGATGTAAAAATATTTTTGCAAATATGTTAATTGTAAAAATCCCCAACTTGGGATTTTAATTAACGCCGTCTGGCGGCCGAAATTGAAAGTAATTGCGTAAGTGTAAAACGATAATTGAAACCTATCTTAACCACGCCACTTACGAGCCCAAAATTAGTTCACCCCTTAATAATAAACAAATGAGCAGCAATTAAGCGAAACTGCAATGGTGACTGGATTATTTATTGAAAAACATGTAATATTGATTTGCAGTTAACATTACATGTGCAAACTGATATAAATATGCAACTATAATTTAACAGTCATTTTTCGCAGAAGTAATACTTGTTTAATTGTATATAAAAATGTGTGAAAATTAATCGAAGTTTAGTGTAAACATAAGTGTTATTACATTCAACTTATGGTGTAATTTGTACCTATTTCAGCTTTCGTATAGGATCAGGTCGAAAAATTGATACGGACAAACTCATGTGTTTTTGGGCTTGTTCAGTGTCGCTATAAAGTTTTGCTATTTACTTTATGGTGTTGCTACACCTGTGAAGAAGCCATTATCGCTAAAAAAATATAAAAAATAAAAATTCATGTACACCACTGAATGCAAAAGTTATAACAAAATAAAAAATTAAGTAATAAAAGTTTAATCCTCTGCGGGGCGGGGGGTTGAACACAAAACCACCTATGCTGTACACGCATTCTCATTCATTGTACCACCACATCTGTTACTGCGAACACTTAAGTATCTGATATAACTTATTTAGTATGTTGGTATCTTATGAATTAATATCTGCAAGTGGCGTGACCAAGGTTCGTTTCAATTCTCGCTACTTGAATAGTTTGTTCAGGCCATCGACCAAAACTAAAACTTACTGCAGCAGCAGCTTTTCAAGGTTAACAAGAACTGCTTCCCTTGCTTTATTTTTACCCCCTATTTCTTTTAATCTCTATTTTAAATCGTTTATTAAAACGATTTTAGGTAGAATATTTTCAAAATCAAATATCAACAAATTTAATACTTAGCCTCGATGCCAGAGCCATCTGCTACCAAACCTAGGTAAGAACAAAATACCCAACATCGATTGCAGCACCTCTAACATGCAACTTTTGCCTCACTGACCTTTTCACACTTTTATGCCAACTTTTCAGCTAAAATTCCGTATTATTTGCAAAATTAGGGGTAGGTGTAAAAACACAAACCTGTGTAAATGCAGAGTAGTAAGTAGAGATATCCAATTTTGTGTCAGCTACTACCTTGGCGAATTTAAAAAAAAATAATCTCCTGTGTGTACTCTGTACTACTAACGAAAAAAGTACAAACATCGAGATTATATATGTATAGGCATGGCACTACGGTCGAACTTACTAATAATAGCCTATAATACTCTATAAAGAATTTTATAATTGGAAATTTTATAAATTTGGGTGTCCTTATTAACTTACCCATTTTGCACCGTAGTAGCTTTGCCGCTTACGCCGCCCTAGTGGAAAAATGGACCTAAAAACAGTTTTTCCGCAATATCTGTTTTTGCTCTAGGAGGCATTGGAAACGAAATATCGCGCATAGCTATTTGTGCAACAAGTAAGATAATAGTTATTCGTGTAACAAGGGCAGAAAGTGATACTCTTTTTCCCGCGTGTGTCGCACACAAGGGATAAAGACATTTTCTTACCGAGTTTGACATATGATTGTTTGTTGACCTTGAGAAATTTGTCAAAAAACATTTATTTTAAAATTAGTCTAACTAAATTAAATTATTTAATTTGACAGTTGTATAAAAATTGACATTTGCAAGTAAGATGCCTTTGTTATCCACGGTTACCATAATATACTAAGAAACGTATCCAAGTAAAATAAACAAAACGTTACCAAGATTCGCATTTAAAAGCGGGAGCAAAGTTACTTTTCCTCCCGGCGGGAGTAACCCGCGGAAAAGTTCAACTTTTCCTAACTATTGAAATCAAAGACTTTTTCAAACGGTAGTAGAAAAAACTGTTTGTTGGTGCAATTTTTCCAAAATATAGCCGAGCAAAAGATAGCAAAATGAGATATTAATGACACCTAAATCCTCAAAATTTACAAGCAGTTAATAAATTCCCTCATTTTTTCCGTGTAGTTTTTTTTGGCCTCTGTTGCTTAGACTACTACAGAGAAATAAACCATTTTCGAATCTTTTATCAGTTTTATTTCTAAATATGCTAGAAATTGATAATCTGATTGATACAGCAATAATTATAAAGAATAAGTAATTGGAACAAATGCTATAAAACTAACAGTAGTACTTACTAAAATTGCACTAACTAATTAACAAACTATTAGGTATACAGATACAAGGGTTGTACAAATAATATTGTATATATTCTAATAATTTTTAAAAGTATCATTTACTGTCATCTCATATTTCTTAACGTGACGTGACTTAAGATGACATGAAAATCCATTATTTTCATTTAACTGATTGTGTGTCATACTTAAAGTGCAAAGTGGCAAGCATAGGGCAATGTAAGATTCTACCGTTTCTGTAAACTAGGCCACAGAGTTTCTTTGCACTGTGCGTAAAAGAATTTCTAAAAGTATTTTTCCCTAATTTCATTTTTTAACTATTGAACTTCTTTGATTCTTCTTCTTACCTTAAAGTTTATACACATTTGTTTCACTATGTATACTAATAAACGCTAAACATCCTACCTAACTAAATTTTAGGGTAAGTTTCATCTTTCACAATGCTCTATTACCTATATAACCTAAACTTACAGTGCACTTTAAGTATTGACTAACGTATGGGACATAAGTTTTGAGAAAAGAATCAACAGGCTTAATCAGCAAAATAACGAAATTTTATTCAAACTTAAATATTATTGGTTAATTTTACATCTTTTGGCAACATGAAAACTAATCTACAAAACTGATAGCGGACCATGGTCCTCAATGGCACGCAATTTGGCTAAGACTTGTCTCATCTTCCTTTGGACGATGTTCGGGTCCACTGCCCGCAATTTTTGTTCATTTTGGGCGTCCCAACCGTTATCATAAACCTTTCGACACAATAATGACCAAAATTCTTCTATTGGCCGAGCTTGAGGGACATTTGGGGGGTTATCTTCTCTCGGTACATAATTGACGTTATTCTGCTCCAACCACATCCGAGTCCTCATGGCATAATGGCACGAAGCAAGATCAGGCCAAAATATTATATCGTCGTTCTGATGATGGATACTAATAAAATTAAGCATTTTCGGTAAACATCTTTGGGTATAAATCTCAGCATTTACAGCTTCTCCTCGAACTCGGCCAACATAGGGATTGTACCATTCTATTAATCCTGTTTTGTGCCAAAACACGAGGTCTTCCAGTTTTCGGCAAATTAGTACAAGGTATACCCTCTGAACAAGTTAACAATTTCACGTTTGGGCAACCGTCCAACAATTTGATAGATACTTTGGCGAATTTCAAGTTTGTACGACATTTTGAACTTAGTTATTGAATAAATTTGACATTTATCAATAAAAACAAAACATGATTTGTTTACCGGTTTCATGGTAACTAGATCAGACATCAAAATCGAGTAGAAATTTCATGGCAAACTTTTTCTCAAAACTTATGTCCCATACGTTACTAGGTACTAATTTAATATTGAATTTTCATTTTCTTTTTCGTAGGAACATTTCTACAAATACTAGTTTTATTAAGTTACAGCCAACAATAGAAACATTTAGTATTTCTTTGAAGACACCTGCTTCTTACTGTAAATAATTAAATAGTATACCTCTGGAATAGATATCTAATATATCAAATATAAAACATTCTTAAAAAATAGGTACTGTACGAGCAGCCAAATCTGAAAAGTCACGCAACTCCATTCGGTCGCTTACGCTTCATGTCGGTCTTTAAATCAGCTATAATTCGTAGTTCTGCAATCGTGTACATTTTAGGTAAAAATGTTCAACTTTCGAAGTCTACCGTTTGCTTTATCCCTCTAAACTAGTATGCGAGGTTCAGTTATTTCTCAGGTTTGGCCGCGTGTACTGAAGGTAGTCATCAATTATTTATGTACACATTTTATACCAAAAATCTAGTAATGCAATATTTTAAGACGAATACATAAATAAAATAATTAATCACTTCAGCAATATTTATTTATTAAATAAATTAAATTATTAATATATACCTTATATGTATTACCACATGTCATTATCTAAGGTAAGATTAAAGTAATCAATTGGTGTTGCTATAGCAACAATAGAACTTGATTTTGGTTATCTGTGTTTGTAGGTGACTTGATTTCTTATTCCAAAACTTCCAATAATGGTGAATTTAAGAGATTAATTTGGTCATTCATGAAAGGTGCAATTTTTAATGCTTGTGAATTTCAAATGCCCCAAGTACACATATGTAATCTACGTTTATCATTACAAAAACCTTAAATTTCTATAATGTTAGATGTCATTAAATGATTGTCATTTTAGCAATAATTTTAAATTATTATTAAAAAAGGATTTGGATAGGTTTTTGAATAGCTAAATTATAGAGTCTTTCTCTTTTATTAGTACATCAGCAAGTTGAGTATTATACGAGTAACAATTACGGTATGCAATTTGTTTAATAACTGCTCATCGCTTTTTTGCACAGAGAAGTGTTTACAGGTATGTTAATAACAACAGATTATTACATAGGGTGTTCGTAATTGAATGCCCATTTTGCCAAACTTCAAATGTCAATAACTTTTTTACAAATGGAACACCCAGTATTTTTTAATATAAGGTTTTGTATACTAAATATTGAAATATCTATGGTTTTTGTGTTGATTTAGTTGTTTTTTTTTTAATTTTAAATAAAACGAGATGTGCTATGAAAACGTAACCAAAACTCTTATTTTCTTTAAGTGGTTTGTTGTCTAATGAGCCACTTTATGCCACATTCCAAAATTTTCTGTACTGTCACGTTACTGAGCAGTGACGTCGTCATAATTTTCTTAAATGCCACTATAAACATTTTTCTCGTTTAAATGACATAAAACTTTCATAATTTTTGTAATGTAAAAGTGTAAAAATTTTATATGATTGGAACGAGAAAAAATATGTCTAACAGCTTAAGAAAATATTTATGTTGCTAATTAATAAAATTATCGATGGCGTCACTGGTCGTCACAGTGACAATACAGAACATTTTCGAGTATGGTATAAAGTAACTCATTAGGCAACAAACCACTTTTATTTAAAAAAAATGATAATCTTAATAGTTTTGAAAGTATGTATTATCTATTTTTATTTGAAAATTATAAAAAAATAATCAAAAAAACACAAAAACCGTAATAATTTGAACATTTGGTATATCAAATTGAAAGAGAATTTAATTCCACAGTTGAAACCATTAAAAATCATTAAATCACGAACACCCTGTGTAATAGTCTGCCAGTTTGAACATATCGCGGAATACTATGTTAATAGTTTGCCAACTAGCGATGGTTGAAAGTTTTTGGTACTAAAATATTAATTAATTGATAGCAGTTCACAAATTTGAAAAATTTTGAAAAAAGTCAAATAACTCGAAACCTACTAATTTTAAACTGGTAGTACCTTTACACTTTTAGAGCAAGAAATAAATCTAGAATCAAAAAATGCAATAATATACAAGGTGTTTCATTTACAATAATAAAGTAATATGCTGTACAGGTACAATTGTACATCCAGTATAATTAGTAATAATATCAGGTTATGCAGTAGTTGATGATGAACAGCTATTGTTAAGGAAACAAATTTGACGTTTTCAATAGTTTAGGAAATAATAGTGGGGTGACACTTAAATGACTCACCCTGTATATTGCTGAAGTTATTAATTATTTTATTTATGCATCCATATGAACTTCAACGAAGTAAAATTGAACTTATTTAAATTGTAAGATGAGTTCCTGTAGGTAGGTATAGTGTTTGATATGTAAAATCAATTTTTTTTTATATTACGTCAACAAACACTATAGCCGTATAATTATTAGGTATCTAAATTGATTGCTACTGATAAAAACATTAATATGTAAAATCAGAATTACATCGAAATTGGAATGGTAACATCTCATCGAGACTGGACACAAAAACTTCTTCTAAACTTGGTTTTGCGATGTACACAGCAACGTTTCCAAACTCACTCATAAATTGACGACACACTCCACAGGGTGTAGTAATGTATTTTTCTTGGAAAGCAATAACTGCGACTGCCGTGAACTTTGCTTTCCCTTCACTTATTGCTTTAACATATGCTGTCCTTTCAGCACATATTGCTCCAGAGGCAGAATTTTCAACATTGCACCCTTTAAATTTTGTTCCATCTTCACACAGCACACATGCTCCAACTTTAAATGTGCTATATGGTGCATAAGCAAAATTTCGTGCTTCGGCTGCTTCCTTCAATAGATCTTGTGTGACCGTATCTGCAAAAATTATTCTTTAAATATTTATAGCAAAATAAATAAACATAAAACAACGTGTAGGCAAGTAGGTGTAGAAAACTGTTTAATGGATGTGAACCTCTCAACAGCATGGACTATATACATAGTCCTTGTCAATAGTCAACTGATCTGATTAACAAGAAAAGCAGATGGAAAAAACTACATAATTTATTCAGCTTTATATCAGGGAGACATGAATAACTGCCGAGGGGTCAGGTCATGGAAATTCGTTGGGGAAGAAAAGAAAAAAATAAAAATTATATAAAAGTTACAAAGCTTATAAATCGATAAAAATAGAGAAGTCAGAAACGTTGTGATTTAGATTGAACCAATTATTAATCTCATGTAGAGTTTTATGTAAATAATATGGTTCTTTGTTCTATCAGTTTTTGTGATCAAAGTACGAAAAAAACCAGCTGGTCTGTCCCTGCAGTGGCGGTTCTTCAAATCTTCACTTGCTATAGCTTCATGCTAAGTATTTTGAGGAATATTTCCTGAATTATGCAACAACAGAAAAGGCAAATGTCGTCATAAAAATATGTTAAACTACAATTATACATAAAATATATTGAGAAAAAATAAATAGCTCATATTAAACAAAAAAATTTTTAAACTATAACCAAAACTAATTTAAAAAAAAGAGGAACTACAGATAATGAGTATTTGTTATGACTAATTGCTTACATAATGAAGGTAATCTTGAGACATGCAGAGAGCCTTCCACTGAAGGTCTTCCATATTAGCTACTAACTAATAGTTACTTATGTATAGTACAGCTTAAATTAAACTTAACGTAAATAAAATTAAATTAAATTTTGACATGATGTATTCTAATCGAACCTGGTTGGAAGATCCGATGGTTTGAACCTTTTTAATCTTCTGACTTCACCTTCGTCGTCTAACAGTGTGGTTGCCAGATCATTTGGATGCACTTGAAGTTTAGCACTATGAGTTACACTGAACTTTTTGATTTCATCACGCACTAGCGGAACTTTTAAGTCACCATGAATTATTGTATTGGGCACGTACCATGGTGCGTTAACTATTACACGAAGTATTTTATTTTGGAATCTTTGGAGGATTTCTAAGTTGGAGTTACTGGCTGTGCCCCATAGCTCTATCCCGTATGTCCATATCGGTTTCAACATAGTTTTATATAGGAGCAGTTTACTTTCTAATGTCATCCGCGATTGTCTTCCTAACATCCAATACATTGTTCTAAATTTGATTCCTAGTTGCTTGCGTTTATTGAATATGTGTTTTTTCCATGTCATTCTCCTGTCCAGGTGGAAACCAAGGTACTTAACTTCATCTGCTTGAGGTAATTGCACACCGTTAAGCGTTACTGGAGGACAGTTACTTCTGTTCATTGTAAATGTAACATGAACTGATTTGTCTGCATTTGCTTTGATTTTACATTTTTGTAGCCAAGTTTCGATGTCATTTAGGTGTGCTTGCAAATTCTGTATGGCAGAAGGAACTCTTAGAAGCAAGTTGTATAGTGTGTCTAGTGGGAGATGCATACCATTGATATCTTGAAAACCAGCTACAAAGTCTATTAAATGAGAAAATATGTAGATATGTTAGAGCATAACTTAGTAGTAACGAGATCTCAATAGTTAACACGTAAAGTCTTTCTTTAACCATTCGGCCATTCTGTTGTTTATATAATTGATATTAGCTATAAGGATAACACCAAAAACATCTGATTTATTTTCTAAAACGATTCCGTAATACAATTAAAAAATTAAAATTAATATTTTATAATTTCCCATATCCCTTGCCATAGACTAAATACTCCGTGCATACCATATGGCATATATGATCTGTTTTTTTTCTCCATTATTATTTGGATCCAGCGCAAATGAAGAAGGCCAAGAAAAACGTCCCATCGCAAAGAAAAACTCTTTGTAGCGTCTATGACAAGGCTTCGTTGAATATCCAGAAGAAAAATACCCGGAAAAACTACCCCTTAAAATAAGCTGGAAAAAATATCCCGAAAAAAATTCCCCTGGAAAAAATTCTCCCAAGAAAAAACACTAGCACGTTACATTACATTTACATAATAAGGGGTAGACGGCGAACCGATTAGACATAGAACACAAGATGTAAGTAGTCGGTTAAGGACATTAAAAACTATATGTGAAAACTTTTCATTGCTTTATATGTATCATAATTATTCTTGCGTCCACGTGCAAAACCAATTCGGTAGTAGATACATTATAGGCTTTCTTTAATAATTAAATATGGCGAAAATATTTACCACAAAAAAAGCAAGAAAAGATATCGAAGTACCTATGTTGTTATAGAAGTAAGGTTTCGATAAGTCAAATATTTTTTCTTCCTTCGCCACTTCGATCTAAAACGATACGAGTATATTTCAGTTTTGTTTGCAGTTTTACAATGTACGGTAATTAATATAAAACGATACCTAATATGTAGTTATTTATGTACCAAGTCAGTAAAGTGATTCTTTATCGAACGAGTCTGAGATTATGAGCCGAGCGAGCGAGGCGAGTAAAGAGCGAGTTCGATAAAGACACTTTACTGACTGCATACAAACTTTTATCGCCAACCGTAAAAATTTATAATTTAAAAAAATGGAGATAATATAACTTATCACATTTTATTATGACAAAGTTAATAGATAGAAAAATAACAGCGAATACAAAACAAATCTACTTATTATTTGTTATAGTAAACGTGAACGTGCACCCTGACGCATTATAAAAATTAATTCCTGAAGTCGAAGGAGTTTGCATTGAAAATGTTTGAGGATTATTATCTATGTTAATGATTTGATTATGTGAATCTTCAGTAGAATTATCAATGGTAACATCAGTTTGACCTTCACCTAAAATCGTCTTTGCAATTTTCGTTTTATTGAGCACAGATTCCTCGACATAGGACTCTGCAATCGTGTCGCTTTTCCACCCTCCGTGGCGTTTTAAATTTTCCTTACTGCCGCCTGCATTGGCAAAGAGAGTGGCGGACGTTCGACGGAAACAATGTCCCGTGATGGTTCTGGCAAATGCAGATAGTTGGCAATTTTGCTTGGTACACTTCCAAAAGGATGGATTCCAACTGGCTGGACTGTGCATTTGCCATTTCTATAAGTTAGGAAAAATCGGTCATGGGGCGTCTGCTTAGGACGCAGAGCTAAATATTTGTTAAATAATTCTATGGATTTTACTTTTCCTTCAAACACTGAAGTGATCACAAATAATCGAGGCCTGTTGGTCTTTGTTTTAGTTAGATGAACAACCAGAATTGTTTCTTTGTGCTCTATGTCACTTACTTTTAAATTCAGAAGTTCATCATTACGGCAAGCCCCAGCAATGCCAATCACAACACAAATCTACAATAATTACTACATTCATATCAAATTGGTTTTGAAAAGTTTGCATAAATTACCTTCATCATCAAGTAGATTTCATCCGGTGCATTTAGTAAAAATTTAAGTGTTTCTTCTTGTGAAAGAGTTTTGGACTTTTTTGGAATATGATTTCTTCTTGTTTGTTTTAAAAACGCCGTAAGTTTTTATAGTTACTAATGTTAACGTCATTTTTTGCTGAAAGGGTTTATTTTACCACGGAATAATACGACCACATCGAAGAAGGAGAATACTCTTTCGATAAATCGAAAAAATACGCCAGTAAAACGTTTTCATTATATTTTTTCTACTCCTACTACTGAAAGTTGATCTTTCTAGAAGGTTTTTAATGCTGAAAGCAGTTGTTTTTCGCAAGTGTGCGGCAAAGTGACCAAAGTGTGTTGCAAAGTACTTTAGAAGAATAGAAGAAAAATACGGAATCGTAACAAATAGCTGGGAGGGCAGTGCCCCTTTGCCCTCCTTGTACCAGCCGCCACTGGTGGTCACTATTTTGACCACATATCACAAACTCTAACTCTAGTAACTAAGTTAGTGATTTGTGATTTGACCAAAACCACTACACCATTAAGTTCGGAGGTCTAAGGAGTATTTAGTCTGTGTTAAAAAGATTTTTTGTTTTAAATTTGTGTCGCATTCCCTTGGTAAATGTCGACGAGATCGCGAGCCTTCACTGACCACTGCCTATAAAAAAATACTGACTGAAAGGTGAACGCAAAAAACTTTTCATTTTAATACAGGTACTACATTTAAATATGTATATAAATATTTATTTTCATTTATTTAACAGTACATATATTAATATCTAAGAAAATAATAGTAATTTGTTTATCTTATCTGATGATGATTCTTCAAAATTCTTCTATAAATTCATGTGTGAACAAACTTAACATTCAAAATAAATATTTAAACAAAAATAATAAATATAACACTACCACTCAAAACGAACATTTACGTGTTAATTATTTTACTGCTACCTACTCGTAAAACGTCTCTTATTTGCACAAAGTGTTTGACTATTACATATCTTTTATTTAACTGTTCACCTAATGCGAAATTATCAACGCCGCAAGGCCATGTATGAATGTGCTGCAATGATTTATGCAGTTATTATTTATTTATTTATGTAAAAATAGTAATAAGAACAGTATAGCACAAATTGCAGGGGCGCCTTTCTTTGCTTTTGCTTATGGAAGCCAATTTTAGTCTTCTACGAAAACGTCCTTGAAAGCAAAAAATCGCTTGCAAAAAAACATTGCTGGAATAAACACCCCGAAACAAATCATTTGAAAAAAGCTCCGGTAAAAACATGCTTCAGTAAAAACATTCCCGGGACAGACCAACCCCGGTGAAATAATTTCCCAGAAAAAACAATCCCGATAATATCTCCTAAACAAAAGCATGTGAATTTTTTGCTGGTGGATCACCGTATAATCAAGAAAGTGCTTCCCCTGCAAAAGGATACGTGTTATTTTCTTGCGATCAAATAATATGAATAAGGACGAATTTCCTTTTGAAATTATTTGCGTAAATGTCTAACAAGATTTTTTAGTGCGAATTTATTAGTTTGAAAATATTAATTTTTAAAATCTCCGTTAAGGAGAAAAATGGGCGAACAGGTCGCTGGTACTTTTCCATACTTTTTACGTTTTAACGATTCGCGCGCTGACTAAATAACATTGCTTTTAAAAAAATTAAAGCAAGAAAAAACAATGAAAATAGGTAAACGCCCCAGCGGTGATTTGAACTTGCGACGATAACTTCGGCTAACCGTATGGAAATTAGATGCGCTTCGAACTTCGGTCCAAAATTGCTACAAAAGCTTTATTTTAAGAGTTATCATAAATATACAAAAAATAAAAATAGATTTTTTAAGTAGAGCTAATTGATAAGCGTAGTTAAAAATCACGTAACTTCCGAAAAACGCGTTGTTGAAATAATATATAATAATAATGAAATAATTAATCTATTTCAACTAATTTTAAAATTTCTGGAGGGCGTGAGAGTAAAATTTGGGAGATTAGTAAAAAACAAATTTGTAGTTAATTGCAACCTCTATCGGCTCAACACGTTTTGAAAAAATGGGCTGGGCAGTTTTTGAGGTTTTAAGTTTTTGAAAACGTCTAAAATTTTTTCTACAATTTTCATATTTCGAAAAATATTTTTACATCACTTGATTATACGGGTTATTAAACAATATATTGGTAGGATGTTTTGTTATTGAGTAATCAGGCATTAAAGTCAAAAATTTCAAAAATTCGCAGCGGCCTTCAGCATTCGGTAAAAAAAGCATTTGATTTACCTTTAAATGCATTACACCGCTATGTAAAACACATATTTAGTTTCCGTTTCCGGTTCCAATTAAAAACCTTCTGCAGAACTAACGACCTACCTATAAAAAACTTCTACATACTAAATTTGATGAAAATCGGTCAAGGAGTTCTGAAAATATATGGGAACGAACGCGCCGACCCACCCACAGAGCGACATTTTTTCAACCACTTTTTTGGATTCCTTGCACCCCAAAACGTGTTTCCGTTAAAATCTAAAATTCGAATATTAGCAAAAAATCATAATTTTCCTTAATTCGGTAGAAATATGAGAAAGTAAAAAGATACTTTTTAATATCAGCAATGCGTTTTCGCGAAGTAACGCGATTTTAACTACGCCTAAAAATTAGGTTTAGTTAAGAAATATATTTTCATTCTTTGCATATTTTTGATATAACTTTTCAAATAAACTATTTAGAGCGATTTTTAATCCGAAGCCCGCAGTGCAATATCTAATTAGCTCGAGGGCGGTTACCTTGCTCCCATATGGTTTAGTCGACCTTATCGCTGCCTACTATGCCTACAGCTACGGCACGACACCCTATTGCACAGGTTATAGCAAATTCCCGCTGACGCATTACCTTTTTTGAATATTTATTCTCTCTTTAATTTTTGCAAAAAGTGGAGAAAGTACCAGTGACATGTTTCACCCATTTTTTCCTTAGGTTTACAGATTCACAAGGTCCTTGCAAAATTTAAGTCACTTCACTTGCGCCTCAGGAAATCAGAATAATATCAAAAGTTCTATAGAATTCTATAAGAAATATATACTGAATAGGGATTTACGCAAATTTAATAAAAACAAAAAGTATTTATTGCGTAACTACGTGTAGGGACCTGGCCGCCACGTACTAATTGTCATGGGGTTAGGCGACAATGATGAATTGACAAAGTATTAATTATTAAAACAAATTCTAATTTGGTCGCCACTTTCTGCGATTCGATTACTGGGAATTTCGGGTATATCTTTTCGCGCCAAAATAAAAGTTCACACGTGCTTAATGAACTTAAGTAAAACTATAACTTTTCATGTTTTATTATTGTTTTATTACTGGTCATAAACTTATTGTTTTACTGTTATTACCAAGTCATTTTTAAAATCTTATCATAAACTTAGCACTATGTCCTTATGGTTACTCCATAATATAATACCGTATTAGTGAAAAATCTAATTAAAAGGTCAGCTTGTTTCTAAAAAGATGTTGGCATTTTTACTTGCAGTAAAATAAAAATTGCAAAGTTAACATTTTAAACGCGTTAGTTAATATTTAATGCAATCAGCTTTAAATTTATACAAATAACGAGAATCTTAAATAATGGTAAAAACTGAAACGGTAATTTTAAATAGTGAAAAATAATATATGTAAATAAAGAAAACAATATTGTTGCAATTTTAAAATATAAAAAATATGCACAAATATGATAAAATTTAATGGAAATTTATACTGACCTAAACTTTCAAATTTCACTTTTGGTAATGCGCAGGTTGGCTTGGACATGTTTAAATTGATGTTGCTAAAGTTTTATTAACAAGAGTAGCGAAGACACAATTGTTTAATTATAATAAGTATGAACAGCCCACTTTTAAATGAATCACTAGCTATTATACGTCTACTGGCCAACAAAGTTGACGATTAACTGGCAAACTCTGCCAAGTTTTGTATTCTATTTCTATCTAAACCTGACTAAACGCTACTGTACTAATAGGAAAATAGAATTTATATTAATCATTAAATGATAAATAATGCATCATATAGTTAGTTTGTGATTAATATAGTTTAAACTATATTTTGTAGCATTTTTGTCTTTTCATTTACATTACAATGGAAACAGGAGTAAACCACCATTTTTCTAATAATATGTACTACTACCTAGTATATTTTCAGCAAGGGAAAATAATGAAATAATAATGTATATTGTTCCTGTTATCTTATCGTTCCTCTAATCCAACTACTGCGTCATATTTTGCATATGCAGGGGATTTAATTTTATTTTTAATCTAATTGGGATTTAATATATAAAAATATTTAAAGTAAAATATTTTCAGTTTCAAATGCCGTGCCTATAAACCCGAAGGATACTAAATAAAGCCAAAAGCCATGTAAAATTAATATAATCACTAGAAGTAACATACTTAACGATATTTGTCATTCTGTTGCTAATCTGTTGTTGCAAAAAACATATAAATATAATTTTTCATCTGTTGTTTGAGATTTGGAACTGTAGCACTTAATCACAGTCTGTGATAAAACAATTGAGCTTATCAATAAGCTGCCACAACCTCAACAATAGTATTAATTATTTACGTTATAAGGCCGGGAGATGACTTATTACATAACGAGGCGAGATGTTTCCGGATGAGGCGACGAAGGAGCCGAATTTGTAATTTCGAGACGAGTATTGTAAGATCATCTCACGGCCGTGGGATGTACAACATTTTATTTCATCATACTGTATCGCTTTCTTAAATTTTTAAATAAAGGATAATATTTTTACTCAAGCAAATTATTAAGGATAATCTGGTTGCCTTATTTAGAGTAACGATAGCAAGGCAACACTTCCCAGCCTAGTACTGTAATGTGTCATTTTCCGGACTCAAATTAATGACGTAAAGTAGTGTACGGTGGACAGTATGAAATAAAATATATTGCGATTGACCTCACATATTCTGAGCCAATAAAATCACTGCATTTTAGAAACGTGAACCAATTTAATTCTGATTACACTGACAATTGTCCTACTAGCGGGTGATTGCCAGTGCATGCAGCTCTACTAGCCTCTTGGTAGATGCCAGAGAAGATAAAACATTTTAACCACCATTACCATGTCAACCGTAGTTGATTACTAGATATTATTTTGTAATCTACAAAAATGGCACTTGTGGTATTATTTATGTGATAATTCAATTGCGAAACTGCTTCCAAATACTTAAATATTACTTAAAGCACAATCAAGGTTTTGAGGACCACTCATGAAATCTATCTAGTTGAAGCGTCCTAACAAGGACGAAACGCGTCTTAGGTTGTTCCTGCTTGTGAATGCGAACATCTTTAATTTTTAATAAATATAAGCAATGATATCAGAACTAGAAATCAAATAATGTATACTGGCGAAACCCGTAGGTTATGCCCTACGATGTTTTTGTTTCTGTTTTTCAATAATACATAAGCTAATTAAGTAAGTAGCGCAGCGGACCGCGGATTGATTTCCAAGTTTTATGAATTATACAGGATGTGGGAATCACGCTTATTTGAAAAGATACGACGATGGTTAAACTAGAGAAAATTTATGGAATGTTATGCTCACTAATAATCTGAAAAGAAATCGGAGCTACCTTTCTTAGTTTCTGAATAAATTAAAAAAAACTGAAATTTTGGATTTTTTGTTGTCGGCTACAACTCATTTATCATTTATGTTACATAAGGTAAAAGTAAATAACAGTAGTGTTTTGTTTTACTTTCATCAATTCATGGCCTACTAGAATTTGTTCAAAATAAATTAAATGACGTGGTCTTTCCATGGCACTCTGATGAAATTTTAATTTTCTGTAATAAAACGCTCAAAACTTAAACAAAATGCAAAGCGTGACACATCGTTGAAATCAGAATTAAAAACTCTATTCAAATATGAAAAAATTTAAAATGCCGACCATAAGGAAAAAAAAGTTGACAGTCAATATGTAATATAAATGAAGAAGAAGTGTTATATATAAAAATTTCGTTATTGAGAATCTTACATATTACTGTATCTTCTATAAAATATTACAATATTTGTATTAAATATTTGTTTTCTTTACCTTTGAAGTGTATCAATTTTTGCTCTCCGCCTTTGACGCCACTTCACGAAAAGTACAGTATTTTTAAAAAGATTGCACATTAACAACTGCAGATGGAAAAGCATAAACATAGTAGTTGCTTTCTTTGGTAATAATTTCATTATAATTATAAACAAAAATACCGCGCATACTTTTAAAGAAATGAGGTTATGTACAATTGGAAAGTTAAGCAATGTGAAGTTGGCTTAACGATAGCGCTGTCTTCGTCTTCTGTTGCATTCGTCACTTTTCAATTGCAGCGGACTAATGTAAGGATTCATTAATCCGCTAAAGTGGATACCGATATATACACTTTAGCTTGAAATAAGGATTGACTCGACACGATCGGATGGAGTTTCCATCCGATGGAGTAGTCGAGATAAACGCACTCACAGGGCATAAAATTTCACCACTTCTCTATAATTTAACCATCGTCGTATCTCTCCAAATAAGCGAGATCCCCATCGTTAACACGCAATTTGATACATCTTGTATAGTAATTGCTGTAATTCTTTCTATGTATATTAAATCCGAATTTCTTTGACCTGTCTTAATTTGAGAGAAATACGGCTGCAGCTGAGATTATGCAACCCAAACAACGCGCGATGTGTATTATTTTTTAAAAGTTGGCAGGAATTGAGCATAGTACTTCTCCTGGACTTTTCAATACTTACAAAAGTAACTCCCCCTCTGATGTGTGGCGATAAAAAGTTTCAAATCTTTTTTCCTTATAAAAATAAGAGTATCAACTTTTTGAAAATCTGAATTTTTTTTGGAAAAAGAAGCGTTGGAATTACAGAAAACTAAACATGAGAGGACAAATAATTTATCCATCAAAAATTGTATGCACACTACACAGAAAGAAGATTTAACGCCAACAGGGGCTGGGGTCTGTAACCAGCATCAATTGCGATTAAATTTTTGCTTTTAGATACACAAATTAGCAATATATCTTTACGAATGCAGCCTAGTTTAATACCATTTGCTATGCTTGTTTCTTGCTATCTTCAATCTTCAATTCAGCAACGAGAAGTCAAATAAGAGATTGCGCTAAAGTCTAAATACCAATCATAATTATTATTATCTGATACATTTTTTAATAGATATTACGCAAGTTAATTACTTCAACAATATTTAGTTATTTTAACCTTCTACGTATTTTAGCATGTTTACATGCTATTGTCAAAGGTTATATTAGAAAGTAAACAGTTAGTGTTGTTATAGCAATGAACTTGGTGACTTGATCTCGGTATAATTGTCTGCAGATGACTTGATTTCTTATTCCAAAATATCCAATAGAAGAGAATTTAAAAGATCAATTTGCTCAATCATTAACGGTATAGTTTTTAAATGTTTGTGAATTTCAAAAGCTTCTAGTTTATCTAATTTACGTTTATCATCACAAAAGTGTAAACATTTTGTAGTGCGTTATCAGATGTCAATAAATTATTGTTTTCTAATAAATAAATTTCTAATTGTGTGGCCTCTACATACCGAATTACAATGCGAACAATAATAAACAAACAATTTTAATATTAGGTATAAAGAACACGTACGTTGTTGCAAATACAAATACTCACATTAATCCAATTACGCTAAACACTTACTAGAACACAATCATTCAATGACATCTAATAACACTATAAAATGTTTACACTTTACAATACAATGCACACTTTACTACAATAAAGGTTTAGTGCGAGTGCGATGTTGAGTTGTTCAACTCTAACTCGCACGTGAATTGAAATATTATGTGAATAGACTTTACAAATCAGCAAAAACAATTCTGTTTCATAGCCTTAGATGCGGTAGAGGAAGCGATTTATCCGATAATAAAAAGTAAATTTTTATAAATTTAATGGACTTTAAGGAGCAGTATTAATTTTCTTGGTACAATAGTTCATGTGCGGTTGGGAAAACGTTCATGTAATGGCCGCTTTTTGATATAATTTGCCGCCATTTTGAGTTGACCCACCTTCGTACTTGAAAATCTCAAGAACCCCCCCTCACCCAACTACCTTTTCTGGAGCCTCAAAAAATGTATAAATATTTTTACTGAATACCTCGGGTACGATTTATATAACAATTTTTGTATCCCATCCATGTAGGTTCAGTAGTTTAGCCATTATAGATAGTGCGTGGGTGGTCTGTTACAAACTGTATAGTAAAAATGACTACAAAGTTACAAAATAAACAACATAAAGTACCCAATAGTACAATAAACAAACGATTCACAAACGACTTCACAAATTATTCAACTCATACTTGCAGTTGGAAATTCTGCGCAATCCCTCGTAGGTAAGCCAATACTGGTCTATTGCCGTAATAATTTCATCGACCATTTTTAATATCTTATTATTTAAATGCTAATGCTACTTACTAGACAGCTTGTTATTATTTTCTATGGACGCATCCAATTGACCGCGTCCATTTGACGTATAACACATTAACTATATGAATCTTCAAAAATTAAGATACTAATAATACCTTCCCGGCCTTACAAAAGACGAAATTGTAATATCGTCGTCTGCGTTGATCTGTGTGCGTCAGAGTTATAAATCAGCCTGGCAGTTATTACAATTTTTTACTCGGTCTTTCAAGGTGAATAACGTAACATCCTTATGCATATGATCTTTTTTATCCGCCAATTTTAGATACACCCTGTAGATACGTGGGAAAGCCTTTATCTTTTGAATGAAAATTGTGTATAAATGATTTTTTTATATTGCCTATTGATGTCGGTGTGCTATGACACGATTCCCTGGTATTTTATTACTTAATAGTTATTTATGTATTAGTGCGCGAAATTATATTTTGGTGCTTGAGAATGAAATCATTCGAAAGCATCAAAGAAATTTCGCGCACGAGTTGCATACATTTTTACTACAGACTTACCGAAATAATGAAAAAAAATTAAGTAAAATCATAATAAAATACAAAAATAAAGATTTATCCTATCGCAATCTAGTATGTTTCTTTGTTGCTACGGAAACAAAATTTAACAAATATTATTTGTCAGTTATTTTTTCCTAAACAAGTTTGGTCGGCGTCCTTTTTAAAAAACCTAGTTTTAAATGTCGTCATGCACAAAACATTTTTCGCTCTAGTGCGCGAAATACTTCGTGCACGTTGTCAAGATAAACAACTCCAATGTGACATTTTGCATAGTGAAATTTATGTAAAAGTGTCATCATTTTTTGACGTCTGTAGAAAAAAAAACTATGACGCTGTGTGCCAACTTCAAGCAGGTAGGAAAATTGGTTATCAAAATGACAGGTGTGCAGACTGACGGTGACGTAAGTCTGAATTTCCAGGTAGTTTTTGTAATAACGAAATGAAAATGCTGTTGGTGTGTGCAGCTGAATGTTAAAGATACAAAATATAGATACATATAATTACAATGAAAATTAGTCTTTACCTATATACATTCATATAGCGTATGGTGACAGTGGTGTAGAAATTTTTAGGGTAAGTAGGAGGTTATGGTTTACTCTTATCTCTCTGGAACTGTATGTTGTGTGCTGTTATCAGCGGATATGGTAATTAGCAAATGTGTTTTCTTTTAGAAATGGCGTACCGAATTGTTACCGTCTTATTAGTGCTAGCTGTCACTTGTGTCAATACTCAGCTTTATGGAAATAAAAACAATTACCGAACTGCTTGTCCCAATCTATATCACAGGACTTTCCGGGGCTTCGTTCCTCGAGGAAACCTAACTGCAGGTAAAGGTTTAAAATTTAAGCCGAGTAGTGATTATTCTGTATGTAGAACGGATGTCTGGCAGTTGGTTTCATTTTAGAAATATAATTAATCATCTGTAATTTAATTTATCAATATATGGTAAAGAAATTTATAGTTTTGAATCTAAACTATAATTAGATGTAGTGAACTCATCAATAATTTGTATTTGGAAATGAAGATGTTTACTAGGTGTATTAATTGAAAAATTTGACATTTTGTGAGAAGAGTTCTGCAATAATTACAAGTTATACGAATTACAATGCAATCGCGAATTACAATGCAATCGCGTGAGTGCAAAAAAAAACTCTGGTAGGTGTTGCATATGCTATTTCTGCTATGCGCTTGTCAAAAGTGAAGAGAAATTCCATCCATAATTGGAAAAAATTAGAGAACCAATTTTTTAGAAGTTATCTGTGATTAGTATCTGATAGTATTAAATTTTATTTTTTCTAATGCCTTTGCTATTGTTTGGATAGATTATACTTTTTGGCACTAGTGTTTCAAAACATTTGTTTGCACTAGAGCTTAAAAATATTTTTTTTGTGCTAGTATTTAAAAGTCCATTTTCGACATTTCGTCACTTCTGATACGTGTGTAGAAAAGCGAAATATGTATAAAAAGTAGGAATCATCGCATTGAAATGTAGAAACACCCATGCACAGTCTCACATAAATAAATGCAGTAAAGGTTTTGTAAATCTCTTGGTTTAGATAGTTTTTGGTATTACAAGTTCTGAAAAACCGAACTTTATAAGTATTCCAGTTTTTACTTGCTACAATTTAAAATTATACCTAAGGGTGTCCCAGGACGTGCAAGACAGGAATTAACTCGATTATTACGCAAGATGCAGAAACATTCTTTAAATAAAAGTTGTAGGGGACTAAGAGGACCACATTATTTTCAGTTATACAGGGTGTTTCAGATGATCGTTGACGATGACGAAAATATACCCAATATTTTAATCTGGCTACAAATAAAAAATCAAGAATCCTATTGAGATTTTATCTTTGCTCCCTAAAAGTATTTGAACAAATCATCAACAGAAAGTTATTTGCACACATGCAGGGACTGATAACTAGTGCGCAGCATGGTTTTATGTCAAAACGGTCAACAACCAAATATTTTACAAATAATGTTTAAAGGAAAACAAATTGATGCTATTTATACAGATTTTGTCAAAGTCTTCAACAAAGTAGATCAGCATATTATTCTCTTAGATAAAATCACCCAGTTTGGCATTTAAGGACCTTCGCTTCAGCTGTTTAGGATCTATTTGCACAACGAACAATATTACGTTTTGATTAATCATATGCTGTCTCAAAAATATGTCGCCGGTTCAGGAGTGCCACAGGTGATAGGGCTCTAATTTGGGGCCATTGTTCTTTTTGTTATTTATTAATGATTTATCAACTAAAGTTAGAAATTCAAAATGTCCCCTATTTGCCGATGATATGACACTGTACAGAAATGTTACCTCTAAAGACGATTCATGTCAGCTACAGCAAGATCTATCAAATGTAACGGAATGGAGTTTCGGGCTTCCCACTGATCCTGGACAATCTGGAAATGTGGAAAAGTTAGGGAATAAAAATTTCAACTTGAAATCGTGGATTTTAACCAAACATTGACAAAAGTCTTGCTTTTTCTCGATTTTCACTAAAAACCTGATTTTCGGTAGTGTAGATATAATATTAAGAGTAACAGAATTTTATGCTTGGACAAACTTTAAAATTTTTGCTTGTAATAAAAATTTTTAAATTGCTGTTAAAACTTTTGTTCTTTAAGGAACCAATGTACGTGTTTGTAGGGTCATTTTTTTAATTAGTTGTCTTTGTTACATTTGCAGGAACTTATTATTAGATATCGGCAAAAGCACTAAAATACAATTTGTTATGACTTGTTTAATTTAAAATTTATTGTGGTACCTTCAAATGTTCAGAAATCTGGAGTAGCACCTAGTAGCAGACTAAACATGACGACACAGTGCTGCCATCTATAGGGAAAATTCTTTAGAAGTAGTTGGGGAAGTCTGGGGGAAGCTGGGAAAGTTCAAAGGAGGTGCGAGGCATTTGTTTTTCGATATATGTTTAAGATAATAATCTAAGCTGTTTTGAAGAACGTTAAGTTTTCGTCCCTTCTAAGAAAACTGTGTTTTTCTCAGAAATTTTCTAATGTAAGCATATTAAAGTTCTATATGATTGAACAGAGGAGAGAAAATGCCATTGATGTTTAAATATATACAGGGTGAATAAAAAGTAAGGAACATCGATGCTACAGCCTTAAATAATAACTTTACGAAAAAAAGTTTCTAACAAAAGTTTCCTATCAAGTTTTTTGCCACAATTTGGCATTTTCATTTTTTTTTCAATTGTCATATGTTTTAGCTATGACGTCTTTGACATTTTTTTTAATTGGCAACCTATTTTTTTTATGGCATGACCAGTTAGTGCTTTTTATTCTCTATACAGCCATGTAAAAATATCATACAGTTGCATAATAAAAATTTCAAGAAAAATCACGATAAACATTTAATTTTGTCACTGACAACATTTTTCATCAGGTACACTTATTGCAAGATAAACAAACGACAATAGCAGGCAATTGTTTGAAAATGTTTAAAATTGAACAAATGCAAATCTGTAATGTCAATTCGGTGACAGTTAGCATTAATAAGTGATTAAAATTTGGTCTGTGTCTTGTGTTAAATACGAATTTCTAATCATGGTACGTTTAACAGAAACTGGACGTATCGAGATTTTGATGATGATCGGGTACGGTGATAACAAGAGAACTCACGACGATGTGTACGCTTTATTTAATACTGTACATCCAAATCGTGAACCTGTTACGCAGTCCACTGTAACCAAAATTAATAGAAAATTTAGAGAAACGGGCCACGTCAAAGATTTGGATAAAATTGGCCATCCAAAAATAGCAACAGACGATAAAATGTTGGACATTGTGCTTACAGTTTCCGAAAATCCTCATACTTCAACTCGACAATTAGCCCTGGATAATAATGTTAGTCAAGGAACTGTACTGAATATTTTACATAAAATTTCATCCTTATAAGGTTAAACTTGCTCAAGAATCAAGAATAACGACCCACAGTTTGTGAATTCTATTATCTTCTACGACGAAGCCACATTTTCTTTAAATGGAGCTGTAAATCGGCACAATTCCCGTTATTGGTCGTGACATAACCCACATTGGATGGAAGAATTACACACACAGTATCCACAAAAGTAAACGTGTGGCCGGGAACTATAGGAGACAGAATTCTTGGTCCTTTTTTCTTTGATGCCACATTAAATGCTGATTGGTATTTGGATTTTTTGAGGTTGGAACTTGTTCCCGCGTTAGCTGTTTTATTTCCAAATGCAGAAAATCCGGACACGTCGAACGATAGAATTTGGTTGGAACAAGATGGTGCTCCACCTCATTATGGTATTCATGTTCGTCAATATTTAGATGGAATTTTTACAAATAGGTGAATAGGAAGAAGAGGACATATTGAGTGATCAGCGCGATCTCCGGATCTAAACCCGCTTGACTTCTCTTTATGGGGCCATTTTAAAAGTGCAGTGTACAGACCAGACAGTTTGGAAAATCTAAAAATTCGTATCCGCGAGCATATATGAGCAATATCACCTGCTACAGTTCAAAATGCAGTTCGAGGATTTTCTTATCGTATTGCCCACTGTCAGGCAGTGAATGGCGAACAGTTTGAACATTTGTTTTCTTAAATTGATGTTAAATATGATTTGAAACTAGTTTACTAATTTGTGGACCTGCTATTGTCGTTTGTTTATTTTGCACTAAATGTACTTGATGAAAAATGTTGCCAGTGACAAAAATAAATGTTAATCGTGATTTTTCTTGAAATTTTAATTATGCAACTGTATAATACTTTTACATGGCTGTATAGAGAATAAAAAGCACTAACTGGTCATGCCATAAAAAGTATAGGTTGCAATTTTAAAAAAATGTCGACGTCGTAGCTAAAACATATGACAATTGAAAAAAATGAAAAACGCCAAATTGTGGCAAAAAACTTGATAGGAAACTTTTGTTAGAAACCTTTTTTCGTAAAGTTATTATTTAAGGCTGTAGCATCAATGTTCCTTACTTTTTATTCACCCTGTATATTAAATAAATTAATAAATTCATTAAATTATTCCTTAGTATGGTGTTTAAGTGGAGGAGCGGAGGCAAGTTTTATCTAGCCATCTGAACTTTGCCGCATTGGGTTTACAATGGCTAAATTATTTTATTATTTCCAACATCAAAGTATATACTGTCATTTAAAAAAATAAAAATTGTGCAATGTTTTGTTAAACCAAAATGCTATAAAAATATTAATGGTGCCCACAGAAAGCATCCACTCCATCATACAAATTATATACAATTGTTTTGAATATCTGTACAAATACAAAAGTTATTCATTGTGAGCGGTTATCGTGAAACACTCTGTATAAAAATTGCAGTAAACCTACTAGTCAAAAATCGTTCTGTCAATTTCAAATTGCCAAAATTTTTACTGTTTATTAGTTTACTACAAAAAAATATAACACCACTTACCTTGCTCTTCAGTAAATTATTTATGATAGCGTTTACTCTTTGTCTATGTGAAAACAAAAAAGAAGATGCATTAACATAAAATTTGGGGAAGTTACATACGTCAGATACACTGAAACTTAATTCGCGGGTATTTGATTTTAAGGGCTTGCGCAAACCTTGGGAAAATCTGGATTTGCCCCATACTTTCCTTCGACTTTTTTAACTTCCCTTGAACTTCTTAAACTTCCCTTAGACTTCTATTGAACTCAGAGTTCCTCGACTTCCCTTGGACTTTACCAACTTCCCTTGGACTTCCCTGACTTTTCTAAGACTTCCTCTAACGTGTACACCAAACTTCCCGTTGTAAATTTAACAGTAGATTTTATAGACAAAACCGAAACAATTGAGCCTAGCTTGCCTATATCAAAAGTGCTTCCCTAGGGAAATTCAGCCCTTCCAAGAAAAAAAAAATAGCTTTTTGGGATAACTCTGAAGCAGTTTGACATACAGATACAACAATAATATATGGTACTAAGTTTTTTATTGGATAGGAGCACTAAATACGTGGAGTTGAAAGTTAAATGATTACTCTTAAGAGTTGAGATTATCTAGACTTACACAATGGAATACTTTTTTATTTCGCAAAAGCATCTTTTGGAGAATTGTAAAACAAAGCTTTTGAACAGAATTTCATTTACTCTAAAAATGTTGGCAGTAACAACCTGTGACATCACAAAAAGAAGAGTAAAGTACATATTCAGTACTTCATTTTTAATCTTCCATAAGTTTACATTAAATTTCTAAAATTACAAATAACAAATTTTTATTTTTGATAAATACGAAAGTTCTAAGCTTGATGTGCTTAAGTATTTTATGAAGTAGAAGCAAACGTGACTGTCATTTTTAGTATGACATTAGCCACAAATATCGTAATTACCAAAATGAAAGAAAGTAATCTGTATTAAATTTTCTGCTACAAAATAAAAAAAACTTTTCTCTGGTTTTCTATATCTGCGTCCAGATGACTTGATTTCTTATTCCAAAACGTCCAATAAAGGTAAATTTAAGAGATCAATTTGTCTATCATTAACGGTACAGATTTTAAATGTTTGTGAATTTCAAATGCTTTTAGTATTATATCCAACTTACATTTATCATCACAAAACTGTAAACATTTTATAGTGTTATTAGATGTCATTGAATGATTGTGTTCTAATAAGTAAATTTGTAATTGTGTATTATATTAATATATTAATTAGTGTATCAATAAGTTCAGTATTATAACCATTATTGTATGCAATTTGTTGTATAATCGAAATTTCATTATTATAACTAATTTCATCTAAAGGAACCGTTAAAGCTCTATGTATGATAAACGTAAATTAGATATACTGGAAGCATTTGAAATTCACAAACATTTAAAATCTGTACCTTTAATGAATAAACAAATTTATTCCTTAAATTCACTGTTATTGGACGTTTTAGAATGAGAAATCAAGTCTTCTGGACGCAGATATAGAAAACCAAGATCAATTTATGAAGATTTATTGTTTCTATAGCAACACCAACTGTTTACTTTTAATATTGCCTTTGACAATGACGTGTAAACACTTTGAAATAGGTATAAGGCTAAAATAAAAAACCTGTTGGAGTTGAGAATTGTTTTATTTTTAAATAATATAAATAAAGTAATAATTAACAACTGCAACAGATATTTATTTTATCCTTATATGGTCTATTCACTTGAAACCTAAATTGTCAAAGTTGGTAGCATTGTGGCATTGTCATTATTAAAGACAAGATTAAAAGTAAACAGCTGCTGTTGCTATAAGAACAATAGAATAGTTAATAATAATATTTATTGTTGAAATTGCTAATTATTGTTATTGTGATTTTTCGCAGGTACATTTACGGAAGTTCAAGAAGTGACTCTCTTACCGCAATGTGTAATAAAATGTTGTTTAAAGGAGGATTGCAATGTTGCATTTATGACGGACGATAAGTGTTATCATGTAACTTGTGTTAGCAGTGAGCTTTGTGCTCCTATCCTTAGCCTTAATCCAGATTCCATTGAACATGTTTCGATGGTCTTGGTTAGACCTGTATTAGGAGATGACTCCTGGGCAGATGTTATTGAACAAGGTACCTACATTACAATCTTAATAACTTGCTTATGTCATTTAATTTTTAATATAATTAATTTGTTTTCGAGGTACACTATTGGGATCTCTATATGTAAAAAACATGTTTCAACAAATTCCTGACTAAATCCTTTCTAAAACCAAAATATTTCTTATTAAAAGTTGTGCATTTTTTCAATACCTTTATTTCCATATTTCAAGGCATAGAAAGCTGTAAGAAAGTGTTTTTAGATTTTGCTGTGTTCAATGATAAAAAAGTTACAAGAAAAAAAAAGTATTGTTTTTTATTACCTCAAAAACGAATTATGCCATGTTAAATTTAACAGCTTTGATAAATTTAAAAGCTTTGCCAAATTTAAACCTACCTGCTATCTCTTATAGCAAGTGATATCCCCGCAGTGTGCCTTGAAAACGAATCGCCTTGCATAAAAACCTAAATGTAATTTTTTTAGAATCGCAAAATGATGACGAACCTAGCGGTGACAGAGAAATGTACAGTTTACTTAGCGATCCTCATCGATTAGAAGCTGCATATAAAAATATTTTAGATATGGAGGACTCTAGTTACGAGTACAGCACTAGTTGTAGTGTTGGTATACCTACTACATGTATGCATAATGAGGATTGTATTCAAAATTATCCAAAATCTCGAGCAGGTATAACTAACTGAGTGTGTATTAGTTCAGTGTGGTTAGTTGGGGAACAGAAATAAAATTGAGTGTAAAAAATAAATTCAAATCGTTGTTTGCCAGCGTCTGTACTATACGAATAACGTTTGTGGTAAAAATTATGACAGAGAAGTTTGTTAGTTAATTAATATCAGTAAAAAAAGGTTTTAAATTGTGGCTTAAGCTTTAATCATCTGGCTATCGAAAACTAAGATAGATATCGAAAAACTGTATTGTACCTTTTTTTGTAGAGCGGAAAATTTCCGATCATGTGAGATTAGGAAGTATATTTCTAAATTTAATAGTTTGTGCCCTAGAAATTTTAAGTGCCACCAACTATTAAAAAGCAATAAAAAATTCCATATTCTGGTTGAAAAATTATTTTGTTTAAAAAAGATATGTCGCCTGAAATCATTGCAAAAGAAAGGAATATTAATACAGTTTCAACAATTTTTTTTTATCAACTTTTGTTATAAACAGTTTGTTAGTAACAATTTTATTTAATTTTTAATAACACAAAATTCTCTATAAATTTAGAAACTTGAACCATATAATCAAAGTTGTAAAAAATTGTTTATTGTCATTTACATTTTTTAATTAGCAATTGTTTAAATGATCAAAGCTATATTTTTTTTATGTTCCTTTTCAAAAACAGCGTTATTAATGAGAATTGCAAAAAAATATTAAACATTTCAGCCCTTTTTTTATCATTTTTGATCTTTTTCATTGTTGAAATGAATTTAAAAAATGTGAATTTCAATAATAAATAAATTACTTACAACTTTGATTATATGGCTTAAGTTTACAAAAATATAGAGAATTGTATGAGTTATTGAAAAATTTCTAAAATAGTTAATAACAAATAGTTCATAAAAAAATTCAAAAAATTGAAATTCATTTAATCTTACTTTTGCAATGATTTGAGGTGACATTACATGTATTAAACAAAAAAAAATTCAGCTTTGAAATGGAATTTTTCATTGTTTTTTACTATTTTTAATAGTGGCACTTGGAAAAAGATTTTTAGATTTCTCAATAAAGGAGATACAAAAAGCTACAAATTATAAAAATCATAATTTTACGATAATTACTTAATGTATAATGAAATTTTCAAGGTAACAAAAACATTCAACCCTTAAAATTTTTTATATTTTCGAAAATGTTAACAAATTAATGAAAAAATTTGCTCAAAGTTGTTAAACGTTTCTGTATAATCTGTTGATAAGTTGTAAATTTTTTTAGATATTTTAAACAACATTCAGATTTTTATCTAATTATTTATTAGCCGATGTCTGTAGTCACTCTGAACGGAGCATACCAAGGCACTTTTGATGAATTGCTACGGCCCAAACTATTAAATTTAGAAATATTATGCTTCCTAATTTCGCATGATAGGAACATTTTCCTCTCTACAGAAAACTTTGAACAACATTTTTTAATATCTATCTTAGTTTTCGATAGGATCTTTTTTTACTGATATTAATTAATTGATAAATTTCTCTGTCATAATTTTTACCACAAATGTTATTGAAAGTAGTAACGATTTGAATTTAATTTTACACTTAATTTTATTTCTGTTGAAAGCATTGCAGTCATTATTACTACAATGGACTATACAGGTTGTTGCAAATTGCGTGTTAACTATGGGGATCTCGGCTATTTGAAGAGATACGAGGATGGTTAAATTAGAGAAAAGTTGTGGAATTTTATGTCCACTAATTATCTGAAAACAAATTGGAGCTATCTTGCTTAGTTTCTGAATAAACTAAAAAAACTGAAATTTTGAATTTTTTATATTCAGCTATAACTAACTCATTTGTCATTTATATTACATATTTCTAGTTAACGCATTATTAGGACACTTTTTCATGCTGAATCTAAATTTTTGATCAGTTTTAGTATAACTGTTACCATTGCTAATTTTTGACTGTCAACTTTTTTTTCTTATGGTCGGCATTTTAAATTTTTCCATATTTGAATAGACTTTTAATTCTGATTTCAACGATGTGTCACACTTTGCATTTTGTTTAAGCTTTGAGCATTTTATTACAGAAAATAAAAATTTCATAAGAGTGCCATGGAAAGACCATGTCATTTAATTTATTTTGAAAGAATTCTAGTAGGCCATGAACTGATGGAAGTAAAACAAAACACTAATTTTATTTACTTTGACCTTTAGATGCATTAGGTATGCGAAAATTTCAGGAAACTTTGTTTTGAGCGAAGACAGCAGGTTAAATTATTTTTTACAAAAACAAATGAATGACAAAGTTTCTAACATACACAATTTACTGAAAATTCTACTTGCAGTTTTTATGTTTACAACTGACATAACAAATTTGAATAATAGGTAAAATAAATACAACATATAACACTAAAACTGCACTAATACAAATATTAAATAAATTTTCAATGACACTTTTGTAAAACATGCTCAGAAGCTTGTCTAAATTAAAATCTCTAATCTGTGTGTTAGTAAATGTGTCATTCACTTTTTTTGTAAAAAATAACTTAACCTGCTGCCTATCCTCAAAACAAAGTTTCCTGAAATTTTCACGTACTTAATGTATCTAAAGGTCAAAATAAATAAAATTAGTGTTTTGTTTTACTTCCATCAGTTCATGGCCTACTAGAATTCTTTTAAAATAAATTAAATGACGTGGTCTTTCCATGGCACTCTTATGAAATTTTTATTTTCTGTAATAAAATGCTGAAATCTTAAACAAAATGCAAAGTGTGACACATCGTTGGAATCAGAATTAAAAACTATTCAAATATGGAAAAATTTAAAATGCCAACCATAAGAAAAAAAAAGTTGACAGTCGAAAATGAGCAACGGTAACAGTTATACCAAATCTGATCAAAAATTTAGATTCAGCACGAAAAAGTGTCTTAATAATGTGTGAATATAGAAATATGTAATATAAATGACAAATGAGTTATAGCCGAAAATAAAAAAGTCAAAATTTCAGTTTTTTTTAGTTTATTCAGAAACTAAGCAAGATAGCTCTAATTTGTTTTCAGATTATTAGTGGACATAAAGTTCCACAACTTTTCTCTAATTGAACCATCCTCGTATCTCTTCAAATAAGCGAGATCCCCATAGTTAACACGCAATTTGAAACAACCTGTATATGTGTAACATTTGTTTGATAACATCATATAAAGTTTAAATTTTTTACATTTGAAACTGCAGTACAGCAACGACTTTTCATCTTCATTTAAATCACCATCTGTTGTTTTGTAGGCACTTGTAGATGTAAACCAGATTTTGTAAGAAATCGTGATGCTGTTTGTGTTCTTAGAATGGAATTAAAAGAGAAAGCCATAAGCGGAATAACTGAAGGGTTATTGGATAGTTTATTACCAACATCAAACGTGAGCGCTCCTGTAACTAAAAAACACCTTTCTGTAACTGCACAGTCAAAAGAGGTGAAGTTACCAGAAAGTGATGTTAGCATCACAGCTTTTGTAAACCCGCCTGCTTCTAAGGGTGTGAAGTATCAGTACGATTGGACTTCACTAGCGCAGCCTGCTGGTAGTGCTGCGGTTAAGCATCAAAATGGCGATGAGATGCAGTTATCAACACTTACAGAAGGATTATACACATTTAAGGTAGGTTTTCTTTTCCTTCCTTAGTTCTGTTTTGTAATAGTGGGGAAAAGGTTGGATATACCATTGATACTGCAATGATGTAATGTAATTCCAAATTATAAGTGAAGTTTTCAAATCTGCAAATGTGTAATGTTTTTTTTTTCATTGTTAACATAGGTTAGCGTGTCCAGTGATGATGCTTATGGAGAAACATTTGTAAATGTGACTGTGCTACCACCATCAAGAATAAACAAACCCCCTCAAATTGTTATCACTCCTGCTAATCAAACAGTAAAGCTCCCAAACACGGGAGCAGTTCTAGATGCATCTTTATCTACTGATGATAACGGAATTGTATCTTGGCACTGGGAACTTCAGCAAGGGCCCTTAGGTAATGATTTTAAGTATTAACTGTATTTATTACTACTAAGTTTTCATTAAGTATTAGGAATAAATTTATAGTAAACGACTGTAACAGTGCAATAGTTTTTATTTTAAACTGTTTCTTAGGGTATGAACCCCAACTGAAAGACACTCCTACTCTTCAACTCAATGATCTTACCAGACCAGGAAATTATACATTCAAGTTGACGGTTACAGATACTGATAAAGCTACAAACTCGAGCACTGCAAACATTACTGTGCTTAAAGTTACCGATTATCCTCCGGAAGCAAATGCAGGTACTGTGTTAAGATTTTGCCATAACAGTAGTATGGTTCAGAAATGATAAAGCATTAAATGAAACTGAGGTTTTATAGTATGTTGTTTTCATTTTCTAAGTTGTTAAAATGATATAGGGTGTTCCAGCATTCTGAAACTGGATGATTATGCTTTTAATAATGAAAATATCAAATAATGTTACTATGAATTGGTGTGCAGAATCATAGGCTGCACATTTCAAAAATAATTTTGATTATAAGAAAGTGACGACCAAACTGTATTTTGAAGGTAACACCCTATAGTTTTTACCATTTTTAAATAAGTCATTAAGAGGAAGTTTTACTTTTACAAGAGCTCAGCAGGGTCAACGCGTGGCTGACACGTGCTGCCATCTATTGAATCATATATTTAGATACCAATTTTTTTTTTGATGATTCGAACAATAAATTTAAAAACATAGATAACGGTAAATATTAGCTGTTGCCACATAATAATTAACACCGCATTTGCCCTCTTGATTTAGCTTCAAAAACCTCCCATTGTAGATCAAAATAAAATAAGGTTGTTGTGGTGTAAGCCCAATCGTTTCTGCATTATGCATTATTTGAAAATTTTAACAACTTTGATGGTTTGCCCTCATGGAAAATGTAGCTAATTAGTTCTAATTTACTGAAATTGTTTTTTGTTGTTTAATCTTCAAAACTACTTGATCATTTGAAACATAAACTTGACATACTATACAGTAGGGATGCCGTGATACTGAGTATTTGGCCATTTTTTGGAACTTACTGAATAGTTTTTCTGTGGTCAAAATCACTTTTCGGTACATCCCTACTATACAGGGTGGTTGCTTGTTTGTATTTGCAAATAGCATAATTTAAAGATTTTCTAAAACGGATTGAAAGTTTATTAAATTAGGTTTATTCCTATCTATAGTTAATTTAATAGTTGATCCAATATTACAGTGTATTCATAATTTATAAAAAAAATTTCGTATTATGATGTAATACTGAATTTTTTGTCGACAGACATGTTTCATATGTATAATCAGTTGATTTTGTATTTTTTAATATGCTATGAAAAGTTTGTTTAAAAGTGATATTAACAAAAATTTCATTAAAATATAAATAGTCTTGCTGCCGTCTTATTACAAGTTTTTGGCATTTGACAATACTTTTCCCTGTTTAAGTGTGTAAATCAAACGCACCACCTCAACGAGCAGGTGCGTTTGGTGTCAAACATGAAACGGAAACAGTTAATGCAAAAGTAAATTGAACAGTTTTAGTGTCAATTTGGTAAGCTGGTGTATGAAATTGAACAAAGCTAATAAGTTTAAAGATACAAAAGTATTATATCATAATGTGGAGAACGTTTATAAATTAATGATAAGATAATAACAATAACTTTATTGTAGTTTTTCGTTGTACAAAAATAAACCTTTCATATACATACAAATAATAGTTTAAATTAACCTATCCCCCACATTTTCCATTACTTCCTAATTTAAATATTTAATACTTACGAATAAACTCTTTATTATTGGATTAACTATTAATTACAGTTTATGGAATAATTTCAAGAATACTTTTTCCTTACAAAATACTAGTCAATTTTAAATAGTTTTGAATTTATTAGTGGCGCCTCTGGTTGGTTGAAGTAGAGAAATGAAAATTGTAATATAATGTAACTTCAACATCTTGTATCTTAGAAACGATTGGGTTTTCGATATAAGTTTATATAACCAAGTCTTATTATTTTCACGTGTTCTATAAATTCGTAGAGTTTTAAAGTTAAATTTGGGACCACTCTGTATAGTAAGTTAAGTTATGTGTCAAATAATCAAGGAATTTTGAAGACAAAAAATCAAAGAATTTCATCACATTTAAACAAATTACCTTTATTAGTTACACAAAAGCAAATCAACAAATTGATTCAAATTTTTATATAAAACTTGATTTAAAAGTTTGGCCTGTCACTTTTTTATGGGACACCTGTATAATCAAAAATATGTTTACAATGTGCAGTCTATGATTCTGCATACCACCTATCCATATTAACAATTTTTGATATTTTTATTATTAAAAGCTCAGTGAGAGTGAGTGAGATTAGATGATATGAGGAAAGAAGTGTAACTTTTTATGCTCATTAAGATGCATTTTATAAAGATAACACTTGAAAGTTGCCTTTTCAAGTGATTCCATAAAAAATCTTTTTTAATGGAATACTGTATGTTTGTTTTTGAATATTTGAAAAAGAAAATTAAACTCTGAATAGTTCAAATGCAGTAGTATCCTTAAGTGTATAATAAAAAAGTTATCTATATAGTAAATTCGAATCCCCTCCACCTGTCTCACTTATCTTTGGCGAATTTATATCTCGAGAGTTTATTTATTATTTTGTTAACCAGTTCCAATGTTTCTGTTACAGTCATGTAGGGCGACGCTTTTCTAAAGCTTACGCATATAAAAAGAAGTTATCATTAGAAGCGTTGGGTGTAAGCCACGAGTTCAGCTAGTTCATAATTATTTATGTTGTTTGATAAGAAATTATATCTGCTAGCTAAAAGTATTTCAACAATAACTTTTTTATAATACACTTTAGGGTACTATACAGGTTGTGTATAAATTGGCGAGAGAACTACACGTGGCGATGTTGGTCATAAAATTCTGAGTCGAAAAGCTTAATACCAAAATATTGTACCATGCTTCCTGAGTATGCACGGGATCTTCAAAGTTTGAAAATGAAGTCTTTTAATAAGTGTTTTAATTCATTATCTGTTGACAGAAAGAGCAAATTAGAAGAAAAAACAATTGTAATAAATATTTTTTTATAGATGTTGTTTTTCAGCCCCAAAAGCATGTTTTAAACATTTCTTCGTTAACTTGTTATTGTAAAAAATACATATGGCAGCATTGTAAAACAATAATTATTCAAGAGTGATGCGACTCTAAATTACTTCTGTCTTGATAACTTCAGAGTTTGACAAGTGTCAAAATTTGTAATTGGACTTGCCTTTTCTATCATCGTTGCTTTTCTCATAGTTATTAGTATTAATTAATATTATTTTGTTTTCTTGTTTCGTTCACTAACAATGGATTTTACGTTCAATGATCCTTATTTACCGTGCATTATAACAAAACACCTGTGGTGTGTGGATCCAATGTTGTCAAATGTACGTTCCTTTAAAATGGTTCCCGAAGACAGAGAAAGCATTGTCCAACATTTTGGTATTAAGATTTTCAACTCAGAATTTTATGACCAACATCGCCACGTGTAATCTTTCACCAATTTATACACACCCCGTATTTTATCCAAAATTTAATTTTCTTCCAGAATATGCAAATACAGTAAGTAACAACGAAACCATGCCCAACTCCAATTTTTTTCACAATTTGCACGACCACGCAATGTAACTCGAGAATGTTTAACTATTCGAAGATGTGCAGTTTGACATATTATTTTGCCATTCAGCCACTTCTGGTTACACTGGAAGTGAAATCAACTTTTTTTTTTGTTAAATATTTATTATTTATATTTTTTGTAATAGATTATGATAGAGCATTAAATTTTCTACTCAGACATAATCAAGAAGTTGAAGGGTTAGTTGCTAGAGAGCCTTGAAGAAAAATTCAACTTGCCATGATGTATAATAATTGTCTTTATTTAACTATTTGGACTGCCGAAAAACGTAATTTTAAGCAATGTTGTGGAGTTTACGTAGGTCTATTTTTCAAAACCACTTCTCAGTCAAAGAAGAGTTTCTTCGCATTAAGGGAAAGCTAAAGAAACAATCTTTTATTCTAAATCGCATAGAATATCTTGCTATTTGAAATTGTTACGAAAAGTTTCAGGATAATTTCAAACAGCAAGATATTCTATCTGAAAAATAGACAAGAGTAGAAAAATTGGGAGTGGACAAGGTTTCATTGTGACCTGGTATACTGGGTGTTCAATTTTAAGCAATACTATTTTATGGAATAACTGAAAAAGGAGGCGTTTAATTGTCTTTTTGTATATGGCATCTTAATCGGCATAAAAATTACACTTTTTTCCTGATTTAACCTTTAATGTGTAGCTCTAATAACAAAGAAGTTAACAATAGTGTTGAGAGAAATTGATACACCTGGTAGTTCACTCTAAACTTATAATTTTTTTTTATTATTACAAGTTACTTCTTTTACGTCAAATTAATGAAGTATATCTACAATGACCTTAATTTAAATTCCAAGATATGGTATTTTTTCTCTGCTGCTTAGAAAAGATAATCTTTTACTCATAAACATGCATTTTCAATTTTGTTTCTCGTTTAGGTGAAGATAAAATCATTTACCTTCCACACAATCAAATAACACTGAATGGCAACTTAAGTACAGATGATCATAATATAACAACTTGGGAGTGGACTAAAAGTGCAGGAGATGCTGATAAAGCTGTGGACATGCAAGATACAAGGACACCATATCTTAGATTATCCGACTTAGAAGAAGGAATGTATACATTTGTTCTTAAAGTCACTGACAGTGCAAACCAGAGTAGCACAGCTGAAGTGCACGTGTTTGTGAAACCACCAACTAATCAACCGCCAGTTGCTGAAGCTGGTGACAATATAACAATAAACTTACCACAAACATGGGTCGTGTTAGATGCTAGCAAAAGTAAAGATGATAATAAAATTGAAGCATTCAAGTGGGAACAAGTAGAAGGACCTTCGACTGCAGCTTTTGCTAATGTCAACATGAGCATAACTAATGTTACAGGTCTTACAAAAGGCCAATATATATTTAAAGTGTACGTCACAGATGATAATAAAAATGTTGCAAACGATTTGGTTTTCGTAATTGTTGATCAAAGTAAGTCTTGTGAAATTAATTTTTTTTTGTAATTACAAAACTGATGATTTGCAGATAAAAATCAAAAACCTACAGCAAATGCTGGGGGCGACTTTGAAATAGAATTACCTCGCAACGTTATTTTTATAAATGGTTCAAGATCTAGTGATGATTGGGAGGTTGTCAGATGGAAGTGGACTAGAGATGATACTTCTTTAGCTATGGGAAATATTGCTGAAGGTTCTGATGACAGGTCGGTTTTGATGCTCAGCAATGCAGTTGCAGGAAAATATGTATTCAATTTGACGGTGTATGATGAACAAGGTTTGAGCGATACAGACACTGCAACCATTGTTGTAAAGAGCGATCCCAAGTTGTACTACTTAGTTGAAATAACTATTGAATCAGATGTAAATCACTTAACTGAAGCTCAGTATAACATTATTAAAGGAAAATTGGCTTTACTTGTTAAAGATGGTACAAAACTACAGGTTATTATTTCATTAATATATATCTAATCAATTGCTTAAGAACTTTTACTTCTAGGTACGAAATGTGAGATCTGAGCTTGGAACTAATAGAGCAGTAATAAGCTTTTATGTTGAAAATAAAGATGGTAAGCCAATAGATGCGAATGAAGTTGTTCAGCACTTACGCCAAAAACTTCGAATGGATGAGAGTTTATTGGGCTTCTCTGTAATTCAACTCCAAACAGTTATTTGCCAAAATAATTGTTCGGGCCATGGAGTATGTGATGAACAGACACGAAACTGTATATGTGAAGCCTTTTGGATGCAGGTAATAGTGGTTTAGAAGAAGTAAACATTACAGGGCTCGAAACGAGTTACTTTTTTACATAAAAGTACATATTTTTAAAGATGGTGCATAAAAGTACGTATTTCCACGAAGTAATCACTAAAAGAGCATATTTTCAAATATTCCCGCTCTATGGAACTAAATGACGCCGCGTGATATCAAAAATCAATGGTGCAGCAAAAATTAATATTTAAAAAACTTCTGTTTATTTTTTATTATAAGATTTTTATTATCTTTGGGTATGTATTTATCTGAAGTAGTATACAGGATGTATCAAATTGTGTGTTAACTATGGGGACCTCGCTTACTTGAAGAGATACGACGATGGTTAAATTAGTGAAAAGTTGTTGAATTTTATGCCCATTAATAATTTAAAAAGAAATTAGAGCTATCTTGCTTAGTTTCTGAATAAACTAAAAAAACTGAAATTCTGGATTTTTTGTTTTCGGCTATAACTCATTTGTCATTTATATTTCGTATTTCTAGTTAACGCATTATTAGGACACTTTTTAATGCTGAATTTAAATTTTTGATCAGATTTGGTATAACTGTTACTATTGCTCATTTTCGACTGTCAACTTTTTTTTTCTTATGGTCGGCATTTTAAATTGTTCCATATTTGAATAGAGTTTTTAATTCTGATTTCAACGATGTGTCACACTTTGCATTTTGTTAAAGTTTTGAGCATTTTATTACAGAAAATAAAAATTTCATAAGAGTGCCATGGAAAGATCACGTCATTTAATTTATTTTGAAAAAATTCTAGTAGACTATGAACTGATGGAAGTAAAACAAAACGCCACTTTTATTTACTTTGGCCTTTAGATACATTAGGTACGCGAATATTTCAGGAAACTTTGTTTTGAGCATAGGCAGAAGATTAAGTTATTTTCTTACAAAAACAAATAAATGACACAGTTACTAACACACAGATTAGAGAGTTTATTTTAGACGAGCTTCTGAGCATGCTTTACAAAGGTGTAAAATGTTTTGAACATTTATTTAATAATTGTTTGTGTTAGTGCAGTTCTAGTGTTATGTGTTGTATTTATTTAACCTGTTATTCAAATTAGTTGCAATGTCAGTTGTAAACATAAAAACTGCAAGTGGAATTTTCAGTAAATTGTGTATGTTAGAAAATTTGTCATTTATTTGTTTTTTTTTTTAAATTAAGATAATCTGCTGCCTACGCTCAAAACAAAGTTTGCTGAAATTTTCACCTACCTAATGTATCTAAAGGTAAAAGTAAATAAAAGTAAAGTTTTATTCTACTTCCATCAGTTCATGGCCTACTAGAATTTTTCAAAATAAATTAAATGACGTGGTCCTTCCACGGCACTCTTATGAAATGTTTATTTTCTGATACAAAATGTTCAAAAATTAAACAAAACGCAAAGTGTGACACATCGTTGAAATCAGAATTTAAAACTATTCAAATATAAAAAAAAATTGGCAGTCGAAAATGAGCAATGGTAGCAGTTACACAAAATCACTCTTATGAAATGTTTATTTTCTGATACAAAATGTTCAAAAATTAAACAAAACGCAAAGTGTGACACATCATTGAAATCAGAATTTAAAACTCTATTCAAATATAAAAAAAAAATTGGCAGTCGAAAATGAGCAATGGTAGCAGTTACACAAAATCTGATAAAAATATTAGGTTTAGCAATAAAAAAAAGTGTCCTAATAATGTGTGAACTACAAATATGTAACATAAGTAATAAATTAGTTATAGCAGAAAACAAAAAAATCCAAAATTTCAGTTTTTTCCAGTTCTTTCAGAAACTAAGCAAGATAGCTCTAATTTCGTTTAAGATTATTAATGGGCATAAAATTCCACAACTTTTCTCTAATTTAACGATCGTCGTATCTCTTCAAATAAGCAAGATCCCCATAGTTAACACGCAATTTAATACATCCTGTATACATACCTTGTTTTCAAAAATGTTAATACTTTCTATATTTTTTTATTAGTTTTTCGTAAAAGTTTTTGTTAATGCATGTATGTTGGATATATTAATAAATGATTTCTTAAAAGTAATATTTTATTCACTTTTTTGGTACATATTTTTGGCACTGTAAGTCACTATTTACATATTTTGACACTTCATCTTTGTTTCGAGCCCTGACATTAACATATTGAACGTTAAGAATCATTTTTATTGCAGGATTTATTTAAAGTATATTTTGGATCGGATGGAGATTCCGATTGTAAATGGAGCATACTGTATGTTGTCTTAGGTGTCATTTGCAGCGTAGTTGCATTGGTGGGATCATTTTGGGGGGCCCTTTATTTGTGCTTTAGTTGGTGCTCGAAGAGGAGGATGGCTGTAAAACCCACTACATATAAATTGATCGAAGATACTGATGAACTGCCACCTTGTAAGTATTAGTTTGTTATTATGATTGTGAATGCAGTAAATATTTAGTGGGCCGAATAATTGTTTGTCAGTTGAAAAAGAAAGTTGTTGTCTTATCGGTTAAAAATGAATATGATTTGAGGACTTTTCTGAATTGTCTTTTGATTTGCCCCTTGTACTAACAGTGGAATAATCTGTAGTAATTCCATCAGAGTTTTGGAATTGCCAGTTATATTACAAATACAGTGGAACTTTCCTAACTCGAATCTCAAGGGACAAGAAAAAAAATTCGAGTAAGGGAAACTTTGAGTTACAGAAAATACACCAAAAAACATACGAACAAAATTATTTGTTTAACTCAAAGTAGTATTCGGTAATTTTCTTTTGTGATTTACATAACCACGTCTCCTCTACAAAATTTTCCACCAAATTTAAAGAAAGAAAATTCAAAACCCTTTAGTTCTCACAAGAACTTTTGTACTCTAAATGTACATTTCGACTGCTAAGCAGTCATCATCAGTAGAAAAAACAAAAAAGAAGAACTACAGCAAAAACTGAAATCACAGTTACGGTGCAGAAACGTCCCTTGTGCTTGGTAAGTCGGAACTCACTCGTGTTCCTTTTCTGAGAACGAAACTTTTCATCTAGCTTTAAAAGCCACTTCTCATAAATTTCACTTGTCATCCATGCCTTTTCGTTATTTTCGTAATCCACATCAAGTGATTTGATACCCTTGAAACAGTGTGGATTTTTTGATTTACCAATAACGAGCAATTTTAACTTTTCGGACACAGTCATATTGCTTCCAAGCATCTCTCTTTGCTACTTTTTCCACCATAACATTTTTCATTTTTAAATGTAAGTGTTTTATTTGGTAAACATTTGAAAACGAACCCCGTCTCATCGGCATTAAAATTTATTAAATCCGCTGCAGCACTTTCACCACATATCGCTTTTTGGACAATATTATGCCGTTTTTAAAATTTATCTAACCATCCTACACTAGCTGAACAATCTTCATGTCCCAAAGCATCTGCGAATTCTTTAGCTTTTTCTCTAATTATGGTTCCCGACACGGGTAGATTCTTATTATGTGCCATGGTTGTCCATTTGATCATAGCTTGGTCAATATCATCATAGACACAGGTTGTAAGTCTCTTGCGTTTACTGCTAACACCATAGTCTTTGATTTTTTTCTAATAGTTCACCCTTGTTTTTTAAAATGGTCGATAAAGTGTTAGGGGGAATACCAAATTATGCAGCAATATATTTTTTTTTTCCGCCCTTTTCTACCTTGGAAATTAACAAACATTTTTGCTCAAGTGATAAGCACTTTAAATTTCGATTTGTCATTTTAGATGTGAATGCACTTTCACAATGCACTAGCAAATTTTACCACTGATACTTATCTTTCCCGTAATCTTCGAAAAAAAATATACCGCACGCGAGAAAACTCTGTTTGCCACTGAACATGTCTAAGAAATACCCAGAAATACTCGTCACTGTGCGTAACTAGGGACTTTCCCTAAATATTCGAATTATATGTTTAGCGAATACTTGTAACTAGGGACTTACCGGAAAAAATACCGAGTTACGAGTGAAATATCAGTTCGACTTATAGAAATATTCGAGTTATAGAAATTCGACTTATGGAGTTAAAAATACAGTAAAAAGACAACGAAACATCAGTGTTCATGACAAAAATTCGACTTGGAGAATAATTCGAGTTACAGAAGTTCGAGTTAGGGAAGTTCCACTGTACTTGTTGCAAAGTAACAACGAGTATCAAATTGACAGCTAAAATACATCCCTGTTTAAGCCTTGCGCTAAATTACTCATGAGTAATAGTAGAATAAGTTTCACAACTTAAATAGATGCAGCAATATTTAGGGGGATTAATTTTGCCCTTCCCATCTAAATTTTTGCCGACGAATTTGAACGCCTCGCCTGTTTTTGTTTTTTTTTTAAAATTCCAATTTCAAAAAAAATTCTTGTTTTTCTGTCTCAAAAAAACTGAAAATATTTTGTTTCTGAATACAATAGGACATGCCTGCAGGTTACTGACGTCCCATCTAGCTGGTACAGTAGCAGCACTAGTAAAATCTTACAAGTTACTGGTTTCGTGCAAAACGTGCATACAAACATACTTTTGATATATGATAAGGCTAATTTTTAAAGTATAGGAAAGTTCAGGTGAAGTGCGTTGCTCATTTTTTGTTTCAAACGGGGTAAGAATAGCTCAGATTTCATTTCTGATTATTAATGACCATAAAATTTCGCAACTTTGTCCCGATTCACTGGACGGCCACCCTTATATGATAAATTAAACAAAAACATTATCTCAGTACTATCCAAATTAGAGGTCAACTCTGGTTCACCCATGTATCTGATAAATACCTTAACTGAAACACTATGTTGTACACAATTTGAATTTTCTTAAAAAAACAATTCAATTGCCATACATGAACAAAAAAAATTGAAGGAATATTTCAGTATTCAGCAGCAGTCGTGCTCAATAAATTTTCTGATTTATTTCATTTGTGCTGTGCTCAGCAAGTGAGATGCTCGGATTGCCATATTCTTAGATATGTATTAAGAGCACGCCGCCGTGACACCTTTTTGTTTTTGACGCTAGAGGCGCTAGTCATTCTAAATTTGAATTTAATTACTGATGGTTCTATTAAACATAAACAGGTAACGTCAAATGCGTTCTGTTGACGTGCATATATTTTTCTTTACAGCACTGTACTAGCAGAATTATTGATTTCTCGCATAAAATCAATTCTCAGCATTACTTGCTCATGGGTTTGTATGCAACTAATCTCTTATTTATGTGCGAAATTTGTTAAAAGTTTTAAATTAACGCGCCAAATGCTTATCGCCGTAGCGCCACTCGTGCTGATTCCTATGAACTTTTGTTCAAAAACATGGCTGACGTTACTCGCATCGAATTTTTAAATTTACTGAGCTGGCACATAATTTAAATAATTGACAAAAATTTTAAATTGGTGTACCTATTATAACAGTATCTAGATGATCAGCGTAAATACAAATGAAGAATAGTGTTAAATTTATAGTTTTATGTTACCTAAGAAAAGTAAGTTTTTTACCTTATTTGCATGTTTCACAAGAAAATAATTATCTGAGCATCTGAGTTACTTTATTAAGTAACATCTATTAACTTGTTTCATTTCGTTTTCTTTTTAATTAAGTCGCTGAGTACATATAAAAATGCCTATATGATGTCTATACTAGCGCTATCTGTGTCGTGTGCCTCGGCGCGGCGCGCTCTTAATAAATAAATTAGATTAGTTATATGCATTAAATATATGTAACTTTTTGGCAAAGATGAAAAACAGCTTTGCTGATTCCTCGCCATGCTGGAAAATGTGACATTTATGTACTAATTTCAAATAAAAATTATTTATTATTATTATTATAATGTGAATGCTTGCAGATTCTCGAAAAGGAAACATATCAGATAGCGACACAGACTCAGATGTAGTATTTGAATCGCGCAACAAGGCCGCAGCACGATACAACATTGAAACAAGAAATGGACATAAACCTAGCAGAAATGGATTTGTCAAAATGGGTCGTAGAATTAAAACGTAGGTACATTTGTATAAATGTTATTGACTTGTAAGGGCAACTTATTGTTGCTTCTGTGCTTGTTATTTTTTAATGGATGTTTGTGGGTGTCTTCGTGTAGGCAACGATCTTCACTTATTTTTTTACTGACAATTGTTAGTTTAGAAAGTGATTTGTATGGAAATCAGTTATGTTTTTGGGAGCTTTTGCAATTTATTTATTAAATTATAGCTTGGGTTTATTAGCAAAGGTTTTGCTTTAATGGGTAGCAGGTCCCGCTTCATTTACAGTTTGAAATTGGATTTAAATCACAAGAATGTAAATTCTATTTAAAAGTTTTAGTAAGAAACTTTGAGGAGAAAAGATCTATGGATGACTCTTCAAGACGACTACAATATTTATTTGAAGATTAAAATATTATTTTATTTAAGTATTATAAGTGTAAAATAAAATTTACCATTAAAAAACAGAATATGATAAATTAATGATGTATGTAAAATGTAAATGAAATTGTTTTTGATAACATTGTTACATCAAAAATAAGTAAAGTAATTTTGTTTGTCAACTTAAAAACATCGTCTTGTATTGAAATATACAGGGTGTATCTAATAATAGCGGCACTATTGCTAACTGTCGTATTATTAAAGTTACAGATTGAGTTATACTCCAGTCAAATTAGACTTTACAGGAAATAATTTACATAGTTTAAACTTGGCAGTCGTACGAGGGTGACTTCCCCTAAACTCCAAAAATTATCTCATAAGCAGTACATCGGATGAAAAATGTTACATTCGTCAAAACTGTATTGGATAAAACTTCGAACGAAAAAGTTCATATGTATTTTTGACGTTTGCCGTAAAAACTATAGTTAACGTTCAATCGAAGCAAGATTTTTTTTTATTATCATTAATGTAACTGTAACTCCGAAACCAGGTTGGTTAGCGAGATGGGGTTTTTACACCTGGATAGAGGTTGTGGAGTGGTCAAAGTCGTAAACCTTTTGAAACAGGGTGTATACTAAAAACAGCGTTTTTTGCAGGGTCGGACTTAAAAATCGTACCTTTTGGCTCTATGAAAATGGTGTCATTCTGCTTTTGCAAACAGCCTAGGGACACATCGGAGCATAGCATATTATCAGGTGCCAGGTCCAATCCTGGTACCAAACGACAAATGCCACTAGTGCAAACTTAAATTTTTAAACCAAGTGCAAAAAATTACTGAACTTTGAATTTACTTCCAGGCGGCGCTAAAATAAATGTAAAAAATTTCTTGAACTGTTTAAAAGTTCCATCCATGCTTTTTTAAATTAAAAAAAACAATTTGATATCTTAAGTTCTAAGTTAAACATATACCATTTCTTTTTAGAAAAACAATTAATTTTCAAACGCTTAAATCTAAGTTAATCGGTTCCTATCTCCAACAAACATTCTTTATATATTAAATTTATCGCAACTCCTCTTTTCCCCTTCCCTCGAGGTATAGTGCAATGTTGAGTTGTACAACTCCTAACTAAATTTCTAGCAGCGCATTAGACTTCACCCCACCTCCCTTCTTGCCTTGATTTAGCGCCAACTATAGCTTTTACGGCAAAAATCCATATGAACTTTTTTGTTTGAAATTTTATTCCCTACAGTTTTGACCGATGTACCATTTTTCATCGGATGCACCGTTTACGAGATAATTGCGAAAAACCACTTCTGGCTCACTGCTCGGTGGTGTCTTTTTGAAATTTAGGGGATAAAGCCGCTACTTATCCGGTATCTCGATGGATATTTGATTCTGAGGTGTTCACAACTACCCATATAAAATATGAAAACTTTATAATTTGGTTCACTCAAACAGCCTTTTTCAAGTTAATTTGACTTGGCTATTAAACTAGGAAAGAAGTGTAACTTTTTATGATGATCAAGATCCCGGTTACAAAAAAAAATTGAACATTACCTTTTTGAGTTGTTCCACAAAATAGTTTTTTTGAATGGAACACCCTTTATATTTTTGAATATTCTGATAGGAAATAAAATTCTGAACATAAAAGTTCCTATTTCGTATGCAGTAGTAACCTAAAGTAGATAATAAAAAAGTTATTCGTGATTATTTATTACGTCATATTAAATTATGACTAGCTACCCTGTGTGGCAACTAAATAACTGGATTGCTTTGGATTCTTGTCAGGTCAACCTGGTCTCGAGTCGTCATTGACATCCCTCTCTTCCTTGTAACATCTTCCATTTAACAACTTGAGCGGTAAAGTGTCATTGATATAAACACTTCTTAACATTTCAAGAGATTTGGACGCGATTTTTTTCGTTTCACCAAAAATTTAATGTTCACGTGCTTTACGAAATTTGTAACAGCCATGTTTTCAGATGCGATAATAAAACTCGTGCAACCTTAAAAGACACAGAAACTCCCACGCTATCCAACAGTGACCTTGACTTTTCATTCGGGGCTAACAGATGTTTGCTACAGGTACAGTACGGTTAATAAATTGCCACACCTCGTATGAAGCAATTTGATGCTAAACGTAAAAGTATTTTGTCAATAACTGTTTTATAAAGCATTTTAGGGTACTATTACATTAGAAGTTTTTTATTTGGAATTTATTTTTCTATCAGAATACATGCAGTTCAATTTTAAGCAAAACTATTTTATGGAATAATAAAGGTGACAATTTAAATACACTTAAAAATAATTATATAAATCTAGTCGTAATATATAAATATAAACAAATGGGACCATATTCTTTCGTTCTATTCTAGTCATATAAGCAATACACTATCACTATGCAAACCAGTTTTTTTTTAGTATATTTACGTGTTTAAAAAAATATTATCGATTATAAATTTCTAACCATGATTAATTATGTTGATAAACATAATTTAGCTTATTGAGACGTTTTTACCTATTTTATTTTGAAATAAAAATTTATATATATTAAATGCGGTGCCCTTCCACTTCACTTAACTCTCTGAGTTGCATGCTGCCGACTTTTTGTTCGTTGCTACCTGCACGGCCTGATCCTCAGTCATGAAACCGCTTTTGCAGAGAGATGTAGGTCAGATCAAGCGGCGCGGGATGCGGCAACGTGTCTTACATGTATTATTAAAACAACGGTGGGCTACATATGCAAATAAGTTAGTATTTTGTTCAAATAAAGTATGTTAAGATACTTGACTTTTTTTGGTAACTTTATTTTATTATTGGCCTTAAATGAACTGCCTGCAATATTTAATGTAAATTGGATAGTGTATGTGCCAATTTTAATAATTCTGTTTTTTGATGGTATTTCTTTTATTAGCAAACTAACAATTGCCAATGAAATAAGTTAAGTGAATTTTACTTATAGTGTGGTTTTAAACTGCAATTTTTACTTTAGAAGTATTATGTTGCATTTTATTTATGACTGAATAACTGTAAACACTTAAATTTTGCATCTACAGGACAAGTCAACAAGAACACGGTGATCGATGTCTCCTTTATTTTTTTTTTGAAATACAAAGAAATGTTTCAAATAAGTTCTTTTCAATTATACAGTCAGTGTTCCATGTAGGAGTGGCATGCTAAACTTTAGGGATGCAACTGGTAGGTACCATTTTTTAAATAGGCCGAATACCAGGTATTGTTAGTTTGCTGTCATAATATTGACATTGCAAATCTGATTGGATTAGAGGGTACTCCCCGGAAAACATTCGATAAGCAGCACTCGCTTGAGTTATTAGTTAACGGGGAATCCCCCGAGGACCCAGCTGGGTAGTAGGTATTACCCGGCCAATCTGAGCATCTACACAAATAAGCCGGGTACTTAGTACTGGCTGGGTACGTGTTGCATCCCTACTGAACTTTTTTTAATTAGAACACCCTATGTATTTTTGAAAATTTATATTTGTATTTTAATTGTCTTTTTGAGCATGTTTTGTTTTTGAAATTCCGTTATGGTGCTGCCACAGATGAAACAAACTAAAAATATACAGGGTGTTATGCTTAAAAAACATAAGTTAGTATGCCACTCCTATGTGGAACCAGCTGTATAATTGAATACTTTTAAATTGTTGTCAACACCTTTTATTTTAAACATTTTTCTACATTTTAAATAGTAAAGGAGATATCGACCACCTTCGGTGGCGGCCTTGTTGACTCACCCTGTATGATTTATGCAACACCTTGATGGTTACCAATTAGTTTTAGCAATGTGATAATACTGGAAGTATTTTTCTATTAGCAAAGGGAATTTCGAATTTCTTTTTTGGTCATTTAGAATTATAATAGCATTTTAAGCTTCTTTTAATTATACATAATTTATTAATGTAACAGCACTGCTGATTTTAATTATTTTATTATGGATGATTGCACTTGATCAATTGCATCAGAGACTGGAATTTTAGAATGCAAATTGCTATTTTTATACAACTGATTTGTGTAATTTTGCACATTCTTTTATAATTGTGTGACTGAAGTATCTTTAGAGGAATTTAAACTTTTTAATAAATTCTGGAATACCTCTTGGCATCAACGTTATTTCATAATGTTTTTTTTTAAGAATTACAATATTTTAAATGGAAAGTAATTTTTTTTTACTTTAAATATGTTTATTTTTTATAATTCTTCCAGTCATATTCCACAATTAATAAAATTTATTTTAGCACATGCATGCATTTGTTGATGCTAAAGTCGATAATTATTGTGAAGCAGATTGTTTTGTACTACACACTATTTTAAATACCTTTTAACTCTTACAAAGAAGTACTTAAGTAATTTATTGTATATTTGTACTGAAATTTTGTCATTCGTGTTCATAGAATGCCTTGTTGACTTGTCAAATGAGTAAATAAAATCTTTAGAAATGTCACTAGTATTTTTTTATTTTCCATTTAGATTTTTTACTTGCCTATACTGACTTTCAATATAGGAAAGTACTGATTTCATGCAAGTTTTTGAATTCAAAACTTTGTCGGAAATACATGTTTTGGACCTTCAGAAACACAAAAAGTGGTCTTTAAAAATTGTCTATCTGTGGGCGAGCAGTTGGGTATGTGCGCTCCGTAACTCCCCAACAGATAGTCGATTTCGATGAGCTTTGGAATGTGGGGGTATATCAAAAATTAATTAGAGAAATAAGCTTTTAAATTTTTTTTTCAAATGGTGCCATAATGTTAATTTCTGTTAATTTGGACGTTCTCTATATTCTACATACTTATCTGCAAACATTTTTCTACTTTTTTTTATTTTGACGGTGGAAAAACGTGTCTTTAAAAAATAGAGTAGGGTGTGTGTCACTGGCTACTGGCCTGCCAAGATGCACTGCCACTGCAGCTGTCCCGAGGTAGATTGTGAATTGCCAAAGAAATAAAGTCTCAACAGATTATAACAAACTACAACAATTGAAGTCAATCCGCAGTGATGTGAGTCTCAGTATTTTACCAATCGGGAAAATGGTATTTTACCGGTAAAGTAAACTCACATTTTACCGGTAAAATGAGAGAAGAGAACACGCTGCGTACATTTTTGACAACAGTTTTGAAAACAAGAAAAACTTTCAAACATTTGGTTGCTATCATTACTCTAAATAAGGCAACCAGATTATCCTTAAAAATTTGCTTGGTTAAAATATTATCCTTTATTAAAAAATAACGATACAGTATGAAATAAAATGTTGTACGTCACACGGCCGTGAGATGATCTCACAATACTCGTCTCGAAATTCCTGATTTGGCTCCTTTGTCGCCTAATCTGGAAACATCTCGACTCGTTACTGTAATAATTCACCTCCCGGCCTTATAACGTAAATAACTATAATGATAATGTAATGTTTGGTTTAGGAGTTGTAAATAAAATACTAATTTGCAGGAAGAACTTTTAATGTGTGTTAGTTTTACAAGATAATTTTGATGAATATTTATAGCAACGCAAGTCGCCAAGTTACAAAATACAATTGAATCCAAGGGCTGCTACATTAATACCCCCTCCCCCCAACTTGCAGATGAAAAAAAACTACGTAGCAAACGTGAAGCGCATGCTATCTTGGCTACAAAAACTTCTGATCTTTTCAAAAACAATACAAGTATTAAGAAAGTAACGTAAATAATTGAACATTATAGAAAATAGAATTTAATTAGCTTGAAGTTGCTTCTAGTTCTTCTAGGTGCGTGTCCAATTCTTGAGATTCCAAGAGCAGAGCAGAAAAAGTCCAGTTCACTAAAAAAAAACAGAACAAAAAAGGAAAAAAATGTGCATAAACAAAAAGAACATAACATCTAAACAAAAATACTTAAACAAAAAAGGCTGGTTTGAGGCGATCTAGAGAAACAATCCCATTTCTACCGAAACCCTCCAATACCATATATTTTTTCGTTCAAGAGATCACTTTGAATGGACCCAAATAATTTTGCTTTAAGCCTATTGTATGACTGTCGTTGCGTACATACACGTGTGAGCACGACTCTAATTGATGATCCACGAAAGTATTGCTATTTTTAAAAATCTTAGTAAAAAGGACTTGGCGTTGTGCATGCGTTTCCGTAATTTAAAAACAAACTGTGTTAACTCGGTGCGATCATCAAGGTCTACATCTTGAAAAAAAACTCTGGGCAGACGCAATTGTTCTGACGCGGTTTTACTAAAAATTAATATATCGTCGAGGTAAAAATAAATGTAATACATCCCTGTAAGAATCTTCTGGACGAATCTGGACCAGGAAGAAGGAGCGTTTCTTAAGCCAAAATTAAGTCGTTTGTAACGATATGCACCAAGAGGCGTGGTAATTGTGGTTTTGTCCATATCATCAGGATGCAAAGGAATTTGGAACTTGACTCCAGATCAGAAGGTTGCATGTTCAGATCACGTCGGGGTCGCCAATAATGTAATGTTTGGTTTGGGAGTTGTAAATAAAATACTAATTTGCAGGAAGAACTTTTAATGTGTGTTACTTTTACAAGATAATTTTGATGAATATTTATAGCAACGCAAGTCGCCAAGTTACAAAATACAATTGAATCCAAGGGCTGCTACAGTACCTGTCCTATTATACAAATTTAAATGTCAAATAAATATGTAAATAAGAAGTGGGCGAATCAGCATACCAGGGATGCTATAAACGATGGAGATAGAAAATTTTAAATAGCTACTTTTACAGGAAAAGGTGATGATTAGAATGTATCTAAAATGGTTAGAAATGAAGCAAATAATCTAATAAGAAATGGTAAAGAAAAATATTTTATATCTACAATAAATAGTAATTCTGCAATGGGCTGTGAAATGGAATTTGTCACACAACGAATAGTACAGAAATTTCTAACCATTTTAATAAGTACTTTGTAGAGAGTATTGATGAAATTATTGTCAATATACAAAAATACCATGATCAAGGATATGTTTTAAACAATATTACTTGTTATGGAAAATTTTCAAATTTTTAAGTGATTTCTATGCAGTCATTAAAAATGAATGTATTTTGACTTCCTAATAAATGAAGTTGTGATGGATTACGCACTTGTGACTTTGTTATGGTTACAGCGGTCCATTAATTAGATATTATTAACAACTCCTTGAAATATGGCATTTTTCCAGATACTTGGAAAACTACAGTAATTATTCTATCTAGAAAAATTGATAATACAGTATTATGCGAAGAGTTTCAACTTATAAATAGTAGTCCAATACATGAAAACGTTTTAGAATTAATAGTCAAAAAGCAGTTAATAACTTACTGTGAAATATATTCTGTTACTATACCTTACAAATCTGATTTTCATAACAATTATTCATGCAAAACTGCTATTCAAGATATATGTGATGATTGGTATAAATGCACGGATAAAGGGCAAATAATATTGGTGGTCTTCTTAGATTTTAAATGTACCTTTGAAACAATTAATAGGGCACTTTTAATTAAGAAATTAGAAAAAATGGGTTTCGGTAGTAATGTGTTACGGTGGTTTTATTCGTATTTAAATAATAGAAAACAGAGGGTTAATCAGGGGCAGATGGGGTACCTAAAATCGTACCGGGGGAAATTGATGGACGGCGGCCCAAAAATTTAACAGACCGCGGCCTAAAACTTAATGGTGTTTGTTTTCATCACTTCCCGAAGTTAAGGAATGAGCGAGCATACTATCCAGCAACTGGCTTTTTTTGCTACTTCAAATCTTTTCCTTTTCTTTCTTTCGAGCTTTCTTATCCTCCTTTTGGTTTTGGCATGATTTATTAGTTTGATAGCATCAGTTTTCTTACACTATTGAATTTTTTAATTTTATAGAAGCATAGCAAATAAATATTTCATACCTTAATTTAGCCAGACTAGTGAAGCGGCAATCGACTCGTTACAATACTCACATCACGCAGTAGTACATAATGTCTAAATTACTAAGTTACTTACTAAATTCAGTTTTTCACTTAACTAAGTACCTACAAGCCTGGTTCACACAAATCCATTTCATTCAAAAAATTACTAATTGGTTTAAAATATGATTAACCCAGAAAATACAAACAAAACATGGGGTTCCTCAAGGAACAGTCCTTGGACCGACTTTATTTTTTATTTATTTAAAATTTCGCCGTGTAGTATATGCTGTAGGGGGTACCAACAAAACTTCAAGGTCAATTTTTTTCTAAACGCCACAGATAAACACAAAAAAATAAAAGGCTGACTCAGTAACGGTTTTAATTATATGGCAAAGTCTTTGTGTAGTGCTTCACAAATTTTGAGTACCATAAAACTGGCCACTTGGCCTCCATTACAGTGAAGTGTTCTGTATAAAATCCAGTCTTTCAAGCTTTATAGAATATTGCGATCCTCATATCGATAAAAATAGCTGCTAATGACTCCATTCTTGCCACCGATAATGTCTCAGATACTATTAGAATAAGCTAAACGATGTTTTGTGGATTAGGCCTAATGGGAACACCACAATACTAAAAGCATGCCATATACTTTACCTCATGGATGGTGTAAAAATAAGTAGTAGTTAAAGAGCTTTATTTATAAAATGCAACCTTTTGCATGGCTACGATAATGGAAACAAGTACAATTACATGATGTAAATTACAAGTAAGTAAATATATGAATGTAACATAGAAAATATCATTTTTCCAAGACTGAGACTTCGGAGGCTTTTTATAACTTTTCATAATATTAATTAATTAATCTTCTTTTTCGCATTGTGGTCTCCGAAGTTACTCTGAATACAAAATGTAACTGAACCTTTTTTGTAGGAAAGTTCACGTTCTTTAACTTTGTTTAGGACCATTTTATGTGTAAATTAACTGTTCGCGAGTTATATAAATACGAGAATTTTTACAGTGAGACATCGGCTTAAAGGTTGTTAACTAGTGATGAATTAATAGAATTGGGAAATTGTTTCCAATTGTTATTAAGTTGCCTTAAACACATTATTATGAATATCAGCATGATATAAAACTCATTTTGACAATAAAATCATAAATGCTTTGGAATTGAAAGTGCAAGTGTGGAAAATTCAGGCTCTATTTTAAAAGGGTCAGAAGAAAGTTATTCACATGTTAATGAAAATATTACTTTTTTTCATTCACGGCCATGATCATCATAATGATCTTTTCTTTGCCTTTATAATTTTTTTTCTTAACTAGCATGTTGAGAAACTGCATTTTTTATGTACGGTTTTTGGATTTAAAAGGTTTCTATCTACAAATACTTTTATCTGAAGCATATATTTACTAATAACTATAGTTTTGCGATTTAAAATTTAACAATAACAATTAAAATGTACAACATACAATACATTAAAACGATATTTTATATACAGTACGAATTTTAATACTCCTACAATATTTAAACCATCATTTATTTGATAAGCTACACACAAACATGAATGAAGTATTCACAATGTATTATAAAGCATAACTATTCATTCCCAAAACCTACATTATCAGATGGTAAATTCTAATATTTATATTTTCTTTCCGTTTTTTGTAAGTTTCATTAAAATATTGTTTGTATTGAATGTTTTTTTTTAATTTAACAGATTATTTTAACATATTATAAATTCAATGATGGTGAACTAAATGTAGGTATTGATAATTTCATAAACTAATAAATAAGGAATGTACAATAATTAACATCCGCTGTAAGAAAAATGAAATTTAATTGGGTGAAAATATATAAGTAAATTGTAAAAAGTTGCAGCATTTAATATAATTAGACTGAATTACACAGACATATGGATTATATTAATGGTTGGTAATACTTTCTTTAGAATTATTTAATACTAGAGCTGCAATGATATAAATATAAAATATATTTTCACCCCTCTATTATTAGCATTGTACTAAAAATTTAAAAAAAAAACAATTTCTTGTGAAAGTGTGAAATAGTGAATGAATGACGACGAAAGTCTAATAAATCCTTCATTTTTATGTTATAATTTCTGTACAATTTTATAACAACTACGACAATCACCAACTACTTATTGCACTCTTGCGATAAATTATTATGCTTTACCGGAAATTGGTGCAGTGGATTTAGAATCTCCGCTTTGCTCCTTTTCTAGCTGCTTACCCAAGTACTCCCAGTTATGAACCATCAGCTTTTGAACAGCTAACAGTGCTTCGTAACGTACATTAGGATCTTCATGAGCCAAAAGCTGCATGACAAGTTGTTTACCGCCTAGCTGTTCAATTATACTAAAATAAATCAAAGTTTGCAATTACTAGTGGAACAAAGACAAATGTTGCATTTTCTATATATACAGAATAAACATTGTTGAAGTGGATAACATCTATCTTTGTTATTATGAGAGTTACACAGTAAGTCAAATCGGCAAAGTTGAGTAGAATTTCAAGGAAAATCTGACATGTTTTTAAATTTGACCTATGTCGTCAACTGTTTAGAATATATATGGTTAAACACTTGAACCATAACCATTTACACTAGACATAAATAAAAATTAGCGAAGCACTTTATCTGAACTTTCCCATACTTAAAAAATATTATATTTCCAAAAGTATTCATGTGCAACCGCGTAGCCCTAACTTGAATTAAATATTATAAATATTAACTTGTGACTCTTATTAATTATACTATTACTCATCAGTAACTTAGGTCAAAATTCATAGAAGGCGCTACAAATAAATTAGCGGACCGGGACACCAACCAAATTATAGATAATTTCTATTTGTATGAACATATACGAATCCGGGTGGTCCAGTTGTAGAGGATCAGGCTCACAAAGCGTGAGTTCTCGGTTCGAACCCTGGAAGAAGCAGAAATTTTTTCTGTAATTGGTATCGAGCTCGGTAACCATTCGACGTTTGGGTTACAATTAACGGCGCTTGCCTTGATTACTGACTGACCAGGACAAGTAACAAAGTCAAACAACATAAAACATACAATTAAACACATGTGTGTAAATGACATTGAATGAATGTGCATGAAGGGTGGCATAAGCTTCAGGAGCGTAGCGGTTTAAAGGGCAAAAGGCTCCACTACCTCCTATTACACAAGCGAAGAGCCTACCCGGAGTGAAAGACCTCGGCACCTTCGGGTATAAGAGGTGAAAGATTAAACAAAAAAATGAACATATACAGTTTTTTAAAAACTCGTGTAGCCAGTTTTTGAGCAATATTTTTTGAAAATTTCCAGAACTTTTCCACTTCACAATTTCCATGCATTCAAAACTTCTTATACACATATTAAAATTGTGTGCCTGTAGGGCTATTACAATTCCTACAGTTTGTACCGTTCTGACAACTCGTTTTTGAGTAATAAGGCATTAAAGTCAAAATGTTCAGAATCGTAGCCGCAATTTTAAAGCTAGAGCTGGAAAAATATTTCCAAATTGCCTCATGGTCTTTTATTACATCTACTATTTCTGAAACTCAGATCTAAAAAAATAAACTAAAAAATGTCTAACTTCTGCTTCCGGTTTCAGATTTCTATTAAAATCTTAAGATCAAAATTCGACAGTTCGATCTGAAGGAGCAAATGAACCAACGAACAACGCAGGTCGAACCCAACTGTTAGTGCCTGGCTGCAAAAGTAAAGAGAGAGGATGGCTCTTATCGTGGCAATTCAGTAACGCACCGACCGACTGGTCCGGTCTTATTAATCATAGGCTGCGAAACTGGTGGTGCCCTGCATTTTTTTATGCGGAAAAAACGATTTTTTTTGATTTTTTAAAATGATTCCTTAAGATTAAACAAAACCAAAAACACAAGAACAAATATGTCAATTAACCCTCCTAAACAGCCGTACTTAAAAATTATGTACCTAGTGAATCTTACTCTACCACCATTCACAAGCAAATTAGCTTAAATAAAATTTTTTAAACTGTAGTTCATACCCCAGCTCTACGAGCCTACAAAATTAAAAATCGTGTGGCCAGCTTTTCAGCTATATTTTTTTGAAACTGTCAAAATTTTGATTCAGATTTTTTTCACTTCGCAGCTTTGGTAGTTTCAAAAGTTCTCGTAGGTTCAAGAATGTAACATTGTATATGCCAAACGAACTGACAGTATTAAATCTCATTCTACTCTCGACAGACTTAGTGCATAGTAACATTTTGTCTCTATAGGGCTATTATGATAAAAAATTGATCCCAATCTATTAACTCGTTTTTGAGTATCAAAATTTTCAAAAAATCGTAGCAGCCGTGATTTTAAAGCTAGAAAGTTCAGAAAAAAAGCGTTGGATCTTAATCAGATTCCGTTTTTAGATATACAAAACTCGTCTTCAGAAAAATATGCTATCAAAAAAACATGTCTAACTAATACTTCCGGTTTCAAATTTTTTTAAAAACTTATTTTCCACATGAATTTTTGGTACACCCCCACATTCCAAAGGTCATTAAAATCAGACCATCGGTTTGGAAGTTTGGCTGTTAAAAGTGTTATTTGGAGTATCTGAATTTCAGATACTTGTATTTGAAGTTGACAGTATCGGCCGATAACCGATACTGATTATCGTTACTAAACCAGCCCTACTTAACAGCGAACAGATCAGCAAAACTATAAAAATAAAAATACAGAAAAACTTAATAAGACCTATAGTGACATATATGACTTTAAAAAAATTGGAAAAAATGATTGGAGGGATAAAGTCAGTGATAGAAAATCATGAAAGGGAGTAGTAGAGATGGCAACATCACACAGGCAACTTTAAAGAAGACAAAACAAAGGAAACAAGAGGACTAATCCACCCCAAGAAAAGGATTTCGGAAGTGCCATCGTGAAACGGCTAAAACCTACAGCGGATTGTGGTGCCTAAGAAGAAGAAGATATTAGAACAAAGTTTTCAACTTAATTTTTAAGTGCAGCAATATTTGGGGAGTTAAATTTCCCTCTCCCATCCAATTTTTGGTGAACGAATTTGACCTTCCATTTTTTGTTTTCTTTAATCCCATAGAATCTTTTTCCAAGAAATCAAAAAACCGACTTTTTCCTCATAAAAAACTTTGCAGCATACTAGCAGTTTACTTCACATCTCTCTCTCTCTCTCTTTGAAGCCTGTGAGAAACCTATGCGTTGACCGAAGTATACAAGTCTCTCGATGTGTGACCAAACTACATACATAGGTACCTGTTACAACTTTTTGTTCTAGTGTTCCAACATTAATAATTTCGAGTTTCCAGTTTTTTCAGAATATTTAAAAAAGGTGACAACATAGGTATATTTAAAAATTACGTCAGATTATTCTCAAAATTCTGTCCAACTTTGACAAGTTACCGAACTCTGTAACTTTCATAATAACAGAGCTAGTCATGTTATCCAATCTAAAAATGGACACCCTGTATTTCTGAAATACAAATAACATACAGCATGTGCCACCTAACCTTGCAAATTTTAGTAGGCTTTGATTCGGCTACTTACGCTTTGTTTCGTCGGTAGTGGTAACTTAAACTAGCTCTAATTGGCTGTTGGACAGTGTGGTACACTCTACTAAAAAGTGAAAGTCAATTTATTTATGGTTTACGAAAAATTGTGGATTTTTTGACAAATTAAAAGGCTGTGTAAGTAAAATCAAGAAGAATTTTGCTTTCCCATTTTGGCGTATGACAAAATAATAATGACATAAATAATTAACAGCAACTAGATATTATACTAGCTTTCAAACTACATGATTGCTTTTGCTTGAGAATGTAACGGCTTCTCGCCTTTTAAACTTATCGTCATTTTTTTTGCTGGGTTAAATGGCACTTGCTGTACTAAAAATTTAATACTAACTGTTTTCCACGAGGATAGTGTCGTACATATTCTCCAATGTCAAAGCTAGCAACACTTAGTACCAAAGGATCTTTGCTGGTTTCAAGTAAATGAATGAGAATACGTAATAATTCATAATTTTTCTCATTTAATCGCTGTGCATTCTCCCTCCAAAACTTGCTCTTATGAACAGGAGACCATTCAAGACGTCCTGATTTCACCTACAATAAAAAAATAACACTACTAACTATTTATCAGCACTGATCATACTGATGCACTAGATGCTTCTGTTTACGTGCATTAAGACAAATACAAATGTTCATTGCATTTTTGTTACCAAATGAGTCTATCCCGAAAATAAGTTCTAAAAGTATCATTACTGGAATGTTTGTGTTTGATTATTAATTATTTAGTTAGTGTGTTTTGGAAAATTCTGAAGAACATTTTCCTTAGTTGCATAATAGATAGTTTTACAAGTCAAATGTTCCAAGAACTAATTCTTATTACATAGAACCCAGATATATTAAAATACATAACAATCACTTGATGCTGGTATTCATAATTAAAAACGCTTGAAGCAATAGAAATACACCTTACCTCAGTAGCATACTCATCAAAAGAACTGAGATCTTGCACAGATGACTGTAGTTTTTCAGTTAAAAATTCTACATCTCCTGTTACATCTTCATCATCAAATTTACGTTGTTCCAAAATTGTTAAATGCTTCAATACCTACAACAGATTGCTTATTTATTAAATATTTAATACTTTATTTTTATTACCTGTTTTTACTTAACAGATATATTTAATAAAAATAAAAATGCAGGGTCCGTCAAAACCCGCCGTTCTCTAATCTGTGCCAAATAGGTAAACGTAAACGTTTTAGGTATCTAAAGTATTAATTTTTTGATATTAGTCAACAATTGACAAAATTTTTGCAAAAACTCAAGTAAGTCAAAAAGCGTTAATTTTAATATTGTCAAACGTTAATACTTTTATACTTGTAATTAAATGTAGAATCTAAAAATGTAATAATAAAATAACAAAGTAAAGTGCTATAAGCGCATAACCAAACAGTCAGTATGGGTTATGCAGCAGTTAATTACTAACAACTTTTGTATTTAAAGTTCTTCTGTATCTTTAATATAAACACAGGTATCAAAAAGTATTCGGTTGTCTGTTAAAAACAGCAGATTACATAGGGTGTTCATAATTTATTATCCATTTAGCAAAACTTTCAATAACTTTTGTTTTTCAAATGCAAAACACAGTATTTTTTTACTCACAGTTCAATGTAGAATTAATTTTTTTTTCGATTTGATATATGGTTTGTTATACCAAATATTACTTTCTTTAATATTAGTCAACAAATGTCATAATTTTTGCAAAACTGCTAATAACTCAAAAACCGTTACTTTGAACATTATTGAACCTTCATACTCTTATACCTGTAATTAAATTTAGAATCTAAAAATGTAATAATATATAGAGTGTTGTATTTAAAATAACAAACTAAACTGCTGTAGGGGCGTATCTAAACACCCGGTATAATTGATGACAATTTTATGATATGCAGCAGTTAATTATGAACAACTTTTGTATTACAACTTTTTCTCTATCTTTAACATTAACAGAGCTTATCAAAGAAGGGCATGGTTGTGATGGACCCTGTATTATACAGTGTATCCAACTTCGCTTGGAAACACCCCTACACAAAATTTATTTGTAGTCCAATTAAAATTGTTTTGTTTTATAGTATTTAGGATAAAAAATTGTATCTTAGGAGAATATTAAATGTTACAAGACGTGATCGCCTACTAGGATTTTTTCCTTACCAAAAATGGAAAAAATGAATTAGATTTTTTTATTGAAAAACTAATTGCATAATCTTGTTTAGAACGGTCTGAAATGTCATTACAAAAAATTTCAGAAAAAAATGCCGGTTATTAAAAATGTTATAAAATAAAAATTTAGAGTTAGTGCTTAAAGATCCACTCATAACTATCAAGTTTCCCATGAAAAGCCAATAACACAATTGTAGTTTTAAAAATTAATTTAATTCAGAAGTAACAATTTTTCCAACAATAAATTACCAGACTTAATATTCTAAAAAAAGTTTCCTTTTGGCCAAACGAAAAAACTGTCCAACATTAGGTCTGGTTATTTATTTTTGGAATAATTGTTACTTATAAATTATATTAATTTTTTAAAACTGTAAACAATTGTTTTATGGGCTTTTCATGGCAAACTTGATAGTTATAAGTGGTTCTTTAAGCACAAACTCTAAATGTTTATTATTTGATAAAAGTTTTACAAATAGAATTTTTTTCTGAGAATTTTGTGTAATGGCATTTTAGAGGGTTCTAAATAAGACTAATCCGTTTTTAATAAAAAAAATCCCTATTGCAACTTTTCAATTTTTGGCAAAGAACAAAATCACAGTAGGCTGGGCTTTAACTCTTGTAACATTTATTATTCTGCTAAGATACAACTTTTTATCCTCCATACTACAAAAAAAAACGGTTTCAATTGAGCTACAAATAAATTTTTTACAGGGGTGTTTCCAAGCAAAGTGGGACACACTGTATATAAATATGGGTGTAAACGAAACATAGCTCATCCCTCTTTTTTTTTCTTTACTTATTGATTTAAACAAATGAATTTAAGAGCGAGCGATTATTAATATTATTTGATGTTAATTCCAATTTTTTGTACTGTAAGCAAAAAGTGGTATTTTAAATTTCTTTAAACATATAAATTTTGTTCGGAAATACAAATTAGATCATAGACAGCGCTGATGCATCTGCTTTTAAACCAAAAAAATTACAAGTTGATATGCCAAGTACTTCTCAAGATATTACATTATATTTCTTAAAAAACGCCTAATTTGAAAATTGGCGATTTGGACATTTTTTCATTAATAAAAAAGTTCGATACGGGTCAGAAAGATCGTAAATGCCCATTTTGATAGGAAATAAGTACTTAACAAGAATATGTCAGTATGATCTTGTTTTATGCTGAAAAACATTTTTATATATAAGCAAAGCAACAAAATACACTCGATTAGAGTTGGGTGTCTCTATGGCCGTAAGCAACCGTCTGATCGCTACATACAATAGAAGAGTTCTGGGAGTCAGAAGGCAGTTGCTGTTCCCTTTTAGACTCATGCCGCCGCTGCCAAAGAAGTTTCACTTCAAAAATTAAAAACTGGGGGTGAGCTATCGCATGTTTCGCTTATGAATAAATTAAATGTATCTAAAACACTATTTTTCACATACCTTACATTGCACCATGGCTATACAATGCTCCTTTGATACTTGACCATCTTCAGGTTTTTCAATCAAATTCCGGAATACAGCTAAAATAATCCTGGTGACCTTCTCCTTAACTGAATCACTCAGAATGTCAGCAAGAATGGGAATTACATTAAATTTATTCATTTTTTCTGCCAATAGAGGATTGAATGTGAGCACCCATAGGCAAAATATCAGCTGATACTGCACTTGAAAGTTGACACGACCAGAAAGAACAGACAATAATGTAGAAATACCATCCACAGATACAAATGCAAACCTGTATTCATCGATACGCAACATCATCTGCAGACAACGGGCTACTGACTGGATGTACTCATTGTTCTAAATAAAAAAATTATGATGAAGTATAAAACGTTAAGGTTTTTTCAAGAATCTAATTCATCAATCCTAATTATGACTAATACAAATAATTTATATGGTTTGTAACTTACAACCACTATCAAGCATGATTTAGATTCTTAATTTGGTTTTTAGTTTTTTTTACATGTCACTTAAATTACATACTTCTAAAGGCATGCATTTTATCTAACTACTGAGATGCCATGTACTAAACAACAATAACGACTTTATATAAAATTTCAGACAATTTTGGTTATTCTTACAGCAGAATTAATATTTGGTTTTTAAAAATTAAAATTAGAAGTCTTTCTGAAGCATGCGCTATTATATTTCAGCAGACCCAGATTATTTAAAATTTTAAAAAATGGTATTCCAAGAGTTTAATAAAATAATATGCCCCTTTTGCAAAGAATTCTATTGACTATCATTATGAAGAAAAATGGTTCGACTTAGAAAAACTTGATTTGACAACCCTGTTTATTTTCAATAGAGTGGGGTTTACATATTTCTGATTAAGCAAGCTGGAGTTCTCAGTGGTTATAAAATAAATACCCTTAAAGTTTTTCAATTCAAATTAATATTAGAAACCTTTTAGTAATGGAATAATAATAAATATTCGACTAAGTGCCGAATATGCGGCAAAGCTCAACTCGTGCCAATTGTTCGGCCAACTGCCGAATACTCACTGGTAATCAATGTGTGTGCTAGTTGCACCACATAAACGGATAGCAGTCTTATTTGGCTACCGAAATTATAAGTTTGTTTCAATGTATTGTACTCTTAATTACACCATTAAATATTAGGAAAAATTTGCAATTTAGTATTGATTTCATTTAGTGCCCAAAATGCAAGCTCCAAAAAATGGCAAAATATTCGGCCAATTATTCAATCCAACAAATATTCCTAGTTTAAGTATAATTACAAGTAATTAACATACGTACATAGTGCCCATTTTAAAACTCTGAGCCAAAATTTTTTTAAATAGGCAACACACAATACAAGTCACTGCCGACTAAAACAAAGATTATCGATCACTAATCTTTGGTGCAAAATGTATTCCAACGCTGACAAAGTGGACATGCTTCTAATTCTGGGTGAATGTCGTAAAAATGCGAGTGCTGCCAGTACTTTGTACGCGCAACGCTTTCCAGGTAGACGAATTCCAACAGACAAAACATTTAGAATGCTTCTTCTGAACTTACAAGAGTATGGGCAATTTTCAAAACCAAAAGAAAGGGCACGGCAAGTTACGGTTGAACATAACGAAGTAGCTGTAATTGAAATGGTTACGGATAATCCCCATACAAGTCAAAGAGCGACTGCAAATGCCTTAAACATTAGCAAAAGGTTCTGTTTTCAATATTCTTAAGGCGAACAAATTTCACCCCTACCATGTTTATACCATACACCATCTTGAAGATAGGGATTATGAGCATCGTGTTCAGTATTGTCAATTTCTTAGACGGCAATTAAACGGCAATGCGGAATTTTTAAGTATGGTATTATTCTGTGATGAAGCAAGGTTTTCAAACAACAGCATGGTTAATCGACATAACTGCCACTATTACGCCCAAGACAATCCCCACTGGATCAGAATAACTCATTTTCAGAGAATTTTTTCTCTTAATGTGTGGTGCGGTATTATTGGCAATTTTGTAATAGGTCCACATTTCTTTAATGGAAATTTAGATGGTGAAATGTATTTAAATTTCTTAATTAATGAACTACCGGCTCTCCTCCAAACAGTTCCTCAAAACGTACGGAATAGCATGTGGTTTTTAAATGATGGTGCACCTCCGCATTTTCATAGGGATGTGAGAAATTATCTTAACCAACGTTTTGAGGGACGCGTAATTGGACGAGGTGCATTGCATCCTTGGCCTGCCCGATTTGACTCCGCTAGACTTCTTTTTGTGGGGCAAAGTAAAAAATGATGTCTATGAAGTGCCCATTCGAAATGAAGAACATCTACGCGAAAGGATAATTCAATGTTGTCGCTCTATCACACCAGAAATGTTAGCTCGTGTTAGAGGTTCGATGCGTAGAAGAATTATACTCTGCAAAAACAAAGGGGAAAGGCAATTTGAACACCTGCTTCGTTAGTTTTTGTACTATGTTCCTATTAAATTATTGTAGTTATTATTGTCAAATATTAAATTTGAGTTATTAAAGTAACCTTAAATTTGTACTTAATCATTAGTAGATACATGTACTGTAAAACAACTCGGATCTCAATTTAAAAAAAAATGGTAGAAATGCATAGTGATCTGGGGGTTGCATTGTGGGTTGCTTATTTAAAAAAATTTAGGCTCGGAGTTTTAACATGGGCACTCTGTATTATTAAACTATCACCTCCGAGTGCAAACATTACATACTTATTTTATTAATAATTCAACTTGATAGTGGCTTATTTAAATCAACTTGAACTGAAATGCTCATCAAATATTATCAACATCTTAGTTGTATCATGCATTACCTATCTAAATATTACCTACGTTACACAATTCTTCAGAGGACACCAAAATTAAATCATTTGGCAAATGCTTTTAAGTATTCTTTGTTTTAATACCTATTAACTAATGTAACTTCGCCATTATAAATTAAAATAGCTATTATGCATGTAGGTACTGACCTCAACATACACTATGCAAGTATTTGTAAACTATTTTTTGCACAATCATGTTGTTATATGTATTTACTGTCATTGTTGACACAATTTACTTTCACGAATACAAAAAGTTATAAATTTTATTTTTTAATTTGAACATGCAATCTAGAGGCATCAATTGCTGTGGTTATTAACTCCCTTATCACAAATTTACATTAAAACACCACAAACACCCAACACCGAGAATCGAACTCGGTATCTTTGGTAAAGTGGAGCCAAAGCCAGTAGCAGCCTTAATCGCTACTTCGCCGCCTGCCTCAAAAAAAAAAGTATGTAAAATATGAAATATTATATTATTGGTTGTTTTTAAGTAAAGAAAACAAAAATCAAAAAATATCTAATTTACAGGGATGAAGTGAAAAGACATACTTTCATTATATACATATTTAGCTCAACGTACCAACATGCACCTTTAAAAATATGGAACACATAAATGCGCATGCAATTACCAAAACCATGCTCTAAATTACCAAAAATGCTTTGTATTTATTCACACTAAAAAAGTGAGCAATATGTTACTACAATAAATATGATTGTTGTACGTATTATTACATATTTGTAAAATCAAATTAAAACTTGCGCACTAAGGACTTACCAAGTATCAGAAATGCAAAAAAATTTATTTTGAATTCAGTTCAAATAGCAAACAAAACTAAAATTGTTTTATCAATTACCACATACAGGGCACTTCAATGAAGTGTTCTTGTAAAATATTAAAATATCATAAATATTTTCGACACAAGAATATTTAATTTTTATATAACCAATATTACCACATAGGGAGTGCTTTATTAAACTGTTAAATATAAATACCTTAAAAACTCCCGATAAAAGTAAGAGGTTAAAAAATAAAATAGTACATGATTATTTTTTTGTAATACGTAATTCTATACAGTGTCCGTTTAGTATGGGATTCTTCTATAGCAGCTTTAATATCAGTGTTAGAGAAAAACCGATTCTAGAGAAGAGGCAGTAGAAAGTCTAAGGGAAGAAAAAGCCACATTTAGACCGCAAAGACGAACACAACACCACATCTTTGTATTAAGGATAATAATAGTAAAACGATTTTAAAAAGGAAGCCGTTGGTTGTACTTAGCCGTCTGCATTAAAAATACCACACAATCTTCAGCAGACATAAAGGTGGGAAACTGTAACCTGGAGCCCATAAATATACAGTGTCTAGTATATGCAGATGACATAGTACTAATAGCAGAAACGAATAAATAAAAAGTGGTGGCTGATTGGACAGGTTACAAAAATGGGTAGAGGATTCGATGCTGTAAAAGCAGAAAGGAGTGAAAAATAAGAAGAGAAAAATGTTTCTGACAAAAGTTGTACAATAGCTTTATAACCTAAAACTATTTTCAACTCTACAGGATCTTCCATTTTTGCCTCCTGAATAACATTGACGTGACATCCTATACTGCCTAGTGAGATAAGAAACATTCTGATTCAGCAGTTTCTAGCGGTTCACGGTTACACATTAAAAATTTGATTATTTAAGACAGATAGCCCTACTTACCAATTATGACATTTTATTTTCATGCCACTCGCCTACCAGTTAGTAGGGCCTTTGCACGCGAAATTTGTAGGAAAATGTGTAATGGGGCATATTCCAACCTTAATTTTCAGAACTGAAAAACGAAAATTGGGAATCGTGTTAATAAAGACTAGCCTTTGTGTATAGTCATATTTTACAGGGTTTACAGTTAAAAAGAATAATCGGTCACGGGAGTCAAATTGGTGGTTAAATGAAACATGTCCGGCAGGCCAGAAAAAAGTAAATAGTTCTACATTAAAATAATTAAGTTTAAAAAAAAACAACTTCAAATAAAAACACAAAAGTAACATAATTTAACTAAAAAGCAAAAAATAAATGTTTTTTATACAACAATTTAATACTTATTTGTTGTTCTGTTTAATGTAATTAAGAAATTATTGTTTATTATATAATTATTAATTGTTTTATAATTTTGAAGTCGGTGCCAAGTAAAACATAAAAATTATATACCTTGCTACAATAACAAATTAGATTCGAATTTTTATGTTTTACTTGGCACCGACTTCAAAATTATAAAACAATTAATAATTATATAATAAACAATAATTTCTTAATTACATGTATAAAACACATTTATTTTTTGCTTTTTAGTTAACTTATGTTACTTTTGTGTTTTTATTTGAAGTCGGTTTTTTTTTAAGTTAATTATTTTACAATTTTAAGTGATGGGTAGACCTAGTAAGGATGCTTCTCGAATGAGGAAACGACGGCTAGTTGAAACGGAAGATGAAAGACGGAAACGCTTAGAAAAAATAGATTTTGAGGAGTTCCCTGGCGTATCTTCGAAGTTCAAGGTCTAATGCCAATGAAATTACAATGGGACCACCTTAGAACTATACTGAACCCAACGCAAAAAGAATAATTAAAATCGGTTCATAAATAAAGAAGTTATGCCCGAACATACATAAAAAAAAAACATATATATATACAGACGAATTGAATTGACAACCTCCTCCTTTTTTTGAAGTCGGTTAAAAATTCCTGTTATACTGCCCAGCAAAAACAGAATATTTTGTAGAGTTTAAAGTTTTAGGTTATGCAGCTACTGAAACCCTATAACTTTTGTCTAAAACCTTTCTCTCTAAAATTGGTATTAAAGTCGCCATGGAAGAATAGGAACTTCTTTTTCTTCTATAGCAGTGTCTCGTCAGTGCTGATCGCCATCTCAGGTCTAGCCCTGAAGCTACCTTCAAAGGAACCCGGAGCCCAAAGAGCTGCCTGGCTGTCCATAAAGTAACCTCACCCCCAACTAACTTTCGAACGACTTGATATTTTTTTTCAAAATTTGGTGTGCTGTAATGGGAAATTAAATACTATTTTTCAGACCATATTAAAATTTTGTATCATCCAAAATGGCGACTGGCCGCCATTTTGAATTTTTTTTTAAATGGAAAGGGGGGTCGAGGGACACCTCATTGGAGAGGTGTTTTAGTTCTGCGTCTGATCCTAGAGTTTCAAAGAAAAATCTTCAGCCATAACAAAATGACAATGTTTGAAGATAAAGAAGTCTATCAAAAAAAACTAAGAATTAAAGCAAAAAATAATTAAATTAAGTGTTCGAAATGTTTACCATTCACTTCTTGGCACATAAAAAGTCGGTTATGAAATTCCTGCCTTACATTTTCATAAGTTTCTGGAGTGATATTTCTGCAAACTTCTGTAATGCGTTGCTCCAGTTCTTCAATTGTTTCTGGAAGGGTTCTGTACACTTTCGATTTTAGATATTCCCATAGAAAAAAATCTAAGGATGTTAAATCTGGGGAGTGAGCCGGCTATTCTACAGGCCCCCGCCTACCAATCCATCTTCCGAGAAAATGACCGTTGAGAAAGTCAGAAACAGGCCTATAATAATGAGGCGGCGCACCGTCTTGTTGGAACATAACGTTTTCAATATTATTTCAAGCCACCTGAGATATTTCTGGGAAAACTTAGTCCTGCAAATGAATAAGTGGACTACTGTATAAGAAAATCAAAACAATTTTGAACTGAGTGAGTCCATTGGTTTACAATCCGCCATTCTGTTATGGCTCAATATTTTTCTTTGAAACTCTAGGATCAGACGCAGAACTAAAAGACCTTTCAAATGAGGTGTCACTCGACCCTGGATAAAAAAATCAAAACAATTTTGAATTGAGAGTCCATTCGTTTAAAATCCGCCATTTTGTTATGGCTGAATATTTTTCTTTGAAACTCTAGGACCAGACGCAGAATTAAAAGACCTTTCAAATGAGGTGTCACTCGACACTCCTTCTATTTAAAAAAAATTTCAAAATGGCGCCCAGTCGCCATTTTGAATGATACAAAATTTAATTGTTGGCTAAAAAATAGTATTTAATTTCCTATTAAAGCACACCAAATATTGTGGTAAAATATCAAGTCGTTCAAAAGTTAGTTAGGGGGAGGGTTACTGTATAGACAGACGGTATATATTTTGTTTGTTAAAAAACCTTTGCTGAGATTATTGTAGACATATGCCAATTCCCACTACTAAATGGACACCCTGAATAAAATTACATTTGCACTACCTCAATAAAAATCGTTCCTTTTATCCTTTAGATAGCACTATAGTGGTTTCTACTATTATTGACAATACCAGAACTTTGTCAAATAATTATTTATGTTACTAGTAGGATAAAGGCATTATTATAACATGAGTTTGAGCTGCATAATCAAACAAAATTCCATCAATGACTACTCAAAATTTGTTTCAAAATCCAATTTTTGCTTGAAATAATATTTGACATTTCGCATCAATTTATTTGCAAACGTCAAGTCACTTTTAAAATACCTTTGCTCTAAAATCAAAGGAACGAGATAGATTCGATTTGTTTAATACTATGGCAACCAGCCAGTTTTCTTATAAACAAAGCTTCAGTTTTGTTTGTGTAAATCAAATGTTAGTTAATGAATCCATTATCTCACTAATGAGATAATGAACTTCATTACCTAACGCAAATGAATGACATAATAAGTCCTTATCCAAGCAGTCGTAGATAAATATTATTATACTAAATAATAATAAAAAAAAAAACCCAAGTCTTCTCCACATAAATCATTTAAATAAACGTTATTTTATGTGGAGAAGACTTGTTTTTTTTTTTTTTTTTTTATTATTATTTAATCTATGAACTCCACTTTGTGAAGGATGGATGTTAACAATACAAATTATTATACTGCCAAATTAGATGTTCTATACAAAATTCAAGATTATATTCTATAACTTTATGTAGTAGTACTTGAAAACATAATTATCAAATGTTTTTTTGCTGCATCTCACTGCATTTAATTACTTTAACAAGCAATAACAACCTGTACTGAAAAAGTCTTGCTTACAGTAATAGTTTAACTTAATCTTTGCGATATGTACACAATGTGTTAACTTAGTTTTGGATGCTTAAATAAATCCAGAAATATTTATAATAAATTTTTTTTCATCATGTCATTTATATTATTACCTATAACCTGTTAGAAGTAATTTTAAATTTTTATCAATAAGATAATATTGGAAAGTATATTGTAGCAAATGATTTTCATATTTTTCGTATGGCAACAAAGGAGACTCCAGAATTGTGAAATTTAGTTATTTATTGTCCTATCAAATTCAACTTTTTTAGATAAAAAAATGTCCACATTGATAATCGTTCAAAACTGATATTTGACGTCAAAATTCTGAACTTTAAGATAAAACAATTTTATTATATTACATATTATAAAAAGTAAATGTTGGAGGATACATTTGCTTAACAAATAAAACTTTAATATTAAGCTTTCATTAGAGCATTTCTCAAATTTGTTTACAACCTAACCAATTACTAATTTTATACCGTTAATTGATAATTAGTAGAACGCTGCTCATCAATGCTGAATGAGACCTCAGTGTAAGTCTCAGTGGGCTGATCTCCTCCATGTGCCTTTGCAATGGCCTGAGCTTCCTTTAGGACATCGTACTAGAAGTTACAATGCTTATGAGGGCACTGTATTCATGTACCTACACCAATGAAGCCAGGCTATGCCATCTGTATTAGTTTAGAACTGTGTGTTAGAGCAGAGCTAATGATACTGACAAGTGACACAAATGACAGTGTTTAAGTAGAAGAAAATAGAAAGTGTAATGAACAATATCTCAATTTAGATAATTAATTTTTTTTAATAATTTGTGTTGAATTGGCTACCTGTTATTGATATAAATAAATGTTTGCAGTAAACAGATTCACTGTTTTTAATTATTATGTGTAATATCATTTGTTACCCCATCGATATTAAAAAATATTGCGAAAAATACCTACACGCAGGACTATTTTTATAAATTTCATTATATTGGTACCAGTGCACACAGAAAGAACTGTCTAGATAGTGAAAATTATTAGATAGAAATCTCTTAAAAGAAGCTACACAACATTGTTTTAGTTTCAAGAAAACGTAACTAATTAAACAGCTTTCAAAATAATCTCTTCATCATTTTAAGCATGCTAATTGGAATACTTCCTGTAAATACAAAGAAACCTTGGAAAAGATATGATCCCAAAATCAGATGAGTTCGCCCATATACAGAGCGATACAAAAAGCTTAATCAAAGATGGTGTTGATAAAAAAATCTCGAATCTTTGATTGACTCTTAAACGCCATTATTCTGAATTTAATGATGGATAACTCAAATTGTGTATCAATCTGAATTCTAAGATATGCGGTTTAGTTTTCACTGCCTGCCTTGATTATATTTTTTTTATTGCTGTGTACAGGGCGACGATGTAGTTATATGATGGGTTACACTGTTAATATTACAGTTATCAAAAAAAAACGTTTGCGTCCGTTGCATTTCGTCAATTTTTTATATGAAACCAATTGTAGAAACAAAAATAGAAAATCTTGTTTTGTTTATGAGCTACAGTCAAAAAGTGAAATTTTAACATTTCTCTTGGTTGTTATATGTATATTACAGTGGCGTACAGAGAATTTTTACAATTGCAATGGTTTTTGAGTTACAAAATCCTTATTCCACATAAGGATTAATGCAAATGGCGCAGCATGGTTTTTGTGGCAATGAAACCAGTTTTCTTGTATAAACATCCCTGACCATATAGCTGCCGGGAAATTGGGGCAGTGGTTAGTGGTTAATCGGAACGGTGACAGAATTTTTCAAAAATTCTGGGCACTTTAGGTTAAGAATCCTTTAGAATTTGGGGTTGGGGTAAGGGATGTATAGTCGGTATGTGCTGATCCAGGGTAAAAGGGGTGGGGAAAGCTCATCCAGTTGCTCAATGCAACTCGATGATCTTTCTTTAATAAAAAAAACAATATAAATTGTTTAGTGAAACCAGAAACGTTCAAAATTAATGTTGCTTTAAAATTGAATTTTTTTCACCCTATTTTTTTCACACCTACGTAATTTAGCCTCAGGAATACAATTTTGTATACACAGAAACGGAAAAACTTACAGTTTTCTTGGAAAATGTGGAAAATGCCATGGATTTATATCCACTTAATTTTGACAATATCACATTTTTTAATGTGAGCAATTGTTAACTGTTGATTAGTTTAGCAGGAATTCATTGACTTTAAATTGTATATTTTAAGAAAAATACAACATTTCACAGCTTATAACCTAATGCACAACTGAAAAAGCCGACAATTTTGTTTTTTAGAACAAAATCGTATTGCAATCGTCCTGTAACCACCAATACATACACTTCCTTCTATGCGATACTTTGCATTGTGTATTTCAAAACATCCAGAGTCGAACATGCTTCTAGCAGATGCATTGACCGTGTCTTACACGTCGGGCAGAATGCACCTAACTTCAGTTCAGTTTGCTAATTTTACAATGCACTTGCAACGCAAAAGTGTGAATAAATAATCAAGAAATGTCCAAACAAAAGGGTTGACTAAATTTTTGCATGCCCTTCTCCTACTAAAACCATAAGATCCTCTGCTTTTCCATTTGTAAAATCCTAATGCTCTAGTTGAATTACTCAGGTTTAACAACAATTCTACACAAAAAAACTCCAATTTTGACAAAAAATATGAATTATCAACGTTTTCGACTTCAGTAAAGAATTACAGAAATTCTGTCAAGGGGTTTTCTAACAATTGATTAAGGTTTCGTGTGTAAATGGACAATGTTTTTGACCATGTATAATATATATGGTCAAAAATTGTATATACAACCCGAGTCAAAAGATACAGGTTTTAATGTATTTTGCTATTTGACAAGGTAGCTAAAAAAATTAATCATATTTATACGTGTCCCGTAAAAAAATTATTCATAAAATAATACTTTTGTTAAATGGAATGCCCCACATTTATTTATTCTAATAGTAAGTCCACCTAATTCCCAACAAAAAATCTAAATAACTGTATTTTTTTCTCGAAAATTATGGCATTTACAAAAAAAATGTTTTTTACATTTTTTGTTGGGAGTTAATTAAACTTACTATTAGGATAAAAAAATATAGGGCATTCCACTTACGAAAAGTATTATTTTATGAATAATGTTTTTATACTATTAGGATAAAAAAATATAGGGCATTCCACTTACGAAAAGTATTATTTTATGAATAATGTTTTTATGAGACACTTTGTATAAATATGATTAATTTTTTTACATATCTTCTCAAATAGCAGAAATATATTAAAACCTGTAGCTTTTGATTTGGATTGTATAAGATTTTCCTATGTCAGTTTATAGTACGTGTCGGTTTGCACACCTGTTATTAGTAACTTTTTTACCTATCCTCTCAAATAGCAGAAATATATTAAAACCTGTAGCTTTTGGCTCAGGCTGTATATAATTAGCACTATAGGCCTTTGAGGCGTGTGACCATGTATAAGAAGAAATTTAATTCCTTTGTGATTAGATATACGGAGTGTTAATAAGGTATGGATGGATACAAGCTTATACCTCAATAATTTTTTTGAGTTTTAAAAATTAAACTTCAGACATGTCAAAAAGTATTTACTCTTGCGGATGTTTTGGTGTATTTGCATTATGTTATCAATTTTTTTAAATGACACTATCTATTTTTAATCTTGGTTTTAGGTACCTCATGGCATTTTCTTTATGGTAGTATCAATTTCTTTAGAGTTACAAAAGAAAAGTTTCGATATTTTCATCATTGTTCGTGTGAAGTACTAATTTTCATTCATTTGTTCAAGCAACCTCTGTAACCATTGTTCATACAACAAATTGAACAGACGTTGTTTTGTAGGTACGAATATTATTTGTTATCGATTTGTATTTAATTAATGCTCTAAAAACCCCTTTGAAAACGAAGTAGCCTTTGGAATGTTTAACTAAAAACAATTAGTGAATTTTAAAAGCATTTATATCATTGCCAAACTGTTTATGGTGGACATTTTTTACAATTAATTTAAAAATTTAACCCTTACTTGATGAAATAAACAGAAACACATCTATTTCATTTGTTTTCTAATCAATGCTTACAGAGGTTGCTTGATCGAATGAATTAAAAGTAATACTTTCACAAGAATAAAAAAAATTACGAAAATCTCAAAATTTGTTTATGGAACCCTAAAATATACTAAAGTATACTACTATAAAGAAAATGCCATAAAGTACCCAAAACCGAAAGTAAAAAATATACAGGGTGTCCCAGCCAAAACTCCCCAGCCTTATAACTTATTTATTTGAAGAGATACTGTTCTCAATGTAATTACAAAATATTTAAAACTGTCAACACTTAATCCAAATAAAACAATTTTTTTTAAAGTATTGGGTGTTTTTAATTAATGCCACGTAAAATTTTGTTTTTAAAATTATTCGTTTTTTTTTTCAATCAATACTGTATATTTTTTTACATGCCATCGAAAAAAGATTTTTTTCTCTTTTAAATGATTTATCATTTTCATCGTCTTTGCATAACAATTTTTTTCAAAAAAAAAAAAATTTTATGTGATAATCCTTAAAAATAACTAAATGAAAATGTAAAAAAATAAAAATAGTGTATATTGTTACCAATAATAATCTGTTTTAATTACCCTGATTAAAGTTCATTCATTAAAATCATATACTATAATGACTGTATTATGATAGACAAGTTTTCCCAGGCTACCTAATGTGCATGTAATTTTCTTAAAATGGGTTCCTAATTTATAGCATAGGACTGTCATTATAAATGATTTTCATAAATGAATTTTAATAAGATTAAAATAGATTATTGATGATTTTCAATTTTTTAAATTTTCATTTATATATTTTTAATGCCTTTTTTCGAAAACTTTGTTATGCAAGCCTATGAAAATGATACATCATTTGAAAAAGAAAAATATATTCTTTTTTTAATAGCATATTTAAAAGTATAGGGTCCTATTTGAAAAAAACAACTAAAATGGGTGATTCTAAATACAGGCTGAGTCAAGCTGTACGCCTTTTTTTTAGTTAGTTTATTATTAGGAATTCATTAAAAATTTTTGGTATGTATGTGTTTCGAAGGGTGCTCTACAACTTGGCACAGTCAGTTTTTTGATTGAACGTCAAATGTCAAAATAGCGATTTTCAACTGTTTATTTTTAAATGGAACGGTACGACTTTTTTTTGGCTTAAACGATGCTGTATGATGTTTACAATACGATCCTTACTGAATTTGTCACAATTTTTACGATTCGGCCGTAAAATAAGCATTCATTATGTTAGTCTAGTAGGCCGGTACGTACGCACGCGTCACCATGTTTTTGGGTAAAATAAGTAAACTTTTGATGAAACAATTGCTTGTAAGTAAACATTTCCACTTCTTCAAGTTTTTGTTGGATAAAAACTAATTAGTATTTTATTTAAATTTTGTTTAGTTTATAATCTTATAGTTTTCATTCGATGTTATCCTAATATTGAAGTAACTATTATTTAATGTAATCTAAATACCTGAGTTTCTGTTTCTTTATGTTTATTAAAATAATGATTTCACTATGCATACTGACAACCATTAAATCGTTTTGTGCAAATACATCAAAGTACGTTCCGTAGGTCTCGGCCTACTAGACTAACATAATGAATGCATATTTTACGGCTGAATCGTAAAAATTGGGAAAAAATTTAGTAAGGATCATATTGTAAACATCATACAGCATTGTCTAAGCCAAAAAAAGTCGTACCGTTCCATTTAAAAATAAACAGTTGAAAATCGCTATTTTGACATTTAACGTCCAATCAAAAAACTGACTGCGCCAGGTTGTACAGCACCCTTCGAAACATATGCACACCAAAAATTTTTAATATATTCCTAATAATAAACTCACTAAAAAAAAAAGGCGTATAGCTTGACTCAGCCTGTATATGCGACAAACTTTAAGGGCTGATTCCTGAGGTTATTTCGATCATAAAAGTTGATATGAATAACTGTCCAAAACGGCTTAGTTTTAAAGTTATAGGATGTTTAATAATAAATTAAGAATACAATAAAGGGTAGGTAATAAACAAAATGAACTTATAGAAATTGTTGAAAATGATCGCCGCCAACTGCAATACAGGCTTCTGTCCTTTGTCGTACTGAATGGCAAACACGTTTAAAAATACCGGAGGTGTTCTGAATTGTCTCAAATGATGCAACAACGTGATTTCTCAGTTCATCAACATTTTCAATGGGAATCGTATAAACTAGTGATTTAAGGTGACCTCAGAGAAAAAAATCTAGAGAATTTAAGTCTGAAGACTGAGGAGGCCACGGTTGTGAACCTCCTCTCCATATCCACCGATTTGGATATGCACCGTCCAAAAACTCACGAGCAACTAAATTGTTTTTGCTGAGCCAACTATGATATTAGATGGTGTAAGTTATACTATACAAATTTTTAATTTATTATTAAACATCCTATAACTTTAAAACTAAGCCGTTTTGGACAGTTATTCATATGAACTTTTATGATCAAAATAACCCGAGGAATCAGCCCTGTTTGTCGCATATATTTAGAATCTCCCTGACCATTTTCAACAAAATGTCAAAAATAATGTTTATACCTTCGTTTGATCTAGTTATACGAAACAAATGAACATCACAAAGGTATCTTGATTTTTTACACATCATCAAGCAATATTATTACTATGTACTTACAAGTACATGTGTGACCTGATATGAATAGATGAAATTGTATGCTTGTTCTTGAAGTGTTGTTTTAGTTCAAATCAAAATTCGCAGAATTAATTAAATTTTTAAATAAACACAACTATAACATTAAATTTGTGGTTCATATTCCAACATATTTACAAACCATTAAGTGAAAAGATGCATAGAGGCAAACTCATCTAATTTTGGGCTCATATTAAATGTTAAACATAACAACTGTAACAAACAAAAAATAAGTTAGTAACTGGAACTATAACTAAGAACGATACCCAAACATATGCTACTTAAAAGTTAAAATTATTGATAACAGTCATATAATGATGGTTATACATATTCATATGCAAAACAATGTACATCCAAGCAGAAGCAAAACCTAAGCCATGCATCCCTTGCATATACTATAATAAAATACCAATAAAAATTAAATACATTAACAGTACATTGTTTTTTAGACTTGAAGTTTTTTTTACGATCTTTTAACAACAATTAAAATTCTTAATAACATTGAATTTCCAAATTATACATACGTTTTTTAAATTTCTCTTCGGCTGGAAAAAGTGGGCAAATGGTATTTTTTTTAACACAGCAAAACTATTTTCAACTAAAGCCCACAATCAATTTAATTGCCAAATATTTTTCTCATGCAATGCAATAATAGTAATATTTAATATAAATACCTGCATTTTAAGTTGGTCTTTCAACCATGTAAGGTAGAAATGTAAATCAGAACGTTCCATGGGAGTGTGTGCCCAACAAGCGATCTTTGCAATAATTCGTGCAGTCATATTAGTAATAAAACCATCTTGTCTGTTTAGAAGGTTGAGAAATGGGCCCCACACAGATTCTCTTGATTTATTCGCATATTCATGAAAGATTTCTACACGAGTACGATCTTCCTGTTAAAACATTTGATAAATTTTCAAGTAAAATAAATATGTTTTAGATTTTAATGTTTCATTAGGCATACCTGCAACATATCATCAATCAAAACAAGGATGTACTGAAGTGTCTGATCCTTAGACACGTGCCCTAACAGATTTAAAAATGTTCTGGCACATTGGTTACTATCAGTCTTTAGCAACTTTTCTCTGGCTTTACTTTCAGGAACATCAAAAGCCACAATAAACTTATGGTCTTCTTGGGAAATCATTTGTGACCTGAATATTGTATATAATTTTAGTTATAATCAGTGATAAGATATTGTGACTAGACTTAGTGGTAAGATTGCTCTAGGTATTCACATTATTATTATGACAAGTAATACAGCTATTCAAAATTAAATTATTTTTATTAAATTAAACTGTAGGATACTAATGTTAAATTATTTCAGAAAGAAATCAACCAACAAGTACTGAAGAAAACCTTTTGTGTACCGCACATAGTTATTGGCATGCGATATAGGTTTTATTTTTGTCAATTATGAATCAGTTAGTGCACGTTTTAGAAAATTAAATTACTAACCGATAGTGAAAACTTTCTAAAACCTCCGTCAGAATTGAAATTCATCCAGAGAATTTCCCTTTACATACACTACTAGCATTATGAAACAGTCAATAGCACGAAAGTAACGAATAATTCCAAACCATTTTATTTTCGATTTCTGAACAAAAAGGCATTGCCTAACTCAAACTATAAAATGAACAATGCACTTTGTTAGATTTATCTGTACTTTAGAAATAGTTACTTATCATGTTTTAGTTAGGAACTAGCTATGCATTCTATCCGCAGACTGGAGAGACTACCCTCATCTATCTCCAACGCACCAATACATTAACATGCCAAGCATACAGTATCACCTCACTTAAACTTATGCTCTGACCGGGGGCATGTCTTCTTGTATTAAGAAACCGAAATTTTTCTCAATAATTCGTTCTTATGGAAATGATTATTTACAATCTTTAAGAATTTTATGGTAAAGTTTCTTTTTTGAGGGTACGGTCAAAGGTGATTCCTGTTGATCGTATATTAATTACAGTAGAAACAAAATTTACAAATATTTTTAAATTAACAATTCACTTAAAAATAACGTTTTTTATAATCCTCTGTTTATTACTAAACAAAACTGCATGAATCATCAATTTTTAAAAACTCATAGCACCCGTCACAAACTATGGGACTGGACCACGAAGTAAATTATAGCTCACCCCTAGCTCCATTAGCCTATAGAATTTAAAAAAATGGTGTAGCCAGTTTTCTCGTAGCTTGTAACATTGTGTACCCCTAGGGCCTCCCAATATCAAATATCATCCCGATCTGATTACTCAATTTTGAATAAATAGGCATTAAGTCTCAACTTTCCAAAAATTCATAGAAGGCGTCACGCATAAATTAGCGGGCTGCAGGGTTGCATTAATTTAAATCACATTAATTTGTTTTCAATTAGTAGCTTTTCAAAAATTTAAATTTTTGTGCACAGTAACATTGTGTTTCTTAATAAGTATTACTATAAAAAATTTGAACCCAATCTGTCAACTTGTTTTTGGGTAAAAAAAGCGGTCAAGTCAAAACTTTCATAAAATCTAAAATGCGGTCGTTTTAAAGCTAGGATGCTCCGAAAGAAGAGTCAAATTTGCCGTACAGTTTTCTATAAGATTCCGGTTTTGGATTAAAAAATTAGTTTTCCGAAAAAAATGCTACCAAAAACATGTTCCGATTTTGAATTTTTTCAAAAGCTTGTTTCCCGATTAATTTTTCATACACCCCCACATTCGAAGCACATAGAAATTGAACCATTCGATTAAGAGTTACAGAGCGCACATACATTTAAAAAACCACTTTTCTCGAATTCGAAAATTTTCATGAAATCAATACTTCCCGAAATTATACAAAAGGAAAAATTGAGGTTAAACAATAGATGTAAACTGCAATGCGTTATGGGAAGTGCAGATTGGTTTTGATAGCTTTTAGATATTTTTTTGGTTGCATTGCCTTTCATCAATTTGGATCTCTTTATTATTTGTAGGCTTTATAACAAATTCATAAGATGACGTCATAAAAAAGTCTACACGTTATCAAAAGTAATTTCCACCTTTAAAAATTTTTTTAATGACATTACCTTCAATCAATTTGAATCTCTTTAGTAATTATAAGCTTTATAATGAATTCATTGAAGTTGAAGTCATCAAAAAAGTCTACAAGTTATCAAAATTAATTCACACTTTGTCAATATAAGTTCCTTTAACCCACAATGCATCGCAGTTTTCATTTATGCCCTAACCTAAACTTCTTTATCTATAAACTATTAGACATTTCAATTGAGAGGCGATTTGATTGCGCCAATGGTGTTGTGTTAATTTTGGAGTAGATATTTCTTTAGTTTTCAAAAACTTAGTGTTTTTTTAACAATGACAACTTCAACGTGATATTAAAGGTTTGGCAGGTGTATTTAATTTGGGCATAAAATTAATAGAAAAATTTATGTTAGGAGATAGAGACCTGTAAGCGACATGGCATAAGACTCATCATATGACCATGATTATCTTGAATCTACAGAAATAGGTAGGTGCTACACAAAATTTTTTTAAAAAACAGCACGTTTAATCAATTTAGATTTGTTTCTCTGTACATTACTTACAATATCATTATGTCACTTGTGGTAGTTTTTAATACAAATTTAATTTAAAACAAAAATAAAATCAATTACGTTACAATAAATTTCTATTGTACGGTAGGAAGCAAGCAAATACATTTCTAAACAGCAGAAATTGTTATTATTTATCGACGATTTAACAGCTAAGGTTATAATGCGTTCAACAGTTCAAGCTATTTAATTTGTGTTCCACAAATTCATACAATTTTTGCCAGCGTTGGATTGAGGTTCCAATTTCTAATCAAATTTCTACTCAAGGGACTCCTGAAGAGGGTGACTGAAAGTTAGTTTTCAATTCATATCTTAAGAACCTTTTTGTATGAAGCAACTAAATCTTAGGAAAATATTTCCCATACGGCATTCGCTATATTAAAAGGTTCAAATATACAGAGCAATTCAGAATGAAATACAGAATATAAAGAGATTAAATCAGGTCACCAAAAAGGATAAAACATCTAATATGAACACATCCGAAAGTTTTGCTGTTAAACTAGAAATGATTGGTGATAGCGAAACATCGCTAATATTGTTGCTGTTTATAAGTTTAGTTTTAACTTTTAAATAATAAATATTGTTGTTAAAATTAGGTTTTTTAAAATATATTACTTATTTTTTCTTACATGTATTGATATTGTCTATATTAACCATAAAATTCTACACAGTAAATTGTTATACCAGGTAGCAGTTGACTACTATGTGGGCATCTTCTTTCGGCTACTTGGATGTAAAATAGGTCCAAGACTCTGACAATTCTTATGAATTAAATTATTTTTTTACAGCAACTAACATAATTCCCCCTTTAAAAACAATAGTATAACTAATTAAAACTGAAAGTAATTAATAACAATAATTTACAATTTGCCCTAAACATCCGGTATTTACACCTATACCTTGTTCACTAGGACCACATTTGTTATAGTCTCATTTTGATCCCAACATAAACGCCATCTGTTAAAAAACTAATTTATGGTAGAAAATCGTATAAAGGTTTGGTTAGGTGATAAGTTTTGTTGGGTCTACAAGAACATAGTAAAGCTGATAGTCATATACTCAGGCAAAACTTGGTTATTAAGGAAAGAAAATGAAGACAGGCTTACTATATTTGAAAGAATACTAAGACAAATGTTTAGATTAGTGCAAGAAAGATATATACGGCAAATAAGGACAAACAAATACTAAAAAGGTTATATAGCAAAATGGACAGAGTAACAATTCTAGGGCAAAACAATTAGTTGGTCAGTACGTGTGATTAGAATGGAGCATAATAGAACACCATAAACATTATTGGATAGAACATCGGAAGGCAGAAGAAAAAGAGGTCAAGGAAGAGGTGGCTAGAAGACATCAACGAGGACATAACAAAACTTCAAAAGAGGATAGGGATGAAAAGGCGTACACAGAAGCAAATGAACAAAAGTTGTGGAGTAGGCTAATGTTTTACAGGGGCTGCAATAGCCAAGCCCAGAAGAAGCAAATTCTATACCAATACTTGTCTCAATTTACATAACCTAAATTTATACGAAATAAAATTGTAACATAAAAAACTTAATGTAAGTTTTACTAAGCAGCACTAACCCCTAGTTATGTTTATTAATATATCTTTCAGCTTCATATAAATATACATATTATAATGGCCCACTTTTAGCAATGCTACGACTACATATGGTTTTGTTGCACGAACAGCGTACTTATTTCAAATCATAGTTGATATAAACAATTTACCACATAAACTTCATAAAGCAACATTCATAAAACTTACTGGAAATACGACTGCCAATTAACACGCTGCGTTCGAATATCTGTTGCCTGTTGTTGCAGCACACTCGTGGCAGCTAACATATCTGAAATTGCCCACATTTTATTAAATTATTAAAAAGGCTTCTAACAAACCCAATGCAAGAAATCAACTTCTTCGGGAGATGGATCAAATTTACAATAACAAAAATAATTATGTTGAATGTTACCAAGGCCTTTCTGTGTTGCACAAAACTTTTTGTAGCCTCTGGTATAATTGTCCAACCAGTAGTCACGTGAACTCTACAGACGTATTTTTCAAATTTATAAATAGAAAATCATGTTTTCTTTACCTAACACGTGTATAGGAAAGCCGGGACACTAAACCGTGAAGTTTTTGAAAAACTTAGTGACGTTTTATGGTGTATGTGCCTCAAAAAAAGCAAAAGTGGGCAGGGCATTGGTTAGTATAGATTTCAGTTAGTTTACCTATTTTATCGTCATCCAAAGACGTAATTATCTCTTTAATTTTGGGATCTGCCCCCGCAGGAACTTGGGAAGCTGACATATTTCTTAATTTCTTCAGGAAATCACAAATTAATGTATTAACACAACAATCACTCCCACATCTAACAATCAACTCAGCTGAGCAGTCTCGTGATTTTTGACATACCACTAAACAAACTCACGTGCTAGCCGCACTGCTTTTTATAATTAGTGAGACAGAGATAGAAACAATATTATTGTGGTTGACCTGTAAATCTAAGCGGGATATTTGAATATCTTATTTTGATTAAGTCGATATGGAGTTTAAAGAACCACGCCGCAAAAAACACTGCAAACTGCGCTTATCCTTACCAATACCTATAATAAAAACGGCAGAAAATACGGTTTATAAGTTTTCTGGATATTTCAATGGATTTTCCGTTGTGGTTAAAGAAAACGATGAAATGAGAAAATTAAACAACATGGGATGCTTTGGTAAAGGTACTTTATCAAGAGGTCATCCTATTTTTAACGCAAAAGATGACGAGGCGCAAATAATTCGAAAAAGAATATTTAACAGACGAAAGGAGTGGGGAACAAAGTATTCAGGAAAAAATAAAGAGGTCAGAAAAGTTATTGTTGTACCTGATAGCGAAGGCGAAAATGACGACTATTTTACAAATCTAAAACCAGAATATCAAATAGATTCCAGTGGTTTACAGGAAGCTTTGATTTTATCAATGGAAGAAGCATTTTTTCTGTTTAATTCTCTGCACTGTTTAAATATTTATAATTGCAATGAATTACTAACACAACAGAGTGCTTGGCAACTTTTTAAAGAAACAGATAAATATTTTGTTCAAAATTATCCTGTGTATTACTATTTTAGATCCAAAAATTGGGTTGTCAAGTCTGGAATTAAATTTGGTGGAGACTTTTGTAAGTATTCATTACAATTGTTATTTAATTTTAGTTATACCGAAGGTATGTTTGATTAAAATCACTTGATTTAAATCGGCATTTTAACGAAGTGATGTAATAAAAAATAATCGTAAATTAAATCAAGAATTTAAAACCAGCAAACAAAGTAAAAAACTCTAAAAAGAACACTAGACAGCCCATGATGCCAGGATGCAAGAAATTATGGACTGAAATGAGGAACTAACCCCGGTTAACTCCTTTAAAACTTGGAATCTTTGGTCTTTAGATTCATAAGTAAACATCCTCAATGACAGTTTAAAATGCAAAACTGGCACAAAATTTATACGATCACTTATTGGCGAAATTCAAAAAAAAATTCTTAAATTGTAAATAAAATTGGCTTTATGTTACAAAAATTAGCAATTAAACTAACTTTACACTAAACTAAATTAAGGTTGCAATTAACTATGAAAAGTATGTTTTTTATGTAAAAAAAAAAAAAAACTAAACTAAAATTAAAAATGGAACAATCAAATCGCTGGTCGTAGAATTCGAAAAAGAATCACTTTAAAAATGATGACACAGGTTTTAAAGAGTGTGCATGACCATGCACAGACAAAATTAACTATTAAACTAAGAAGATAGAAGCTGGTTATCTCATAGTTTAGTTTACATTAAAATTTATGTACATAAGGGGAACTAAGTTAATCAGGCAATTTATGTTAAGTGTTAAGTAATTCTTAGTTTGGTTTAATTATTAATTTTTGTATAACATAAAGCCACCTTAATGAATTTTATTTAAAAAAGTCATAATTGACTTAATTTTAATAGTATATTAAAACACAAGTTTCATAAGGCATTGTCTTAACCTACGAGTCCAAGATTGAAAAACGAGGGAGCGTAGCGACCGAGTTTTTCAATGGACGAGTGCGTGAAGACGCCTTATGAAACGAGTTTTTTATACTATTTTTTCTATTGAGGAGAATTAATGAAAAAACGTTATAAAAAATTGCTGCGATCAAATTTGGTAAATTTAGTATATATATGTTGGCAGCAAGTTTCAAATTGCGGCCATCAAATCTGGTAAATTTAGTGTATATGTTGGCATACATACTAAATTTACCAAATTTGATCATGAATATATCATGAATACCAATATTTGTTGGTGAAATTTTACTAAAAACAATGCTTTAAAAGACTCTCTTAAAACACTGTTTTTTAGCTAAAACAGTGCTTTAAAAATAACCTTAAAAAACCGAAATAGAAAAAAATAAATTAAAACCAAAAAAATTGATAAATCAAAAAACCGAGCTAAACTGCAAAAATCAGTTTTTATGATTTTTTTTAAATAAATCGCTTTTTTCTATACCCTAGTTATACATATTAACTATAATCTGCTTTTTCAGTGTTGTATAAAGATGGGCCTCCCTTTTATCATGCTTCATTTTTGGTGATAATAGACATCTTAGATAGCACAACATTACACAGAAAGGTGGATATGTGCCGGAGATCTATGGAGGTTAAGAATTTACTTGGTTTAAATCGATTATGTGAAACTGTTGGGAAGGTACAGAAGGTATATAAAATAATGTCTGATCTGAATAAAAATTTTATCTTGTTTAGGAATTATTGGTATGCCAGCTTCTGTGGCCTGCAGAATTAATCACCATCGAGCCAGAGCATATAACACAGCTCTCAATTAACGAAACGATTATGAGTCGATGGGTTCCATCACAGAATCGAGAATTGTCCAAAATACTATGAAATAAATTTATAAATATATTATAAACATTGCTTAATATTATTTCTAACAATTTGAACACTACAGCTAAGCTACACGCAAATTTTTACATCGAAGTTGGTAATCTTGCAGACTTTTGCTTTTTGTTAATTCCAGTTCTTCTGTATTCACTTCGTTCCTGCAGGTATTCATTCTTACACCTATTTTTAAATTCGTCATCTTCATACCACTTCCCTAAACACTCCTTTAGTGCTGCATTTTCTTTTCGGCAGCTAATAACCATTAATAAACTACTGCTTTTACAGCATTCTGAAAAATTTTTAACTTCTTCAATACATTTTTCCACTTTCGCTATATCTCGCATTTTTTTCGGTATCATTACTTCAGTTTCCACTTTTCGCAGAGATTTGTCTTCCGGATCACCTACAAAAATTTTATAATTAGAGCAACATAACCGTAAAAGGCCTTGGAATAACTTTTTTAAACAGTGAATTTTAAGTTTCAATACCTAAGCCAAGGGGGCCAGCTCCATACTTTCCGGGTAGGACGGATGATTTTTCTCGAATTTCCGACATCCCTAACCTATAAATAGTACCTTTTTTCTATGAAAATTGTAATAAACACATTCAAGGACAAGTTGTTGATCAGTGACGTAGAATAGGGTAGGTGCAATGGTTATAATTATTGCATTTATTTTTTTTTATTATTCTAGCTGTACATTTGTTTTGATTTATTACAGGAACTACTTTTACGCGTTTTAAACAAATTTTATTGACCATTTAATATACTGAAGGTTAAACTTTTTTATTTATTTAAGATTTGCTACGCCTATGTATGTTATTGAATAATGTTTTGCATTTCGAATTTTCAAGTGCAAGACTAAGCAGGATAGTTATCTTTTAATTTGCTTTTAGATCATATTTAGATTCTACAAGTTTTATCTGATGGAATTCTCTACGAAGGCAGTAGTTTTGAAGGCATTTGGGAGTTATGACTGCGTATCGGTTTGTACCTATTTTATTTTTAAGTAAAGTTTTACAAACTTTTGAAGAGATGAGGGAGTAACCAACTTCCAGATGTTAGAACAATGTTTTGTAATACTTTTAATACATTTTTTAATGATAGTCTGAAACTATTTTTTCATATAAAGTGCAATAAACTATAATATTATTAAAATAATAATTAATAACTTCAACATGTATTTATTTCAACCCTATACGTATTTCAAGATGTTAAACTCACCAATATTAGAATTTTGTAATAAGGGATTAAGTCATCTGCAGATATAGATAACCTCAAGTTCTATTGTTCCTACAGCCAAGGTCACTCCATACATTGGGGTAGTTGGTTAGGTCATCTCATAGTACGCCAGTTTGGTAAAATTTGATTTTCAACTTTTAAACCAGCAAGCTGGCTGTGCGATTAGTCTACCCTTTGACTCGTTGACAATAGTATAGTGTGAAGTTTCACGAATATATCAAATTGTTTTCATCGGCACTTTAGTTATTTTTAACAATAGTGTTTGCGTTCAACTGCACAGACAGTGTAACAATAAGCAAAAATGTTCTGCATGTTCCGTTTTCCACGGGACGAAAAAAAAGAGGAACTTGTGGCTGTGCTCGATGGGAACTAATTTTATTTTCAGGCTTAAAAGTAAAATGAATAATGTTCACGCAGTCCTGCCTCCTACACTATATAGTTTTTACACTTTGATCATATTTGACACTGTAACTACTTAAATTACTTATACTAATCATTTTTCAGGTTCATACGTAAGTTGCAAACTGCAGCTCAAAATATAAAAACCAAGCTTAAGCAATAAAAAGAAAAAATTTTGCATGAAAAGTGCATATCGTAACAATTTTATTCAAATATGTTATACTGAATGTGGAATATACTTTAACTGAAGAACTTGTATTTTGTTGTAAAAATATTATATTTTTTGTATAGGAATCGTGTAGTAATTTCCTGAATATATGTGTAATAATCTATTATTTGCAACTGACAACAGGTGCGATGCAGCTTCTGCTAGTTTGACAGATGGAGTAGGTACAAAAAACAATCATGCAGTTTTGTTGAGCAGGCAGTCGCCATTTTGGTGCTTTTTTTACTCGATGAAATCTGTATTAGATGACCTAATCAGCTACCCTTACCTAACCCATCAAGCGACCTTGCCTATACATCAACACCACAGTTTCACTTTCAATCTTACCTTTGAGAATGACACATAACCACCTTGAAACACCAACGAATAAGGTTAAAATAAATATCTGTTAAAGTGATTAATTATTACTTTATTTATATTAATAGAAACTTCAAGGAAGTAAAGCTTGAACTTATTATTAACATAAACTATAAATCTAGCATTGTTAAAGGGGTCTACGACTACAATAAATAACTTCAGTTTCTGTTATTGAAAATGCAGAATATAGAATCTTGCTACTTCGCACATAACATAAGAAAATAAAAAATGTTTTTAAGATAGTCTATTTTTTCTTTCCTATTTATTAAGGTCATAATGTAGTTTGTAAGATGAAGGGTAAATGGCTGAGTACGATGCAAAATCAACCAGTTATTGCTATTACTATTTTTCCTACTAACCCAGACACCTAAGCGAGGTGGGATAATTTGGGTAACTTTTTAGTATAGTATGCAGAACAACAATTTGAAACAAATGCCAAGTGTTCTATTATTATTATTAATATTATTAATTTTTTAATAGTTTAAATCTTGATACTTTTGGACATTTTATTTTAAAAGGAACATTTTTGTGCACCCCTTCTCTAACACAAGCCTCATTGCTGATTCCAAGTTTGTACTTGGCAACTGACAATTTGTTATAAAATTTTTAATTATTTCTTTTTATTCCATAATTTCTGGTGGTTGCACTAAAATTTGGTGACCCCACTTGAAAACCACTGATCACTACTTCATCTTAACTCATTCCATAAAATAGGTAAAAGCAATAAAAAATGTAGACATATGAGAAGCATTACAGAAATATACAGGTAAAATAGTTTTCATTAAAGGATTTAGAAATGGTGGTAACCAGTGTTTGTTCTCGTTTTCTTGATTGAAATACTGTATTTCCAAGGAAGTTAGCTAGGTTAGCATCTAAGTTTGCACTGAATTTGCATGTTTCAAAGCTGTATCTACGAAGCAAAGTGGGTAGGAATGGGGTTGTTTAGTAATAGTGGTGATTACTGTCCTACTGACCGAGAATTGGTCAGAAACTATGAGAAATGCACTTGAAATTTGAACAGTAAATAAATGAAACATATTTATTCAACAATATTTGAAATTTGGAATCATCATACTCTGTTTTAACTAACATTAATTAAATTATATTTTATTTAAAACAATTTTAGAATACCCTTTACTTTTCTTAATTTCTTAATTAAGCGGCAAAGCAAGGCGGCGAAGACAAGTTACTATTTTAAGTGCGATTAAAAATGAAAAGACTGATTTAATATTTAGTTTTGTTAGCGATTAGTATTTAGAACAAGTAAAATTAAAAAAGATTAAACAAAAAAATCAAAAATAGCCAATTCATAAAATTAACCGTAATATACCAGGTGTCAACGAATATATTAGACAAGTCATAACTTCTAGAATATTAGGTGTATCAAAATGAGATTTGGTATAGGTAAATGGTTTGTGAAGAGGAGAGTTTTCGCATATTTTTCACTTTCCGGTCACTTCCGGTTTCACCGGAAATGGCTCCGGTTTTGAAGTTTTAAATGGAACACCCTGTATATTGTAATATTTTTGGATTTCTGAGACAATTCTGGATCAGAATGTGACGTTTTAAAAAGTTTTTACGCCTACTTCACCTTTTTAGAGTCACTTTTAATATTGCATATAGGTGGCCGTGATCGGACGTAAACTAATCTGAGGACCTCAGGTGATGTCAGAAAATTACAATCGCAAAGTTTTAGTGACTAGTATGATAGATAGGAATAAGACAAGTTGGCAAAATTACATTTTCGTGTCTAACTATTATTTTTCAAATGGCGACCATTTTTTGACAAGCACTTTCCGAAAAAAGGATTTTTTGACGAATCTAACGATACTAATAATTTATTTGCGATTGGATTAAAAATAAGAACATAAATTAAATATTACTAAGGAAAATACTGGATAATAATTTATTTACTTTTGTCAAGTGTGCCATGGATAGCCATGATGCATAATATTTTGCAGTTATTTTTATCAAGTCTTCTTTGGAAAACAAAACACTCACTTAGGATCCCACCCCCTCATAATACCAGAGAAGTTCTTAATTAGTTAATAGAGCATTTTAATAATCAAGTTATTGCACCCAATGGTCCAGTACGGTGGCCTGCCCGCTCACCGGATCTCACTGTGCTCGATTTCTTTATTTGGAAATATGTTAAAGAAAGGGTCTACTATGCAACAGCCCCAGCCACTCTTGAAATCTTAGAAGAAAGAATTCTATGGGCATTTAGAAGTATAATGCCTCAAATGTTACGAAACGTGTTGAGAAAACAATTGAACGAGCTGAAATGTGTCTTGAACAAGGAGGAATGCACTTTGAAAATTTACTACAGTGAAAGTTAATAAATTATTATCCATGGCACACTTGACAAAAGTAAATAAATTATTATCCAGTATTTTCCTTAGTAATATTTAATTTATGTTCTTATTTTTAATCCAATCGCAAATAAATTAGTATCGTTAGATTCGTCAAAAAATCCTTTTTTCGGAAAGTGCTTGTCAAAAAATGGTCGCCATTTGAAAAAGAATAGTTAGACACGAAAATGTAATTTTGCCAACTTGTCTTGTTCCTATCTATCATACTAGTCACTAAAACTTTGCGATTGTAATTTTCTGACATCACCTGAGGTCCTCAGATTAGTTTACGTCCGATCACGGCCACCTAGATGCAATATTAAAAGTGACTCTAAAAAAATGAAGTAGGCGTAAAAAATTTTTAAAATGTCACATTCTGATCCAGAATTGTCTCAGAAATCCAAAAATGTTACAATATACAGGGTGTTCCATTTAAAAATTCAAAACCGGAGCCATTTCCGGTGAAACCGGAAGTGACCGGAAAGTGAAAAATATACGAAAACTCTCCTCTTCACATACCATTTACCTGTACCAAATCTCATTTTGATACACCTAATATTCTAGAAGTTATGACTTGTCTAATAGATTCGTTGACACCTGGTATAGTACATAAATGAATCATAATTCTTATTCTTTCTTTTAGCTGATACTGTTACATAAACTACACATAAGTGCAATTTTGCTAGTTTTATTATTAATATATTCTAGGCGCAAGTAGATACATACTCACATGCAAGCAATGCTTTTGTGAGTTATTTGTGATTGTTGATCTTAAAATGTGTTATGTAACTACATATCTAATAAACCATTATTATTATTGTTATTTGTTAAAGTGAAACGTTTTCAGATTAGTAGTTTTTAAAGAATTTCTTATGTGTTTAGGTTGAAAAGTTTCCTCTTCCTGCGTTGGATCAAAAAGTCGAAGTGGAGGTTCATTTTTGTGGAATGAATTTTGCAGACTTGTACACCAGACAAGGACTAATGACAGATTGCAAATTACCTTTTGTTTTGGGCATTGAGTGTGCTGGTGTTGTAAAGAACATTAGTGGTTTAACAAATAGCTCCCTCAAGGTACCCGTCAAACTATTTCTTTATTTGTTAATTTAATATGGTTACGTTTGTTCGGAAATGTGTATGTTGACATTTTTATGGAAAATGTATCAAATGCCCAAGCAGTTAAAACAAACTCAAACAGAGAAGAGCCTGTCGTGTGACAATGAAATGCGCCGTAAGAAACTTATTCGACATTTGTTGCCGTAAATTGGTTGTCTGCTCAGACACTTGATAGTCACATGACAGGCTGTTCTCTGCTAGAGTTTGTTTTACACTTACACATTCGTGTTGTTTTCATAAAGTAAATATTTAATTATTTTGATGTCATATAATATTAAAGCAAAGGACAACTTAAGCTAAATATAATTAGTGTAGCAATGTCATGCCGCAATCTTCTCCAACCATTCAAATAACATATATTCCCAGCAGTGTTAGGAATTAGTCAATTGGCATAATGTGTAGAATCACTAAATTAACGGACATTCTGCAGATTGATAGCTGTGTTAGGCATTCTGCAGCTAAACTGGCATATTTCAGACATTCCGTGTAATGCCTGGAAGCTAAACAATATGGAGACTCACAAAACGGGTCTTCACTTCGACTAGGCAACGCTATACCATCTCATGTTTAAAAATAACGTAGACTAATGGAGAAACGTGACTTATTTCTATTGTAATTATCTAGTTTATTTGAACAAAAACAACGTACATGGGCTTTTATCAATTTATTTATTGTGTACAATGTAGAATGCTACTGCTTATGCTCCCTGGGATGTTTTTAACGAAATGGCCGGGCTTGCCTAGTAGCGAGGTATTAACTGACAACCGTGTACATACAGTTGAAATACAACGCAGTGCGTCACATGCCTATCTCGTCATGAATCTAAGGAAATTTTACTGCGAGAAGACGCTCATTATGAAAATACCTGTATAGTTAGACTTGCGTAATCAAAGTGAATACAATCTTGTGTCTCTACATTGCCTAATCCACCAGGCATTCCACAGAAGGCCTACAATATGCCAGCTATTCTGCAGACTGCCTAAAGTAGCCGTCAATTTGCAGATTGCCTGTTGATTTGGTGATTCTGTACAATGACTAGAAATTCTGTGGACAGCTTAATTTCTAACATTGCCACTAACATATATAGGGCATGTACTACAGTATTATCTAAACAATCAAATTTTAAGGTAGTACTGCCGCGACACTGCTGCACAAAAAATATTTCCACCGCGTGCGTTGTAAGGTACAGGTACATTCATTCTATACCCCAGTCTATACTCGGACTGTCTCAGAGATCGAGGCAACGTTGCGTGCTTCAATCTATTAGTACTTGAATGATTTGTATCGTCCTAGTTTTATCTTTCATGAAATTGAAAATGTCAAGCGGATTACGGCACAAAGCGAGATAATTTTGTAAGGAATGATCCAGAAAATAACGCGTACTGGTATCACGATTAGTAAATTACAGTAGTATACCAAAAAGACGGAGACACAAAAACGAAATAATATTGTTGCATTTTTCAGAAATTAAAATATATTTCTGTTATTAAATAAATATATTAGTAGTTCTATTATTACGAATATATTTAAAATAATTAAATATTTATAATTAATATTCCTTCCATATTTATTTTTTTTTCACGAGATACATTATGTGTGCAAAGATTTTACAACAGTCGTAGCTACTTCGATACCTTATATGAGTTTTAAGTGCAGCGTTGCTACATCGTTTTATTCCCGTGCATCCGGGCACTGATTATAACGAAATTCTGAAACTTTCGGGAATTGTATCTTCAGAAATAAAAGGCGAATTCTTTTGAAACTTTTACAGATGATTCACATAATACTTTTCTACTATTAAGTCATTTTTTATTAGAATGGTAGTCGTTTAAACTCTACAGTCTAAAATGGGTCTCTGACATTCACTTACCATAGGCGATACGTGTATAAATACATAACTTTAGAGGTAATTATCTGGGTTTTTAAATGGTTAATATTTTTGGAATTTCAGACATGTATGAACAGGACTGTAATTAATAATCTGTTAAAAATTCAACGATTTCTAAAATAATCCACTTCATGGTAGTACTACCCTTAAATGATACATTAGTAAAACAAACTGTTTTATTATTTTTTATATGAAGTTTGAAAATATCCTAACATAGAATATTTGTTAACTATACAATAATGAATTTATTTATATTTATTTACAGGTTGGTCAAAGAGTTATATGTTATGACTATAAAGGTGGGTTGTATCAGGATGTCATACGTATCAGTCCTAAAAAGTGCTATCCATTGCCAGATCATGTCAATTTTGAACAGGGGGCTGCTATTTTTGTTAATTATTTGACTGCATATTTTGGTCTTTTTGAACTAGGTAACCTAAAGCCTGATGAAACTGTCTTAATACAATCTTGTGCTGGTAAGTTTTCAAATCATTCACTATTATGTTCAGCAAGCCTGCTTTCAAAAACTGATTTTGTTTATCAAATAAATCAGGTGGGGTAGGATGTGCTGCAACACAGCTAGCAAAAACAGTTGAAGGTGTTAAAATAATTGGAACCGCCTCACAAACTAAGGAAGAAGCATCGAAATCTAATGGTGTTAATCAAGTTTTAAGTTACGATAATTTAGATAAACAAGTGAAAGATGTGTGTCCTGAAGGACTAGATTTGATTATTGATAATCAGGCTGGAAAAACTTTCAACTCGTTACAGAGTTTATTAAAACCTTTGGGAAGAATCGTATTAACAGGTAAAATATTCTAAATTTTGTCTTCGTCAAAAAAATTTAGTTCTTATTTTTGAATTTTAGGGGCAAATAGTATAATACAAAATGACAAGAAATTATCTGCCATTACTTTGCTAAAAGCTTGGTGGAATATGAAAGGAATATCTCCGACGTCTTTAATTTTAAACAACAGAGCAGTTAGCGGTTTACATTTAGGAATTTTGGCCGAAAAGGAACCTGCTAAAATACATAAAGCACTTGATACTATTTTTGCCTTATTAAAAGATGGTAAAATTGAACCTAAAATAGATTCCATATGGCCCGTTGAAGATGTCGTCACCGCTACTAAAATACTAGGTGAAAGGTGCAATGTTGGAAAAGTTTTACTTTCCATGGGGAGGTAAATTAAAGATTGAGTAATATTAGTTTTCATCAGTATCGCATTCATGCCTTCCTGTTTAAACTTTTAACATGTCGTAATACTTTAAATTTTTTTGTTAGTGCTAACGTAGTATGGAATAATAAATTAATAATAATGATGATGTGAAGAAGTATGAGAAAGTAAAAAATGATATTGAATGTAAAAAACAGTTGCACTGTCATTTTATAAGATTGTAAGTTCACAATAGCATACTTTTGGATGTATACAAGTCTCTAGTTTTGCTATTGATATGGCTATGTCATTTAGCAGCATTGTATAATTTTGATACTAATTTTATTTTTCATACCTATATGTTCCTTTGCAAGTTTACTTTAATCTGACCATTAATTTATGAATAACGTGATACAACAATATCTGCTTCTAGAAGTAAGTTTTTATGCTTTTATAATTGACATTTTTAAATATAATATTGTAATTCAATAGTGTTTTATTAATAAAATATACAGGGTGATTTATAACATAAGGCACACTACATTTTTAGTATCAATTCAGTTTCAGAATTTGAAACAAAAACTAGATAGCTGCTATAAACATGGCTTTGGGAACACTTGCTTACTGAGTTGTTACAGCCTCCCAACGATGGAACAGTCTAATCCCTTTTTTGTCGATAACTTTTACAGTAGTTGCACTACAATTATGGAAATTTATCTGTAAGTTAAAGTCCTGCACAGGCCTATTATTCAAGTCTGACGTGCCTAAGGCTCGTGGATATCTTTACATATCCGGCCCGGCCCACCCGACTCCAAATCGGTAGAAAAATGTTTCATCTGTTTGGCTAATTGGTTTACCCAGCTTGTCCGATTTTTTTCACCTATCCTCTTGCCTGTCCCTGCCGTTAATGCTGTTTTATTTTTTAATTCGAAATTTTAACTAAGGTAACCATAGCATCAGTTACATATTTAAATCCATAATCCCTTGCATCCTGGCGTAATTTAGAGTGAACATTTCTGAGATTTGTACTTGGTTTACTGGTTTAAAATTCTTTTTTTAAATCACGTTTTTTTAATCGCTTAAATTAAGTCGCAGTTTAAATCAAGCTAGCACTACTTTTACAGTAGTGGCAAAAAGTATAAATTATTTCAATTTCACTTATCCAACTGCAGAAAGATTTTTCAGGATCTTTATGGGATAGAGGGGAATGTACCTCTCTTTAAGCTTATAAGTTAAGGTACTTTTCTTTTGTGGTAGACATTAATAATTACTGCATTAAAAACTTGGATTTTCTACATAAAAATTCTCATTTCCTTCTATTTCTCATTAAGTCGTTAGTCATATATAACAAATTTTATTAATTTTTTGTATGTATGATAATATATGATATTTAGCTACTTATGGTATTTCAGTTAAAAATAAAAATTTTAAATGTGAATTTTTAATGTAGTCTACCGTGACATGTAAAAACCTTAATTACTTTTCACGGCGCAAGTAGGTGCACATACACAACGCGTCAATGTTTAGTTAATAATCTAAGGAAAACAACAAAATTCAATTTAGAGTGAAACCTCCTAAAACGCTGATTTAGTTACTATTGCACAAAACAATTTAATTACATCAGACTTCACAAACATACAAATAGAAGATATATAATTTATATAAGAGAACATACCTTCTATAATATTATCCATGCGGAACACTAAACGTTTTTCTTCTATAATACGACAAATAAAGTTTACATTGTTCACTCTCTGAAGTGCGTCACGAATAGGTAACAACTTCTACAGAACGTGACGATGTGCGACGTACCAACAATGCAATCCATTGCCATTACTGTGCTCTCTGCTTTACTTACTATAAGAGCGAGCAAGAGAGTTCTTCTTTATTCCTCTCTCAAGCTCCGCAAACTTCATTCCTAGGGATAGTTTTGCAATACAGGCAAGGTAGCTCGTTCGCAGACGTTTCATATCTTAGACTGTAGGCAGAACCCTTACAATTTACTGCGAGACCTAGGGCGGGACAAAATCGATAGCAAAATTTGACAATAATTATTTTCTAACCGATTCTTGATGTTATAATGGATGTTACACGAGTTAAATTTTAAAAACAGTATTGTTCCTAATCCATAATCGTTTTTTATAATCATGTATTGGAATCGACTTTTTAATCAATTGTTAAAATCGAACTTTACCATCTATTATTAGAATCGATTATTATGAACGGATTTTACAATAGATTTTTGGAATCAATTATTTTTTTCATAACTACTTTTAATATAAAATCGATTATGATCTATTATCGAAATTCGATTTTGAAATTTTAAAAGTCCCAGCCCTATTGTGAACTATATGTTCAAATAAAAAAAAAGCTACTTTTAAATTAATAGCGCTGCATAGGAACAAACATTATCTTAAAAAAAACATATCAGGTAACACATATTTATTATTAAGTATAAATTTTACTTTATACATTATTAACCAATAGGTATTCAGAAACATAAACAATTTATACTAAAAACTAAACAATGAACTCTTTATTAAAGTTTCTCAAATTGTAAATAGGGTTTGTAGGGGTTACTGAATACAAAGAGATCTTCTTAACACTCATAGAACAAGAGGAAATGTTTCCATTTCTGTTATACAATAATTTGATGCAGCTTTAAAGTATTGTTTTCTAGATACAGCAAAAGATTTAATTATTGTTGGTTTTCATAACTGAACAAAAACCAACCAAGTTATATACAGATACTCATTAACCAAGTTAAGCATGACATTGGTATCTAGCTATCTGTCCACAACTTTGGATCTTTATACATAGAAAAATGAAATGAGTTGGAATGTTTTAAAACTCTACTTAAGCAAATAAATGCAACACTTATTTAAACAATCAACATGAAGCATTTGTTGCCACAGGAAAACCTTGTTGACTATAGTTTTTAGATTGATATCTTTTTTCCAGTTCACTATAAAGTTGAAATTAATTTAAGAAAGTACTTTGAATTTTACAGCTTCTGTAAAAAGATATCATAACGGTGTTTCTTAAACTAGCACAGTAAAATTGTTTACTTTAATAACAGTTTAATTAAAATTAAGGAAACTTTTGGCAACTTTCAAAACAAAAGATTTACCACGAGCACCAAATTATCAATATTTTTTAGAAATACAAATTACTATTCTCCAATTGTGGGCATTTAAATAAAACTTTTTAACCCTTCGTTAGTCGCTATTGGCCTGTGATGCCGAGACAAACAAAGACATGAAAAATCTCCCCGCAACCTTTATGATTCAGTTGCCCAGACATTAGTTGAGAAGCATTTGTGTGTAAGTGTAGCCGAAGCATTTTTATTCTACATTTCGGTGCGAGAGACCGAAGCGATTATTGCTGCATTTTTATTTCACTTGTGCGGTTGAAGCAAACCAAAGTGTATTTTTTATTTTCAAAGTGTACAGTAAGAATCAAAAATAAAATATTGAATATCTCTAGTGTAAAATTAGGGTACAATATTTTTAAAATATTTTTAGCCATGTCGTTTCACTCTTATGAAGCAGAACAAGTTCATCTTCAAAAATTGTTTGATGAATGTCAGACGGACGATGAAACTGATTTTGATGATGAAGAAGACGACGCCGATGAGGATTTTGTTGAGGAGAGAAAAGATGGGAGTGAATCGGAACAGGATATTTTAGAATCTGGTGAAAGTGATGATATTTCTCTTTCTGAAGATGACGATGACGCTCCTTTGAGAATGTATAGATATTATCTAAGAAACAACAAAATTACAAAGTGGAAGAAGGGAAGTGCCTCCGCGAAATATTAGAACCAGACAGCAAAATTATGTTATTCGTTTGCCAACATCCAGATTGGTTACAAAATATCTCAACGAGCCGGTTGATATTTGGCGATACTTGATCAATGAAGAAATGCTAACTATTGCTGTAGAAATGACGAACAAATACATCAGTGATATAAGAGAAAAATTTGCCCGCGAGAGAGATGCAAAGCTGACCAATACTTTGGAGATTTGTGCTTTCATAGGTCTATTGTATTATGCAGGAATGTTGAAAGCAAATCATTTAAATGCAGATGATTTATGGAGAACAGATGGCTCGAGAGTAAAAATTTTCCGATTGACAATGTCTTTGGTTCGGTTTCGATTATTACTTAGATGCTTTAGGCTAGATAATAAAGACACCCGCGAGGAGCGAAAGAAAGTTGACAAACTAGCACCCATTAGACAGTTTTTTGAAATGTTTGTAGGCAACTGCAAGGATGGATGTCGTTTATCGGAATTCGTTACTATTGACGAAAAACTGGAAGCTTTCAGGGGTCGATGTAGCTTCCGACAATATATACCATCTAAACCCAGCAAATATGGAATTAAAATTTTTGTGCTGTCGGATGCTAAAACGTTTAATACCAGTAACATGTAGGTGTATGTTGGGCAGCAGCCCGAGGAGCCTTACAAATTTAGTACAGTCCTCATGCAATCGTAGAGAGGCTTTGTGAATCCATATATGGTTCTGGTCGAAATCTAACTGTAGACTATTGCTTCACCAGTATTGGGCTTGTAAATACATTATTCGAAAAAAAAATTACTGTCATTGGAACTCTACGGAAAAACAAACCAGAAATACCATTCGAATTTTCGAAACCAGTAAACCGTCCAGTAAAATCAAGTTTGTTTGGTTTTCAAAAAAACTGCACTATCATCTCATATATACCCAAGAAAAACAAGAATGTTTTATTAGTTTCATCTTTGCACCACGATGATAGCATTGATGAAAATACAGGTGCATTATGCAAACCTGAGATTATAACAATGTAAAATAAAACAAAATGTGGTGTGGATGTTGTAGACCAGCTATATACAAATTATAACTGCGCCAGAAACACAAGGCGCTGGCCAATGGTGGTGTTTTATTCTGTTCTCAATGTAGCTGGAATAAATTCAATGGTTATATATACAGCAAATAACCCTCTTAGTACTGTGAGAAGACAAGGGGTTGGCATACGACTTGATAAAACCATACTTGCATGAAAGAATTATGGTTCAAAATCTTCCATTAGCTATAAACTCCAGAATTCAAGATATATGTGGGTATAGAGCAACAAAATAACCAAGTAAATGAAGGCCAAAAGGGGCATTGTTACTTCTGCGGCACGAAGAAAAATAGATATACCCGTTTTTCTTGCATAAACTGCAAAAAATATATGTGCCTGGAGCAAATAAAAGGAATTTGTGTAGAGTGCAGTGTCAATAATTTAGCTCAAGAATAAAACTTTCTAAACCCTTTTAGTTGTGTTCGTAGCTTTTACGTATATTATATCACTTATTTTAAGTTTACAAAAAATATGTTTTTTTAAGTTACTATCAAAAATGTAACGTTTTCATAATTATGAGACAAATATATCTAAAACAATAATAAAATTTTTTTTCCATTGTAATGTTTTCTTTATTAATATTTCATGAGTAACTATAAAAAAAACAAAAAGATTTTCAAAAAAAAATAAAATTACACAATTTTCGAATTATCGGTGTCAGAGACCAAAGCGAATTATTAGTGTTTCAAAAAGTCTAGTGGCTAACTAAGGGTTAAGTATTGGTGCACACGATTCTAAATTCTGAAAATGTTATTTAAAAAAATGCACATAATCTAGTTTTAAAAACAAATCCTTTTGTTACATCAATTTGAAATCACCCTGATTTACGTATTCTCCTTCCCACACTAAAATAGTTATACAAAATATATTTAATACCCGATGATCACTTCATCAAGTATATAAAAATTGCAAAAACAACATTAATATTACAGAAACTAAGAAAATATATCACTTTCAAATCAGTCTACTAGGCTGTTTTGTGGCACATTGCATAAGGAATAATTATCTCTTGTTTTTAAGAAAATGTAGATACCTCTATTGTCTGTGTATTAACTCTGAAAAAAAAAGAAAATCAAATATTAGTGCATTCAAAATTTTTTCATTATTTAAGAGTAAAACATGGATTTCCTTATGAAGCTCCTTAAAACTGCAGCTATGCTATTTTTATTTTTCTATACTTTCAGTAAATATAAGACACTATTGATTTCAAGAAAATTTTTGATTTTGAAATGTTGAGTGAAATTCATGTTTTGAATTCCCAAGATATGTGTTAACTGGAAACGAAAATTATAAATGTTTTTTTGTTGTCCTTATTTCAGATTTAGAATTTTATAAATCTAAAAACAGAATCTGATACAAGACCTTAGGGTAAGATGGCCAGATTTATATTATAGAAATATAGTAAAAGTCAAGAAGTGGCATAACCAAAAAGTGCTTGTTCGAGTGGGGTTAGGAAACGTCATTAACCGAAAGTTACCCTTCTAAAATTTAGAATAAAATTAAATTTTTACATTTCCACACCTCCAGTATGTGTGCAAGTTATGCAGTCCCACCTTGAAATTCACTTTGAATACATTTCTAACTTGTTGGAAAAAAACGAAGGTTGTCCCTAATCCAAAAATTAATAATCCAAATGAATATAAAGACTTGCGACCTATTAACATCCTTTCTGTTAAGATGTCATTTAAACTAATATAATATTTTATTCATAAATTCTAGCTTTACTTGGTTGAAGTCCATATTTATTTATTATAACCTTATACGTATTTCAACATGTTTACATGCCACTATCAAAAAACTGTACCGTTAATGAATGAGCAACTTGATCTCTTAAATTCACCCTCTTTGGATATTGAAATAAGAAATCAAGTCATCTTCAGACATAGATTACTGAGATCAAGTCACCAAGTTCTATTACTATAACAACACTAACTGTTTACTTTTTCATATAACCTTTGACAATGGCATGTAAACAAAAATACATATAAGGTTAAAATAAATAAATATTGTTGAAGTAATAATACTACATTATACACTAAGGGAGAGAAACGTCTTATTTTTCCTGAGGTGTAATTTGAAGCCCGAGGGCTACAAATACATCGAGGGAAGAATGGCGGTCTCTCCCGAGGTGTATATACTATTTTTTCCACGAGCGGGAGTAGAAACACTTAATTTCATAAATAACGAATTATAATAAATCGGGAGCGAAATTACAATATTTAGAAGCCTTTGGGATGTTTCCATGCAACGTACCAACAGACATTTGTTTACACAAATAAATATGAAATGAAATAAAAACTCCCCTAGGGAAATTGTTGTCGTATTTCGTCCCTAGAGAGTAAATGCTTTACTTCTGTCACAATTTTGATGCCATAGAAATCGACTTCTACTCTCGGTCGTGGAAAAAGTATTTTTTCTACTCATATATGTGAAAATAGCAATTTTTCCACGGCTTACTCTACATGAAACTGATATTTTTTAACTCTAGAAATGAAAATATTTTCACATCTAGAGATGATAATAAGAATGACAAATTTAATGGAAAGAATGCATTTATTGCTATGAAAACGACTTTACAAACAGTAATTTCAGTAATTTGCATTGTGACAGTTCGTTTTGAATTAAATTGAACTTGAAACTGCAATATCGTAGAAAAACTAGCATTTCCTACTCGAGATGAAATACGTTTTTTTCGTTAGTGAACTTGCCCCACTCGCCGCTAACGCGGCTCGTGATAACTGTCCACTCACGAAAAAACGGTATCTCTTGTTGCAAAATATACTATTATGTACCTATAATCAATGAATATAATATTATTTCTAAATTTCAGTCTGGTTTTAGCTGCACGACTGCCATACTTAATGTCACCGACAACCTAACTGCAGCTGCTTACCAGAATAAAGTTTCAATATTGACACTTCTTGATTTCAGTAAAACCTTCGACACCATAAATCATGATATTCTTTTAGCTATTTTAAAATTCATTGGTCTCTCTTCTAATGGCGTCGCTCTTTTTTGTAGCTGCGTACACGATAGAGTTCAAACATGATAGATAATAGAGGATGGTATGCTACTACGCACAGTTTAAGAGCCACTGTGTGACAACATCAAGTGCAAAAACAAAGCATTTAAAAATTTAATTCGCGGCAAGTCTGCAGCAGTGCATTTCATTAGTTTTCACCACATATAAATATAATAATTCAGTTATCATGAAGAAATTTAATTAAAAATCCTTTGGGAAACTGAAATATTTCACATTGAATGTACCCATGCTCATATAGTTATTTACGTTATAAGGCCGGGAGATGACTTATTACAGTAACGAGTCGAGATGTTTCCGGATGAGGCGACGAAGGAGCCGAATCTGGAATTTCGAGGCGAGTCATTTCCCAGACTCAAATTAATGACGTAATAGTTATTTACGTTATAAGGCCGGGAGATGACTTATTACAGTAACGAGTCGAGATGTTTCTGGATGAGGCGACGAAGGAGCCGAATTGGTAATTTCGAGACAAGTATTGTAAGATCATCTCACGGCCGTGTGACGTACAACATTTTACTTCATACTGTATGCTTTTTAAAATTTTTAAATAAAGGATAATATTTTAATCAAGTAAATTATTAAGGATAATCTGGTTGCCTTATTTAGAGTAAAGATAGCAACCAAATGTTTGCAAATTTTTCTCTTTTGTGATTGGCGAAAGGTTGCGAGGCAACACTTCCCGGCCTAGTACTGTAATGTGTCATTTCCCGGACTCAAATCAAATTAATGATGTAAAGTAGTGTACGGTGGACAGTAGAAAATAAAGTAGTGTACGGTGGACAGTATGAAATAAATAATATAACATTCCATAAACAAAATTAATTTAGGTGAGTGTGTAATTTAATACTTACTTTCTGTCTTACTATTGTAGTTGGGGCAATTCTATACATACCACTTCATAAGTATATATAAAGTTGACGAAATTCACCTTAAACATTAAATTTTTGACAATTTACAAGCACCTAACCTCTACATCACTGACATGACATTTGAAATTGACAGAAATACAAATACTGCGCGTGCGAACTGAAGTAAAACAGTTTCTCATTAACTTTTTACACTGGCGCAGAACATGACAAAATTTGGTCTAAGAAACAGCATACCATCTTCTATACTCTAGCATAGAGTTCAAAGTGTAACGTTGCTTAACGGCTCGTCAGATTTTAAATGTCATGAAAGGAATGCCACAAGGCTTTATTCTGAGACCCCTATTATTTACTATCTATACACATTCCTTTTGTGATGAAATAAAAACTTGTAATGACACTCAACTTTATCATTCTTTTAATTTAGATCATTAACAACTAGCTTTAAGGGACTTCCAACGACACTTGAATACTAAATGCCAAAATAGTATTTGTAGAACTAGAACACCAAGGAAAACGGTTAGGACTAGAAATTAACAAAGATAAAACTAAAACAATGTAACAGAATGTAACTATACAAGACTATAATTTAGAGGTAGTTAACAACTTTAAGTATAATGCAAGCAAACTGTGCTGTCTACTTCCCGTATAACCAAATCTATAAAGATGTCCTAGGCGATAGAGATATTTAAAGATGCGGTAAAGATTACGTGATACAGGTGTAATATGTATCGGAGCTGTACTTTAGCCTATACCTTAACTGTATAGATTAAATATTTACCGCATCTATATGATACCTATACTTGTTTCCAGTACAGTTTTATCTTTATCACATCTGTATCACATCTTATTCTATGCTATACCGCACCGGTACTTCAAGCAGGGATTTATCTTTATCGGATCTGTAGATAATATATACTGATTGTCTTTACAGTTGTACCTTTAACAAATCTCTACAATATCTTCATGCAGGCTATATCGCACCTGTAGCGCAATTATCGATTTTGTCTTTATCGAATCTGTGCTAAATATATACTGCTTGTCTTTACAGTTTTATCTTAAGCCTAAAACCGCTGTGTATAGCGTCAATCTAAACACTATCTTTATTTGTTGGCCTTGTGTATAAAAACGTTAAAAATGGCGCATCAACAAGATCAAGAATTTAAAGTTTACGAATTTGATGGAACCTTGGAGATTTGTGTGCTTCCTACAATTATAATAATAATTTATGACATAATCATTAACCAAGGCTGCTGTCTCCAATGTGAAGTTATTTTCGATAGGGGGATCATTTACCACAATATCTATAAACCACAAGTAAATAAAATGATAACTTTCATCATAAACTGTTATTACACCTATAACCAATACTATACCTTTTGATGTGCCTACAGCAGAGAGCATTTTCTCAGTTCTGCTGTACTTATAACGTCCAACCGCGGATTTACGGGGGTGGTGATGGTAGTAGCGGTAATAACCCCCCCCCCCCCCCCCAGAAGGCCAAAAAAATCACCTAAAGCACTAGAAGTAAAGTGTTTTTGAACATGTAATTGGAAAAACTTTGTAAATAAATATATTTCATCGGCTAAAAGTTCCAGCGAAACACAATAACAATGACTCAATTGCAAAGAAACTTTCTTAACGGTAAAATCTAAAACCAAGCCGGACGTTAAACAATGCATGGCTGAAGATTAGCCCTAAACCTTTATGGGGGTTTATAAACAGACCTGTTTGGAAAGTCCACTCACCAAAAAGATAAAGATATTTAAAGCTTATCCCAGCGCCAGCAGTACAAAGTACGAACCGACATCAATACAATGATCATATTACGTAATATTTTTTTCTTGAAATTATAATTCTGACCTCAGAAATGGCGGGAAATTCAGAAATAATGTACTTTAAAATAGTTGGTGGTAAAATAATACAAAGACATCAATTATTTCGAAGTAAGATTCTCGAAATATCTGAACCTACTAAAACTGTTTTATATTTTATCCCCTATAATTCTTCACTGTTTATTTTTCTTAATACTTTAATAATCTGTTGTCTTTTTTTTTTGTTTCGGCATCAGTTTATTAAAAACTTAGCAAAGCTACAAACGATACACTTTACCAACTATTTATAAAATGATTTTACTCTACATTAAAATTAATGTAAAAAACAAAATTAGAAAATGAGAAACATGAAACACATTTAACTTTAAAAATTTCAAGAGCCCACAAAAATGTCTAACTTTATTATTAAGCGTCCAATGCGTTTTCTACGTAGTCCCTGTTAATCACGTTTTATCCAAGCATACTATACGCCCTTAACGAGATATTATGCAACGTCACTATAAATTTTACTGCAAAAAAAACGGTTTAACCCTAACTGTAATTCTTGGTAGTACATTTGTATCATATTGTCCATCATAACCTTCTGTAATACTCTTAAAACATTTAGCGGTCGAATCTTATAAGAGGCGAGATTAGCTCAGGGTGCAAGGAGACCGACTCACAAACCAAAGATGGCCAGATCGATTCCCCGCTAAGGTAAAGTATGCAGCGCATTTTTAAAATTAAAAATCTATCAATAAATACATTAGTGTAAATGAAATTAGCTAAAAAAATACAGAGGGGTTGTATAAAATATTATAAAAGAAAATATATCCGCGTAAAAAAATATTTTTTTTTATCTAAAATTAATTGCTTGAATTATCTATACCGCACCTTAATTTGGACGATACAGCATCGGAATAGTATCTTTAAAAACCTATATCGTATCTTTACAGTACCTTCATGTGCTCTATACGCAATCTTAACCGCATCTGTACTTTAACTATATGTTGTCTGTACAGGAGCTTTACATCTTATATACAGAGTTAGTAAAGACAACTATACCCAATCGATATGTAATCTCTATCGTCGCGCTATCCATAGGGTACAGAAAGCCTGTATCGACTAAAGATTTAAATACAGGTTCGATATAGGTTCTGTATTGTGTGGTTATACGGGTTACTTAACTCGATATTAAGAGATAGAGTTATTGATAGAAAAGTTAAAATGATGATATATAAAAAAATAATCAGACCTATAATAACATACGGAAGCTAAATCTGGAAGGTGATACAGAAAAACGCGGAGATTGCATTTGAAAGGAAAGAGCTGAGGAAGATGCTAGGCCCAATAAAAGAAGAGAATATGTGGAGGAAAAGATGAATTATGAACTATACAGAGAGTATATAGAACCAGATCTAGTTACATACTCATCCTTAGGAAAGCTGAGGTGAGCTGGACACGTGCACACAATGGAGAAAAACGATATAGCAAGAAGAATAGAAGAACAAATACCTGAAGGAAAACGAAGTAGGGGAAGGTCAAAAAAAGATGGAGTGAGTCAGTAGCAGAGAATGCAAACTAGCAAACCTACAAACTAACAACCGGAGAAGGATAGAGAAGAATAGAGGAAGAAGTTAGGAGAGGCCAAGGCACAATATGGGGTAGCACCACTGCATAAGTAAGCAAGTAATGGTTAATCCGTTAAAGTCTGTCATTATAATTTGGTAATGCACAAAAAGTCCAAACTTTGAAGAATAACGTGAACTTAACTGCCAATGGTACCATGATCCCGATTAAAGAGGAAGCTAGAAACTTGGGATTGGTATGGATAATAGTTTTAGGTACAAAACGCAAATTTCAAATTATGTCAAACAAGCTTATATGAACCTAACCCTAATTTATTAACACAGACATTTATTCCCACAAAAAAATTGAAGTCTTGCTATGTGAAACGTTAGTCTTATCTCATTTCTCGTACTGTTCCCAAGTTTATGGCCCTTGCATAACAATAGTCTCAGCTCTGCGTATAGTTTTTAGGCATTTAGGCATTCTTAAATAGTTTTTTTCTTTCTCGAGGTTGTTGTGGAAGAGCAAATGTATACTCGGAGGCACTTCAACTTGGCAGGTACAAAGTTCGGTTTGTATTAGTATGAAACGAGTAACGACGTACTGTATTATTATCAAAGGGTACTTATTGCAGGTAAACGAGGGTCGCATCCAGCAGGTAGTACGTCTGCGGAGTTAAAACTTCGGAGATAATGAGACGCACTGCGTTGATAAGTAAGAGAGAAAAAGAAGCAACTAGTAGCAAGTCGGTGGTTCAAAACATGTTAATGTTTTACTATTTTCACCTGGGATATTATAAAATATATTATTTAAAATTTTTATTCGCTTTATTTTTGTAAAGTAGATCAACTAACCTGAGTTTATTTAATGTTCTAAAACGTGTAATTTATATTAATTGTCTATGAACCAATCCAAACGCATAACTTAATAGTTAGTAAACAAGGTGATTAAAAAAGTGTGAAGTGTTATCGTTTGTTGGCGACAGGGTAGTTACAATTGTGATGGCACAAGAGTTAGGTGTTCTGCATTTGCAGTCTAAGAAATTAGCCCTTAATTTAATGAACTATTTTCAACGGGAGAAGGAAGCCGGCGGCCCTTTGATTTCAATTAGCAAAGTGCAAGAAAGAGTTGCGGAAGCATTAAATATCAGTTTAAGATCAGTTAGGAGGCTCTCACGTGATGTTAAAGTTAACGTGGTTTGCGGACCAAAAAACGTCGGCGCGCAAAACTAAAATCCGTTAATGTCTGTCAAGGCGTTAAAATGGCGATGTGATTTATAACTTCTACAGTACCAACACCCAATTTACATTAAAAACTTTGCTACAAGCTGTAAACGATCAGGAAATTAAAGTTTAAAAACGTTTTCTAAACTTTTAAAAACATTGGTTTTAGATATAAAAAAGACTGCAACCGGCGATATCTTTGTGAACAATCACACATTGTAAAATGAATACAGGAAGAATACATAAAAGGATACATTTTTTGAAGTCAGTTGTACGTAATTTAAATACAAAACCGTTTTTCTGGATGAAACTTAGAAAGTCTGAAGGAAAGCGGTTCATGATCGTGCATGCTGGTTCATCAGACGGCTTTATTTAAGGGGCAAGTTTAATTTTTTCCACCACGTCCAAAAGCGCGGATTACCATGACAACATGAACAGCGAATCTTTTGAAAAATGGATTGAAGAAAAGTTGATTTAAAATTTAGAAGAGCCATCTTTAGTAGTTATGGATAACGCATCGTATCACTCGCGATTGATAGAAAAGCAGCCGACATGCAGATGGAAAAAGGCAGAAATCGCGAATTAGTGTAATAAAATACCGTTTCCACCAAACGCCTTAAAAAGGAGTTGCTTTTACAAAAGCACATAAAAAACAAAAAAAATATGTTGTTGATGAAATGATCCGCGAAGCTGACCACGAAGTTCTAAGACTACCGCCTTCATTTTAATGCAATGAAATTAATGATGGTTTTAGTGATAATCGGGTGTTAAAACTGTGGGAGGAATCTTTAAATCAGTATGGTGAAAGACAGTGGCGAAAGTGTGTGGAACATATAGAGAAACTAATTCAATCTTGGTGGCAACGTGAGATTATAGTTGATGATATTGATCCTATAATAATAAACATAGGTGAAGATTCGTCGGATAGCTCAAATCAAGAAAGCGAGGATTCCTCTAATTAAATGTTATTTACTTCTAATTAGTTTTTATTTATTTTAAACCGTTTTAATTTAATATAGGAAAATTCAAAATACAAAAATTGATTTGATTATGACAAATAAATTTTTAATATTACCTATAAATAAAATAATCAATACTTCAACAGTTCTATTTTTCTATTATTATATATACCATTATCAAAAAATTGTTTGTGAAATTCTAACACTGCACGAAAATACTATGTTTAGATGTTGAGAGCTGCTGCGTATTGGCTCATCTTACTTCAGACGCAGCATTAGCTCGCGGCGACCTTTGTACCTGCCAAGTTAAAGTGCCTCCGAGTCTACCTCTAGCTACAATTTGAACTTCAACCTTGTGGTTTCCATATATGGTGTCTACATATACCGTCTGTCTATAAAGTAACTCCCCCCCCTAACTAATTTTTGAACGACTTGATATTTTACCACAACATTTGGTATGCTTTAATGGCAAATGAAATACTATTTTTTAGCCAAAAATTAAATTGTGTCATTCAAAATGGCGACTGGACGCCCTTTTGAATTTTTTTTTAATAGAAAAGGGGGTCGAGTGACACCTCATTTAAAAGGTTTTTTAGTTCTGCGTCTGATCCAAGAGTTTCAAAGAAAAATATTCAATCATAACAAAATGGCGGATTTTAAACAAATGAACACACGCAATTCAAAATTGTTTTGACTTTTTTATCCAGTAGTCCACTTTTTCATTTCCAGGACAAAATTTTCCCAGAAATATCTTAGGTGGCTAGAAATAATATTGAAAACGTTATGTTCCAACAGACAGTGCGCCGCCTCATTATTATAGGCCTGTTTTTGACTTTCTCAACAGACATTTTCTTGGAAGATGGATTGGTAGGCGGGAGCCTGTAGAATAGCCGGCTCACTCCCCAGATTTAACTTCCTTAGATTTTTTTCTGAAATCGAAAGTGTACAGAACCCGTCCAGAAACAATTGAAGAACTGGAGCAACGCATTACAGTAGTTTGCAGAAATATCACTCCAGAAACTTATGAAAATGTAGGGCAGGAATTTCATAACCGACTTTTTATGTGGCAAGAAGTGAATGGTGAACATTTCGAACACTTAATTTAATTTCTTTTGCTTCAATTCTTAGTTTTTTTAAATAGACTTCTTTAACTCCAAATATTGTCATTTTGTTATGGCTAAATATTTTTCTTTGAAACTCTAGGATCAGGCGCAGAACTAAAAGACCTTTCCAATGAAGTGTCACTCAACCCCCATTTAAAAAAAAAATTCAATATGGCGCCCAGTCGCCATTTTGAATGATATAAAATTTAAATATGGTCTAAAAAATAGTATTTAATTTCCCATTACAGCACACCAAATTTTGTAGTAAAATATCAAGTCGTTCAAAAGTTAGTTGGGGGGGGGGGGGGTTACTTTATAGACACAGTGTATATGGCATACTTATTACTGTATATGGTTGGAAATAAAGCAACAGGCAAGGAACAGAGCTTTTGTTTTGTTTCTTTTCTTCCCTTTTCTAACAAAATCAAAAAATCAATTTTTTACTCATACAAAAAATTGAAAATTTAGTATCTGCTACATCTATAGGTATTATGGGTTTAAAAAAAAACTCCTCGTTATGCACGCGAGCATCATGCCCAAAACATCTGGTCTTATGTAGTAGCTAATTCTTAAGACCACATTTTATACCTATACTTATATGGTATAAAATACTTTTGCCTTAAGCCTAACTGCCACATCAACTAATATAGACTAAATGTAAATGTAATGTAGCTGAATTGGACACCAGTGACCAGCAGTACCAAGACAATTATTATTAAGACCAATTAATACTATGGGTCAACACATTTTCAAAATATTTGCAACTTTAAAAAAGCTGAATGTTCAAACGGGATTTTAGAAATACATCTTAGTTTAAAATAAATATGAACAGACAGCTTCAAAATATAATATAGTATATTATATACAGAGATATATCGAACAACTTTGAGATAGGAAAATCTGATGGACGCAAATGACATGTTCAGTGTGCAGTGTCGTTTTCTAATTTATTTTCCAAAATAAATCTCAAATTTTTGAAATTCAGAAAAATTGAAAAACCGGAAAAGTGAAGTTATAACAGGCAGCGATGAACTGCTTTAAATGTGAAAACGACCTAGAAGCGGTGAAGTTCTTTCACTGTGACGGCTGTAAACGACCAATTTGACACCGGTGCTCTAATCTATCGCCCTCCAAAATTCGGTATATTGAGCTGAAATCTCGTAATTCTTTTACCCAGAATGTGAAGGTACCCATATCACGAAACCTGACTACAAAACTCCAAACGGAGGTAGAAAGACTAAAGAATAACTCCGGCACCTATGATAAATCTTCAGAAACAATTATATACAAGGTGGCTGATCGACAGCAACGAGCAAATAACGTCACCATGTTTAATGTTTCAGAATCTAATTCAGACAACATTAAAACTCGTAAAACGTTTGATAAAACTAAGGCAAAAAATCTGTTGAAGCAAATTGCAGACATTCCTTTAGATAACATACTTTCAATCGCATTAGGTAAAAGGGATGCTTCTAATACAAAAAAGAGGCCCCTGAAATAGTTCTGCAAAGTGTCGAAGATGCACTCACTGTACTATGTAATAAGTCCAAAATCCTTCCGAACAATGGAATAAAACTTGTGTCGGATCAAACTCCCATGCAGAGAGAACATTTATTAAACCTACGAAAGAACTTGAAACTAGGAAAAGCAGGGGTGAGAAAAACGTTACAATTAAATATATTCATAGCACTCCGAAAATTATACTACCAAACTCGATAAAAAAAGTAACTGAAGATGTTCTTCTGGATATTTCAATCTTTTATACTAACCTGGTTTCGCTCACGGCAAAATTCGATCTGTTACTTACTGAAGTCCATAAACTTAACCTTTCCATTATAATTATCACTAAATCGTGGCTTAACAGCAAAATACCCAACTCACTAATACAAATCCCTGATTATACAATTTATAGAAAAGACCGAATTGATAGTAAAGATGGAGGAACAATTATCTATGTGAACAAATCAGTTAAAGGCTCCAACATCGTATCTACCATAGCACAAGAATTCCATGATAACGGAAGCAAAGAAGACATCTGGCTAGAGATAGAGATTAGTCGAGCCAAACTACTGGTGGGTGGCATCTACAGATCACAATCCTCTTCTATTGAAAATAACACAACCATTTTTAATAAAATCTTAAATGCGTGGGACTCTACAACAACAATTATTTTTGGAGACTTCAATTTTCCCGGTTTAAAGTGGCCTGAGATAGCAATTCCGGATTCAACCAGTACTGACGCAGCATCAGAGTTCGCAAGAATGTTTCTGGAAAGTAATTTACATCAACATGTCACTCAACTCACCAGAGTCAGAGGTAATGAAGCACCCAATATCCTTGATTTGATCTTATGTATGTTAGTACAACTATGCCAACACCTACAGGAAAAAGAAGTTTCTTTAATGCTAATTACGATTTGGTCTACAACAGCATAATTAATGCTGATATCAACCTGATTATTAACGAGCGACAAACCAAGCTGGAAGCTGTTTGTAGACCACATCAACGACGTCATCTCTACAAATATACCTGAAAAATCCATCAGAGGAAACCGGGCACAAATAAAACCCTGGATTAACAGGCATAATATCTTAAATTTAATCGCCGACAAAAAGAGGAGCTGGAGAAATTACAGAAGGAGCCCCAATCATAATACTTATGAAACATACAAATATGCCAGAAAGCTAGTGACCTCTGAAGTACGTGCAGCTAGAACTCGTTTTGAGCACAGCTTAGTGGACCGGGGACCTAAGTCTTTCTACAGGTATGTCTCCAAGAACCTGGTTGCATCTGTACCCCTGCCCCCTACTATTCCAAGGCTTGATGGAACTCTTATCACGTCACCCAAGGACATGGCGGAGGAATTTGCGGAACAGTTTCAAAAGGCCTATGTGGACGAGCCGGGTGGTCCAATTCCACGTGTACATGGTATACCTAGAGTTTCTGAGTCTTTAAGTGATATTACTTTTAGTAACGAAGTGGTTGAAAAAGTTTTGGCTACCCTTAATCTAAACTCTACTCCTGGATCAGATAACTTGCCACCTATACTCTATAAAAATGGTGCAAGGTCGCTTGCCCCTATGCTAGCTGATATTGTCAAATTCTTTTGATAACAGATCACTTCCTACTCAGTGGAAAGAAGCAGTTGTGACAACAATTTATAAAAAAGGAAACTGGGCGTCTGCCAGGAATTACCGACCAATAAGTTTAACCCCTGTTGCTCTCAAATGCATGGAAAGAATTATTGTGAATGAAATTACACCTTTCTTGCAAGAAAATGACATTCTGCAGAGCTCTCAGCATGGATTTGTCCCAGGTAGGTCTACCACAACTAATCTACTGTGTGCTATGAATAGATGGTCTAAGCTCGTTGATAGTGGCTGCCCAGTAGATATAATCTACCTACATTTTGAAAAGGCATTTGACCGAGTTCTCTTCAACAGACTCATAACAGTACTAGAACACTGTGGTATAAGTGATAAATTACTAACATGGATTTCATCTTTCTTTTAAGTAAGGACGTATCGTGTAAAAGTTGGATCTTCGCAATCACAGCCTTATAATGTCGTCAGTGGTGTCCCTCAGGTGTCGGTACTAGGTCCAATTCTTTTCAACATATACATATCTCATTTGAGTACTGTCATTGGATCCTGTTGTAGCCAATATGGAGATGATACCAAATTCTTTGGAAACCCACTTACTAGTAGCGATACTCTTCAAGGAGACCTTGATAGGATCATGGAATGAACTAACAGCTGGTTATTAACTCTAAATAAAGACAAATGTGTAGTAGTGCACATGGGAAATAATAAGCCGCAGATGCAAGATAGTCTTACTGGCATTCCTCTTAAGACTACCGATTCGCAACTTGATCTTGGGACTACTATTACAAATAACCTTAAATGGGGAAACCACATTTCTAATGTTGTGAAAAAGGCCAACTCTATCTTGTATTTAACAAAGGTTGCCTTCTCTGCCATCTCGCCAGAACTATTATTAAAAATATATACCACCTATATCAGACCTATCTACCTAGAATATGGATACCAAATTTGGTCTCAATATTTCACTAAAAATATTGAAATGATTGAGCGTGTTTAGATGCGGGCAACCAAGATCCCATTGGAGCTTCAACATTTAAGCTATCCTGAGAGATTGCGAACCCTAGGGCTAACAACGCTTAAAGAAAGGCGTAAACGTGGGGACCCAATTGAAGTATACAAAATCCTTTCAGGAAAATATAATAGTGAGCAAATACCAAATATCTTCATATGCAACACAAATATACATCTACGTGGCCACAACATGAAGCTTAGCAAAGATCATTTTAACACTAACATTAGAAAGCAGTTTTTGATGAACAGAACAGTTGATGAGTGGAATCCTCTCTCTCAAGATATTGTTAGTGACAGGACAGTTAATGGTTTTAAAAATAAACTTGACAGCTTTCTTAAAAATAAAGTATAACCACTCATGAATCAAGTTCCAATGTTCCTAAGTTACATATCTATAGTTTTTTATTTTTTGTTTTTTTTTAAATTTTTTTTCCTATTATTTTTGTAAGAGTAATGATTATTTTCATTGGATTTATTTTGTTACATCATTATTATGTTAATATTATGTGAACAGGAATGCATATTAATTCGCAGCCAAACAGCTCTGGTGCTGCTGTGTAAATGTAAAATAAATAAATAAACTTTACATAAAACAGTTGTTCAGTTTAACGAGACCTTTAAAATGAAGTATGACTTGCCCCTCGTCCCATTTAAGATTTTTGAAATAGTGTCTTTTGAATGTTCCCGCTCTTTTAAATACAATAATTCATGTGCGGTTGGGAAAAATGTTTATGTAATGGCCGCTTTTATTTTTATCCCATCAATAGTTTAATGGTAAAAGATAGTGCATGGGTGGTCTGTTACACCCTATATATCTGTTTACGTTAAATTGCTCATGAGTGATGGTAGAATAAGATTCGCAACGTAATTTTCAGGTGCAGCAATATTTTTTTGGGAATTAATTTTACCCCTCCCGCCCAATTTTTTGTTGAAGATATCCCTCTTTAGTTTTCTGTAATTTAATACCACGTTATCTTTCTCAAAATAAATCCCAAATTGATTAATGTAGAAGAGCTTCTGCAGCAGTTGTAGTTATGTTGTACCAGAAAGCAAGTGTGTGTCTCTTACTCCGCTCTATCTTGACTTAGTGCAGGCCAGAAACACGTTATCATAGTTAATGTTGGCTCATAAAACGTCAGTACAAAAATACTATCGAAAATATGATAAGCAACAATTTCTAAAACATAGGAAAGTCTACGCAAAGTGCTACACTCTTTTTTTTAAATTCTAATTACCAATTTAGTTTTAATAATAATCATTTACTATTACTCACCTTTCCAATTATCAGGACGACTTGACCAACCTCGCATTTTCCAATATTCGTCATTATTGGGATTGTTTTCATTGCTCTTCTTTGCGTGTTCATCGTATTCTTCTGCAACATACAAAAATTTTTGAAAAATAAAATCGGTTATACTACTGACACAGTTTAAGCATAACACCTATATGAGCGTCCTGTAACAATAAAATAATAAATTTTTAAATTAATTTATGTTAAAATTTTTTTGCTAACCCAACAATTAAAGTAAACAAATCACAACTACCATCATCTGAATCTTCCTCTTCATCATCATAATCAGAATTAGTATAATAACTTTCATCATCATCATCATCTTCCTCCTCCTCTTCTTGATATTCCTCTTCTTCTTCCCCCTCATACTCTTCTTCTTCTGCGTCATAACTTCCATCCGAATCAGAATATTGCTCTTCTTCGTCATCTTCCCAATCATCATAGTCTTCCTCCTCATTTTCACTATCATCGAAATCATCTAACTGTACAGTATCTTGTTGAAGACTTGCAGATTGATTGTGATCATTAGTTTGTTGGGTACTAACAGTAGGATTACGCCAAATACCAAACTCTTGTAAAGTTGCTAGAACAGCTTGCTCTGCATTTGTCCGATCAACAAGTGCAGCTACCATATTATCCAAAGCACGACTAGGGGCCATGCCCAAAATTTCTCGACGACAAACAGGACAGTCGGTATGTGTTTGTCTCCATGCATTTATGCAATTAAAACAGAATGAATGTGAACAAGACAGTGTCGTGGCCTGTACAAAATAATCATGACATATGCTGCAATTTAGTTCATTTTGCACTTCTTCAAGTTTTTCTGTTGCATTTGCTTTATTTGACTCTTGGGTGTCCATTTTGAATTGTAATTATTTTTTCATCTGTAATTAATGAAGGAATATAATTTCGCAAAAGAAATATATCTAACTAACATTTTAAATAAAGTAGAATCCATTAATTAAGCCTGCACTTAAGCAAAGCTTGTGATTGCAGTTTAGAAATATAATAACAAACTCAGATAGGATGAGCAGATAAAAAAATTAACTAAATTAAGTAGTACAAACTTGATAATGCAATTGAATACAAAAATGTTTGGGTTAACTAAAGCTCGGTTAACTATAACCAATACTGATTGTGAAAAATTCTTAGTTTGACAAATTATTTCCTATTTAGTAAATAACTGGATAAAAGTTAAAGGGGGATTCCCCTGATATGAAACTGTGATATTATTAGTTAAAAAGAATAAAGCATCATCAGTACTGACGTTATGCCTGAATCCAAACTGCCTTTCCGAAATAACACTGTTTTTCTTAAGAAAATTCATTAGTCTAGTTTTGATACACTTTGAAGAATTTTAGAAAACTGTGAAGCAAGTAATTACAAGCTGATATCTCCAAAAGTATAAAAGATTGAGCCAAATTTTTTTTTTATTTTATGACATGGAAGGGGTCATGTATTAGGTTAGTAGTGTGTTTTAAAAACCGCCCTATTTTTTAAAACGGGGGGGGGGGGGGGGTAAATTAAAAAACCTTAAATGGAATGATCTATAATTTTTTTAATATCCGCATCAAAACAGAGTAGCCTATTTTTTTCAGATTTTTTAAAAACGTTTACCCCTAATAAATGGGGGGATGAAATTCTATAAATATTACAAAGCGAAACGAGATTATTTTTTTTTGTAATTTAAATATGTCTGCTAAAAATAAGCAACCACAATCAGATCAAGCAAAATTTATTTAGTGGAAAAAGTACAAAATTTATTAGGAATTGTAAACGTACATTTTTCACTCTTATTAAATGTTGCTTGGTCTAATTCTGGTTGCTAATTATTAGTAGACACATTAAAAAAATAAATTTCTCGTTTCTGCTTTTTAAATTTATAAAAATCCCCCCCTTTCCAAAAAGTGGAAAAAATAGGCTTGATGTGGATACTATAAATTTTAAGAGTTGTATCAAATTGCGTGTTAACTATCAGGATCTTGCTTATTTGAAAAGATATGACGACGGTTAAATGAGAGAAAAATTGTGAAATTTTATGCCCACTAATAATCTAAAGAGAAATTGGAGCTATCTTGCTTAGTTTCTGAAAGCACTAAAAAAAACTGAAATTTTGGATGTTTTGTTTTCGGCTGTCATTGTCATTTAGCTATTTATATTACATATTTCTAGTTAACGCATTATTGGGCCAGCGGGTGGTCTAGTGGTTTAAGTCCCAGGCTTTGAAACTAGACTTCCAACGGCAGTAGGTTCGAGTCTTCTGCCCGTCGGAAATTTTTCTGAATAAGTTAAATCCGGCGGGTCCATGGATGGTGTGTGTGGTGTGTATGTTGGATTGCATGTCTTTCAGGGGTGGGGCATGTTAGACCGGTGAATAGCGCTGAAGTGCGCTGAGCCCGGGTAAGGGGTGGGATGGGAATCATGGAGTCGTGCTCACGCACGGCCTCTTGATTCTTTAAAACAAAAAAAAAGTTAACGCATTATTAATATGCTTTTTTAAATCAAAATTTTTTATCAAATTTGGTATAACTGTTGTATGTTTCCGACTGGCAACTTAATTTTTTCTTATGGTCGGCATTTTAAATTGTTTCATATTTGAATAAAGTTTTTATTCTGATTCATGTGTTACACTTTGCATTTTGTTTAAGTTTTGAGCATTTTGTTACAGAAATTAAAAATTTCATAAGACTGCCATGGAAAGTCCAAGTCATATTATTTATTTAAAAAAAATTATAGTAGGTCATGAACTGAACGTTATTATCAAAGAAGTAATAGAGGTTAGGAAGGAGCTTATGCACATTGGCCAGTAAACCTTAAAGGTGTCTGAACATGGCTGCCAAACTGTGACGTAGCGGAAGTGTCACCAGTGGCTGCGTCAGAAAATTATATTTAGGGCATAACGAACAAATTATAAAACGAGTATGCTGTTTTAGTTGCCAATTTATTATAGAAGGAAACAAAGTACAAGTATTTTATTGCCCATTAAACAAAATTAAATGGGTTAGACGACTTCTGCATTCTTTGGAAACCTAAATTTGGGGTTAGAGAAATATTGACCTCTCCGCCACTGTCTTAACCTCAAACGTCAAATTGAAATTTATATTTAAATTTGGCAAAATACTTACCTATGGAAAGTTATTCCTTTCTGCTTGTTAATTTTAGTACTCGAGCAACCACAGCAAATACAACTAACCATATTTAATAACAAAATTTGTAAACATCACCGGCACAAATGAATCACCAAAAGTGTCTGAATATGGCGGCGGTGACGTCACATCCGTCACAGTGCTTTAAGTGCAACTAACTCGAAACCCTCCTTCCTAACCTCTATTACTTCTTTGGTTATTATGAAATTAAAACAAAACACTCCTTTTATTTATTTCGATGTTAGTAGTAGAAGTAGTTAGTAAACTCCCTTATTTAATAAATATACTAATTATTTACACAGGTTAACAAAGTTAATTAAACAGTTATTAATGATGCTCTTTTACATATTCGCTTAAATATCTCTTAAAACTATACAAATTTGTTGCATTTTTGGCTTCCAGTGGAAGAGCGTTATATATTTTTATACCTTTATAATACAACAAATTTTGTGTGCATGATTTTGTTAATTTAGGTAATTTAAAATCAAAAATGGTTCCTGGTTTTATAAATATAAACATCAACGTTTAAATTTAGTTTTTCAGACGTATATTTTGGTAATAAATATTAATCTTCTTCTCTACTGCCATACTCTATTCAGGGTGTTGGCGACCTCTCTCCTATGTCTGTGTTTTGTGTGTGGAGATACATATTTTGCACAGACAGATGTAGGAGACCTACAGTTTAACGTGGAATCCGAACCACAGGAAGTGCATGCACTTCTTCTCCAGATAGGTTTTCCTGGGGAAAAATCCACCCCGCTAGTTTCCCGTTGCTTTGCAAGGGAGAACGACCGGGCCGGGGATCGAACCCGGATCCGCTGCATTGATAGCCCGCGCGCTTACCACTGAGCTACAACCGCTCTTATCAATAATTTATGAATCAACATCAATGTATTAAAATAAATACGTTGTTTAATACTTAGTCATTGTAAGGCATCCAACATCAAATTTATATTTGTATATTTTGAACATTGCAAAATAATTCACGTGGCTCTGTTTTGCTACATCTGGCCTGAATGCTAAGTTTATTAGATATTCTACAGAAAAAGCTTATCTTTTCAGCAACTTTCTTAATACTAAAATCTACATTGCTACGAAAATTTTTATTATCTATAATTACTCCTAACTAGTTAATTTGAGAAACCTCTTTTTATTCTAAGTTTTCTATCTTTTTTTTTGCTGATCTATTTTCTCGGGTACTTGATTTAACCATAAATTTTGTTTTTGAAATATTTAATTCAAGTTTATTTATTTGTAGCTATTTAGCTATAAACTTCGAGATCCACATTGATTTTATTAATGGCATTTGCAACATTATCATTCGACATAGTGTATCATCAGCAAATAAATTTAATGAGCTGTATTTAACATTTAAAACTAAATCGTTAATGTACAATACAAATAACAGAGGACCCAACACAGACCCTCGAGGAACACCTAAGTTATTACAAATTTCTGTAGATTCTTCACAAGCAAATGCAGGAATTTGAAATCGAGAAGTAAGATAATTTTAAAACCACTTATTTTCTTTACTGCGAATTCCGTATATTTCCAGCTTCATTATTAATCTTTTTCTATCGATAGTTTTAAATGCACTTTTATAATCTAAGAACACCCCAACTACACTTTTATTTAGATCAAGTGCATATTTTCAATTTGCTAAATCGAGGTTTAATGCTGTTTCACGGGAATACTTGTGTGAATCCCGACTGCGTATAACTTAAGGTGTTATTTGATTCCATGAACACTTCCAATTGGACTTTAACAATCACTTCTAAGATTTGTTCATATACCGGTAGCAGATTTATTGGCCTGAATTCTTTACATTTTTTTTATAACGGGGCTTTCTGAATAGGCAGTACATAACGTAAGTTAAATATACTAGAAGCATTTCAAATTCACAAACATTTAAAATTGTACTTTTAATGAATGGGCAAATTGATCTCTTAAATTCACGATTATTGGACGTTTTGGAATGAGAAATCAAGTCATCTAAACGTAGATATAGAAAACCAAGATCAAGTTCTGAAGATTTATTGTTCCTATAGCAACACCAACTGTTTACTATTAATCTTGCCTCTGAAAATGACATGTCAACATGTTGAAATACATATAAGGGTAAAACTGAAATAAAAAACCTGTTAAAGTTAAGAATTGTTTTATTTACAATAAATTAAAATAATCTGAGCCTTTTTCCAGGATTCCGGAAATATTCCAGTTCTCATGGATTCATTGATTAAATGCACAAAAGATATTATCCGTACTATCTGTTCTTTTTATATTTGTTACCGTTTTCTTTATGTCTATGTATATGTTGTTTTTTAAATTAAAAAATTTTAGCTGTTTGTGGAATAGGCATTTCATTGAAATCGGACTTTGCTATCTTGTTATTTATGTTTGTAATGCTATTAACAAAGTACTCATTAAATTGTTGGGAAATGTCGTTAGCATCAGTTAATTCTTCATTCTAAAATATAGTATCTTTCGTATCATGTTTAATTATGGATTTAATAAGTTTCCACATGTTTGAGTTTACATGATTTTCTTGAATTTGGCTACATAATAGGAATATTTCTTTACTTTAATTAGACTGCTGTAATGTTTTCTTATATATTTGTAGATTTTAGTTTAGATACATCAAATCTATTTGAAAATTTCAGGAAATTTTGTTTCGAGCATAGGAAGAAGGTTAAGTTAATTTTTAGAAAAACAAATTAATGACAAAGTTTCTAACACACAGATTACAAAAATTTACAGAAATTTCAAAAGTTCATTTTAGACGAGCTTCTAAGCATGTTTAATAAAGGTGTCAAACTAATGTGTCTTGCAATGTACGTTGCAATTTGAACATTTATTTAATAACTGTTTGCATTGATGCAGTTTCGGTACTATCTGTTATATTTATTTAAATTTGTTATGTTGGCTGCAAACATAAAAAATGCAAGTTGAATTTTCATTAAATTGTCTGTCAGAAACTTTGTCATTAATTTGTTTTTGTAAAAAATAAATTTATCGTTCTGCCTATACTAAACAATTTTTCTGTAATTTTCACATATGTCTGATGTATCTAAAGGTAAAAATAAATAAAAGTAGTATTTTATTTAACTTTAATCAGTTCATGGCCTACTGGAATTTTTTTAAACAAATTAAATGACTTGGTCGTTCAATGGCACTCATGAAATTTGTATTTTTATAATAAAATGCTCAAAACTAAAACAAAATGCAAAGTATGACAATTTTGTTATAGGCAAATTAAAAATAAGACATATCTACGTTTACAAATCACATACCAGAACGATTATTACAAAATTTAAATTTTAAACATTACTACAACTATAACACCCCAGAAGATATACCTTATTTCAGTTGGTAATAATCTTGTGGGGTAAAAACACAATATTGTCTATGGACAACCTTAGTTTATAGAAAACAACTTGCATTAGCGTGTTTCTTTAGGGGAACTTATTTATGATTCCGCCGATGCTTAACCTTTTAGTATTTTCTACTTCACTTCTACTACCAATGCAGAAACTGTTAAATTATTTAAGTTTTTTGTCCTTTTCCTTCCTCAATCGTCTCTTTTAATGGCCACCTAATGGTTTAGCTACATTCATATTTGATATGGATATACTGAAAAATTAACCCCAATTTTATTATATTTTAAATATGTAATATACATGCACGTTTGCAATTGAAACCGACACTGAAGTAATTATTTCTAAATTCAAGTACAGCTTGTGCCACCTAACCTTGCAAATTTTAGTGGGCTTTGATTCGGCTACTTACGCTTTGTTTCGTCGGTAGTCGTAACTTAAACTAGCTCTAATTGGCTGTTGGACAGAGTGGTACACTCTACTAAAAAGTGAAAGTCAATTTATTTATGGTTTACGAAAAATTGTGGATTTTTGACAAATTAAAAGGCCGTGCGCCATAAGGTTAGAAACAGTTTGCTTTGAGGAGGGATTAACGATAATTTAGGTTACGTATAAAAAATACAGCAAAGAAACTAGAAATGTAATGAAAAACCTTGCTTTTGCTTGAGAGAGTAACGGCTTCTCTCCTTTTAAACTTATCGTCATTTTTTTTGCAAGGTTAAATGGCACTTGCTGTAACTAGCTATTTAGCTGACATGGGGTTTTATGCTGTTATTTAGGCTACAGATTTTTGAGTGGACTGACTTTTTATGGTTGTGTGTTTTAAAGTGCAACGACCGTATATTATTTTCAATTTTTCCTTTTTGGTTTCTGACAGTGCCTGATCGACCTGGGCTCCTAAAAGGCTTGGCCCCCCTCATGGTGTGGTGGTGTTTGCTACGTCACTGCTTTTGTTACCGTCAGTAGATCGGCGCATTTTATTGTGTTGTGACATTTTGTAAATTGTGGAAAATTTCTTGAATTTGTTATTGAAAATATCAAAATGTTTTGCAGTAGTTGCATGAAAACCGTAATTGTAACAATACCTTATTCTTTTGCAAAAAAAATAAAAAATTTGGCGTTTTTTATTTTGCTTATTTGGTGATTTTTTATACTTTTTTTTTCCGATTTATCAAGCTTTTTATAAGTGCATATTTTCGAAAAATAAATCCACCCTCTACTAATGACCAGTAAGCTGTATGGACCTGTTGTGAATTATAAGAGCAGGTACCTCAGCACCTGTGACGATTTTAATCTTAAATGCAAGTTAAATAACATAACAAAGGCATAAGCAACTATGAAAATCAAATAATACTTTCTAACAAATGTTCCGTTATATAAAAATTAGATCAATATGGGTTGTTTTTAAGAGAAGGATAGAGTTTCATCAAGCAACTCTATGATCTTCCCCCACCCCTTTTATTCCGGATCAACACATAATGATTATACAAGGGTACTACCCCTTACCCCAACCCCATATCCTAACAGATTACCCTGGACGACCCAAATTTTTGAAAAACTTGTCACCACCCTTGGTTTCAAACCATATCTGTGTCAATCTCCGGCCAATCAATATGGTCTTATTGTTATTTACAAATTTGTGATAAATAAATTATGCCACACTAGTAAAAATACAAAAGAGGACTATACTAGTATAATATTTTGACCTCTTAAGAAGGGAGGTGGTTTTATGGCAAACAGGTGCCACAATTCCATAGAAAAGTTCAACCACTGTTTGTGGCATCTTTTGACCTAGAAGTCTTTGTTACCGTAATAGTAATGGCCGTTGCAAACAACAAATTGGTGTCTGCATTAACTAACTGTTTCATAAAACAGTATTACCTGGAGTAGTGAGCAATTAACTAAAAACTGTTTTGAGTTGTAGAGTATTTAAATGTAAAACCCTGCCAATCCCTCATTGCAAGAAGGACAACACCAACAATCATAAACTACCTGGGTAGAAATTTAAGGGTCATATGATGGCTTTGGTAGTAGCAGCTATTCGTTCAGCTTTTGTCTATTATCACGTGATTATACTATGTTCATCTCTTATGCACTATGTGTTTTGCAATCTACCTCCTGCACTCTTAAGTTGTCATCAATGCTAGCTACTCCGCTGACTAAGTTGCGACAGAAATTTATTTTGAAAATAAAATCGAATTTTTGATTATTTGGAAAAAGATTATTCAGGATTTAAAAAACTAAAAATTGAAGGTCAAAAAAAATCATCTAAATATTGCGTCACCCAAGTAAAAATTAAGTTCTAAATCCTATTCTACTATTACTCATGAGTAAAGCGCAGAATTATATGCACAAAAAGTTGACAAAATATGCGCATATATATGCAACAAAAATAAGTAAAATATGCACTAATTTGACTGATAAATGCACACTGTATATGCAAAAATCACATTATCATAAAATAACAAGATTTTAAAAAGGTACCTTTATTTGCAATATTACAAGACATAGGTATTGTAAATAATATTTTTCTTGAATAATAAAACTTAAGTACTAAAATGCGCTACACTAACTTAATTAGAAAATTATTTAATTCATTAAATTTTCAAATTTTTTTAACTTATTATCAGATGTTTTTCTACATTATCAACTGAAAACGATTGGTGTCTATCACTTAAAATAAGTTTATACGTGGAAAAGCTACGTTCGACATCTACAGATGTAATTGGAGCGTTTTTTAAAGTACATATAATATGCAGCATCATATCTAAATCTGAGGGCTCACCTTTTAAAATGTTTGCTACTTCAACTAAAATTTGAAAGCCCTTATTTTTTTCTAGTACATCATGTAATTTCTTTGAAATATACCCCCGATTGTACCCCTAACAGAATTGATTGAAATTTTCAAGTCATTAATTAATTTTATTGCGCCTATAAGTAAAATGTTTTGACTTTCCAATTTCATAATTGTTTCTGAAACTAAGCAAGCTATAGTTGCTTTTAATAAAAGCCAATTGGCGGGGTAATTCTTTTTCTTATACTATTTTTTTAGATTCTGTTATGGCCACCTAATCATCAGAAAATTCGCATACAATATTTTTAATTTCCTTAAAGTGGTTTGCATAAAATATAGCTGCATTTAACCAGGTATCCCATCTTGTTATTACAGGTTGTGGGGGTAGAGGTGTATTGGGCAATCTTTCTTTATAAACTTGAATCCTTAAGGGTGCTTTTAAAAACACCTTTTTCACATTTGATATTAAACTATTTACCAACTGCAATCGAATTTCTTCGGCAACCCTGTTTACTCCGTGTGCTAAACATGTATTGTGAAAAAGATTTTCATAAAAAACTTTAAAAGCACTTTTTACAAAAGAACCGCTAAAATTGCTAAAATTGCCAAAATAGACATAAATATGCACTTTTGTATAAATATGCATAGTTCTGGCTAAATATGCAAAAGTAAATTAGCATCAATCGATTGCAAATACACTGATTCGCTTAGATATGAAATCATTTTGATGTCACGCCAATATTAAAGAATATACATTTTGCATATAATCCGCGCTTTACTCATGAGCAATTGAGGTGCTTGGTGCAGTCAGCTATCATGCCAACCACAATCATCGGGAATAGGCGAACAAAATTTTACCCAGCGAGTCACCCTCCGGATGTTTCCTTTATTTTTAAGATTTTTTAGAACTTCAAATCAAAGATACGAAAATGTTATCTATTTAAAAGCAAAATACAAAATCAAAATAAACAAGTAGAGTAAGGTAGTTTGGTAAAATTGTTGCACTTATTAACTGACTATACACTTTTCATAAATTGATCACTCAACTACATTTTACATGTAACACGGTTGACTTCAGTAACACCATGAATTGAATACTAAAAATTGGCAAAATTAAAAAATACAAATCTTACTTGGAGTAGACACAAAAGGGAATAATATTCAGCTAAAATTCCTTCTCACTTCCACTAGTCCATCATGTTATAAGTTTAATTACTTACGTGAAAGTATGAAGTTGGCATTTACAAGATCCCCCTGCTGTTGACTAAAACAGATAAAGTATACAATTGCAATTAAATATATCAACATATATTTTATTTACCCATAATGTCGTTCACGCGTCAATTCATTTACATAAGATGACGTTAACATAAAAGATAAGAACATTTAGACTATTACCTTTGTTGATTTGTATTTTTATGCACAATTTTTAGGTTATGGAAGTAACGTTCAACCTTGGTTAGTATTAATAAATTTGTGAATTTCGAGGGTTTCAAGCAGGGTCCATTGTACCAATAGTCAATAGTTACACTAGTCTTTTATCATACAAAACTCCGCGGGGCTCAATGCTGCTTCTCGAAATATTAATATTAAAATTGTAAGTAAAAACTCAAGAGCAGCGACTTGTTTTTACATTAAGCACACGCCTATTTAATTGTGCTTAAGCTAATACATTATTAAATTTTAGAGAGCGCAAGGAACAAAAATACTTTGTACAAAACAATAGTTCAAGTATGTAATAACGTCTACCGAGTATTTTAGTCGTTATGACCATAGTCATAACGGCCACTTGGTCACAACAGCCACCGCTAAAATTTGATCATAACTGCCACTTTGGCCACAACGACTATCCAAGCCACCGGTAACTTCGGCACCTTGGTTAATTTTTAAATCTTGATATAACAGTCACTGTCCTCTGTTGGTCGCAATGGCGACTCACCTCTGCAGGTCACAATCGCTAACATGGTCACAATGGCTACTCGCCTATGCTGGAGTAATGGCCACTCTGCTCACAAGGTATTTTTAACTGTGAAACGTTTGTGTACCCTCCAATCACGTGATAATTTGCGTCATATGCGCGTTCAGGCCTTATTATCATCAACTTTTTATTAAGAAAAAAAATTAATCTTCATTGTTTAGAAAATAATAGTGAGAGGACACTGAAATGGTGTATGTACATACGTAGATTTTTTCAGTTATAAAACGTTTGTGTGACGTCAATATAATATTATTACAAGCTCGATCAAAAAGAAGTAGGGGAATTTGTCCCGCTTTGCTACCTATTTTTTTGGAGCAAAAATAACTCCCGTCAATGCATGCTTCTTACGATATCTGCATTTCTAGATATTACCTGATTGTTTCCTTAGGGCTTAGTATGTAATTTTCTCGAAAACCGTTGGTTTTACGTAGGCATAACCATCGGCTAATAAAATATTTATACAGCGCAAAAAGCTCTATCCAACTATCCAAAAATATACAGGATGTTCCATTTAACATTAAAAACATCGAAATAAGACATATTACGTAGAGGGTATGGACACTTCGCCCAAAGACCACAACGCCTAACGCTATAAAAAGCCCATAATACCAAAAGAATATTCACAACGCCCAAATGCTTAAAAGGGACGCATCGCCTACGACGTTCACAAGGTCAGAAATAGCTAGAGGCACACTGCCCAATGTGCCTAGAACGCCTAATTATTCAGGAAGACTATAATGCCCACTATCACCATAATGCTCAAACTGTTACATGTCCATAAAACCCAATTTGTTCACAACGCCAAATTATTTTATAGAGCCACATCGTCGTAAAAATTGCTTTTAGTCAATTTTAGGCGCCGTACAAATTGCTTTTAGTCACTTTTAGGCGCTAAAAAAGGAAATAGTTAACCTAGTGCCACCGTTAGGGCAACAAATTAAACTACTCCCAATATTTTTGTTGGCGCAATTGACACAATCTTTTTTTTTAAATTTTGTAGAATAATAGAGCTATAGATAAACTACAAATTGGTTAATGTTCCAGTTTACTAATTTCTCTATGACACCTTCTATGCATTTTTTTAAATCGAAAATTCCTACGTACCTTTTTAGTTAATAAACAGGAGATGATAGAAAATTTCTGTTTAGGTTAAAGTGATCATGAGGAATAGAATAACTTTACAACTTAATTTTTAAATACTATTATATTTGAGGAGAGAGGGTTAATTTTTACTCTCCCACTCATTTTTTGACTGACAAATTTTCTCTTTCGTCTCTGGTTTTCTTTCATTGCGAGGAATCTTTTTCTTAAAAATAATCTAATTCATTTCTTTTTTGACAAAACATTATAGAATATTATTTAATTAATAATAATAATAATAAATAAATAAAACTATGTGCGGTCGTTCTCGCTAGAGTTGTAGGTGCACTGCGATGACTGAGGTCATTGTCGGTGGTTAAAACTTTGATGCTTTTGTAAGTATGAGGTACAATTCCTAAAGTACGGGAAAGACCAGGCGAAGTGCTTCGCTCATTTTTTTGTGCCGTCGTAGTTTGATAGAAATAAAATTATCATTAACATTTAGGAATGCATTACCTATGTGTATATTTATTTCATTTATACTTTCTTTAAAATTTTACAGGTTGATTAGGTATAAATTCAGGGCAATTTGATTTACTAATTTATTATTGGCGGTAGAAAAAAAATGTATGAGTAAAAGTTATACAGTTTATGGTGACCAGTATTTTAAGTCTACACATCAAAATGACCTACTTCCGGTTTAAGGAATTAGCCTAAAAAATACAGGGTGTTTTCTATTTAAATAAATAAAGATATAGTCGCTTCCGTTTAAACCGGAAGTCGACCATTTTTTTTTGTATGCCCAAAATACTAGTCGCCATAAACTGTATAACTTTTTATATCTATTTATAATTTTCTTTGCATCGCCAATAATATATGAGCAAATCAACTGGCCCTGAATGTGTAAACAACCTGTGTAATATAGGGGCGGCAAAATAGGGCTGGGCTGGCACCCGAGCGGCAACAGCCCTTGGCGCGTCCCCGAGTTAAACTTTTATTTTTCGGACGTGGTCGCAACTGCTACCAAAATCAAGGTGGTGCATCTGCCCCTAATTCGTAAAAGTAACCTTAATTAGAGAAACGTCTTTCACCTTATTATACCGAAAATTAAAGTTCTGTCTTTGCATGCTTTAGAATTTAACTGTCATCACTCTGTCAGTGTCACTACAAATAACAAATTACAAGCTTAACCTAAAAATTTTAAGTGACATTATATTTTTTTCTTTAAATTCTAAAGCATGCAAAGACAGAAATTTTATTTTCCATGGCCAACCCTTATGTAATTACTTTTTGAACACACGGTAGAACATAATACACATAACCTCATTTTTATAATTAAAAGACTGCTTTTATCTTAGATCATGATTGTAAGGCTCTTAGTAGACTAATTATTAAAAAAATAGCCCAACATTTTTCAACAGGTTATGTGTATTATGTTCTTAAAAAATGTTAGTTTATAATAAGGTGAAAAACCTTTCACATAGTGCTTTTAGACTCTGCAACCGATTTGTTTATTGGTAGCTGCACTGATTGCATTGCTTACCATATTGGCTGCAGAATTTCGTATTAGTATATGAAATAAGTATGGGTAATAAAAAAAGAACAGGATGCAGATATCTGTACCTTGCGTCGAAGAAACGTTTTGGAAAGTATTATCCTCGAAAAACAAGGTAAATTATAATTGACTGACTACTATTTATTATTTACCTGCGATTACAAAAATTAAAATGTTTTTAATTATTTATGTTAAGTATGTGATAATTTTGCTGTCTTCTAACAAAGAAATGACGAATTAGATTTTGAACTGATGAAATAATATTGCTTCTAGAATTATTAAATTTTCCCGCAATATGAGTATGTATTGTCATCGGTTTTGCTTAGACAGTACTTATGGCTAAATGGAAGATTTGAAAAGCAGATGTACTAAAACACGAAATACGAAACTGTTTTGGCTCTATTATAACAATTTCAGTTAAAATAATGTGATTTTAAATTATACACAATTTCAGTACTGACAATGAAGCCAACTGTAATAACACAGCTTCATTGGGAAATTATGATTTCACTGAAGATAGTAAAAATGTGAAAGATAGAGACCCAAAGCATGAAACAAAAAACAGTATGTGTAGTACCGACGTCAATGGCCCAGTTGTAGCAGAACAACTTCAGTGGTTTATTATGCTAGTGAAGGTAGAGAACATAGGTAAGCGTGATTCTAAAATAAATATTCGTATTCTTGGACTGAAGTGACCGACCAAAGGAGGTACCTCCAAACATTAGGCAACCATAATAATAATAATAATAATGAATACCCACTCTCATATTGAAAACAAAAATAATTAAGGCGAAAGTTTGAGTTGTTCTGTTGCAGTAAGACCAAACTATTAACCCCTTCACGACCAGTCCTCAATAAAATATATTAGTCCATAGCTGCATTTCAGATTTGGTCAAAAAATAAAGATTTTTGTCTTTGTTTAAAAGTGAAGAATATTGTGCTATTCTACCAAGAGACACCATATACGTTTAAATTTTTGTCACATGTCTACTCCTCCTGGCCAAAAATTATACTTTTTTGTTATATGTGTAGAATATCGTCTCGTTGTACCAAGGGATAAGAACACACCTAATTTTGTCGTCCCATGTTATACCATTGGATACGGGGTGGCTACTTAACATGTTATATACTAAAAAACTGGACGAGTTTAGTTTAAACTTTTTGCGCAAGGGTTGTGGAAGTATGTAGGTATATGAATATTGAAAAGTTAGAGGTGCAGAAAAAGAAAAAACAGTAAAAAATCTGTTTGAAGCAGGGCAATTCTAAGGTCATAATAAAAGATGGAAAATACCAAAAATTAATCATATTTTAACAAGTTTTATAGGCACATATTCAGGGATAGAACACACACTACACATATAAAATAATAAAATATATCCAATCGTTCGGGATTAGAAAACGTGACATTCTACTGCTGTTACTATCGTACTCGATAGCTCAGTTGGTAGAGCATTAGGCTAGACACCTATAGCACTCGGGTTCAAATCCCGATTGAGGAAGATATTTTTCAAAAATATTTGCTTTCCCAATTGACCGATAAGGCCACGAAATTTATATTAATATTTATATATTATTACGGTCACCAAAAAATTTAATTGTTACCTTTGTTATATAGCAGTTGATTACAATCGAGGTTAAGTACTAAACTGGTTGACATTTGAATTTAAATTTTATTTTAAAAATATTCAACATGAGGTGTATTCTTTTGATTTTGCCATCACTTCAGTTTAAGTGAAGACAATTAGTTCTATCAATAATAATATTTTCACTGGTTCGGTTGTTCTTTCGCTTGTTATTCCATCAGTTTGCGTGTGCATGCCTATATACTGTATCAAGGTCCGTAGATAGTAGATTTTGGTCTGCGCCAATGATACATCTACGGACCTTGCTGTATCATAACCTCAAATCTAATTTGAATATTTTAAATTTATAAAAAACAAACACACACCCTTAACCTCACTTTAATCAGCTGAATAACTGTTCTTACAATGCGAGCCTGTATTTTTACTTCCCCACCCCAACTGAAGCAACTGCCACAACCTCGGTACCTTCATCACTTGCTTCAGTCAGCTTCAGTTGTATTATGTGATGTGTCATTACTGAGGCGCTACGCGAAAGAAAATCGGTAGCGTCTAGTCGGTCAACCCCACAATCGTTCCTGCACGGCCGGACTTGCGCAGTTAGTATGCCGTCAATCAGTGAGTGAATTCAACTTGTCTTCGTATTTTTTCATTAATTAAAAGTATAACTGCTCGTAACCTAAACCTCGCGTAAACAGCAAAAAGCAACAACATTGTTTTAAAAAAAAGCTTTTTGTTGTTTACACGGGATTTAAGTTAAGAGCTGTTATAATTTTAAAGAAAAAATACGAAGACAAAGTTGCATTCACTCAATGATTGACGGCATACTAACTGCGCATAGTCCGACCGTGCAGGAACCGTTGTTCAGTAGACCTACTAGACGCTAGTAAAAAAATCATTTAATGCCTTTCAGTTGTATTGGTTCCTTCAGTGAAAGCTGGGCGAAAGAATACACCTATAAAATCGCTTTTTAATGGAATAATAAAAATTAAAAAACAAAACTAATACTCTTAACCTCGATTGCAGAGCCATCTGCTGCCGTACCTAGGTAACAACAAAGTGCCTACCGTCGATTGCAGCATTCCAACACGCACCTTCCTATTTGAAAACATTTACGTTTTTATCGCAAGAAACAGGCCTCGTCTCCAGGTAGTAGAGTATCGATTGAGGAATATTAGGAGGCCGTGGTAAGTATTTACGAAAAAAAGTTTTTGTTTTAAAGTGCAAGGATCATTCATTGTATGTGAAATTCCTAATGCCTTAGAGAAAATTCAAATTATGACATCTGGCAACACTGTAACTGTATTGCAGTTGACTTAATTATCCGCTTAACCTGCAAAACTAATTCTGATAAGTTTGTGTAACATAATATTTGCCTAAAAGGCAAGACGCTACAGCAAAATTATTTATTGGATAAATTTGAATTACAAACTTATTTTTTAATTAGTTTCAAAATAGAACAAAAAACTGGTGAAATACATAATGTGTAATGCAGTCTGAATTTGTATAAAATTGCCTAGTTCGCATTTTCGAAAGTCCAGAAAGTATTTTACAAAGTTTTTAATTTTAAAAGTGAGTATTGCACAAAATGAAGGATTTTAAATATGAAACAAAGTAAAATACTGTATGAAAAAATATGAAACCTACATTAGTAAACAGTGTACTGATAACGATAACAATAATGTACAGGGTGGTAAAAACGTTAACGTCACGTAATTGAAGTTACAGATTCCTTATTAGATTAAATGAATTCAAAACTTTCTAAGTTCTGATGGACTTGGCCGATTTGTTTCCGAAAATATATCATAGCTGGGGCTAGGTGATATTGAAAATTTAATATGGTATATCGATAGTGAATTTATAAAGAAAATTCAAAACCCTTTAGTTCTCACAAGAACTTTTGTACTCTAAATGTACATTTCGACTGCTAAGCAGTCATCATCAGTAGAAAAAATACAAAAAGGAGAACTACAGCGAAAACTGAAATCACAGTTACGGTGCAGAAACGTCCCTATTGCTTGGTAAGTCAGAACTCACGCGAGTTCTGACTTACCAAGCACAAGGGACGTTTCTGCACCGTAACTGTGATTTCAGTTTTCGCTGTAGTTCTCCTTTTTGTATTTTTTCTACTGATGATGACTGCTTAGCAGTCGAAATGTACATTTAGAGTACAAAAGTTCTTGTGAGAACTAAAGGGTTTTGAATTTTCTTTATTTAATTTTCTCACAGTTGCTTATTTATATTTATTTAGTGAATTTATATTGATTATATCGATAATATCGACAATATTGTTAATATAATGATAACGGCAATAATATAGATATAATCATGTTAATATCGGTATTATTAACGATAATTTTGATTATAACAGCTCCTAATTGTTTTTGTTATTTTTTTTTAGGTTAATGCATACATTTTTTTATGCCTAATTATGTAAACTAATACTACTTTATAGGTACTGTATGCTTTTTAAGTATAAAAAACAAGAAATGATAATTTAAATTAATAAAGTTTAATATATTTCCCTGCGGCAGAAGCTCCCGACGCCTATCGGTATTATCCGATCAACAGCGGTTAACCCAGTTGAAACGTCCATTGACAATGACAGCAAATACCAACCGTACCAGTTAGTGACGTCAAACTGCGCTGATTGGTTGCCACTTTTTTTAAATTATTTTAGCGGCAAATTTGAAAAATTCAAAGTTTGATAATGTTTTGAAAATCTCCTAGAGGTTTTTTCACGACAAGTTCAAGGTTAATAGGCTTCGTAAGCTGAAATGTATGAAATACGCAAAAATAGTGCATAATTTTTTCTGGCATCAACTTAATTGCGTATACATAATGTGCTGCTTGAACCCTATTCTTTGCTGACTTGAAGGATTGCAGTATAACTTCTGCGGAACAGAACTTTTTATATATCCAAGTTAATTTATTTATGTATAGGTATACAGTGAATCTACACTAAAAGTAGGGAGCGCTTATATCTCCAAACCCTGTATAAATGCTTTTCTTATAAATAAATCGACTTAAATTTTGGCATACGGGTGTTTTCTTGTATTATTTTATTGGTAATATAAATTACAATAAACACCTAGAATGATAAACTAATACAAAATTTGTATGTATAGGTATTTAAAAAACGTACAGAATGAACATAAATTTTAATTAACCATGGAAACTCAATTAATAATTCTAGAGACATATTGGAACTTACTATACAGGGTGTTTGTAAATCGCTTGACAGCTTGTAACTTTGTTAATAATAAAGATATCGATAGAAACTTTTTTTGTTCTAAATGCTAGTATGTATGGTACAAAATACTGTATACCAGTTTAAATACCGCCTACTTTTTTGCATAAAAGCATATAATGTTTGCTTTTTAAATGGAACACCCTATATATTTTTAGATATTTGAAATCAGTGCTGGGAATACTGTATGGTGGCACACAAAACGAAATTTTAGAGTACAGATTTTTTAGATTATTAAAAATAATTTTGTTCAAGTAGGCCGTGACATGTACAATCACTAACAACTGCTCAAGAAATCCAAAACAAATGGCACTTTCCTTTAAAAGGGCACTACAGCAAATTACCTCACTTCATCAGGAAAACATGTGAAAACGTAATTTTTTAATTGAACCATATGAGTTGCATTAGATAGTTGAAAACTCCAATAAAAGTACTTTACAATGATATACCATACTTTTCTTACAGTTTGGAGTGAAGAAACGTCAAAGATCATTATAATTTTATAATATTACAATTGCTGAAACATAAATGTGTTGTTAACGAAGTTACAAGCTGTAAAGCGACTTGCAAACACCCTGTGTAGGTACAATATAGAAGTATTTAGTGTGACGTAGTTAGACCTGTTAGCAACCACTTTGCGATCCAAACAACTTGCACGGTAACGGGCTTGCAAGTGTGACAGTCAATTCTGAGCTTTATTTACAGAGTTCATTAAGGAGTCGTGTAATGCGTGTAGGTTAAGGTTTACGAACATTGAACTTCTGTTTTTTTTTAAATAAAACGTAATTTTGTGCATTAAAAATGATGTGTTTTGCGCCAGATTGCAAGCACTATAATGAAAAACATACGTGCAAGTTTTTTACGTTTCCAAAGGATCCAGCGGAAAGGCGACGGTGGATAAAACTTACAAAGTAAAAACTAGGTTATGGTGATACTTTTTAATATATCAGATTTTTAAGTTTTGAGGACGTTACTCAGTATTTTTGTAACTTTTTGCATTTAGGAGAGCAGACAGAGAACCCAATAATGGTTCGAGATTATGCAGTTGCCATTTTAAAGATGGGTTAAAGAACAATGGGCCAACAATATACGAGCATAATGTAACCCGAAGACTAGAGTTTCCTTCTCCACCTGGCAAAAAAAAAGCAAAGTGGGTTATGTAAAATACGATTTGGTCTTTCATGCTAGCATGCACTGAACCATTAATAGTTTTTGTGTCGTCATTGTACTTCATGTTCAAAACATGCCCCGACTCACGCATTTTCGCCTTTTTCTATGAGTTTCATCTCATCTTTGATGTAGTTATTCATAGATGATAACTTTAACAAGTGCTTTTGAGCCATCTTTACTAACACTTCAAATACAGGAGAACTATGAACACTTTCTAGTTTTTACAACCTCCTGGGCTTAACAGTAATTAAATAATAATTAAAATAGTTTCAGTTAGACCAAATACGACAAATAGCTCAATCAACAGCTCTTAACGTGTTTAACAATAAAGACCAATTTCGCATATAACGCTTATAGCAACAGTTACTAGGCGAGTTGTTTGGATCGTGACATGTTTTCAGCCCCCACTACCTACGTCATCACTAAATACTTCTTTGCCTTCACTATCACTAGTATAATACGATTTTTTTGTGGTACTGCTATCTGTATTAGAATATCATTGGTATTTTATCAATATTTTTTTTTAATTATAACTATTCGATATTATCGATATATATCGATAAATATTACCAGCCCTAATAATAGCCCATGACACCCTGCTACAAGTATTAACCACAGGACATTCTGATGAAGCTGAATAAATTAGAAAGTCAAAATTTTATGAGAACGTATACCGGTTGTAAACGAAACTAGGTAAACCCACCGTTTTTTAGAATTTTTAAGTTACTGAAAATAAACTGGGGGGGGGGGGGGTTATTTATTCATAAAAATGCATTATACAGGGTGATTTTGGGAACCGGACCACTATTGCCAACTTTTTTATTTTTAAAAATACAAAGTTGGTTAAAATGGGAAAAAAGTGTAACTTTTTCTTCTGGTTACGATGGTGAAAGCGAAAAAACAATTGCGCATCGCGTTTTCAAGTTATTTGTTAAAATGACTTTTTTTTAAACGGAACACCCTATATTTTTTTATATTTTTGAATTGCACCTTTTATTCTCTTTAAAAAAGTATAATATGATTAAATTAACAAATAAAGCCATATTTTAACCATTTAACCTGTAACAACATAATCGTAACAGCCGTGAAACAAAAGCTAGTTGTTTTATGGTATAGGTCAAAATATCATTAAATTAATATGTATAAGAGTAATTATTATAATAACTGTTCAAATTGGACACTATCATTATCTAGACAGCAGTAAATTCTTGAACTACATTATTCGAAGCTCGACGTAGCATTCCGTGGGTAATTTTTACAATGCATTTGTAATGGATTCGACTAAATCTCTACACTGTTGTATCTATCTCATTAAATATCCTGTAGATATTCCCAAAGAAAAAAATCTAGCTATTCATGTCAGGTGCCCGTGGGGGCCAACGTAATGCCCCTATGTTCCAACCATTGGGTTCCAAACTGATTATTTAAGTAGGTACCTACTATACCAGCGTTATGTGCACCATCCTGATGGTAGAATTACAACGAAGGAAAAATTAAGATCTACAACGGCCTTGTATTTTGAGTAAAATTATTTATCGTAAATGTTGAATAAAATTAGCACGGCTGCTAAATATCAAAATAGAAACAATAAAGCAAGCAAAATCTACTTTTTGTTTTACGGCTGTTGCAATGATGTTATTAAAGTGTTAAAATATGGCTGTCTAGATAATGGTGGTGCTCAATAAGAGCAGTTACTATAATAATTACTCTTATACATATTAATTTAAAGATATTTTGACCTATACCATAAAACAAGTAGCTTTTGTTTCACGGCTGTTACGATTATATTATTAAACCATTAAAAGTTAAAATATGGCGTTATTTGTTAATTTTAATTTAATCATAGTTTTGACCTTATACTTTTTTAAAGAGAATAAAATTTTCAATTCAAAAATATAAAAAAATACAATTCCGTTTAAAAAAAAGTCATTTTAACAAATAACTCGAAAAGGCGATGCGCAATGGTTTTTTCGTTTTAACAGTCATAACTAGAAGAAAAACTTACACGTTTTTCCTAATTTAACCAACTTTGTATCTTTAAAAATAAAAAAGTTGACAATAGTGGCCCGGTTCCCAAAATCACCCTGTATAACATATACAGGGTTCCCACTGACCCTGGATAACCTGGAAGTCATGGAAAAGTCAGGGAATTAAAATTTTAACCTGGAAGTCATGGATTTTATGCAAAATTTGGCAAAAGTCTTGATTTTTCTCTTGATTTACAGTAAAAAACCTGATTTTCTTGCAGTAGTGTTAACAATTTAAAAAAATTAAAAATTTTCCGATCGAATTTTTAAAATTGCCGCTTATAAAACTTTTCTGCTGAAGGTTTTTAAAATATCGTTGAGGTACTTTTCTTTTCCTTGTTAAATTCCAAGGAACGTAATATGGCTTATGATTAGGTGCAAGTGAGACGGCCATATACTGTCTTGTGAATTGATAAAAAACGCATAAACGTGATTATAATTTTATTGATTTCTTTTGTCGAAAGTCATGGGTAAGTATGATTTTTGGTCATGGATATCCTGGAAAAGTCATGGATTCTAATTCTTGATAGTTAGTGGGAACCCTGATATAGGTCATAAATCTAGCGTGTTTATGGTTTAAATGGAAATGACGCCAACTTTATCTTTTAAAATAGCACCGCCCGTGTATATTCTTAATATATTCTTGTAGAACAAAATTCTCTTTTCAACTGTTGTTGTTTCAAATTTGAAATTGGTTAATAAATGAGGGAGAAAATGGCAATTGTTTTGCTGAATGAAGATGGTCATGAAATTAATAATTACGTTACCAATTTCATGAAAATTTTCGTAATCGAAATTTTGACGGAAATACATGTTTTGGACCTCCAGGAATCCAAAAAAGCGGTTTTTAAAAAATGTCTGAAGCGAATAGGTGTGGGTGTCCTCCATAACTCCCAAACATGCGGTCTGCTTTTGATGAGCTTTGAAATGTGGGGGTACATCAAAAATTTATCAAAAAAAAAAGCTTTTAAAAAAAAATCCGAAACGGAAACAAAAGTTAGACATGTTTTTTGTTCGGCAAATAAAGCTTTGAATTTCCCCTGAGCTCTTCTATCAGATTCCGTTTTCAGATTTCGAAAATTTTCTATTTTAAAAATGCGGATATTACGATTTTTTAAAAATTTTAACTAACGCCTTATTGCTCAAAAACGAGTCGACAGATCGGAATTAAATTGTTTGTCGCAACAGCTTCATACAGACACACAACTGTGCACAAAAATTTTCTAGTAGAATAAAATTATGAAGTGAAAAATAAGTTCAAAATTTTGCAAATTTTTAAAATAAATAGTTCTCAAAAACTGGCCACACGATTTTTTTTTTAAATTTTGTAGACTACTACAGCTATGGATGAACTACAATTTGGTTCATGTCCCAGTCTGCTAATTTTTGTAGCACCTATGGATTTTTGAAAATCGAAATTCCTTCCCGTTAAATAAATAAACGGGGGATGATAAAAAAAATTCTGTTCAGGTTAAAGTGCTCGTGAGTGATATAATAAAATTTATAACCTAACTTTTAGGTACAGCAATATTTAGGGTGTTTAATTTTTCCCTCCCACCCATTTTTTGGCTGACAAAGTTTTTTTTTCGTCTCCGGGTTTTTTTAATCCGGAGGAATATTTTACCTAAAAATAATCTAAATCCATTTTATTTCTCACAAAAAATTAGAAAATTATTCAGTTACAGTACGGTCATGCAGCGGACGGGACCATACTTGCGTAAATGATATTTGGGATGTGCGGTCGTTCTCGTTGAAGTTGTAGGTGTACTGCGATGAGTGAGGTCATTGTCGGTGGTCATAATTCTTATGGTTTTGTAAATATGAGTAACAATTCTTAAAGTATAGGAAAGTCCAGGCGTAGTGCCGTGCTCATTTTTAACAAGTAAGCGTTAATTTGCAAACATGTTATAGTGATTTTATAACACAAAACTGAAGTTTATATATAGTCTGATTATTATTATATCATCGTCATGATGTTTTTTCAATTTTAATCAAAAATACTGAAAAACTGTTTTTTCTTTGTGAAATAACTGGCTAAATTTTTCATGTATTAAGTAATAATTTTGCTGAGTTTTATATACATACAACGAAATGGTGAATTGGGAATGATGAAATAATATTGCTTCTATATTTTCCCACATTATAGGTTTATTTATTTTTATTTTAACTTTTAATCTGTTTTCACAGCAGAATACATTTTGGCATACTCAGATCTTAACATCGACTGTGTTTAGATAGTATTGCTAAATCGAAGATAACTGAAAAGCAAATTTGTTAAAACAAAGTGCAAAACAACTTTTTGAAATAGTCGTGTATAAATTTCTTTTGGCTATCTATTATAACAATCAGTCAATGTAATTTAACATTTGAATTGTTCAAATAATTTCAGTACTCACAATGAAGCCAGCTGTAATAACACAGCTCCATTGAGAAATTTGAAAACATTATTTCTGTGAAGATAGTAAAATTGGGAAAGATATAGACCCAAAGCATGAACGGAAAAATAATATGAGTAGTACTCACATCGGTGGTCCAAGTTACAGCAGAACAAGTTCAGTGGTTTATAATGTTCATGAAGCTAGTGAACGTAGGTAAGCATGTTTGTAAAACAAATATACATCTCGAGCGACCGAAGGAGGTACTGCCAAATTTTCGGCTAGCATAATAATAAATGCACTCTCATATCGAAAGTAATTAAAATGAATGGTTGAGTTGTTTAGTTGCAGTAAAACCAAATTGTTTATAGTGATCCATATATGCTAGAGATATGGAGGAGTTTTGTGTAAAGTTTGTTTATGTATCTATACAGGGTGTTAAACATGGACATTTTTTAATGGTTATTTCAAAAAGTTTCAGAAAGGGCTTGAAAAATTGTATTGAAATTTCTCATGCCATATGATCTTTTTGGCTATAATAAAATTACAAAAATGCTATCAGGAGCATACCCATACGTGTCGGTAATGGGGTAAATTTTTTCTAAAAATACACATTTCTCCACTGTTTTTTAATTTTTGATCAGAATCTTTTATCTCAAATAAGGGATTAAAGCAAGAACGTGTCTTATCATGTCTATTGTTCAACGTTGCTGTGGAAAAAGTAGTGTAAGCCTTAGGAACAAATGTAGAAGGAACGATTTATTCGTATTGCATAAAGAATTTTCTTCCGATTTCTGCGTTTATAATTTTGTGTTGACGTTATGTGCACAAACATCTGTAAAATTGCACTTCGTAATTGTCGGCAGATGACTTGATTACTTATTCCAAAATATCCAATGGAGGAGAATTTAAGAGATCAATTTGCTCATTCATTAACGGTACAGTTTCTAAATGTTTGTGAATTTCAAAAGCAACTAGTATATCTAATTTACGTTTATCATCACAAAAGTGTAAACATTTTATTAGATGTCATTGAATGATTGTGTTCTAGTAAGTGTTTAGCGTAATTGGATTTATGTGGGTGTTTGCATTTGTAACAACGTACGTGTTCTTTATACCTAATATCAAAATTTCTAATTGTCTGGCCTATATAAACCGAATTACAATGCGAAGAATTTAATTTGTAAATGCCTGATTTTAGCAAATCATTTGTTTTTGATTTTGCATTAAACAAAGTGTTTAAGATGTTTCTAGTTGTTTTAAAACTTACTTTATAGTTATTTGTTTGGTTTATAATATTAGCAATTTTTTCTAATTTGTCACCAAAATATGGGATCGAGGCGTATTTAATTGTATCGTTATTGTATGGGATGAAGTTATATAAGAGAAAAAAATAAGCTTTCTGTTGATGTATCACACAGCCTAGGTTGCTATTTAAAAAAATTCAAGATGGCTGCCGCGCTTAAAAACTATATGCGAAACAATTTTTTTTCCTTTAGAATATGCAAAATAACCTCAAATTAACATATACCAAATATAAAACGCATAACTCAAACCGTTTGATCAGGGGAGCTTTGGTCCCATACATAATAGCGACCCTGTATATTTTCAGCACTACAGGGCATTGAGGCTCTTGGCTTGGTCCCATTCACTCCGAGTTTGGCTTAATTGCTATGTTCCAGATGGTAGTGGAGCCCTTTGGGCCTTTAACCACTACGCCCCTCAGCTTACGCCAAACCCTTGGCATTACATTTGCTTGTTCATTTGCTCATCCATCTACACTTTGGGAGGACTCCCAACCCTTATAACGACGGCCAAGGTATTAGCTTTACCGCCGGGACCGACTATTTCCGTGCCTATCCAATAGCACAAGGCGCCGTGTTTTGCGCGACATTGGGACACCTATCCAACTACCGACCACGGGGAGCATTGCTGCACTACCGCGATCGCAAGTGAATAGCGAAAACGAAAAGTTACTTGGTAACGCCGGACGTAGTACTAGTGTTTAAATGAATGTAAAAAATTGGTTTTATTGAAATGGTGGGCGAGTCAACTGTCCTTATTTGAAAAAATATTTCAAATACTTAGAATTAGTTCAGAGCCTTAAATATGAATTTTCAAGAACTCGTTGATTTTTTGGTTTTCTGTAGTTTGAAATCAAAATAGCTCAAAATGACAGACTGCTTTATTTAATCATTTTGAAGATTGTTATTTAAATTTAAGTTAACTAGTTTTCCCTTCATGAGAACATTACATACCCGATTTTTAATACCTAGTTAAAAAAGGCTGAAAAATACTTGAACGTCAATTTTGTATTTTCTGATTTTTAAATGCAGTAATCATTATGCATGATCTGTTTCATTTGCTTATCAGTAAAACAAATCAAGTATCTCTTATAAATACGTATTTCTGTATTTAAAAGTGATTTTTGCTACATGCAAAACAAAAAAAAATGTTGCAGTCTAGTTTCTTTATAGGAGCCTCAGCCAAATAGATCAGAATTACCAATAAAAGTAGTACTTTGTCAATAAACATAAGTCCTTAACAATAACTTCCATACATGTTAGAATTGCAAATTTTTTAACTTACGATTTTGCTGAAAACCCGAGATTTAGATAGGCAACTTAGTACATATCAATAAATTTCCATAGAAACTGTATTACTAATTGCAAAATAGTTATTTAAGTATCAAGGAATGTAAGGACGTAATAACATCCGAGGTAGGCGAATACGAGCTGAGGCGGAGCCGAAGCTTGTCGCCTGCCGAGGATGTTATTAGTCGATACGTTCCGTGTTACTTATTAAATTTTTCACGCTACCGGCAATGTAAGTAGGCCTACAGGTAGAAATTTAATCATATTTTTAAAAGTTCGTTTTGACAGCTGTCATCGGAATTATTTTTTAAAAGCCCCATTATTCTAAGTTGTCTGTGCTTGTTACCATATCAACGAACAGTTAAAATCAATATTATTTTCCTAGGAATGTAAGTGACACTATTAAGTTCCGTCGTCAAGGGTAACTAGTACACGAATGTTATCAGCCATTTACGATCCCTGTAGCTATAGATGTAAGGCCTACTTACATTGCCGGTAGCGTGAAAATATTTTTTTCACGCTACCGGCAATGTAAGTAGGCCTTACATCCATAGCTATAAGCTATAGCATATTAATAATTCCGATGACAGCTGTCAAAACGAACTTTTAAAAATATGATTAAATTTCTATCTGTAGGCCTACTTACATTGCCGGTAGCGTGAAAAATTTAATAAGTAACACGGAATGTATCGACTAATAACATCCTCGGCAGGCGAATAGCTTCGGCTCTGCCTCAGCTCGTATTCGCCTACCTCGGATGTTATTACGTCCTTACATTCCTTGATACTTAAATAACTATTTTTGTACATTTTTCAAAAAAAAAAACAAACACGGAAAAATACCTATTTTCATAAGGAAAATGATTTATTTTTCCGTATAAACGAAAAAAAATTTTTCATTCTGTTTAAAAAAATCACGAGACCCGAGTTGGCGCGCTTAGAATGCCTGTTCGAGTGCGATCAGCAGAGTTAAGCATAGCTCGGCCTGGTCAGTACTTGGATGGGTGTCTAAAAGCCGAGTCAACACGGCACTTCGTGCTCTCGGAGTGGCACCCTAATAGGTGGTCGCGGATGTCGCATTAACAATGCGGCAGTCGTTAGTGGGGTTGGAACCCCCCACGAAGTATCGATGGGTGAGTAAATGGACGAGTAAGTGTAATGCCAAGGGTTTAGCGTAAGCTGAGGGGGCGTAGTGGTTAAAGGCCCACTACCCTCCGGAACATAGCAATAAGCCAAACCTGAAGTGAACGGGACTAAGCCATGGGCCTTATTGGCCTGCAGTGCTGATGTATATTAAAAAATCACGGTTTATGTTACTTCGGGTCTAACTGGAAATGAAATGAAAACGTGTACATGTGGTATGTAAGTACTACACAATCTTATGAGAAATTTTCTTTAAAACATTTCTAATGCGAATCCGACATTGCATGTAACATGTTTGTTTAGACACCCCAGTATATTACACCAAAAAAGAAAGTTATGTACAAAAAGACAGAAAAAATTAAATAAACAGATTTCTTTTGAAATCATTAAGAAAAACTATACTTTTTTGGAAAGGGAACAGAAGTTGCTGAAAAGTGTATTAAAATTAAAAAAATTTTTGAAGGGCGATTAGAAATAAAACTAAACTTATGAGTGGACGTTTTTCAGACCTATAATTCGTTGAAAACAAGATCTATATCTATTTTATAAATGAGCAAAGCACTTCGTCTGGATTTTCCTATACTTTAGACAATGTTACTTAACATATTTTCAAAAGTATTTCTGTACAACGTTGTAGTCCTAAGCGCTACTAGATCACATGGTTAAATTAAGAATGACTTATATTGACATATTTTTTTCAACAATTTTTAAGTAAAGTTTGCTTTATCTTTAGTGGCGACGCCTAGAGGAGGGTTTTGTACTTGCTTCGCGTGCGAGATGAATAGTTATCTGCTATGAAAATGAAGTGGTTTAAATATGCGCTAAAATGAAAAGGTGAAGGGTGCGTTAGAAACTACTGTAGCTAGAAACCGAACTTGTAAATTTTTTGTTAGGAAAAAACCGACTTTTACTTTCCTATAGTTTCAGCATAGAGAAGTATTGATTTCTTGCAAATTTTTGAATTTGCTATTTTTACGGAAATACATGTTTTGGACCTCCAGGAACCCAAAAAAGTGTTATTAAAAAATGTTGATCTGTAAGTGGTTGTGTGCACTCCATAACTTCCAAAAGGATAGTCACCTTTAGAATTTTTTTTCTATTGTGTATGTATTGATGAGTCGATTTATTTTTGTTTTGGGCACCTTAATTTTACTAATATATAAATGAGGTAGATCTTGTGTAGTAACTGTTGCATTTCAAAATCTGACAAATATAATAATTATTAATTACAATTATTAAATGTGTTTTAACAAATCATGATTTTTCAGTTTATGCAGACTTGTTGATGAAAATATAGAAGAGATTAAAATGGCGGAAGAAGAAAACAAAATGGATATTGAAGATTTTGATTCAAAAAGTTATATCATAAAATTGCCAACAGATCAAGATAGAGACAATACTATTAATGACATAGATATCAGTTGTGTGAAGCAGGAAACAAATATTGCTGAATCAGATGATGTAAATAATGAAATTGTGGAAAAAGTTAGCAGCCCACAAAATGTCAGCGGCAGCGGTGCTTCAATTGATGATACATTAAATATTTCCAGTATACTCAGCAATACAAATAATGACCTTATACATAAGAAAAGTGAGGAACAATCTTCTAAAACAGTAAAAAATGTTGATTTAAAACGTATCCTTGATACATCGCAGGTATATGGTAAACCCATAAACCAAATAGAAGTGTGTATTCTTTGTGCTTGCAGTGATAGTTCTGATAATAAGTCAATTACAAATTTTGCTAAGCTGATCTTGGATTTATCAGGTATTGATGTAAGTATTTAATTATATAATTTTATTATATATATATAATAAAAAATAATTAAAATGAATGAAATGAGTAGCCAGGAAACATCAAACGAGAGATAAGATCAGTGTCTCTAATGACCACATGAAATAGTCCACAAATAAAGTTTGATCCCATCTATCTCATATTCAATGTTGTAATTGTTTACTGTAGCTTGAAACGTTAAAAATATATATTTTCTAGTCAAATATTTTCTACGGCTAAATAATTTAGCCTCAGGGTTGTGATTTTATATGCAGAAAAAGTCATTGATTTCCATGCACTCAACTGTCATATTTTCTGATTTTTAAAGCTGTAAATGAACATTGCACCTTGTAAAGTAGAAATAATGCTTCGAATAGGCTTTTTCCAAAAGAAAATCACAAAAAATGCATTAGTAGATTGACTGCCTTGAGCATCATATGTGGTGCAATTCTGTATTGTCTTGTATTTTGTTGATGTGGTCAGTGCGTCCATCCCAATATTTTTGGAACATTAAACAGACAATTTTGGAATCGTAGTTTGAAATATTATTTCCGATGATTACATAAAAAAATTAGCAGGCTAAGAACAAATAGCTCTCTAGGGCTTTGAGTACTGATTTAACATGCAATTTCCTATTAACGTGACTGCTGAAATGCATCAATATAAAGTTCACACTGGTGGATGTGCACCAAATAGAGTGATGTCGAACCAAATTCAAAGATAGCTGTGTCCCTATTTGGTGCACAAAACTGTTTTAGAAAAAGTGTAAAAAATTCTGTGGCATTCAACCTTTTAAAACACTGAAAATTGCTTCATACAACATTTTTATACAATAATACCAGAGGCAACATTGTACAAAGGTTTACTGTTAACGTGATGAGTTTAGCAGACATATTAATTTGTTATAAAACTGTAGCTGCCAACACTACTAATAGAATAACTTTTAATTTTGAATGCTAGTTCTTTAAAGAACAGTGCACGTTTTTTTTTGAACGAAAATATCTTTTTTCAAGTTATATATTAGGTTATCAGTTGTGGGAAAATGTTGCAAGCTGCAAGCAGATGCAAATTGATATCATGTTTTTCTTGAAAAAACATAACCTGCTCGGAACTTCGCGTAAACCACCTAGACTGATAACATTGTTAGCGCACATGCCTAGTGGTTCATGAAATCGACGTTAGCCAAAGGTATGAACACTGTGGTTTTTCTGCTAATTGTTGTTCTAAATTCTTCAATTTAAAAAACGTATTGTTTTTATAATGCCTATGTAAACACCCATGATGATTACTTTACTTTTTCACGCTACCGGCAATGTAAGTAGGCCTTACATCCATAGCGACAGGGATCGTAAGTGGCTGATAACATTCGTGTACTAGTTACCCTTGACGACGGAACTTAATAGTGTCACTTACATTCCTAGGAAAATAATGTTGATTTTAACTGTTCGTTGATATGGTAACAAACACAGACAACTTAGAATAATGGGGCTTTTAAAAAATAGTTCCGATGACAGCTGTCAAAACGAACTTTTAAAAATATGATTAAATTTCTACCTGTAGGCCTACTTACATTGCCGGTAGCATGAAAAATTTAATAAGTAACACGGAATGTATCGACTAATAACATCCTCGGCAGGCGACAAGCTTCGGCTCCGCCTCAGCTCGTATTTGCCTACCTCGGATGTTATTACGTCCTTACATTCCTTGATACTTAAATAACTATTTCACAAAAGTTTATTTATTATTGTACTGGCCATTTACTACAATCATCATTTATCTTACTGTACATATTTTACAATGTTCATTATTGATAATGTTCATTTTCTATTGTCATTTATCAAATATTATTTATTTGTCATGTTAAGTTCAGCAAAGTATAATGCTTAGGAAAGTAGTCTCACTTAGCGTCTGTAACTTTGATGTTGAAGGCGACAAGTTTTTAGTGCACGTGTACCTGGAGTCGGTTATTAAAGGTCTTCGCATGCGTTCAAGTTTGAATTCCAGCGCTGGGTTTAAAACGGCCGTTGGATATCAGCTGGTTCTAGTTACACACGGTCATGTGAGTTACTGCGCAAGCATATTCCGTTAATTCTAATGCGCATTGGTGCCTGGAGTTGATTATTAAAAGTCTTTTTGTTGTGCTGGGGTGCTGCAGTTTGATCATGGGTGTACAAATTCTGTCGCCCCAGAAATCACAGAGTGAGACTACTTTCCTAAGCATTACACTTTGCTTTCAGATACTGGTCATGTTTTATTCTGTACATTTTTTTACATGTTTTCTCACTAATCATTTACAATAATCGTCATTTATCCTTCTGTCGGTTTTATAATATCTGTTTTGCATATACGGGTGATTGTAAAAAAAATGATTCAGAGCAGGCCATGACCGAAGTGTTAAAGTTGGCAGTACTTAATGTAAGGCAATTGTCAAATGTTGACAGCTGTAAAAATTTTTCTTTAGATACATTTAACTTAATGTATTTAACCAAAAATTTTTACAGCTGTCAACATTTGACAATTGGCTTATATTAAGCATTGCCAACTTTAACACTTAGGTCATGGCCTGCTCTGAATCATTTTTTTTACGATCACCCAGTATATGGAATAGCAGTGAACATTGATCTTTAAAGAAAGTGTTGTTTGTTGAATGCTACTTTAGGTTATAAGCTGTGAACAGAAATTTGCGAAAGATAAGTTTCTAAATAGGTAGCAATGACAGAAGGATTTCAGTCTCGTTTGTAGAATTTTGCGTTGGGTTAGAAGTTGTGAACAATTTCTTAAATAGCGGTCGCAGAACGAGTGCGGTACCTTTTACTTAAAAGGAAAGCTGTTTTTCGAGTTCTGCATTAAATTATGTGCATTTTTTAAAAACTTAACATTTTGTGCCTTATAACTTAACATATATTTGAAAAAAGGACACATTTGTTTTTTACTAAAAAAATTCCACTGAAATTGTCTTGCAATGCTGTTTTGAACAATTTTCTGTAATAGTTTTAAAAGTAAGCGTCAATCTACACATTTTGTAAAAGTCATATTGTTTCAATATATTGGTAATGCTATGGTAAAATGTCCAACTGGTTTTTCTTCATACGAAATCAATGCTTTAGTTGATTTACAGTTTAGTAGAAATTCCGCAAAAAAACTTTATTGTGATGAATAGTGTGAATTTTTAACATTTCCAGCTACGGCTACAGTGAATGATTACCAAGCGATTCAAATGTTTACTTTGTTTCTTGTTTGACATGCATATTATTAGCTAGGTGATACAAAACAACTCTACCTACTTTGTAACGATTTTTTATTTTTTGATAGATATTGAATATTGATTCGCCACCAGTAGCCTGCAATTCTTGTTTTAAACAGTTAAAAATGGTGGATATTTTTAAGCAGCAAATTATATACACTAACAACTTAATTATGAATTCATTAACTGTAAAAGGTACATCAGGTACCGATGGAGGAAAAGAATCCAGAAAGTCTGATGCATCGGAGGAAATGGACGAAAAAGCTAAAGATTGGTTTACATTTGAAACAACACAAAAAACTGTTTCTAAAGCAAGAAGAAGTAAAAAAGCAGCGGTAAAAAGCAATTTATGTGATAAAAACATACAAGTATCAATAGATGAAGAAGAAAGACCCTATTTGTTTGCGGAATGTGGTTGTCAATATACAACCCTGGATCACTTAAAATCCCATTCTAATTCTAAACGTATTCGTGAAGGTATGTTTAACTTACAATAACTGTTATAAATATAATTTACAGTTCCACAATTTCAGAACCAAAACATCTGTGTTATATTTGCGGTAACATCTTTAATAGTGGAAAACTGTTACAGAATCACTTGGAAATTCATTCTGGAGAAAAACCATTTGCATGCTTAGATTGTAATGAAAAGTTTAGTTTCAAATGGAATTTGAATCGACATAAGCGTTTGCACACAAATAATTTCCCATATAAATGTAAATTGTGTCCAGCTTTTTATCGTCATGATGTTAGTTTAAAAAACCATATTGTAAAATCTCATACTGCTTCTGAATGTGCAGTAAGTTCTGAAAATAATTGCGCTTCTGTTGAAAAGTCCAATTCTATAACGAATGTTCAAAGTATCACAAATGAAGGAGTTATTAATGAAGAAATTCAAACTCGTGTAAATGAAGAGATATAACAATAATGAATCTAATAATGGGGTTGTTTACTACTTTTTTAAAATTTAAATTTACAATGTAGGATTTAAAATATTTGTTATTTTTTAGATACACATTATTAACCGCAACAGTAGTTATTGAAATTTGTATTTTATAAGGCGTTTAAAAGTATGAAAAAATATGACGCCATCAGGTGCTACATGGTTGCTGCCTTGGTATCATTGCCTGTTGACCGTTGTCAAATACTATACACTGACACTACAGCAAACTTATTCAAAATAGCCTTACTTTCTTATATGATTGTATTTTAGACCAAGGCCTCACAACAGTTTCTAATTTTCTCTAAAAGTTGCTAATTTTTAAAAATGTTCCTAAAAGTTCCTATTTTTGTAAATTGGCTAGTTTCTAATTTAAAAAAAATAACTAATGATTTTTATAACGGGTTATAATCGCCCATGCTATGAGAATAATTGGATAGTTTTAATATTTTTTACAATAATTATTCTATTGTACTTATTGTATATATAACGCGTTCATAGGCCATTTAGGGCCATTGCTGGATAATTTTCCTCCACTCTTTTCGGTCCTTTGATACTTGCTTCCACTCCCTTATACCTTTTTGTCTTAGATGTGCTTGTGCTACCTCCATTCATCCGTTTCTTGGTCGTCCTTTTCTTCTCGTGCTTTGTGGGTTGGCTCTTAGTACTGTTTTAGTCTGCTTGCTGTCTTCTAAGCGCTCTATGTGGCCTAACCATCTTAGCCTCTGTATCCGTACAAATTGAGTGATTATTGCATCGCCATACAACTGTCCTAGTTCTTCGTTATTTCTTCTTTCCCATCCGTCTTCTATTTTTCTACCTCTGAATATTCTCCTTAGTACCTTTCTCTCCCACATTTCAAGTTTCTCTTTTTCCACTTTGTTCATCACCCAAGTTTCACATCCCTGTAGGTCTTAACACTGCTTTATAGACTCGTAATTTCGCGTTTCTCAATACACTTTTTGATTTCATTATCGTGCTTAGCGCGCCCGCGCACTTATCCCCTTTCACCAACCTTGCTGCTATTTCTTTGTTATTACTACCGTCTTCAGTTATTAACGCATCAAGATATACAAAAGTCTGCACTTTGTCTATTTCCATTACCCTGCTGTTGTCGAGATTAATTTCTATTTGTTCTCCTCTCGGGTTTATTCCTGCTTTTCCGCCCATTATCGTATATTTCGTTTTTTCTTCATTTATTATAACATTTATTATAATATAAAATATAATATTTGTGTGCAAGTATTTGTAGTGTATAGTATTTGTTTGTAGTGTACAACTCTTGACGACGAAGGTGCTGCTGTAGGCCTGTTGCCGATTTTCAGGCAGAGTTTCCTGTATTGTCTGTGTATAGTATTTGCCTAGTGTTTTGGGCTGACAACGTTTAGTTTATTGTTATGCAATAAAAACGGCTGTTTCGTTTTATTTCTAATTTCCACTTGTAAACGGTTTAAAGTAAGTGTTAATTCACTTATTGGATTATATTGTAATAGGTTATGTTTTATCTTTAACAGGGCTGTCAGTTTCGTGCTAAATGACATCATATTCCATTCAAAATCCACTTTCAAATTAGCATTGTAGTTTAAATCATTTTGGATAATTAATTAATTAATAAATTATTCTTGGCAATGGTAATACGATGAGTACTGTACGCGCCGCCAAACCTGCGAAATACCACGCAACTCCGTTCGGTCGCTCACGCTTTACGTCGCTCAGTAAATCAGATATAATTCGTAGTCCTACAATCGGGTATACTCTTGTTAGTTAAACAAAAAATGTTTTAATTTTAAAATGTGGATTGAATAATTGTTAATATATTAAGTGTTCTCCTAGAAAGTTTTGTTTTATAAATGATAGTGATGCTATTTTTAATAGTTAATGTTAAATGTTCTACCTTACTTTTTAACAATAAAGGGGAACAATACTTACAAGGTGTATCAAGTTATCTTGGTAATTTTTAACTTCTTTTATTTTTATAGTTACAGATTTAAATAAATTAGGAAAGGTTTGTAACTTTTTATGCCGTATATGTATACCAAAACAATTGAACGTCGCCTTTTTGAGTCCATTGACACCTTCGCTGCAGATACCCTATTTTGATACTATTTTTATGTGCAATGCAGGCAAGAGGGAGTGGCTCTGTACTAATTTGCATCAACTTTTGCAAAGGGTGATTACGGCCTCCTTGGAGACCAGTTGTCCCTTAAGGAAGACGACTGGATGGAGGAAAGTGCTGTGGTGGAATCGAAACTTCCAAACATTTCAAAAAGAAACACGCAGGATTTTTAACAGGGCAATGCGCACTTGCCTTCAAATGAACTGGGACAGCTATAAACGGCCCCAGCGTCTTTAAAAGAGCTGCATTTGTAGCCAAAAGAGGGCTGCCTGGTAGGACTTCTGCAAAAACATTAAAGACCTTCCGGAAGCGGCAAGACTGCACAAAGCCCTTGAAAAAGACAGTTGCACCAGATTGGAGACCCTAAGGCTTCCATTGGGCAGACTCGCAACAACTGAGGAATCTCTAAATCATCTAATGGAAGTTCATTTCCCTGCATCTACTGCAGTGACAGGCAGCACAAACTCACATGCCCCTCAGGTACACAGTTACGACTGTGGACTGAAGGACGACCTAAAGAGTTTGTGAAATGGGCCATTCATATGTTTGCCTCTTTTAAAAGTCCAGGTGTGGATGGGGTTGTCCACTCTATGTGTAGATCACATATAATGTGCAGTACTATGTCTTGTGAAACTTTTATTTCTTCCAGGATGTCTATTATATCTTGTTTTCTGACTCGATCAAACTCTTTTTTAAAGTCAACAAAACAGGAACATGAGGTTGTAGTATTCAATTGACTTTTCAACAAGTATGAAGACTGCATCTACTGTACTTCTAGCTTAACGTAGACAATGCTGCTCTTCTGTTATAGGTATGGATGTTTGTAGTCTGTTATACATCATTGATGTGAGCAGCTGTAGCATGGTGTTCTATTTTTTTAATATATAGGTATAGTGTAACTTTCTTTTCATTGACTAGGTACCTTTCTTTCCTCTATTATCTTTTGGAACAATTTATGTATATGTGTAACTAGGCTATTTCCTCCTTGTCCGTTAGGGCCGGGAGAATTTTTTATTTTTTAGCCTGTCTATCGCTTGCTCAATTTCCTCTTCTGTTATAACGGTGGATTCATTTATTACGCTATTGTCTTTTGTTATTGTTATATCTTCTTTACTGCTTTGGTATAATTTTTGGAAATGCTGCATCCACTCTTGGTTTTCTATATTGTTAATTCTTATACTTTCGTTAATTTCATTCTTCTGATTTTACAGCACTCTCCATATTTTTTTCTGTAACCCATGTAGATCATGGTCCATTTCACTTGTATACTTTTCCCAAAGGCTTTGCTTTATATCTTTTATTTTCTGGTTCTCCTCATTTCTTATACGAACATACAATTTTCTTTCCTTCATTGTTGTTCCGAAATGTTCTCTTTTCCTTTTCTGCTCTTCATCAAACCATGGCGTTTTTGTTTTAACTTTATTTTTATCTACTTTCCTACTTCCTAAGCCTATCTATTGTTTAAAAATTTTAATGTTTAGGAAAGAATTTCCAAAATTAAACGAAAATGTAGCAAAGGGCTTAATTGAAGTAGCAGGATTTATAATTAAATGCTATGCGTTTTTTTGGTTTAATGTGGTTGAAGCAGAACCAGCTTCTTGATTTCGAGTTTTTAAGAAAATTGCAAAATTACAAGTCAAAATGTCAAAATTTATTAATCATTTTTACTATTTGAAGAGGGGTATGTGGGTTTCGCTTTGTTTGATTACAAAATAGATGGAGAAAGCTAAGCTAAACTGGTTGAAAAAGCTAATACTGAAGCAACTAGATTTAAAACAATTTAGAAACAAAGATAGTTTTGTTTGGGAAGTTATCAAAAATATGCAAAGAATGAAAAATATACTTTTTAATTAGAACTAACTGATAGGTGTAGTTAAAATCACGTAACTGCTGGAAAACGCGTTGTTGATATTAAAAAGTATCGTTTTCTTTTCTTAATTTTTTTAATAGTTGAAAATTCTAGCAAATCCTAATAAAGTACTTTCAATAGTATATCAAAATGATAAAAATTTATAACGATTGGCGTTTGCGTTTTTGAATAAATAATCAATTTCAAATTTTTCAAAAATTCCAGGAAGGCGTCAGAGTAACATTTGGGAGATAAGTAAAAAATAAATTTGTAGTTCAATGCAAGCTCTATCGGCTCAGAAAGTTTAAAAAAAATCGCGTGGACAATTTTTGATTAATTGTTTTTTGGAAATTTTCAAAATTTTGAAGCAACGCCATTGCGATCGTTTTCGGATTTTCTAAATTAATTTTATTTCATTGTATACTACCTATGAAGGGCTCTCAAACAAGTTGTAGCTGATCCCGAGCAGACAACTACTTTTTGAGTAAATGGGCGTTTAAAAGTCGAGATTTTCAAAAGGTTGTAGTGGCCGCCATTTTGAAGCTAGAAAGTCCGGTAAAAAAGTTTTCGATTTGCCCTAAGTTCTTCTTTCAGATTCCGAGCTCAAATTTTCAAAATTTAGTTTTGGAAAAAAACATTACAAAAAAAACATGTTTAACTTCCGTTTCCGGTTTCGGATTTTTTTGAAAGCTTAACTAGAACTACAATTTTCGATCAAAATCGGTCTAGTACTTTCGCCTGTAGAGGCACACACACTCACAGACAGACATTTTTTTAAAAACATTTTTTTGGGTTTCTTGAGCCCCAAAACGTGTATTTCCGTTAAAATGTAGATTTCGAAAAATTTGATGTAAACAGAAACTTCTAAAAATTCAACACTGTAAGTTGGAAACGTCCTGTATAACTATTTAAAGGTGGCAACAGCGCCTTGCAATCAAAACATAACCTATAAAGTATGAAGTATTATAAGAAGTGGTAGTGTTTATTTTTTTGAATCTGTTTTATGAAGTAATTAAAATAGCGTTATAACGTATTTAATATTCCGTATTTTACACAGAAATGTTATAAAGAATTTTTTTGTTTTATTGTAGCTATTCACTGCACTGGAGTACAAAGGAAGCAAGTCTAAAATTGTTTGAAATGTAAAAATCATTTGAGTTTTGGAACTTATATGATATGTTTTAATTGCACAAAACAGTTAGGGCAATGTCCTATCTATTGTAGTAGGTAATATTACAATACTGATTTATAACCGATGTGTTTTTTTCGTCGTGGTTTATAGAGGCAAGACTTGTTGGAGTAAACTAATAGATCCAGGTAACGGCTACGAAAATAATAGTTTTGCAACTGGTTTCAATAATTTTAATATGCCAGCAGAAGTGATACATGGCTCGTTGTATACTGAATTAGATAACTTAAAAAAGTTGGCTTAAAAATGGCGAAGTCTTGTTGTGTACCGTTTTGTCGAAGCAGGAAAACAAAGGACAGCAAATTATTGTTCCATTCATTTCCAGTTTCTCAAAGCTTACGTAAACAATGGTTACAAGCAATGCAGCAACATACAAGGAAATCTCCAAGAAATTCTAATCCTTTTGTTGTAAAGGAACACACAAAAGTTAGTGTAGCAAATTTTATTCATTGTGTTAATGGTTTATGGGGGCTTTTAGCTACCACCATTATAGAACCCCTTCTAAGATGCTTTTAATATAAAACCAATTTCACACACCCAGTCAGTGCTGGGCAGTAATTAACTAGGTAGTAATTACGATGCTAATTACTTTTGTTTTGAAAAAGTAATGGTAATTGCATTCCTTCCTCAAAATCGGCAATCGTAATGGGTAATTGTTAGTTTTTCCAAAAATTAATTTGAATTTCTTTTTTAAAAGTAATTAATTAGCTTGAAGTAATTGCAATATTAATTTGGTAATTGCATTACTTATAATTTAATTTAAGTACATGGGTAATTATATTATTTTGAAGTAGTGTAATTACTTTTAGAGTAATTACATTAGTATGAAAGTATTGCAATTACCCATTGCCAGGTAGTTAGTAATTTAATTCTATTGTGTTGAAGTACCTACTGTAAACTGGGGTGACTTTGACTCAGTTTTAATGTTTATGGTACTATTTTGTTTACCGAATAAATGATTTACTACTGGGTATTTCTGTTACTATATGTCTCTTTTCGTGCCCTATAGAATGAGCTGTTCAAAATTTTGTTGTCTTCAAATTTTCCAAAAAAAAAACATTGTGCACAATGCATGGTTGAGGGTGACTTTGTGACAGGCTGTTTTATATAGAATTGGCTTTGAGCTAAAGTCACGCTATTACATAACCTACTTTTAATATTATTCCTTAAAGAATCCATATTTTAAGTTTTTATTCAGTTTAAGAAATAAACAGCTTGGTATTAATCAAAGTCAGTGGCGTAACTATAATAAGTGCAAGGTGTGTAATGAACACCAGCGCCAACTGGCCAATAGGCGCCGCGCAATTTACGTCTATTTTCCACATTTAAGTTCAAGAATTTTGTTTCCATATCCGATTTCAGTTTTAGTCAGAGCTGCCAGATCCTTTTCTACTTTTTATTGTAGATGATATATACCGTCTGTCTATAAAGTAACTTCCCCCCCCCCCCCCCCCCCCAACTAACTTTTGAACGACTTGATATTTTACCACAATATTTGGTGTGCTTTAATGGGAAATTAAATACTATTTTTTAGCCAAAAATTAAATTTTGTATGATTCTAAATGGCGACTGGGCGCCATTTTGATTTTTTTTTAAATAGTAAGGAGGGTCGAGTGACACCTCACTTGAAAGGTCTTTTAATTCTGCGTCTGATCCTAGAGTTTCAAAGAAAAATATTCAGTCATAACTAAATGGCGGATTTTAAACGAATGGACTGGCTCAATTCAAAATTGTTTTGATTTTTATATCCAGGGTCGAGTGACACCTCATTTCAAAGGTCTTTTAGTTCTGCCTCTGATCCTAGAGTTTTAAAGAAAAATATTCGGCCATAACAAAATGGCGGATTTTAAACAAATGGACTCACTTAATTCAAAATTGTTTTGATTTTTTTATCCAGTAGTCCACTTTTTCATTTGCAGGTCAAAATTTTCCCAGAAATATCTTGTGGCTGGAAATAACATTGAAAACGTTATGTTCCAACTAGACGGTGCGCCGCCTCATTATTATAGGTCTGTTTCTGACTTTCTTAACGGACATTTTCCTGGAAGATGGATGATTGGTAGGCGGGGGCCTGTAGAATAGCCGGCTCGCTCCCAAGATTTAACCCCCTTAGGTCTTTTTCTATGGGGATATTTGAAATCGAAAGTGTACAGAACCCGTCCAGAAACAATTGAAGAACTGGACGCAACGCATTACAGAAGTTTGCAGAAATATCACTCCAGAAACTTATGAAAATGTAAGGCAGGAATTTTATAACCTACTTTTTGTGTGCCAAGAAGTGAATGGTAAACATTTCGAACACTTAATTTAATTTCTTTTTGCTTTAATTCTTAGTTTTTTTTAATAGACTTCTTTATCTTCAAATATTGTCATTTTGTTATGGCTGAATATTTTTCTTTGAAACTCTAGGATCAGACGCAGAACTAAAAGACCTTTCCAATGAGGTGTCACTCGATCCCCCTTTCCATTAAAAAAAAATCAAAATGGCGCCCAGTCGCCATTTTCGACGATACATAATTTTAATATGGGCTGAAAAATAGTATTTTTTCTGTGACGGGAAAAAAGTTTAACATTTTGTCTCTCTTGACAGGTACTAAAGTATCACTTTTTATGAAATTACTTTTTTCCTTTTACCCGGAGAAAAAAGTAATTACTTTTTCCTCGGGGAAAAAAGTAATTACTTTTTTCCCGCTACAACAGCTTACTAGTTTAAAAATTCAAACTCCACGTTGACCAATTTTCCGACTTTATTGTATATGTTTTTCAATATATTACATTTTTTCCCGTCACAAAAAAATAGTGTATTATACACAGGAAAAAAGTAAGATTTTATCTATTACTTTTTTCCCTTGTATAATAAATATCTATTAATTTCCCATTACAGCACACCAAATTTTGTGGTAAAATATCAAGTCGTTCAAAAGTTAATTGGGGGGGGGGGGGTTACTTTATAGACACAGTGTATATAATGGCAGTTTATGTTTAAAATAATGAAAATCACAACCACAAAAAATATTTTGATAAAGTCAACGGTGATTACGTTTCCTGACTCTGAAGAAAACTTTCATATCACCATTTACATTACAATGACTCAAACTTCATTCCCGGTTGGGGTTTCCATAATGTTGTCAATAGTTTCAACGTGTTAAGCTCTAAATATCTGATTAATGCTTTAGATACAGAAATTTTTGAAAATACCCAATTACTACAAACATCATATGAAAGTGATCTATGTAGACCTCCCATCCCCAATTTTACTTTTTCAATTGGTTTACACTGCGTAAATTAGGTAGATCTCATTCTCATTCAATCAAACAGCTGGTATAATTTGTTTTGTCAGTTTCATTGGCCAAAAATTTCACTGTTTATTAGTTTACTACAAAAAATATTAGTTTAACACCACTTACATTTTTTTGCAGTAAATTAGTCGATACTGAAATTATGAGGCAACAAATTAATAATAAATTTTCGCATAATTCCTGTAAGTATATGGTTGTGGCTTATGTGCATTTCAAACGAATTATTTACGTGATAAAAACAATAACACGACTATATGTTTGACCTTATATGAGCTTGTTTAGCTACGTATTATTTATTTGGTCAGCTACTTTATCATATGGAGTTAACAGATAACGGAGATTGTAAGTGTGGAATATAAATGGTCGCTGGTTTTAAAAGTACTACACGAAATATATGTTTCACGACTAAAAGTCCGAACTCTGATGATAGCGAATAATCATATATGAAAACAAAAATAAGATAAAACTGCATAATATTTCGGAAGGCACGTACATCAGAAACATAAATTCAACGAACTGGAACTGGATTCGCGGGTACTTGTGAACGCGATACGATTTTATGGAGTTGCACAAACTCGGAAACATGTAGGTACCCCCAAACTTCCCCGACTTCCTCGAAATTTCCTCTAAAGTGTACACCAGACTTCCCCTGCTGTTTGCCCCTCGGAAATAATTTAATATGTAATTATTGTTTTTAAGTAAACATAATCAGTAAATGAAATTTACTAAAATTTTTAGAAAGGTAATTAAATTACCGAGTACATTACTTTTTCTCAAAGTAATTAGTAATGAGTATGTAATAACTTTTAAAGTAATTTACCCAGTAACCAAGTGCATTTTGAGTGAAAATCAAATGCACTTGCTTGTAGCAAAGCTTCTTAAAAGCCACAGGCTGCTAATCCATCATCCGTCCCTTTACTCTTTCATAATGCTTTGCTTGCTAATATGTTTACATAAATACTTTTGTATAGGTAAAGTGTAAAGTTTAATTTTAGAAAACTTGTTTTAGGTTTGCTCCATACATTTTTTAAAAAGTGATTATTGGTATGCAGGAAATGTGTTAAAACTGCGCAAAAGTGCAGTACCAACAGTCTTTACGCTGTCCAAAGAGAAAGAAAATGCTGCAGTATCGTCTACATCCAAACAGGAAAAAGAAGAAAATCAAGATATTGTTTTGATGGGAGACAAAGTACCTGTAAGGAACATCATTGTGAAAAATGATATTAACCGTGTGGCTGTGCGAATTCGTACTAAAAAGCTGATGGATTCTGAGAAAAACAAAAGAAAGGATGTTGAAGGAACTAAAAATTTAAATGATTCAGAAATGATACGAAACTGCAGGACTTTGTTGTAAGTAACTAGAACATTGTTTGATTATGAAGTAGAAATTTAAAGTTTATTAATGTTAAATGAGTATCTGTATATAAAATACTTAATCATTTTAAGCATAATGAATGTTTTATTTTTTTGTATTTCTAAAATATTCTAGCCTACACTAATATGCAGCAGGTTGATAATACTAAATATTAATATTTTATTAAAACTAGTATTTTTCGTTCATACTAATAGATAAAAATGACATTAGAAACAGTTATTCATCTCATTTTTTTTAAAATGTGATTTAAAAAAATATAATATTTGTAGGCTTGTTAACAATGATCACCCATATGCTGCACTCTGGCAAAACGAGTCGGTAGAATGTAAAAAGGACAGCTCGTCGGAAGATGATACAGATATTGCTGAATCAGAAATACCTTCAGCAAATGACGCCATTAAAGATGCTGCTAACACTAAGTTGCATGTGCAGGAAAAGTAAGTAATAACAGTTTGAGCAATCATGGCTTAATCAAGAATTTTACTGTCTAGTCTAATGTCTCTAAATATTTTCCCTTTGTCCGAGAGTGACTTCATCCCATAAATTCCAAAAAACACACCGTAGGCATTGGATAAAAAATGTTACATGTGAAAAATCTGTAGGGAATAAAATTTCAACCAAAAAAGTTCATATGCATTTTTGCCGAAAAAGCTATAGTTCGCGCTAAATCGAGGCAAGAAGTGGAGGGTGAAGTCTAGTGCGCTGCTAGAAATTTATACTCTCGCACTTACTATTTGCAAACTACATTTGTACGGTAACATCAATTTACAGTTAATTCCAATATAGGTGGAACATGCCGGTTTAGCATATAGAGTTTGAAAATACTGTTTATTATATCCCTTGGGAGAACTTTATTACTTGCATTACGCTGCGTGGAACATTTTTTACATCACCTTATGGCAATTTATTTGTAAATTTAATACAAATAAAGCTCTAAACAAATTATTTAATAATTGTCAAGCTGCTCCTGCATTGAAACAGTGTGTGGCAATTAAGATGAAGACAGCCTGATATTTTTCTTATTTCTTGTAGAGATTTGAATTTTTGCACAGTCGTATAACTTCATGAGGTACTCAACTCAAATGTAAGTTGTAAATCCAGCCTACTGCGACTTTCCAAATAGGGCCTATTCTCGATATTTTGGTTCGGGTTGACGATATCGAAAAAAGTTATTAGAAAAAGTGGTTCAGAATTCAATTTTCACTCCATGTACCTAGTTTCAACACAAAATTCGCATTTTAAGTTTTTAGTAATTTTGCGCACAGTTGGAGTTTTGATTTTCAGCTTTGACTAGAGTGCCATAAATCAAAAATCTAATCAAAAACCAGTAATAAATTATGTATTCAACAAAAATTTAATTTTAATTAAACCGGCAGTGTTCAGTGTATCCAAGAAAATAAACGATTGGACTATTGTTATTGGGCTCAAGGAAATGCTTTAAACAATAGAAATTTTGTTAAATGTTTTAAGTTTTGTTGAATAGTAATATGTTATTGTTTTTTTATTTATTTTTGACAAGTTATTTTGTTTCCACTCTAGTCCAACTGAAAGTAGATGTTTTATTTTTTTTAATACTGGAAAAAGACAATCGTTTATATTACTGTATTTAAAATGGATAATTTTTATATTTTAATGGTTCATAACATAATTAATTGTGTGAAACATAAAAAGTTGACGATAAACTTTAGCTTTAATAATAATAAGAAAGTTAACAATAGTGTAGAGATAATTTGTATCATCTTGTGCAAATTACGTGTCCATCAAGTTATGCGCGTTGACCACTTAATAGAATAAAAGTATTTAATTTTCTAGATCGTCATTACCTGCAGAAACAGGAAGTCTTTCTTTAAATGAAAACAATACTGAAACCTGTAGTAATACTGAAACCTGTAGCAATACTGAAACCCAACATAAAATGGACTTAATAAATACAGACGCTAATAAAAAAATAGAAAGCATTTATTTAAAAGAAGAAGTGATTGAAGAATTTCCTGGGGATATTGAAGAGACGAATTGTATCAGTATTAGTATGGAAGATACGAACAATAAGAACGATAATGTAACATATAACCAACCTGTTGAAAATCAAAGCGTTTCCACAATTGCTAGTAATCCACGAAATAAAAATATTGAAAATGACAGTGTATTACATACAAAACCATCCACGTGTTTCAATATAAGGAAGAAAAAAAATGTACTAGAAATTTGTATTCTTTGCGCTACAGCAAACATGAGTAGAAAAAACTATACATTAATTGTTCATTTTGCAGAAATGATTATGGATCTCTCAGGTGTGGATGTAAGTATTAAATCTTAATTTTCTTTCTCTTTGCGTGTGCAGTGGCAGATGGATGATTCTGCGGCCTCAAAATAATTTAGTTTTACCGTTACAAGCACCGGCCCATAACGTTTAACAGATTAATTTTATTGAATCAATAAAATAAAATTCAACTAAAGTTAAGTATTTTGTATTGTCCCAATGACTAATAAATTAAATATTTTCACTAGATACCAGTGGCAGCTCGTGGTGTGACATAGTGGGAGGGCAGTATATGAAAGTATGTGAAAAATGCGTGCCAGGCAAATTTTTTAAAAAGTGGGCGTGTCCTATTTGAACGTGTTTTAAGAGAACATGACATTTTAGAGTATTTTTAAAAAATTGCAAAGGTTTAAATTTTTCAAGAGTAAAATTAAAAATTTGAATAGTAAAGTGCCAGGTAATAATTTTGATTATTGTAACACTTTTTGAAGCTTCTACCACACATATGTAAATTAATTTGTTTCAAAATAAAATCTATGCGCCTTTCTTTACTATATGCGCTGTTTAATTGACACATTGGAGGTTCTTAATTTTTAAACGTTAGTTTAGCATTGTAAGTCAAATTATTTTGATTAAGTAACTCGATGATATTGTTCACCGATTTGTTTGTATCCATTTTTATGGCAATTCGCAGCAAACTATCCCCGCCCGAATATAAGCAAATGTCATATCAATCTAATGTCCTGCGTAAACGTAAACTTCTTACCTCTCACAACAGCATGCTCTTCCTCTTGTCATTTTTGCATATTTTCCATTTCTACTCGCTCTGTTAAAAACATTTGTGTCATTTTGTGTGGCGCATTTTCCGGACTAATTCTAACTAACTGCCTGTTACTAACAATCTCAACAAAATTTGTTTTTTTGGGGTTTTCAATTATATAAAATTTTTAAACAGTAAACACAGGAAAAATACTGAATTGTAACAATAGCTGGGAGGGCACTGTCCATTACCCTCCTTGTAGCAGCTACCACTGTAAATGAGACATTTAAATTTTTAATTTACTACTATGTATTGTCATCCCAAATTTCCTGAAGTTTGTTCATGCACAGTGACGTGAGCCGTGAAAAGTTTCAGCTTCTTTGAAAAGTTTCGAAAGCCCTTAAAACTTATTTGAAACTTTCTCTAAATGCATCCAATTCTCTGTAAATACTACTTTGTAATTTGTGTGTCTCTAGCTCAAAGTATAACTGAATTTTCCGCTATTAAATGCGCGGTCTTTAATAAATCTATTTAAATTGTAGGTATTGTTGTAATTTATTTGGTGTTTCTTAATTTTCAAACAGAACAACATCGGAACTAGTGCACAAAATTGAATTCCATTTTGAAAAATAAGCATTGAAACTTTTCAAAAAAATAAGTTTTGTGAAACTTTACTCCCCGCCGACAAATCGTAATGGATGCAGGGATTTGACTTTTTTTTCCACATAATTAAATTCTACTGATCTTGAGATCAATTTCTGTGAATTTTTGCTGTTAAAAAGCCATTCTTGTTTTATTAATAAGTTAGAACTTGACTTCGTTGAAGTTCATATTAATATATTATAAATAAAGTAATTAATAACTACAACAAGTACAATTGATCTTTTACATTCGCCATTATTAGAAGTTTTGGAATAAAAAATTAGAAATCCAGTCGTCTACAGACATAAATAACCAAGTTCAAGTCAATTATTTCTATTGTTCCTATAGCAACATCAACTTTTTATCTTGCCTCTGATCTATAAAAAAATCCAAAACCGGAAGCGGGCATGCTTTTTTAATCGCTTTTTTCACGGAGTTCTAAGCGGCATCTAAAAGAAGACTATGTGGCAAATTCACTGCTTCTTTCCTGAACTTTCTAGCTTCAAAATGGCGGCCGGTACCACTTTTTTGAAAATTTTAACATTACAGCTTTATTAATTAGAAATGAGTTTACAAATCGGTATTAAATTTTGTATTGTAGTACCTCTAAGGGGACACAATGTTACTATGTAAAAGAAATTTCGTACAAATTAAAACCGCGAAGTAAAAGGTATTTTCAAAATTATGGATATTTTGAAAAAAAATGTTGCTTAAATTTGTGGTCACACGATTTTGTTTTATTTTTTGAGCGCTTTTACGGCTATGAATGAGCTAAAATTTCGTTCGTCTCTCAGTTCGCTAATTTTTTGTGTGACCCCTTCTATGAATTTTTGAATATCCAAAATTTATGCCCCCATCAAATTTTCACTGATGAAATTTTTCTTAATCGCAAGGAAAGTGTTTCCAAATTAGATTTTTTTCTCATAAACTAAAAAAAAAATTTTTGGTTTCTAAATACATTAAGACATGCCCACACTCATAGACTGCTACATACACGTTGGCGGCTCTCATAGAATGGGTGACTAAACTAACCGTATAGAATTATACTTTTGCATTATGTGACGCTTTGCACGTTAGAGCTTGGCAGGTCGGATGTATGCTAGTGAGTTATGACTAACAGGTTACAGCTCGCCGAGCCGGTATAGTGGCGGTACTGGGCGAGCTTATAAGTCACTGTTCATACACAAAACGTTGGTACAAAATCACAAAAATACGTTTAAAAATGATAAGACAGTTTCCAAAGTATGGAAGTGTTCAGGCGAAGTGATTCGCTCATTTTGTGTTGTGTAGTAGGGATATTCTATACAAAAAAGATCAAGGATATGACGGTGGCTTAACATGGCAAGAAAACACCTCTTCCCTCTCCTCTCCTGACAGTCATCTTCAAAAATGTGTTGCTGGCCGCTCCGGTATGCAGAAATGTGATTAGAAATTCTTGGATCTGCGCCTGCCTCTGGTAATGACATGTAAACATGTTGAAATACATATAAGGCTAAAATAAAAACCTGTTAAAGTTAATTGCTTGATTTACAACATATTAATATGTTGGTGTTGTTTCATAACATATATCCTCTTTAATTGTCAGGAGAGAAACAGCGTTTAAGTTGTCTTTACCGAGATTACTCGTCATATAGTTTTTTATTAAATTTAACGAAGAAAATCTGTGTTCCGCTGATTAATAAGGTTCTTGGTTTTTATGTTTGAATATTTTAGTTATTTTATAGGGGTAGCATTAGTTCCCTTACTTCAGTGAACTTCCAGACAAAATTTCCACTTCGACAAATTTGTCACTCTAGACTTGGTCCATGTCGGTCTAATCCCTAATATGCCACTGTGCATGTATAGTAGATGTGAAATTATAATGCCTTCAGCCAATGTTGTAGTTGACCCATAATTCAAAGTTTTAAAGTTGGAATAATGTCTGTGAAAACAATATTAAAATTAATTCTTGTTTACTTATTTCTAACAGATTCTAAAATCCAATGTAGTACCAATTGCTTGTAATGTTTGTTTTAAAAACGTACTGGAGATGTGGAACTTTAAGCAACAAATAATAACAGCTGATAATTTCATTAGAAAAAACCTACCTAAGCAACCGTCAACTTATAAAAATTTAGGAAATGTACCTAAACCAACAGGCAGAACATTCGAATACATAGACTGTAATAAACAGAATTTAAATAATACTATAACTGATATTGAAAGTCATAGACAACATGAAAATGATGTCGATTTGAATCAACATGCACTCGTACAGAAAAATAGCAGATCACTTGGTACTGTTAAAGATACAACAAATACAATTCGAGCTCTTCCAAAAGCAAACAATGATTTACAAAATAAAGATAATGCAATAAGGCTTGTGCCAATAGAAAATATACTAAAAGAAAATGCAGTTGTTGACAATGACGATGATGATGGGTATAATGACATTGACTCTGAATCTTCGGAAGACTGTTCAGATTTGCCTACATGTACATTTTGTGGAAATGCAGTCACAAATAACAATACAAAAACCTGTAACTGTAAACAATCAGCAAAGAAGAAAGACACACCAGCAGAGAAATTTGTGTGTTCAACATGTGGTAAGCAGTATCCACAGCTTCGTTCTTTGAAGCGGCATGAGATCACTCATAAAAGTAGGTTAAAAATATGTAAAATATTTATTGTATAACCTATCCTAACATTTCTTTTCAGCCAAAAAGTACTTATGTAGTGTTTGTGGCAAGGTATTCCATTTTAAGTTGTATTTAAAACGGCATATGAGGAAACATTCTGGTAAAAAACCATTTGCTTGTCCGTATTGCAATAAGAGGTTTAGCAGTCAGTGGAACCTAAGTCAACATAAGCGCTTACACACTAATAGTTTGCCTTATGAGTGTCGATTATGTCCAACTGCTTTCCGACACAATGTCACACTCAAAAAACATGTTCGACTCTTCCACACAGCTGATGAATTTATGCGAAATTGTCAAAGTAGTGCTTCATCTGTAAATCTTGATGAGGTATAGAACTGAGGAGTATCATCGTGGTTTGTGAAGTAAATTACTGAAATACTCAGAATTAATGATCTTACATTGGAACCTAATAATGTAAATTGGTGCAAATGTATTTTGATGTGATTTAAAATATAATGTATTATATACAGATCAAATAAAATTGCTTTGATTTCTAAGCATTTTTCAACTTTAATGGTGCAATAAAATCCCATTTCATTGTATTACCTAGGTTTCCATTGTTGGGTACTCTGCTAATTGTAAGTGTACAAACACAGTGGAAGCAGATTTCCGCTTACCGGCAACCAGCGCCGAGTCGCGCTTATAAGCTTGCAAAATGAATGCATGTTTTTAAATTGAGAAGTACACAGTTAAAGCAGGTCGACGCCGGTAACCAACCTTCTCGCTTTTAGTACGTGCTGGTTTAGTTGTTGTACCATGGATAAGGAGTCACTTATTGCTGCGGTTATTGAAAAAAAAAACCTATTTGGGACAAAAGGGAGAAGTTGCATTGCAACCGGAATGTGATTGATAAATATTGGCGGGAAATACGCACTCAAATGAAAGAAAATGGTAAGTATTTACAGTATTTATTTATAAAACTTATGGTTGACCAAAACATAGGTAATCCTTCCTTATCAATGATTGTATTATGTAAAATGCAAATACATTTAATAACATTGTCTGCTGTCTCAATATTGGTTTCAATGCATTTTGAAAGTATACGCCATTTTGCCGTAATTATTCCAAATGTATATTCTATGCATTTTCTAGAGCGAGATAAGCGTTTATTAAAACATTCATGCTCAATACATACATTTTTTCCACCAAAAGGTTTTAAAAGAAAAGGTAGGAGTGGATATGCCCCGTCACTTATTAGTACAAAAGGTGCCTTTATTGTTGTTTGGGGAAAATAAGATGGTTCGGAAATACGTAGTTGATTATTTTTTAATTGACGATATAGTTCCGAGGCCTGAAATGTACCACCGTCGCTCTGTTTACCGTAACCGCCAATTTCTACAGCAATAAATTTGTAATTAGCGTCTGCTAGGCCCTGTAAAACTACGGAAAAATAGTGCTTGTAGTTATAAAACAGATCCTGAATTTTTTGGACAAACAATGCGAATATGTTTGCCGTCGATGACTCCAATGCAGTGTGGAAAATTCCAAATATTATTAAATTCTTCTGATATCCTTTGAAAATCTTGTTTCTCCGGAATTGGCATGTGAACAAGCTGTAACACATCCCAGATTATTGAAACTGTTTCTTGAACTATTTTTTCTACAGTGGATGCTCCAACTCTAAACGAAAATGCAAGATGTTTGAATGATGCTCCAGTTGGCAGATATCTGTAACAAAATTAGGATAAAAATAAAAAATATATATATTTTACCTACCACTTTATAATTACAGCGACTCGGGTTTCGCTACCATACTTTTATCAAGCTCAGTCTTTTACTTTACTAAACTTATAATAAAAAAAACCTGTAACTGCCATAAAGCAAAGTATTGAGTATAGTTGTATTATTATTTTTCTAGAGGTCAGGGTGAGAAAGCAGTGGAAGTATTTACGTGACCAATTTTCTGTTGAATTGGAGAAATATCCTCCACCTAGATCTGGAGATTCTGCTGAAGATGTGCCTACATCCAAATGGCCGTATTTTTCACAACTGCTTTTCCTGAAGGACATTGTTAAACCGAGGGCAACGAGCGGAAATTTGTCAAGCACACAGTCGACGCGGTACACCCAGATGACAGACCAAGAAGAAATTCAGTCTGTTGAATGTGATGAGAATAGCGATAATGAAGAGGCTTCTCACCTACTTCAAGCAAAACTACCTCGATTCTGACTCCTGTTATGACATAAAAAAAAGACGGGGAACAACTGACACATTACAAGCATCAATGTTGGAAATAGAAAGACGCAAAGTAGATTATCTCGAAATTAAAGCCAAAAGAAGCTCTTCTGGCGATCAAGATGACGAACATCTTTCATTTTTCAAAAGTTTGCTGTCGTGTACAGGAATTAGTGGATCAATTTTCCTACCAACACTTTTCCTCGTCCATTATCTTCTACATCATCTTCTTTTCCTGGTTATCACAACATAGATTAAAATGCCCATACATCCGTTTCCTTAAGCCAACTTAACACTTTTCCTCCTCGTCCATTATCTTCTACATCATCCCACTCTAGTGCGCCTTCTCCTGGTTATCAGAATTCCGTTCCCTTAAGCCAACAATCAACCACGTCCCAAAGTCATCTTGCTAATGTTCCTAGACCCCTTAATAGTAAAATATAACTTACAATAATACTACAGATTTATCTTTTCTATTGCCGAATGATACTATTTCTCCATGGCGTTAATTTCATAAATTGTACATTATGAACAAAAGTAATAAAGGCAATTTTTTTGAAACCGTAATTTTGTGTTATTCTGAAAATCATTCCAGTCTATACTATTAACTAAATAAGTACTTGAAAAATACGTTTACAACAAAACTACTTACCTCAATGTTATAACAAGCCTTTCTTCTGTTACTACTTTATTAACTTTGTAACTTATTTTGTCATTTGTTTATATCTTCTGTATAGTATCATTTACATTCCTAGGATAATAATTAAAGCAACAAGGTACAGATTCCAATATTTTATTTCAACAAGCACAGGCAACTTAGAATAATGGGGCTTTTAAAAAATAATTCCGATGACAGCAGTCAAAACGAACTTTTAAAAATATGATTAAATTTCTACCTGTAGCGTGAAAAATTTAATAAGTAACACGGAATGTATCGACCATTAACATTCTCGGCAAGCCTCGGCTCGTATTTACCTACCTCGAATATTATTACGTCTTTACATTGCTTGTTACTTAAACAACTATTCTCGAAAGGCACCAATTACTTCAATAAATTTGCATGTTGCAACGTGAAATTTGAAACAATGTAGTTTGCACAAAAACCATTTAGTCTGGCTAGTGGCTTCCTCACGACATGTCTGTGTACACAATTTCAGCAATGCCACAGGTTAGAAGTTGTCAAAGCTCCCCAATTTAGAAGGCCATGGATATAGTATTATACACTGTGGGCCAAGAACGTAGACACCGTTTTGAACTCACAAAATATTATAATTCATTATTTAATTTACATTGGCAATTATCAAGTTATCTATAAATTTTAAGTACCTTTAGTACTTATACCTATTTGCATTTTAACTTGTCTAAGTCTAAGGAGCAGTGGCGTAAGTTTGGAATATAGACCCTAATGCAGGCACAAATTGAGGGCTCCTTCCATGCCTAATTTATTTTGTTTATTTTTTTTCTAAATTCCAAAAGTATTACAAGATGACAGGCAAATTATACAAGTTTTATTAGAAGCAATATTTATAACTTACTTATTATTTGAATAAGAATACAAATTGCATATTATTTGACAGCCCATAATAAGTATAATCAAGTGATGTAATTTTTATTTTGGAAATATGAAAATTATAGGTATACTAGCTTCTCAAAATTTTGGACATTTAGAAACAATTACTCTTTAAAAACTGCCCAGACTATTTTATTAGAACTTTTTGATGTGATAGAGCTTGCAATGAATTGCAAATTCGTTTTTTACTAATCTCCCAAATTTTACTCTGACGCCCTCCAGGAATTTTTGAAAAATTTGAAATTGATTAATTTTTTATTCAAAAACGCAAACGTCAATCGTTATGAAATTTAAACAGTTCAATAGACCATTTGAAGTAGTTCATTACCATTAATAATAATTTTCAACCAAAAAAAATAAGAAAAGAAAAGATACCTTTTTAATAACAACGCCAAAAATAGTGCCTAACTTATGCCTCCGGTTTCATATTTTTTTTGAAAAGCTTTACTAGAACTGCAATTTTCCATAAACCTCTTGATTTAAAATTTCATGAAAACTTCTTTCTTCAGATGTTGGTTGTACTGGAATAAACGTTACTTATCTATCTGTGATGTTAGATCATTGGCTCATACATTACAGTCCTATCATATTTACAGCCACCACTTTCTTAGATTAAACATTAAAGTCAAGTTTAGCAAGCTGAGTTACGTATTATTTACGTACATATGAAAAATGAAGTTTACGTATGTTTGGCAGAGTTAGGCCAACATTAACAGTAACACGATACACGGACAGCTATTTGTACAATACAACTTAAGTATAAGTAACTTGTATTCTATTTTGAAGATTTTATAATTCTCTCAGCTATTTAGAATTTTTTCCGATAAAACGTACGTTTTCTCTTACGCGAGATCATTTTCACTGCGGTTGTCAAAAAATCTACTGTCAAATTGGAAAAAGATGCTTTGATCGCGTCTGTCTGTCAATAGTTGGTTTCTATCACAAATAAATAATAGAGGAATGTGTATTCAACTTCAGTTCACTAAACAACCCCATTATTACGGCGCCTATTTTTAGCAAAATAAATGTTACAAAGATTATTAACATTAATAGTCACAAAACATTGTCTACAACACCTATTTAATGAGTAAAACAAAGATATCCTCTTTTTCAAAATATAAATTTGTTGCAAAGATGATAATTACAACTATTGTTGGCAGCTCTGCAATACGTCCGTATTCAATTTTTCATAAGGAGGTAACTTCAGACTATTATCGTTTGAGCGTAGTGTTGTTGCTATCACTTCCTCGAAAATAGTTCTATATTAAATAAGTAAGCGAGGTTAAAGACAGAACAAAACGAAGACCTTTACATTTTCGGCGGGTATTTCGTACTGTATGTGTGTTGTTACTCTTCAATCCAATTTTATTACTAAACTTTATTGTAAGTTTGTTTCAGAAACTCTTGACAGTCCTTATTTTGAACCATGTCTGCTGAAAGAAATTTAACTTGCAGTATTTGTGATAAAACTTTTAAATATATATACACAAAATATAAACATATAAGAAATATTCACAAAGTCCAGACTGAAGAAATGTTAAGTGTACGCAAGGTGCACTTGAAATGTCCACTATGTAGTGGCACTACTCGAGATTACAGTCGCTTACGAGATCATTTAAAGGACATCCACAACATACAAATAATTAAGGAAGAATTAAAGTTTAACAATGTACAAGGTAACGGCAGCATAACTAATAAATAATTATGTTTGATTTAGCCAACTAAATATAGTTAGTTCTTGGAGTGGTACCAACGCTAATACTTAGTATATTAACAGTTCCTATCAGTATACTTATAGGGCTATCCCACAGTTTAACTGATAACTTAAGGAAAATATAAGTAAATCATTTAATAAGGCCCATCTAAGTTTTCTATTGATTATTATGTCTGGTGGTCTCTTACAATGCCATTTGCCTCAAGATTAAATCAGCAAGGCCAAAATTTTAAAAGGCATAAAAATATGGAACAGTGGCACCTCGTGGTGTGGCATAGTGGGAGGGCAATTTATGAAAGTATGAGAAAAATTTGCCACAGGAAAATGTTTTTAAAGTTGGCGTGGCCTATTTGAAGGTGTTTTAAGAGCAGATGATATTTTCGGGTATGTTTAAAAAAAGGATTTACATTTCTTCAGGAGTAAAATTTAAAATTTGAACAGTAAAGTGCCAGGTAATAACTTTTTTGATAATATGCATCTAAGATATAGGAAATGTCATTCGGCAATACCTGATCGGATGACGCGTCTATGATTTACGAATATATGCGCCTCAACCGCATCTTACTCCAACCTCTAAGGTCTCGCTCTACTCGATATTCCAAAAAGATTTGTTTCATTTTGAGAAATTCATACTAACTTCGTGCTACTAACGATCTCAACAGAATTTGTTTTCTTGAATTTCCAATTATATATAATTCTGCAAAATACAAAAAAATACGGAATTGTACATTGGAATAGCTGGGAGGGTACTGCTCGGTTGCTCTCCCTGTACCAGCCGCCACTGATGTGGAAACACTTCTTCAATACAAATCAAACACCTAGTATGAAAAGGTCTACAAGAATAGTGATGTCAAGATCTAGTAGCACTTATGGTTTTACTAAATAAGCAACATTAACTTTCATTGTTTAAATAATACTTATAACATTTTTCATCCTATTGGATGGATAGTTTATTCTGTATTCAGCCATACCATATAATCTATGTCTTAAAACAACCAAGTCACCAGCAAAAAATTAGAAATACATCCTGGTGTGAGAATGTAAAATTTATAAGTCGTAATGATGCTGATCAATACTTGTTAATTTTAAATTCCTACAGATTGATCTATTTCTAATTTTTTGCTATTAACAGTGACCACTAACAAGATATTAAACTATTTGGCTTGGCTGAAACTAGAAGAAAATTTTTTATTTAATGGGATGAATCATTCCATTTGAAATAGTAAAGTTGATGTTGCCTCCGGTAAAACCTTGCTTATTTATTTGTGGGATATTTTGCCGAATTTTAGAGAAGAAGAAAGTACCTGTAATATTTATGTGTCCCTAAAGAAAATTCCAAACTAATAATTAATGCATTCGATATGCAAACAGTAAAAAACAATTATTGAGTTAAATTTAATAAGTGTTAACGCAGCACATAGCATGGCAGAACGCAACATCATTGCAAGAATGTAGGGGTTAGTTAGTCTCACAATATGCTTTAAGAAAACAGTTTTTTAAGGGCCCAAATCATGCTCTATAAAAATGACAATATGCTTTAAAAAGAATGAGAATATCTTTTTCCTTGTTATTGCTGCACGAGTGTTTAAGTGCTTGTGCATAGAGGTCAGTTTGACTGCTGATATTTTGTTAGCAGATTCCTTTCATGTACACCTGTTTGTTGCTTTGCAACTTTTTCTTGCCACACATACCGGGCATTTAGTTTGTAAGTTCCCATTTATGCTTTTGTCTTTCAGGTATAGTATCTGCTGTCGCTTTTCCTTCAACTATGGATGGGATTCAGGCCACCTGAAGAGTTCTAATGAGAACGAAACACGTCGTGGTTTATCCTAGCTATAGTTGAAACCAAATCCTTTACTTTGCTCTTACTAAATTAATTGTTTTTTAAAAATTTGTAACTTTTTGATTCTTGAAATAAAATTGTAATAAGAAAATAATGTTACAAAGCTTATAAATATATTGTCATTATTTTACTGGAAACACGAACAACTAATGAGTGCAACAAGGAAGGGAGGTATTGGCGAATTTTGTCACATTACATGCTTGTCTTAATATTGATGAGACGATGAAATAAGAGCAGCTCATGTCTCAGGAGCGATCTGTCTTGAGGTTGAGCACTCGCTCACCAATAGAAGGATTTTGGGTTCAATTCCTATAAGACACTATTTTTAAAATTTGTTTTTATTAGATTTTTATGATATCTTTATTAATCAAAACGATTAAAGTGAAGTTATTTTTTTTCTTTCTGTATATTTAAACTGCTCTCCTTATTTTTAATAATATTGTAAGTGTTATCAGATTGGCTCTGCTTTCTAATTACATCATAATCCATACATATATAAGAGCTCAAAGGGTTTTTTTCTCCGGTTCCTCCAGCGGATACCGCTTCACCAATTTGGACCATTTTTTTTTAAATGAAAGGTCTCTATCTACAGATGGAACATGAAACATTTTTATATTTTTATTCTACGTCGATTTTTCAATAATAATTATTTTAATTTATAATATATATGAAAGTCTGCTAAACACGCTTCACTTGAGGCGACATCTACACTAACGTCGCCTCCCTTATGGAACTAATGCATCATGTGACTTATCATTTAGCCGGTTCTGTCAACGCTGTCTGTCAGTGCATTGTGTGCTGGGGTAACACTAGTAATAATAATATGGCTTAGAACGAAAGTTGCTTTTTCTTCACTTCATTCTTTTAATTTTTGATATTAAATTTTGCATTGTTTGTAATTTGATTTTAAAAATCATACCTACCATTCTTTAAATTTTAACTACTTCTTTTTATTTAATGTGCAAGTAGGTACCTTTACTTTGATTTTCTTTATAAAATTTGGCGACCATGTTAAAACGTAAATCTCACAAGATGTTATTGTACTGAAACACCTTTTAGTGATTTGCCGAAATTTAGAATTTTAGATAATGTCTATTTTAATATTAGCCAACCTAAATAGTAATTTTTTTTTAGAATTCCTAATGTGGAAACGCAGTTATGAGAAAAAAGAAAACAAGTCGTATATAAAAAAAGCCCGTGAAAAAGTGTTTGCAGGAGTAAAAACTCAGTATTATTATTGTTGCCGTTCTGGCGATTATGTACCCACTGGAAATAATTTGAGAAAACTGAAACGCGAAGGTTCTCGAAAGATGAATGTGGCATGTCCTTCAACACTAACAGCAAGGGAATATGACGGACATATTGATGTGGTTTTCTGGACTACACATGTAGGACACACTGAAGATCTTTCTGATGTAATAGTCTCAAAAGAGGAACGTGCATTAATTAATGGTAAGGATCAGGCCCAGTGCCGTATTACCCACTAGGCTGAGTAGGCTATAGCCTCGGGCCCCAGTATTAAAAGAGGCCCAAGGGCATATTCAATAAGAATAATTTAAAAAGAAATTGTTTTTGTAAAATGTTTTCTTTGCCACCTTATTGTAGTAAATAGCCGGCCCTGTGGCAATGATCAAATATCAGACATAAATTTTGAATTGTTTTGAATGTTTGATTTATTTTATATACAAATACCATACCTACAAGATTCTGACAACCAAAGCTGTAAATTTTATTGAAAATAATGAATATAAAGACAAACTGGTAGACAAAATGCTGATAAGAAATGCAGGTCTGATAAACCAAAGTAATTCTTTAATTTTTCTATACTTCCAGTACAGTGCCGATTTTATGAAAATTTTTGAATTTGAGTTTTTGATGGAAATACATATTTTGGACATCTTAGAACCCAAAAAAGTGGTTCTTGAAACATGTCTGTGGGTGGGTATGTAGCCATGACGGCTGCTACGATTTTTTGAAAATTTTGATCTTAATGCTTGATTGGGGTCACGTGGGGTTAATGCAACAAGCCGGAAAAACTGCATTGAAAAACATGTGCTGCAAGCTCTTTGTCTACTCAAAAATGAGTATGCAGATCTGGATCAAATTTCGTACTGTAGTAGCTCACGTGGGACACAATGTTACTATATAAAAGAAGTTTTGGTACAAATGTTAACTATGAAGTGAAAACTATTTTAAAATTTTGGAAATGTCCAAAAAATTATTGCTTTAAAACTGACTACACGTTTTTTTTTTTTAATTATGTAAGATCATAGGGTTATGGATGAGCTACAATTTGGTTTGTGTCCCAGTCTGCTAATTTCTCTGTGATGCCATTTCTGATATTCTAAATTTTTTTCCTTTCTATTTAAAAGGGACAATAAACTATTTCTTATTAAATAGATTGTTCATGAGTGACAAGAAAGCTTTGTTCAAAAATTCGACTTTTTTTCATTAAAAAAAACTTGAAATGCAATAACACATATTCACAGACATAGACCAACAGCATACTGGCGCACGCTTTGCTAGCCGAGCCGGTACAGTGGCAGCACCAATGCACTATTCGTGCTCAAAACGTTGATACAAAATTACGAACATACTTTTGAAATATGCTAAAACAATTTCTAAAGTATAGCTATCTCCAGACGAAGTGCTTCGATCATTTTCTATATTTATTTTGGTGCTTCTAGCTTTCATGCTGAACCTTTTATTTAGTACAGACTTCTAAACAGTGTTAATGTACAGGGCATCCAAGATCTCGTAAACGGTAAGAGATAGAGATTCGGTTAAAGGAGAAGAATTATTCAGCATCTCAAGTACTACTATGATCCACATTCAAATCCTACAATTTTTAAAAAGTACTAAAATTTTCAGTTTTACACAGATTTCAAATCTGAAGTTAAATTTTTCATAGGCCGTTAAATTTTCAAGATATTGGCATTAACTTCGTTTTCTGAAATATGCATCAAGGGCCGCCATGTCATCATTGGATAGAGCTCTTTTTCCTCATTTTTCTGATACAAGATTTCATAGGTTTATTATCAGAAGTAAACGAGTAAATAAGCGAAAAACTATTTTCTCATAGCATGCTGTGACAAACTTCTTGTAGTTGACTGGAAAAGCTGTGTTTGTTTGAATTGAGGTTTGATCAGTTTATCTTCCTAAATTATAAAGTTATAAGTGAGAAACTGTTTTCTGCGGGCTGTAAAAAACAAAAATAGACAGTATTAATAAGTTCTAGCTTTAGTTCGTTGAAGTTCGTATGAATTGATTGTAAATAAAACAATTCTTAATTTCAATAGGTTTTTTATTTTAGCCGTATAAGTATTTCTACATGTTTACATGTCATTTTCAGAGGCAATAAAAAAAACCCTGAACGTTTCAGGGAACAAAACTATTAAAATGGTCGTATGATTGTATAATAATCAGAGATGATTACTGAAGTCGGTGGCACTACACTCCAGTGAGGAGTTTGGCCTGCAATGCGGTGGGTCAGGGCCACCGTACCATCGCTTCCGATACTCCACCGTCTCACACTCTTTAACAAGTACGGGGTGGTGTGGTAAGCACCACCCCTTAGACGGCTGCTTTACTTTCCTCACCCCTCAAGGGGATTGGTTCCCAATTTTTAAAAAGCGACTGGGTAGGCCGCCCGCCATGCATCAAGTCTCGGATTTGAACCCAAGAGCTTCCGCGTAGCAGCCAAGTGCCCTAACCACTCGACCACTCTGGCGCGTGATGGTTACTATTCAATTTGTTTTGGCAATATCTGCATCTTTACATGGGTTTATTTTCATTCTAAATTTGTTTGGCTTTTCACGTTGTATTACTTAGGAGTATTTAAAAGTTAAACGTACTTTGACTGTTATACAACAATACATTCAATAGTTTTATTCTCTGAAACATTCACGTGTTTATTTTGTTTTTTTTCCACAGCCTACCATGAGAAAACTGTTTTTCACTTCTGACTTTGTTGTTTGGGAAGATAAACTGGTCAAACCTCAATTAGAAACAAATGCACCTTTTGTTTTTTGTTTTCATTTTTTGTTGATTTTTAGCCTACTACAAGAAAACAGTTTGTCACAGCCTACTACAAGAAAACAGTTTTTTGCTTATAACTCCGTTATTTGTGAAAATAAACCCATAAAACCACATATCAGAGAAAACGGGAAGAAGAACTCTATCCAATGGTGACATGGCCACGTTTATGCATAAAAAACGAAGTTAATGTCAATATCTTGATAACTTAAATACATATAAAAATTATAATGTCAGATTTGAAATCTGTGTAAAAAAAGTGTTCTAATAATGTCAAAACTGCTTTGCGCTACCTGTGATATTAGCCAAATTATACGCAAAAAGCGACAACCGAAAATTAATCAAAAATTGTAGGATTTGATTTGGGATGATACAGTACTACTTGAGATGCAGAATAATTCTTCTCACTTAACCAAATCTCTATCACTTACCGTTTACGAGATCTCTGTGAATGGGGGCCCTTATCTTTGACACCCTGTATATTATCGGTATTGTGTATTATGTGGTATAAGTTTTCTCTTTTACCCATGTCAATTACTGGTAATTATTAAAACAAACAAAAACTTGAGCCGGTGCAAAAGCGAAAACTTTTAAAAGAAAAGTAGAAGGATTAGTTAATAAACATTCATTAATTAGAAACAGCAATGTAAATTAGGGGGCAAATATGTACTCCTAATGACAAGTCTGATATTATTAATCTTATTATTTTTCTTAACGGGGGTGGGGGGGTTCCTAACTAAGCTGTAGCCTAAAGCCCTAATATGGTTAATCCGGCAATGATTAGGCTATTGATAATTTGTTACTCTTTTACTAGTTATTAGTGGCGAAGAAATAATTGTAAATAATGGCATTATTTTATAGATAAGCTCAAAAAGGGTGTGTCCCTTAAAAAAATTTTATCAATCCTTCAAAGTTTTGAAAGTTTTGATGAATCAAAGAGAATCGAATTAACGAGCATGGAAGATATTCGCAATATATCGAAAATTTTGTGGACCCAAAATCAAGAGAGAAAACATGAAAGTGATGCGATAAGTGTTAGATTGTGGTGCGAAGAAATGTCCAATTTAGGTTCTAACACGCCCATAATTTACTTCAAACAAAAAAATTCCATAGATGAACAAGGAGTCTTAAATTTAGATGATTTGATGATAATCATCATGACTCCTTTTCAAAAAGAATTATTGGTTAAATTGGGTTGTAATAAGATTTGCATTGATGTAACACATAAAACAAATATTTATGATTTCAAATTGATCACACTAATGGTCGTAGATGAATTTGGTTCAGGATTTCCTGCTGCTTTTTGCATAAGTAACCGTACAGATGTAGCTGCTATGGAAATATTTTTTATAAAATTAAAAATTGTTATTGGAAATATACACTGTGATATGTTTATGTCTAAAGATGATGCTGCTTTCTTTACTGCCTGGACATCTATTATGGGTTTTCCAACTGTCAACTTATTGTGTACTTGGGATTTAGATAAAAATTGGAGAGAGAATATAATCTCTAAGGTTAGAGGTAAAAGTGTGCTCGATGTAAAAGTACTCCTATACAAAAGATTAAGAGTTATTTTGTGTCAAACTGACAAAGATGATATCCACAAATTATTAACCAGTTTAATGATTAACTTATCCAGTAACAAAAATACATCCCAGTTTGCCGAGTACTTTACAACAACGTACTTGGACAGAATAGAATCGTGGGCTTATTGTTACCGGGAATCGTTTGGTTTGAATGCAAATATGTGTTTGGAGGCATTTCATAAAGTTTTAAAACATTTCTATTCAGAAGGTAGAGTGAATAATAGATTGGACAAATTTATCAGCACTTTATTATTAATCACTAAAGAAAAAATTTATGATAGAATGATTAAGTTTTGCAAAAACAAACCGTTGCAAAAATTCAAGGATATTGTTGAAAGTCACAAAAGAAGTGAGTTAATAAATCCACGTCTCATATGTGCCTTGAATGTAAATCTGTGGCAACTGAGATCATCTGATGGCGCAACTTATCTCATCACTTATGTTACGGAATCAAAATGTCAAAACCAGTGTGTGATTTCCTGTAGTGATTGCAAAATTTGTGTTCATATGTACACATGTACCTGTCTGGAAAATACTGTCAAATTTAATATATGTGAACATATTCATGCTTGTCATATGTATTTTGGTCAGCAACTTTATACTTTCAGTGACTGTCAAGAAGATGTTCTAATCAAAGAAGAACATTTAGACAGCAAGATAAGTGACAGCACAACTAGTGTTTCAAGAGACTTCAAAGCTTTAATAAAACAAAAATGTGAAACCATCATAAATGAGAGTGCAAAAAGTGTATTATCCAATGAAATGGGCGAAAACTTGTTGAAAAAATTGGATTCTGTTTTAAGTGACCTTAATAAAACTGAAAAGTGTAAACCTGCGGTAATAGAATCCACCCACAAAAAATTCGTAACACAATATCTTTTGCTAAAAATAGGAGAACCTAAAGCCTGTGTTTCAAACTCAACATCAGTGGAAAAATTACAACACACAGCAGCTGTTTTAGTTAAGGCTAATGTTATAAATCATGATCATTGTTATTTAAAAAAATAGTTTTGTAAAACTTGAATTTATATTTTGGACTGATGGTTGTTTAATGTTCATGGCGTTATCATATTTTTCTACCCCTATGCTTAACCAATAAGCTTCTAGCTCGCCAGGAAATATTATAAACCAGAAACATTCTGGAATGATCAACAATTTCGAAGAGAGAGATGACAAATGTTATTGTATTGCTTCAGGTTTTTTCTGATCATTGCTCATTCTAAAACATTCCTAGTTCTCTTAGCACCTCTCGTTTTGACAGAGTAAAGTACAATTTCCACCATATCTACCACGCCTTATTGGTTCAATCCTTGCCATGCTTTAGAAGAAAAGTGTAAAAAAACGCCGATTTTAGGCCACCTTTTTCTTTTAATTTTTTTTTGTAACACAACAGAAAATATTTTGGTTTTTCGAATTCTAGGTTGATTGTACACCAAGACCTATCGGCATTATTTTATTTCTATCCACGATCGCCAAAGAAGTGGCTGTCTGGCGGTAAAATTGGAAAGTACTATAAAAAGGAAGACAAACTGTATAGCCATTAGATGCAACACCCTTGTTTTAAGTGAAAATTTAAACAAATACATTTAAAATGACTTCTAGCTCAAACATATTGTGTTTGGTATCTCAGTGTAACACCTATTGCAGTAAGGAAATTTCATTGCACTTATTTCCGCGTCAAAGACAGTTGTGCAAGGCGAATTTCCTGATTTGCAGACACTTTAACACTCCCACTTGGCTGTTGTATTACTAAAAATAATATTAATTTCATGGGGAAGTGTACAAAGTGCCTACATTTGTAAACATCAGAAAGTTTCATTACTTGCTTCTATTTTTATAACCACACATTATAACATGGGCTGCCTTAAAAAGTGCTTCTCCTTCCATTGGTCGTCTTTTTTTATCTAAATATTTAAAAGTATCTATTAGGGATGCTTTTCTGTAAGCCTGCTAATTATGATCTTTTAAATAACAAATTAACACACTATAAAAACTCGCAAATGGTTTGTTTTCCTTCTTAAAGTCAATCATTTTAAATTTAGAAGCGCCATCTATTGCAGTTGGCAATCACAGATATATTATGGCCTTGTAAATTGGAAGCTCATGTCAAAGCTTCCAATTTAGAAGGCCATGGTAGATCTTTTAAAGCTTCCAATTGGGAGCTTTGGCAGCTCATTTCAAAGCTCCCAATTTAGAAGGCCATGGTAGAGCTGTCAAAGCTCCCAATTTAGAAAACCATGGAATATATTACATCTAATATTTTGCTTAGCAACTGACATGAGATGTTTTGACCAGACGGAAAAACCTGAAAGCACAAAATGATTGAGGTTTTTTCCCAAGATTATCAAGTGCAGTTGCTCAAAAGCAAAATTTTGCGAGCAATATTCATGAAATTGATCCAAAAGAAATTATAATCACGAGTGGTACTTCATTATATTATTAACGATTAAGAAACGAAGCTACAATCCCTCGTTTTAACTGTTTGGTGTCGTCTGTCATTGCTATAATAAAGAAAATGCATTTTGTTTGCTCAGTTGTCAGGATATTACAACCTACCTTTCGAATTTTCTCAGCTGAACACACCAAGGCAGGGCCGGGACTAGGGCAAGGTGAGGCGACCGAGGCACCTGCCTCAAGTGAACACTTCAAGTGGGCACAGCTTATTTAATATCTTGATAAAGCAAAATTAAAAATCCTTGGTACCCAACAAAAAAATCAAATTTTACAGCAGCTGTTCTGTGTGTGATGCAGATATGCACTATTTCTCATCTGTGCAGTATGCTATTGGCCGTTGCAGGTGGGTTGCTATTTTGTCAGCTCATAGACAACAAAGGTTTAGCCGAACATTTTTCATTTGCTTGCGGTTTTTGAATTGAAACTTTTTTTTGTTGCAAAACATTTAAAAAAAACTAAACTCAGTATATCTTATCAGCATGGCATCAAAAAAACCAAGCTTGACAGAATATAGAAATAAGCAGAAGGAAATGGCCAAAGATGTGTATTAGAATTGCACAGAGGGTTAAATATTAACAAAAACCTATCATCATCAACTTCCAGTGTTCATATCAATGAAGGAACAAATAAAATAGTAACAACTTCTACTAAACCACAACTAAATTAAAAATTTGAAGTAAGCATCATGTATGTTTTTTACATTTTCAGCTGAAATTAATGGAGGAGGAGGGCGCAATTTTGTTATTTTGCCAGGCGCTTGTTTTTCGGTTAAAAACGGTATGTTGCTGTTTTATCAGTTAAAAATGAATATGTTTGTCAGAAATGATACAAGCTGTGGATTTTGATTGACTTCTGACAGTAAGAGTGGAATAATCAAAAATAAGTTGCAAATTTCAATTTAGGTGGAACATTACCTACAGTGTAGCATAGAAAATATGAAATAGTTGTATATTACGTCCCTAGAAGAATTTTATTACTTGCGGAAAGAACATTTTTGTACATCACTTGGTAATTTATTTGAAAATTTAATACAAATAATACTTTGAATAACTATTTTAAAATTGTCACCCCACTGGTTCATTGGTATAATCGGTTGCGAAGTCCTTTTACCAAAAATATCCATGACGTACTGGTAGAAAATCTGCTTCGTAGGCTAGAGGTTATGAGCTGAAATCTTGATGGGGTCTGTTTTTTTTATTTTTTATATTGCTGTATAAAGCAATCAGATTTGTATTATTTTGTTTATCTTATTTTTTAATGCCACATAACTCCAGTTTCTAACAAACCACAGTTTAACAGAATTAATTGGGTGAAACATAAAAAGTTAACTATATAAACTGTTTACAGCTAAAGAAAGTAGCAGGTACACTGAAGCCCATAAATTGCACTGCTATTTTACAAAATAACTAAAAGTAAATATTTAATTTGGGTCTCAATACCAAAATGATTTAAATTCTGCTTAGTATTGAAAATAAGCGAAATTATAATTGTTATACATTTTTTGTTCCTAATTTCTTCGTCACTGCACTTTCAGTCTCAAAAATGAGAACTTTTGTTTTACAAATTCGCAATGAAGTAGTCCGTATGTATTTTGGAAAAAGTAGTTTTTGGTTTTAAACGCAAAAATAAGTTCTGTGAAGAAAGCAAATGGGGACTGCGATTTGTTTAGCTAACACTTGCTTTACCGATGAATGCACGATGACTCTATACAATGCTTCTAATGAGAACAACTGTCTCTACTGGGCCATCAAAAATTCTTATCTTCAAATCGCAACAGCAACACAGTATCTACAAAAAGTTAATTTCACGTCTGGGATTCTTGGTGGACACATTATTGGTCTGTGTTTTGTAAACACCATTAATGAGCAATCCTACTTTAAACTCTTTCAGAAGAAATGTTCCAGAAGTAGATCATGTATGTTTTCAACAAAATGGATGTCATGCTCATTAGACAAATACTTCGGCCGTTTCAAGTGTTTGCTGCACGGATTGGGCACAATGGCACTATTCACTGCCTCACTGGCCAGTAAGATTACCAGACTCAGCTCCCTGTGATTGTTTTTATGGGATCATTTAAAATCGTCTGTATACGAAACCGAGCAAAACACAATGGAAGAGTTAAAAGTCCTTATTAAAAATGAATGTCAAAAAACATCTAATACACAGCAAATGTGTGTAGGTCTTTTTACAATAGGCTAGGATACTGTCTGGCTAAAAATGGACAGTTGTTGGAGTGTTTAGGTATTACAATTTGTTTTTCTTTTTCAATAAATTATTGATTATTTTCCTTAAGTTATGAAAATTATCTACTTTAAACAAAACACCAAAGACCAATCAAATAATGAGAACAACTGAAATGAAAACGCTCAGAACTATATCAGGTCACATTCTCCACGATAGAATAATGAATGAATTCATCTGAGAAATATGTGAAATTCAAGATGTTGTTAGGTAGAACGCGAAGAAGAAACTGGAGCATGTCGATAGAATGGGAAAAGGCAGATTGGCAAAATGGGCAAAGTCAGAGAAACTCAATTCAAAATGAAGCGTAGGAAAACCTCCTAAAAGCTGGAGATCCCAAGAGCTATAAGGAGTCATATCACCCTATTTATTGAAACGAGGCCAAAATGGAGAAAACAGGACACCGCCCTAATAATCAGAAGAAAATATATTAATCTTTTGTGGGCTATGGCGTTTCATAAACAACTATTTTGGAATTTAAACTTTTGTTCTTATCACATTTTGGAGTGAATTACTCCTTTATCAAATGCCTGAAATTAACAATTGTTACCTGCAGTTTTACTCAAATAATAATAACTTATTTAGCAAGTAAAAATTAATAAATTGTTTGTGGGTTAGTTAGCCCACGAAAGATGTTTAGGGAATTAGGGAAAAAAATAATATAAACCAGATTGTCTTTTTACAGTAATTACACGGAGACATTTGAGAAACGACTTCGCAACTGATTGTATCAATGTAGTGGCAAGACTAATATTACATAAGTTATTTAAAGCATTATTTGTATTAACAAATAAATTGCTATTAAGTGATGTAAAAAATGTTATATCCATTTATGGTGGCTGCAAATAATAAAATTCTTCTAGGGAATAATATACAACTATTAATTTTTTCCATGCTAAACTGTAATGTTACGCCACCTAAATTGGAATTCACTCTATACAGGGTGGTTAAAAAAATTATCTTTCAAACTAGGTAATTCCTTAGGCCATTTTAAAAAGAAAAGTTTTCATGAACATGTGGCTTAAATTGCTTCTGAAGGGAGCTGTAGTCTCTGGAAAGAGGCGAATGTGATTTGAAATTAATATCTCCTTTAATATAAAATAATGAAATTTGGCAAACGGTTTACTACTAGTAAATACTACTATTTAACTGCATTTAATAGTTATTTATGTACCAAGTCAGTAAAGTGATTCTTTATCGAATGAGTCTGAGATTATGAGCCGAGCGAGCGAGGCGAGTAACAGGCGAGTTCGATAAAGACACTTTACTGACGTGGTGCATACAAACTTTTATCGCCAACCGTAAAAATGTCTTCTTTCATTATTTTCTATAAATAATTCGCGAAAAAAATTTTACTGTTGGAGCCGTGACACCGACAAACGATTTCTGATTAATGTCAAACCGTTGTTTTGGCTACCTATATTGATAAATATTAGCGGCAGATAAAGTGTTTGATTTTACAGTAAGATAAAGTGTTTGTTTACTTCCGAAAATCGCTATGGTAATGCATGGCTCTATTGACGGTTGGCTATAAATAAAATTATTTATCGCCAACCGTCAATGCATTACCATAACGATTTTCGGAAGTAAACAAACACTTTATCCTACTGTAAAAATCAAACACTTTATCTGCCGCTAATAACATAGCCAAAACAACTGTTTGACATTAATCAGAAATCGTTTGTCGGTGTCACGGCTCCAACAGTAAAAGTTTTGTCGCGAATCATTTATAGAAAATAATGGAAGAAGACATTCAGTGCCCGCCGCGCCGCCTGAAATTCAGAAGAAGTCGTTAGAGACGTCTTTCGAAATTCTACCACAAAAATCAGCCGAAAAATACAATCGCCAGTATGACGTATTCACGAAGTGGTGCAAAAAACATGGAATTAAAAAAATATAGTGAAAACGTTTTACTGGCGTGTTTTTCCGATTTATCGAAAGAGTATTCTCCTTCTTCGATGTGGTCGTATTATTCCATAGTAAAAGCAACCCTTTCAGCAAAAATGACGTTTACATTAGATAACTATAAAAAACTTACTGCTTTTTTAAAACAAAAAGGAAATCATATTCCAAAAAAGTCCAAAACTCTTTCACAAGAAGAAATACTTAAATTTTTACTAAATGCAACGGATGAAATCTACTTGATGATGAAGGTAATTTACGCAAACTTTTCCAAACCAATTTGATATGAATGTAGTAATTATTTTAGATGTGTTGTGATTGGCATTGCTGGGGCTTGCCGTAATGATGAACTTCTGAATTTAAAAGTAAGTGCCATCGAGCACAAAGAAACAATTCTGGTTGTTCATCTAACTAAAACAAAGACCAACAGGCCTCGATTATTTGTGATCACTTCAGAGTTTGAAGGAAAAGTAAAATCCATAGAATTATTTAACAAATATTTAGCTCTGCGTCCTAATCAGACGCCCCACGACCGATTTTTCCTAACTTATAGAAATGGCAAATGCACAGTCCAGCCAGTTGGAATCCATACTTTTGGAAGTGTACCAAGCAAAATTGCCAACTATCTGCATTTGCCAGAACCATCACTTTATACGGGACATTGTTTCCGTCGAACGTCCGCCACTCTCTTTGCCAACGCAGGCGGCAGTAAGGAAAATTTAAAATGCCACGGAGGGTGGAAAAGCGACACGATTGCAGAGTCCTATGTTGAGGAATCTGTGCTCAATAAAACGAAAATGGCAAAGACGATTTTAGGTGAAGGTCAAACTGATGTTACCATTGATAATTCTACTGAAGATTCACATAATCAAATTATTAACATAGATAATAATCCTCAAACATTTTCAATTCAAACTCCTTCGACTTTAGGAATTAATTTTTATAATGCACTCTTAAAAATGACATGGTACTTCTAACACATTTTCATTTGTTAACACGATTTTGTTGTAAAAACATACAATTTTAATTGTAATAACCTAAAATTAGTTTCTAGAGTCAGCTGAAATTGTTATATCAATATGCAACACTTGGTTAGCAATTATTAGTTATAATAACGCAAAACTAGGTTTCCTTTAGAACATGAAAAAGTTGGAATAACATAGTAAGTTTAGTTACACTCAATTGAATGGCAACAATTACAATCTTACTGGAACTACAAATGCTTTAGTTGCGACTACGACAAAATTCGCAACCAACACTAAATATTTAGTTGCGTTAAATAACAGCGGTAGTTTTTGTATCTAATTATTTGGGAGTGCCTGCGCCTACTGCCAACACTACAATATACAACAGTGCAGTGATCATTTATGTGCGTACAGTGCTAGTGTTTTCTCTGGAAGGTAAGTGTTATTATATTTTAAACCTATCACCCTATCTAGAATGATCCAGCACAATCAGTACTTAAATAAATATCTGCAGTGGCACCTTACCTTGCCTTTGCTTTATGAGGGTCAGTTTCAAGAGTTTGTAAAAAAATAAATATTTATATAAAGTTTATTAAATTTTAATGGCAAATGTTTATTGCGTAACGTAAGTGCGAGAGCCCCCCATGCATAGATTGTCATGAGTACCAGAGCCCATGTATTGGGCGCCTATAAATCTGTAAAATGTTTATTGTTGAACAGTATGTGTTTCGGGGAATCACACTGTACGATAACAGAACACGAAATGATTACGTGGCACATGTCTGGCCACTGGCGTCGTCGGTCGCCGCTTATTCACAGTTATTGTGGTGCGTAGCTTAGGCTTGGCTTGTGTGTTTGGTGTAATTGCAGCGGTTTTTTTTGTGTTATTTCACAATCTTAAATATTATTTACAAAACGTAAAGAATGGATGCTTCGGAAAGTCAACTGCCATTAGTTCAAAACATTTTAACGGAATGGAACCTAGAGGAACTTATACCAAATTTTAATGGTGAGCTTAAATTTTTTTAAATATCAGCAGAATCATTCTGTACAGAGGGATTCACTAAAGTTTGTAGTGTGTGAAAGTATACAGTGTGGTCGTTTAATATGCAAACTTGGCTTTTTAGAATTGCACCCTATATCCAAATAATGTAAGTCAAAAAAATTGCGATGACGTCATAGCATATATTTAAGTATGGCGGAAAAAATGTATACAATATGTCAAAATGTGTGCAATATAATATAAAAATAGACCTGCCAGAAGGTTTTTTCTGCAAGTGACCAGGAAAATTTATATTTCCAGAAAATGAATCTTATGCATAAATATTTGGGGCAGACATTTACTTCGTTAAAAATACGTACGATATTCTTTTTTTATGTGAATGTGTTTAGTAATAGATGGTAGCTGACGTTATAGTTTTTTGAGTAGAGTAAAATATTCTCTTCCCAAAACTGATTTGGAGCGTGTGTTATTAGATATTAAAATTTTTTTTTTCTGAAAATTATGATATTGTAGTTGAAGTCGCTGAGATGCGGTGTTTTAAGTAAAATAGCCAATTACTAAATTTGGGGTGGAGGTAAAATTAAAAACGAATTTCTAAAAGGGTGCTTTATAAGTTTGTATAAGTACCTACCTGTAATATGTATGTAAAGTTGTTCCAATCTCCTACTTTAATTTAATGTTTCAATATACAACTTATTTTCAGAAAATTCCGTAGATTTCGGCGCTTTTACAAAATTGACAGAAGACCATATAAAGGAACTTGTACCAAAAATTGGTATAAGAATTAGATTCTTGGAAAACTACAAGAACTTGCTGGCAACGCCAACGAATCCAATAAAAATTGATAGGAGTACTCCAATTGTAATTGCGGGACCGTCATCCGAAGAAGCAAGTCCTTCATTTGATATTTCTGCAATATCAAAATCATCATCATCATCTGTCACCGATTGTGAAAAATTTACGGGTCTTTGGCATGACGCAATTGTGGGGCTTAATGATGCTCAAATTGTGAACACTCCAACTTATCAATACAAAGTTGAATGCGCAAAAAACACTGGATTAGAAGATTTGTTGAATTCAAGTACGAAAGGAAAGCTAATTATTTACTCTTACAATAAAAACCATAAATTAACATCAGACGACAGAAACAAATTGGTGGAACTAATTATTGAAACCGAACTTGAAAATGATTTGCATAAAACAATAACTTGTCTTAGGTTCGAAGAACTAGCTCATGCTATTGTTGGGATTTTCCCAAAGGAGTGCAAAGTAATAAAAAGAAGGTATTTTAGTCTCTAGCTTTAACATTTTATTTTATTGTAGGAAGTATACTTTATGAAAACAACCAATTTTAAAAACGGCAAAGTAACACACTTAGGAAGAGGAAAGTTATTCTACAAATATTATAACTACAGGAAGCAACTAAGATTAGCTGGCCTCATAAATACAAAAGTGAAGAACTCTATAGATGCACAGTTGTCTGATGATGAAGGTATGCACCTACCTATATTGTGCCTATCATGCAATTGTGGTTTTAAAAGAAAAATAAATATACCTATTATTCTTACAGATATACCACTTGATGAAGAAATATCAAATCAATTGGAATGGTTGAAGCAATACAAGGAACCGTTTAATAAAGTTCAGGAGTATTGGCAAAACACTTTCAAGTCACGTCAGACGTTTCTTCGAGAGAATAGTATCTATCAATACTTTAACAACTTTCCCATCTTAGGTTCTACCTGTGGATATATTTTGGTAAAAAATATACTTATATTTGTTACATGTACAGATTTTATATATATGTATGTTTTAGTTAAATAATGACTTTGAGATTTTATACCCAGAAGTTGATGATTCATTTTATGTACATTTTTCAAAGTTTTCGGAGAAAGTACTGCTGTATGCAGAATCAAGCAAAGACAAAATCTTGGGAAAAAAACTGAAGGAAATTTCCGAATGTAAATCTGAAGGTAATTTAATATATATCTTATCCCATGAACAACCTATTCTTGAAGTTGTTTCTAGATGGTAAAAGTGTTAGGATATTAAAGCTACTCCCGTATTTAGTCACCCCTGTGGCAGTTTGCAAGAAGTGGAAGCCTTCAAGAACAGAAATTAGTGAAGGATTTTTAATTCACATTAAGGTAATGCCTTCTTTATGCACCATTGCAATAAAATAAAAAACATATTTTCTAGAATTTTCAAGACTTAAATGAAACAATTAAGGCTCATGAAGTAAAATTGAAAAAATTAAAATTAACTCTCCAGCCAACACCAATTGTGGTAGGGGAAGATTTGGACAATATTGTTAGTTCTTACGTTCGAGTGGATACAGTTTTATACCAAGTAGAATCTCCTCTAAAGGCAATAGAAGTGACATTTAAGGCGATTCATTCATTACATGCATTGTACCCGGTAGAAGCAGATCAGGTATGGTTACTAATTCAAAAGTGTGTTTTCAAATTTACCACTAAGTTTGATAAACAATACACATCAGTGACAACTCTCGTTCCCCAGTTGAAGCCATAAACTTACATTTGTTCCACACTATTTCTTCAATATTTTTGTTCTAAGGTGTTCCAGTTCAACATTTGTTTGTTTTTGTTATAATTATCTAATCTACATTAAGGTCTATTTGTTTGTTTTTGTTATAATTATCTAATCTACATTAAGGTCTAAAATGAATTGTGCAGAATGCGGAAACCAATTTAACTCTTTAAAAAGTTTAATTCTCCATTTAAGAATTACACATAAATTTGAAGACGCAAGCAGCACATATCGTTGTAGACAAAATGAATGTGATAGAAATTTTAGTACACTTCATTCCTTTCGAGCTCATGTTAATAATTATCACAAAAATGATTTTGGTGCTAACCTCTCTGAGCCTGAGGCTAAGAGAAAATTTTCATTAATTAATAGTACCACTAAAAATGTTCAAGTTCAAGATGAATTAGTAGAAAGTAACAGTAGCAGACAGGAAACAAAAGTTGATTCAGATATGTTCATGGATTCTTTCAATAAACAAATATTAATTTTTATTTCAAAATTGTATCACTCGTCATTACTACCGAGATCTTATATTCAATTAATTATAAGCGATTTGTCAGAACTTTTTAGTAGTGGATTTATTGATATTCTTAAAGAAACTGTATTCAATAACTTAAAAGATAATATTCCTGATGTAAAAGATCACTTGGACTCAATATTCAAAGTGTTACAAAATCCTTTTCATGGGTTACATACAGAATATTTACGATTCCAAAAATTCAAAAGTGAAGAACTTTTAATTTCGCCAGTAGAATACACCATTGGTGAAACAATGTCTGCAGTACAAAAGCAAAATATAACCACCTACAGAGCAGTTAAATCAACAGGACAATTTATTCCACTCAGATTACAGTTGCAAAGATTTTTGGAACATGGAAATATACTTCAAACTGTTGAAGAATATATAAAAACACTGCAAAGTAGTAATGATGGGTCTATGTCGAATATTATGCAGAGTCCTTTGTGGAAAAACATAAAACAAAATTTTTTGGCGGATCAAATTGTTTTTCCTCTTTTTATTTATTACGATGACTATGAAACAGGCAATCCATTGGGATCTCGTGCCGGAATCCATAAATTGGGTGGGGTTTATACTTATCTAGCGTGTATTCCACCCTCTTATTCATCTCATTTAAACAATATATTTTTGGGTTGTTTGTTTCATTCAGAAGACCGTAAAAGTTTTGGCAACACCGCAACTTTTAAAATTTTAATTGATGAGTTACTATTTTTAGAAAAGAATGGCATTAATGTGACTGTTAATAATCAAACAAAAAAAATTTATTTTGCAATGACGCTTATGTTGGGGGATAATTTGGGTTTAAATGGAATATTAGGATTTGGGGAATGTTTTAATTCAAATTTTTACTGCAGATTATGTAAATGCTCTAAACACGATGCTCAAAAATTGTGTACTGAGGATGAAAGTAAATTACGAACAACAGAAAATTATTCTAGTGATCTAGAGGTAAACAATTTTGCTGCGAGTGGAATCAAAGAGGAATGTATCTTTCATTGTTTAACTTCCTTTCATGTAACAAAAAATTTATCGGTAGACTTAATGCATGATCTTTTTGAAGGGATATGCCATTATGATTTTGTCTTAATATTAAAGAATTTAATACATGAGAAAAAACTTTTAACTTTAGACTCTTTCAATTTTAAGCTCAGGACTATTCAACTAGATTATAACGATTCTGATAACAGACCTCTTCAGTTGCAACAGGACTTTTATAAAAAAAAGAAATTGAATATGTCGGCCTCCGAAATGCTCTGTTTTACCCGTATTTTTAATTTTTTGGTTTGTGATTCTGTTTCTGCAGAAGATGAATATTGGCGTCTTTATTTACACCTACGCACTATAGTGGACATCTGCTTGCAAAGTAACATAACAACTCAAGATTTAAATTTACTTTCTTTCCACATATCTGAACATAATGCTTTATATTTGTACTTATCTCGCGAAACTCTAAAGCCTAAATTTCACTTTCTGACACATTATCCCATGATAATGAGAAAAATAGGACCTATCATTAATATTTGGTCTATGAGATTCGAGTCAAAACACCGAGAGGCAAAAATGACTGCCAATGTAGTTTGCAATAGAAAGAACTTAACTTATTCTCTGGCTCTAAAGCATCAGTTAAAAGTGTGTTTTCGTTTAATGTCAGGTAAAGGATTTCAGGATTGTTTTTTATATAATGCAACGAATTTAATTCCTAATGTGAATCAATTTTTAAATTTCGTTGGTCCAGTTGCTGAGACTTTAACAAGTGAAGAATGGTTTCATTGTAAGTGGATACAAGTTAATGGTACAAAATACTATTCAAATACAAAATTGTTAGTAGACTATATAAATTTAATCCCAATATTTGGTAATTTGCTTTTTATATTGATCAACTCAAACAAAATATATTTTTTGTTAAATATCTATGAAACAATTGGCTACTGTGAACACATTTATGCATATAAAGTAACCAGTGAAAATCCAACTAAATGTTTTATTAGTTACGATCAGCTTCCGAACATTAAACCATGTTTATATAACAATTTTTCGGATGGAAGACAACTCATTATTTTCAAAAGTTAAGATTTAAAAATAATGCTGATGGAGTTTGAAAGGAAATGTAGTGTTTTTTTTTTGTTAAATTTCATTGTAGTGTGTATTTCTTCATGTAGGTATAAGGATGTTTGTATGTTAAACCTTATTTTTAAATAAACATTTTTTTAAAGAATCATTTGTATTCATCTCAATTATCATTAGTTAGGTTTACTAATAAATGAAGTGGCTACAACTGACTTTATAAGTGAGCACCTTTAAGTAATGCCAAATAGTATTTTTGTTGCTATTTATTCGGTTCTAGAAACTAACAGGTTTTAGTTACAACAACAAATTTACGTCAGTAGTGATAACTAGAACAGAACATTGCAAGAGCTTAAAGTAAGTAAACAATTTGTATTACTTGAGGGAAGTAAAAAATCAGTTGTGCCTATTTTAACTATGAGTTTTAGTTGCTGCAGCTAAAATTTAGTTACAACGACACAGTCATTTTTAAGAGTGTGCGTCAGGGTGTACGTTCACGTTTAATATAACAAATAATAAGTAGATTTGTTTTGTATTCGCTGTTATTTGTCTATCTATTTACTTTGTCATAATAAAATGTGATAAGTTATAATATCTCCATTTTTTTAAATTATAAATTTTTACGGTTGGCGATAAAAGTCGCAAATTGCATAAAAATGGCGCTCTTGATTTTTTCGTACGACTAGTGTTTTTCCAGAACAGAACCGTTACAAATTTTTCTTATTCAGAATGAGATAAAGCTTTCTTTCGCACTTATTTGTTAACTTTGCATCATTTTACAGAAGAAAGTAATTTTTTTGGAATAACTATTATTTTGTAGTAACTGTAATAATTGTTATTAGTTAACAGTTAGGTGCAGTGGCCGGTGCCGGAAGTTTCCGGTGAGCCGGGAAAGAAATGTGGCCGGTGGCCGGCAGGTCTTTAGTAGAATAAATTATTGTAATTAACATAAAATCAAGATTGCAATTTCGCATTTATACTTTAGTTTTACAAACTTATGCCTTCTCTCCTCTTTGAATTATCGTTGTTAAGACTGGCAGAATAAATCAATGAACTTGTAACAAAAATAAAAATTGTCGGCTCAGATAACAAATTCTATGAAGAATTGTCGGAATTTTGGAACTTCATACGCATGCCGCGGCCGGTGCCCCAGCATTAACAGATCTGAAAACTGAAATCTTTGCTTATTGTTAAATAATTTTACGACTTTTACATGCTAGAAGAGACCTTATCATATGTAGGGCCATGAAGGGGATTATGTTTCCGATTTTTATTTTCAAAACATTACAGATTACTACTATTTATGAATTAGACACAGAAATAGAGGACACATTGCCAAAAGTTCGAACGAAAAAACCAAAACAATGTTTGATGAGCTTGCTTCAGATGATCTTGTCATCGGTGCAGAAAATTGGTACAGAGTCAACGTATATAACAGAATGTTTGATCAAATTATTACTGTTGAGGAGAGTATTCAGAAACAGGGCAATTTATATTTAGGGGTGGCTTCATTGGATCCAAAAATCTACAACCAAGAAATATCCTGCGATTTTGTAAGACTTTGCAATGTTTTAAAAAAGTTTAATGAAGACGTTGCTCCTGCAATTTTGATTTCGGAGTTAAAGGACTTTAAATCCAAGTGGGATGTTCTAAAACTTAATTTAGACGAATCACAAGAACAATACCGTCAAGAGGAAGAAAATGAAGAAGAAAGTCAGAATGACAAAAATGAAGAAACTGAAGTTCAGAAATGCTATAATAAAAAACGCTGTCGTAATTGCATAAGGTGTGTCAATTATGTATTGGAACATATAATTTATATGGTTCAGCATATAAAATATTAAGCTTAGCATACAAGTATGTACTAACCTTATCAGTGACACAAGTGGAATGTGATAGATCCTTTTCGAAACTTAAACTTATAAAAAATAGGTTACGATCTAGTCTGTCGCAGGATAATTTAGATAAGTTTATGATTATGGCAACAGAAAAAACGATTTTAATGAATATAAAAAGCAATGTAATTATTATTGACAAATTATCTTGTAAAAGTAACCTGCTGGCAAAATTAATAGCATTGTAATAATTTACTGTTATTATCATTATTTTATAATATATTATATTTAATCGTTTAATGATTTATTAATATTAAAACTATAAAAATAAAATTATGTACGCTGCATTTTATTATTGAATAATGATAACCCTCTTTGAGACAAACTTTATTTTTTTTAAATTTGTGTGGCTGGTGGTCGCTATTGCTTCCCGGTGTAGAAAATGTTCCCAATCCGGCACTGGCAGTGGCGTAATAAACACCCCGCACCGCGAAGGGCCCCGGGCCTTTTAGAGGCTCAGCAGAACGATCACGGGTTGTCAGAAATCAAAAAAGACAAATTGGAAAAGATATACAGGGTGTTTGTAAATCGCTTTACAGCCTGTAACTTTGTTATAAATAAAGATATCAAAATAAACTTTTTTTGTTTTAAATGGGAGAATGTATAGCACAAAATGCCGTATGGCAATATTAAACAAAGCGTACTGTTTTTGCACAACGGCATATAACTTTTGTTTTTGAACAGAACACCCTATATATTATTAGATATTTAGAATTAGCACTAAAAATACTTTATGGTGGTGCACGTAATCAAAATTTTAGAGTGCCTATGTTTTTAAATAAAAAAAAATACATTTTGTTGTTTGGTTTTTCAAAGACTAATTTTCACCTAAAAGAAAAGTATGGCATATCTTTGTAAAGCTGTTTTATTGTAAATTCCAACTATCTGATGCAACTCATACAGTTCCATTAAAAAAATTACGTTTTCAGTTGTTTTAATGAAGTTCGGTGTGGTAATTCGGCTATGGTGGGTGCACTTTTAAAGGCAAGTGGCATTTGTTTTACCTTTCTTGAGCATTTGTTAGTGATTTTACATATGTCATGGCCTACTTTAACAAAATGTATTTTTTTTTATTTAAAAAGGTATGCAAATTACTGAAATAATAAACAAAAACGACTTAGCCCCCCCCCCCCCCCAGTTTATGACACCTCTGATTTAATAGTTATTTATGTACTAAGTGAGTAAAGTGATTCTTTATCAAACGAGTCTGAGATTATGAGCCGAGCGAGCGGGGCGAGTAACAAGCGAGGTTTAAATACCTTCGCTTCCTGGATTTGAATTCAGTGTTCTATTCACTCTGAATATGCAAGCTGCAATGTCTTGCGAAACGTTAGTTTGTATGGGTTCACAAAAAGCTAACAGGCATAAGCCGATTAAGTATTATTGTTTTGGCAAAACAAAATACATTAAGATCAAATCCTTGTCCGCCCCAGGGTTTAAATAAACTAAGCACACGGCCCTGTTTAGGCAGGCAGGGCCTACGAACAAATATTGCTCAGACTTCTAGAGCAAATGTTTGTAAAGGCAGACAAGCTACAGGTCTGTCCTTACCTGATTATGCTGGGTGTAGTTCCCAAATGACGACGCGGTCTAAGCCGAAAGTAAATTGTAATATTAACAGTTCGAGAAACCGCGAAAGCCCCAAAGAAAGTATTAAATTATACACCCACTTAAATTAATTTTAGGTTTATTGAACATTAATTGTTATGAGCGTAGGTACACCCAATGAGAAATAATTTAACTTACCACAAGATTTCTATTTAAATTTAGCATCGTAACTAAATAATTATTTTTATATTTTATAAAAAAGATTTAAATGAATCGCTGCAGATTTGCCGCGAATTAATGTTTAAATTTGCCGTTGTTTTACACTTGATCACATCACACGGTGGCTCTTAAACTGTACGCTGTAGCATACCATTCTCTATCATAATAAACCTTCAACAATCTTTTTCATCTTTACAAAAAGCGGAATCGAGCTATATGTGCGATCGATAATATTGAACATTATTTAAATTTTTTTTCGTCTTTGAATGGTAGATACCTTTTCCTTATGCATTTTCAATTAAAATTCAGTCGTACTCTATATGAAAATATTTATTGATCAGGGAATTCCAAAATTCTAAAACGTGAAATTATTAAGTAAATATATATGTGCTAGTTGAACCCGTGGGCTACGCCTCACGCTGCTTTTGGTAACTGCTTTCGCCGTTTGGGCTGCACAATTTCAACATTGGTTTGGTTTGGTAATGCGAGGTGATGAGAGGTAGCAGCGCGTAAACATTTGGCTTCTAGTAGTGGGGAGCTCGACGACGTCGCATAAATTTGAGACCTTTCCGGATTTAGTATATAGATTACGCTGTCTATGGATTATATACAATACCAAAAACAGCGCAAGCAACGCGACTGTGGTTCAAGAACGAGGAGAGAAGAATTAATTAGAAAGTGTTCAAGTGCGTATTGAATGAAGTGAAGGAATCGATTCATTCTAACGTAATGAAAAACCGAATTACAAGAAGCAGTAAGTTTGTCGGTTATGGTTTCTAGTATTACTGTAATAGTTTAAAAAAAATCAATTTTTAATTAAAGTTGTGAAGTATCTAATAAAAAATGTTATTGTTGATTTGCAAAAGAGTTAAGATTTCGATTGCATAAGTCCACATTATTTCTTACAATAGTTTTCTAGATAGATATTTAATTTGAATTTTGCGGGCTATAGCCGGTTGGCGAAAAATTCCCCTACGGCTCTTTTGAGAGGTGCCGTGTCATACCAAAGTCAATGCGCATGCCCTTTTACCTCTTTTGGATAATACCATTTTGTCACATGTGAGTATAAAGAGTTTTCTAGCTTATTTTTACCTTTAATTAGATTAATTACTAAAGCAAATGTGTATTGTATGCATTACTACTAAACATTTTATTTACAAGACGTTTTTGATTTAAATTAGATCGGTATTGCAGTGTTGAAAGTTTCGTTAAATTTGTTCGTTTTCGGTGCATTCGCGCCATGTTGCAACAGATTTGGTAGAAATTTGGTGTTTTTTCTGCTAATTACTCATACCGGCGAGCTAAAAAACGTATTATTTTACGTTTATTGTTGGTATTAACGAGGGTGAGTTGCAAGCAAAATGTCAGGTTGTCTTATTAAAAACGATATTTTCTGATGGTTTGAAACCACATGTTCAACGACCCGCCGCGTGGACACACGGTTTTGTTGGGGGTTACCTTGATGCTTGCAAGTTGTTTTTAAAGATTTTGGAGTAATATTCTTCTTTTTCAGCTTATAAGTTCAATAAAAACTTAAGCAATGGCTGACATTGAGGACACCCATTTTGAAACTGGAGATTCTGGTGCTTCTGCCACTTTCCCTATGCAATGTTCAGCTCTACGTAAAAATGGTTTTGTTATGCTTAAGTCTAGGCCTTGTAAGATTGTTGAGATGTCCACTTCCAAAACTGGAAAGCACGGACATGCCAAAGTACATCTCGTAGGAATCGATATATTTTCGGGTATGTTCAGTTATTAATTTTAGCTTTTTGTGTGTAATGTTACGATCATGTAATTATGCTATTGGGTGTATGAAAAGTTGTGTTATGATTAAGGTTTGTAGTGTTTCCTGATTAAAATAGTAAAGTAAAATTATAACGGCTTATAATTATTTTAAAGTAAATTTATTAAAACATCTTGTATAAATCATACAGTGTGTTTGCATCAAAGTATGAGAAATGTTTGTTAATTAGAAATTTAAAAAAAGTAGCAATAGATTTGTTGCAGTAAGCATTGCATTGATCCACCCACATGTGAGGTTAGGTTATGGGCTGGACATGTTGATTATAATATTAGTAATGCAAACGGTGGCTGCAGTAACAATTTGATACATATCCTATGGCTGTTGTAAAATGTGCTATAAATCTAAATGTGACAAGCGTGATTTTTAGATTATTTTTCATTTATGGTTACATTAAGTCTTATTAATAATCAAAATATTATAATAACTTTATAGTCTAGTCGATGTAGCTGAAAATATATAATCCATGAGAAAAAAGGTTGAGCGCTTAATTAATAACAACGTAAGCTAGTCAACGCCGTCCACAAGCTGCAAAACAGTTTGGTCGTAACCCTTTGCGATGCAACATTGGGTCAACGTAACCGTATAAGTAAATAGAATGCTCGAGTTAATTTAAACTTATCTGTAACTTTTTTCTGTCTGTTAAATGGATAATTTTTTTCACGCTACAGGCAAGGTAAATAGACGATACATCCATATATATACATCCATATAGCTACAAAAGATGTAAATGGCCAATAACATTCGTTTACTTTTTGCCCTTGACCAAGGAACTTAATAGTGTCATTTACATTCCTAGGATAATAATTAAAGCAACAAGGTACAGATTCCAAGGCAACTTAGAATAATGGGGCTTTTAAAAAATAATTCCGATGACAGCAGTCAAAATGAACTTTTAAAAATGGGATTAAATTTCTACCTGCAGCGTAAAAAATTTAATAAGTAACACGGAATGTATCGACTATTAATATTCTCGGCAGGCCACAAGCCTCGGCTCGTATTTACCTACCTCGAATGTTGTTACGTCTTTATATTCCTTGTTACTTAAATAACTATTACCTAACAGCTCAACTAAAGTTTCAAGGTTGGTTAAATAATTTTTTCTCTTAATAGATAAAGAATATAAATCTTGTACAAAAGCTATTAAACTGTTTATTATAAACTACTACATTTATAAATTTGAATTTATTATTTTTATAATATAGTAAATGAAGAATACATAGTAAATGAACAATACTTTAAGGAGATTTTTGTAAAAAGAAATATAATTAAATTAAATTAAAGTTTAATTATGCTAAAAATTTTAGTTTTAATATTTTACTTTAAAATTGTTTATTTTAGTTCATTTTCTCCGCTATTAAGTCTTTTTGTTTAAAAATTGTTGCAGTCTAAGAAGTATATAATAGTGGATAATGTAATGTTACCTCTGTTTTATGTAAATTGCATGGAAATGATATATTTTCCACATTTGCAATAAGAATCTGTCAACGTATTGTAAGAGCTGCTTCGGGAATAGCAGTGCAACTATTTTGGCTGTTTTAAACCTGCCAGCTAAACTATACAATTAATGTTTTTGGAATGTGATTTGCACACAAATCCACAGCATGTTCTCCCCATTTTTTTAACGGCAATCTAGTGCTATAATTAATAAATATATTTTAACTGTAGGTATATTGCGTATATCACAGACGGACGGGACAGCCCGATGTACACCCTGCACACCCAGAGACAACAGTACCCCATGCCTATTCCACACGAACCAACTTGGTCTGCCACTTTAATGAAAGGCTTAAAAACGGTGTAGGAGACTAGTCTGATATAAAAAATGCGAAATTTAGATAAGATCCGCTGAATACATGCACACAGCTCTGGAGTAGATTTGGTACCCATGCCCGTGCTTTAGAATAATGCAAATACAATTTTTATGATTGTAAAATAAACATTTTTTCATACAGTACTTACTATTGTGGATTGTCATTATACTTAATAAAAACAGTTAAAATTCAAAATGTACTGGGAAAAATTAAGCAAAATTGTTTCTTGGGCCGCTATCTACGAGCTTTCTCTATACAGCGTGATACAGGAGTTCTGTAGAATCTAAACGGTTCAATGTCGATGTAGAAACATTCGCTGTGTTGTTCACTGTGTGCTGTTGCTTTTGCGACTACGCGTCCCTCATCATAATAGTTCGTCCTATGCTTACTTTACACATCTTTTTACGAAAGCGTTAAAATATAACGAAATTAATTTGTTAAATACATTGATTGCTTCATCATATTTAACAAATGAATTTTGTTTGATTTTCTCGTTATAATCCTATTTTAACGTTTTCTTTAAAAGATGTGTAAAATAGGCATAGGACGAACTATTATGATGAGAATTCACAGCCCACCTGTTGAAAATGTAATACAGAAAAACAAAAAAAGTGGTGGTAATAGATTGTTAGTTTGATTTAAATAATATTGAATATGGGTTGGGCTCTACTGCATATTTTATCACGATGTTAACTTACCTTAACTCAAGACTTCTTTTTTTTAAATTAATATTTATGCCTATCACAAGGATGCAAAAATGAAAATTTAGTTTGTTGGTAGTATAAGTGACATCTTACAATTGACTGTATTTTATGACCTTCTATGACCTCGAGTGAGATCAGGGAACTAACACAAGGCCATTAACAAGTTGCTATTTGCATATTTTTTCTTTTAAATTAAAAAGAAGTCCTGTTCACCCTTACAAAGAGCAGCTTTTTTAATTTATTAATTTTTTTGCTGTTACATATTTAGCAATTTTACATTAATATTGCATTTTTGATTTTTATATGCTACTGTAGAATTACTATAAAGAAAACTAAATAATACAAATTAGGAAATTCCACAGTAATTGCAGAGAAATACAACCGTTTTTCACTGTAACTATAAAATATTAAGGAATGAAGCAAAACAACGGGTTTTTAGAATTACTTTATTAATAAAAATATTTACGTAAAAATTTGCATGTGAAAACTAATATAATTGTAAACTGGTTGCCATGTAACTTCACAAGTTGATTTTTAGTTAAATAGTAAAGCCGATTAGAGATAATTTATCAGTATTTTAGAAAAGAATTTTATCACTTAATTAATGATTGCTAAATTTTCTTTGATAATTATTGCACTAACATTTTATTTTAAGTTAGGAAATATTAAGGTTTTTAATTTAAAAGTTGTTTACGTGTTAGTATTTTTAATATTAAATATCACTGGTGTATCATAAACTAATGTGTGGTTATTATTAAAGATTTTAGCCTATTAAAGTTGATGATCCCATGTAAATGGAATTTACTAAAATTAAAAATTTGATAACCTTGAATAATTTTCAAGTTGTGTGATTTGTCGTTTTACAGATTTAGAAAGAAAATGAACAATTGCAAGAGAAATATTAAGTGTAGAACCTTTGCATTTTTGAACTGTCTGTGAACTTCTTTAGAATTTTATAATTTCTTGGTGGTGCAGAATTCATTTAAATTGTTTAAGTAGATCTTCAGCAGTGCATAAGTAGAGTGTAAGGGATACATCTGAAATAGAAATTAATATTCTGTTGATTCAGGAATATTGCCATAAGGACCCCGAACTCGAGTTTTTAAACAAAAATTTATTATTTTTAAGTTGTTTTATATGCTGTTAGGGAATTTTCTGTTACTGTAAATCTTTTAATTGATTAATGTCAATGCTGCATTTTAAACTTTAAAGGCGACATGTACCGATGAATTACGATAGCAAAGTCACTTTGGAAATTTGCAACTAAATAGCTAGGATTATTTGCATGATTTAAATAGTTTGATCTAAATCATGATGTAAATGTTTCTTATCGTAATCGACTATTTTTACAATAAAATATGCATTTTTAATTCAAGCTTCTTGCTTTTTTAAGATTTGTATTTTGCAATTTATTTTCCATACAGCATGTTAGTTATTAATTTTTATCTACGACTGCTTGGATAAGCACTTATTATGTCATTCATTTGCCTTAGGTCATGAAGTTCATTATCTCACTAGTGAGATAATGGATTTATTACCTGACTCATTTTATTTACACAAACAAAACTGAATCTTTGTTTATAAGAAAACTGGCTGGTTGCCATAGTATTCAAACAAATCAAATATATCTGCTCCTTTGATTTTAAAACAAAAGTATTTTAAAAGTGAGTTGACATCTGCAAATTAATTAATGGGAAACGACAAATATTATTTTAAGCAAACAAAACTCGATTTTTAATAATTTTAAGCAGTCGTAGATAAAATTTTGTGTTACACTTGGGATAATGCATTATTATGGGCATTATGGCACTCGTTTGATTACACTAGTAACATAAATAACTATTATAGAACAGTTTTTTAAATATAACAATTTAACCTAAATACAAGATGTTATTGAAATACGTGCAGATATTTTAACCTCTAAGAAATCTCATCAAATTAAACCACTTTTCTATTTATTATTTTTCCAAATACATATTTTTAGCATTTTCTCCTCCTTGAATTTGACGAGCCGTTCAGTTAGTAGATTGAAGTTTAATATGAAAAGACAAAAAGGGATTATGCAAACACTGTATAGTTTTTTGTCATGCACGAAGGTTTACTTACAATTGTCAGTTTTTTAATTGACATGATAAAAAAACTTACCTTTGTTTTGTAACAAGGGATCAAAATGTAATCTATTATTTTCCAGGCAAGCACAGGCTCTTCGTAACATAGTACGCACAGTCTAGAAAAAAACTATCGGATTTTCACGAATAATTTCTGCGGAATTAAGCATTTTCTACACATGCTCTTAGTTCTTCAAGGCTATGTAGAGGGGTGGCATATACCAACTGTTTCATACACCCCAAAAACATAAAATCGCAAGAATTTAAATGCAGTGATCGCGCGGGCCATAACATCGGCCCATTTTGACCAATCTGTTTGCCTGAAAAATTATTATCTGGCCACACCCGTACTTGACGAGAATAATGAGCTGGAGGATGTAAGATTCTCATTTTTCATATACGGGGGGCCCAAGAGTTCTTAAAATATCTCTGTATGTTACATGGGAGTCCATGCATATGCACATGCTAAGCAGTTTTGCTCTCATAAGTGTAGGGTTAAATAAACATTGTCTTAATTTTATTTTAAATATTTTTGTTTTTTCAGGTAAAAAATATGAAGATATATGTCCATCCACACATAATATGGATGTTCCTCATGTTAAACGTGAGGATTACCAGTTGACAGATATTTCCGATGATGGTTACCTATGTTTGATGGCCGACAATGGTGACCTTCGTGAGGATCTTAAGATTCCAGAGGGTGAAGTAGGAGCCCAACTGCGTACTGACTATGATGCTGGGAAAGACATACTTTGCACCGTGCTCAAGTCCTGTGGGGAGGAAGTAAGACGCTTGTTTCTTATTGGTTTTGCCTAAAAACTAGTTCAGCCAAATAATGCATCACAATTTTGACTTGTGTATTAATAAAATAAGTTGAACTTTTAAGGCATTGAGAATGTTTTTAAAAATTTTGTTATTTATGTCAAAGAAGACAACATTAAGGGCCGGTCTTTCAATGTCCAATTGAAGTTCCCGTTTGTGATGGGAAAACGCTGGGAATTTATTTTATAGGAAAAATACACTTTTTCTGCTTCTCGTTTTTACTATTTAACTGTCTCGCATTTACAGTTTTACACAAAGTTTAGTTTGCTGCTCTGGCATCAAATTTAAATTTGAGAATAATTGGGATCTTTCAGTAAGTTCCATCCAGGAAAAAATGCTATTTGGGAGTTTTCCCTTATGGGAATTTTCTCAGCTGCTCGTCACTAGTTTCTGTTAAGCCAACCAACTAATAATCTTCCAGTTCACCCATTTTTCTCTCTTCCAGTATCCAGTTAGGTGTTTAGCAGCAGTTATTGGTAGTGCTATTCTGGAGGTTTTATCCCACACTAATTTTATTTGGTGGATGACATAACTGCTACTTCAATTGAACACTGAAAGACCATACCTAAGCAGAATCAGGTTAAAATAATAACTTGTGGATAAAATGAATATTAATACGAAAGTTGTCAATTACCCACCCATACTGGATACAAAAGAAAATTTGTCTTTTTAATTAATGTTTTCTATATTTCAGGTTGTGATTGCCGTGAAGACAAATACTGCTCTGGATAAATAATTCTGGCTAAGCATGTGGAGGAACGAGCCGTTATAGTTAATAATCTAACCTCCACTCAGCCCTGTTACATGCTATATTACTTGCAGGACCAGTTCAACTAAGCTTTTCCAGCGGACATACATAAATTATAATGGAAATTCGAACATATACTTTGTTTGAGTATCTAAAAATCCTTCAAATAAACTAAATTTGTTTTAATCGACTGAGATTACATAACTCTATCCTTGTCCAGTGTAATAAACTATCAACCACTTCATATGGGGGTACTTTCATACATTCTTACTTACGTAACAAATCGATCTTTTTTACTGTATAATCTTTTACCATATAGGAGGTAGATAGTTTGATGTTAATCATAATTTGACAGATCTTAACTTGTTGACTTTTCGTTTTCATTTTTTTTTTGGGTAAATCACTAGCGTCGTAAGGTTGTTTGCTATTGTTTAATATTAGTTTTTATATCATGAAAGAAAATAGATTTTGCAATAATTTCTTTTTGGAATAAATTATAGTGAAAATATAAATTAACAACTCAATGACTTTTCATTGTTGGTGCCTTTTCTAACATTTGTTTGAGCATTTGCACTTCTACCACATACTATTGAAATTTCAAGATAACTGCGGATTAACGCTCGGTAATATGCTTTATAATAATGAAGTGTGGTACTAGTGTAGTCTTAAGAAATGGTTAAAATTATGTTCTGCTTATTACATTTATTACTTGACTGATCTTAATTTATATAATATACAAATTTAAAACATGCATCGTAACTTGATCATGGTGTTGCCATTAACCTTTCATTATTACATCCAAGAACTGATTTACAACCTCTATCATATAGTTGTCCTATCGTAATCTTTGTAGTAGTTAAAACATTTTTCTAACAAGTAGCTACACTAGCAAGTGGTAGCAGTTTGCAAACTATCCACCTAGTAATTTGAATTGGAATGATACTAAATAGACTATTTGCTGTTGGTATTGTTTAATAAATTATATCGTTCATACCATTGCTTTAACCTAATCTTATTAAACTACGCTAACATTTGACATGTTTATTGCATGCATGCTCCAGTTCCCGCAAAACAAATTCCATGATGACCATGGAAAATGAAATGAACAAAATTATATTTTGTTTGTTTACAACTAGTTACTCTATATTAGTGGTGTAAACTTTCCGGAAAAATTTGGAAAATTTTCCAGAAGAAATCGTGAAAAAATTGGCAAGGTTTGTCTCGCATAACGGGCGAATTTGTGCCATGCGCATTTTTTTGTAAATATGTATTTAACCTACGTTCAATATTTTTTTCCTCTTTGAATTATGTTTGCTACATTTGCATGTAGTTTAAATATCGCAATTAACCCTATTTTAAATAATTATGGCAGCAAATATATTAAGAAACGCCTCTAAAATGTCATTTCAGTAACTGTCATGTGCACTAGGTTGTGATCTTAATTGATAATTTTATATAGTATGATAAAATAAACCTGTTTAGCAAACATACAATTGAAACTTAATTTTTTTTTAATAAAGCTTCCGTAATTGCTGTGGGGTACCAAATTCATCAGAGTTGCTTGAAAAACTAATTTTTTTTTTTCATGATTTTATCAAAGAGTTTGCACGTAATGTATTTGGCACTTCACAATTTTTTAGTTGTCATTTCAACTGCAGGTCTTCCACCAAGGTCACTAATAGTTATTTAAGTATCAAGGAATGTAAGGACGTAATAACATCCGAGGTAGGCGAATACGAGCTGAGGCGGAGCCGAAGCTTGTCGCCTGCCGAGGATGTTATTAGTCGATACATTCAGTGTTACTTATTAAATTTTTCACGCTACCGGCAATGTAAGTAGGCCTACAGGTAGAAATTTAATCATTTTTAAAAGTTCGTTTTGACAGCTGTCATCGGAATTATTTTTTAAAAGCCCCATTATTCTAAGTTGTCTGTGCTTGTTACCATATCAACCAACAGTCAACATTATTTTCCTAGGGATGTAAGTGACACTATTAAGTTCCGTCGTCAAGAGTAACTAGTACACGAATGTTATCAGCCATTTACGATCCCTGTAGCTATGGATGTAAGGCCTACTTACATTGCCGGTAGCGTGAAAAATCATTTTTGTCACTATTTTATTATTCTTATAGAGCCATACCCTATTCAGGGCGTAGGCATTTTATTATTGGGTCATTATGATGTATACATGATGTGGCGTAGATTAGGCCCAGTTGATGTTTATATTTTGTTTGCCCTGTGCAGTGCCCTGATACAGAGTGGCTAGGAAAACCCCGGCCACTTTTCTTGCGGCGGTCAAGAGGTGGCGCTTTAGTAAAGAAAAATTAAAATACCGGCAACAACGCAGAATCCAAGACGTTTTAGTTGTTTTGATTTAATATGGGGCGTATTTAATAACTAAAACGTCTTGGATTCTGCGTTGTTGCCAGTATTTTAATTTAATTTTTCTTTACTAAAGCGCCATCTCTTGACCGCCGCAAGAAAAGTGGCCGGGGTTTTCCTAGCCACTCTGTATAATGTTGGAGGTTTTTGTCACTATTTAGTCATAATTTTCTATTGTCTGAGTCACTATTATTTAATTTTTTAAGTCATTTTTTCACTACTTATATTTTTAAAATGGGTGGAAGCCATGCAATTGTATTCTTACTTGTGGTGGATTGATAATTGTATGTTATTGAATTACCTTGATTTATTGTAAACAATATTGAAGAAAAATTGTACATTTTCTCACGTTTTAACAAAAAATATTGTACATAGCATACACTGAAAGTGTCTTTACAGACACTTAGGCTTCCGGGACGAGCTGTAAAGTATTACTTTCAGTACTTGTTACGTAAATAGCTATTACCTGTTGCAAAGTATTTCCTCATTCTGGTAATGCTGGAATAATTAGCGAACATACCCTTACAAAAGAACTTTCGAATAGGTTCAGTATTGCACAAGTGGAAGTGACATGTGCCTTCTCCGATTACGAAAGGTAAGAGCATAGGTTTTCCTCTCCATTTTAAAATATATTTGTTTGCTGCTATTTTTTATGTGGAAGGGTGGCGAAATTCACTGTCAATTTGGTAATGCCTTTTTTCCTGTTTTAAAATGGGTTAATTGAAATAGTTATATGATGCTGGGAATTCAGGCTCACATATAACCTAAAAGATTCATTCAAGGTATTCAAATAGTAAGGTAGTTCCATTCACCTTTGTTTAAATTTCTCATTCCGGTAATGTGATGCATTACCGAAATAATTTTTTCCATTACCGATATGACAAAAATGCTAGTAATAGCTTTTAAATTAATATGTTAATCATATTTATTAACATTTTAACTTGTATTTGAACAATTACATATTATAAAGAATATAATAATTGTTTTCTTTTATAAATTGTATTGAATTTAATTCAGAGGTAATTGAAAGGACGTGCATCGTAGTCGTTTTTATTTTTAATATTCAGAAAAAATTAGATCAATTAAAATGAAAAAGCCCAAAAACAAATTCTTAATGGTTTTACATTACCCAAATGATATTTGCATTACTGAAATGACATTTCTCATTGCCGAAATAATGTTCACCATTACCGAAATGATAATTTTAAATTGCTTAAGTATAAGGGAAGTCATTAAAACTATGTTTCATTCGCTGCTGAGTATAAAGTTTTGCTAAGTAATTATAACAACCGAATGGTATGGGATAAATTTTAAAAATTTATTTTTATTCTAAGTTAACACCAATTTCGCCCATTATGTGAGACAAAACCTTAAAGGTTTTTTTTTTAATATCAAAAAGAGTGGTACACACTGTATTAAATCAAGTAAACCAAATATGTATACAGGGTTTCCAAGATAAGAAGTGGATGCATGGAGATCTCGTAAACGGTAAGAGATAGATTCGGTTAAACTAGAAGAATTATTCAGCATCTTAAGTACTACTATGATCCACATTCAAATCCTAGAATGTTTGCTTAATTTTCATTACAGACTGAAAAAATCTAAAATTTTCAGTTTTCGTTTTTTGTGTACAATTCAGTTATTATCAAAGATAGACTTTTATACAGACTTAGTATATAAAATTAAAATTTTTATACGTCTTTAAATTTTCAAGATATTGACATTAACTTCGCTTTTTTAAATATGCGTCAAAGGCGGTCACGTTATTATTGGATAGGTAAAGTTCTTTTTTTCACTACTAGTAATATGGCGTAGCATTTTGACACATAATAGAATGCTGTGAAATTCAATTTCTCTACCCTTGCTCGCTGACAGGTAACTCATTTTTCACTATTAACCACTGGTAAATAATGAACAAATTTATATTTTTTGATAATCCTGTGACAGTTTTAAAGAGAACGTTTTTATAGCACAATTTAATATAATGGAGAGATTCTATTTAATGGTATTTTATGCATAAAATAGTTGTTTAAATAAATTAATTTAATTTTAAAAACTTTGGTGTATTTGATATACGTTTTTCGCGCCGTAATAAATGACAACTCTGTCAATTGATTCGCCTATAATACAACCACACAAAGTAAAAAAGAGAAAATTGTTAATAATTTCAGTATTTTAGATGAAACCAGTTCTTAAAAATAATGTTTTTGAATACCAATGATGATTTAACAATTTTCAAACAACTGTCATGCCAAAAAAACTGTCATTTGTTTTATAATTTGAAATAAACAGGGATTTAAGTTAAAATAGTAATTTTTCGACAATTATAAGGGTTTATATCACTAGTAGTGAAAAAAAAAGTATATACGCCTCGGTAGAAAAGTCTTGTAGCCCTCGGGCCTTACATCCCTCGGCGCTACGCGCCTCGGGATCTAACTTTAGCCCTCAGGCTATAATAGTAGACTTTTCTACCTTGGTGTATAATATACTATTTTCCACTGCTAGCATTAAACGATATCATTATTTACTTTGTTTTAGAGCCAAGAAGATGAATTTCTTTCCTAGTGGTTACTAATATTTCATTATTAACTACTGGTTAATAATGAAAACAATTGCTATCTAGTACTCACATTGCCTATTTAAAATTATAAACTTTCATGTAAAAATCTTTTGATTTTACTGGTAATAACTGTTCACAAACACTTTCTGCACCTTCCCTAATTTCAGGAGGAGTGCAGTTTTCACTCAAATCATCAAAATTGGACATTTTATAACAACTATTATAAAATACATATTTTACATAAATGTCTATTGAAATTAACTATTCTCTTGTTTTCAAGCAAGGCTACTTTATTTTTGTGCATATTTGCATTTGTAATTTTATTTTTTATTAATGTAAAATCAATTAATTATAAAAGGAATAAGGGTGCTAGTAGTGGAAAAAATAATACAGAAACCACGGTAGAGAAGGCTTATCAGCCTCGCAACTTATTTATTAATTCTGCTCAGCTGAGAAAAATGTCTTCTCTACCTTGGTCTATAATAATTATACTATTTCCTCTTTTCGCTGATATATGGTTTAATGGGTTTATTTTCATAAATAACGGTGTTTTAAGCAAGAAACCTTTTTTTTCCACTACTAGCATTAAACGATATCATTATTTACTTTTTTTTTAGAGCCAAGAAGATGAATTTCTTTCCTAGTGGTTAATAATATTTCATTTTTAACTACTGGTTAATAATGAAAACAATTGCTATCTAGTACTCACATGCCTATTTAAAATTATAAACTTTCATGTATAAATCTTTTGATTTTAGTGGTAATAACTGTTCACCAACACTTTCTGCACCTTCCCTAATTTCAGGAGGAGTGCAGTTTTCACTCAAATCATCAAAATTGGACATTTTATAACCACTATTATAAAATATAGATTTTACATAAATGTCAATTGAAATTAACTATTCTCTTGTTTTCAAGCAAGGCTACTTTATTTTTGTGCATATTTGCATTTGTAATTTTATTTTTTATTAATGTAAAATCAATTAATTATAAAAGAAATAAGGGTGCTAGTAGTGGAAAAAATAATATATAAACCACGGTAGAGAAGACTTATCAGCCTCGCAACTTATTTCCCTCGATGCTTCGCATCTCGGGAATTAATTCTGCTCGGCTGAGAAAAATGTCTTCTCTACCTTGGTCTATAATATACTATTATTGTAGGCTCTGAAAAACAGTTTTCCTGAGTAGGCTTAAAATTAACAAAAAAAGGCTAGTTTCCATTGAGGTTTGATCAGTTTATTTTCTCAAATAATCAAGTTATAAGCGAGAAAATATTTGGTCGTGGTAGGCTGTAAAAAAAAAATAAAAACACCTTGATGTTTCAGGGAAAAAACTATTAAAAATGTATTAAAGACATGTTTGTATGTGTGAGTGGAGATTACGCTTTATAACTCCCGAAAGGATGGTCTGATTTCGATGAGCTTCGAACTGTCGAGACATTCAAAATCAAAAATTCACCGTCAAAATAAGCCTTTAAAAACATCCGAAACCGGAAGCATTTTTTCTAACTGCAAAATGGCGGCCGCTGCGGTTTTTTGAAAATTCAATTTAATTATTTTATTACCTGAAGTATTTAATTAAAATTACAATTTAGTTTACAAATCGTGTTCTTTTTACTATTTGATTGTAGAACTGGTGTGAATATTAACTAAATAACAAAAAAGTTTGTTCTATCCAGGATCGACCCAGGATTACAACCCGGGACTTGCACTCAGAAACCAGCACCCTTAGGTGCGTCGCTACTAAGCCATTTGAAAGTGTTGTTACTATGGGATTGAAAGAGCACGTCTTGAATTTATTAAAATTTTAGATTTTTGCTTAAATTTTAAATGTAAAAATTATTATTTTTTGACTAAACGGCACTAATAACAGCTAATAATATAGTTTCAATTCTTTCATAGCCAAAGTATGCTCGGGACATAAAATCTGGAAAAATATAATTTCCCATGAACTTTTGCATATAGTTCAACTTTCTTGAAAAATTATAGGACCTATCACGATGTTTTTCAATGTTTTCTAAATTATTGCTGACGGATTTGTACCTAATACGGTCGTGTGCCTTAGAATTATTATTTCATTTATGAACTATTATAGAAATATTACAGAATTGGGTAAGATTTTTTTTTAAATTAATTGAGGCAATTAAAGGAAAATGGAATCAGCTGAGTTGACTCTTTAGGACTATCGGCGCGTGACACCCTTCATAGCAGGGTTCAGAGGGAATAGAGCTAATATTTATGATGCCTGATTCTGAATACATTTGACTGTACTCTTAAGTTCGGATTCTCTCTCGGTTGACTGAATTAGGTGCTGGTGCTGTCTTGGTTGGCTTGTAGTGAAAGCACAAACTGTACCTGCTGGCCTCCCAGAGAATATGTGGACTGCCCCTTGAGCCTCTGAGCTGGTGCTGGCTGTTGCCGAGTCGAGAAACTCGAGCAGTGAACTGATATTTCCATCCCGGGATATTGATTTTATACCCTTAATGCTTACCCTCTAGCTAGGTCATGTGAGAACCTTATAGTGGGGACGATTTGTGAAGTAGGTATACTTGAGCGTGGTTTGCTGTTGTGTCTTGTACTAGTGCCGACACCAGCGCATCAATTTGCAAACAAATAAATAAATAATCGCAGATTTTAAATAAAATGCTTGTTTATATTTAGATATTTATTTTTCGGTCTGGTACAAATTTATTAAAGACTGTAAATCCCACACATTTTTCAAAAATAAACTTTGCTCGTTCTTGTTGGATAATTTAGATAAATTTATTCTTCCGTAATTTAATTATTTCTGTTTCTCTAATATTGTTGTCAGGAAAGTGGTGCTTTGCAGGAAGAGGGGGTTTGTTGAAGTACGAGGCCAACTACTTCAAGCCCCAGTAAAGACACTTTCCTAATGTATTACGTATACTATTTTTTCTGCAATCACTTTAATTAACCAAAAAATTTAAGTCGTCAATTTATACTTTCGACTGACACTTATTACAATTGACAGTGATAAATTTAATCCAGTATGTTAGAGACCTGCAAGTAGTCACTTCCCTGCCGGTTGCAGAAAAAAATTTATCTCTTTTGTAAAGTTTGAGTAAAATATGTTACATGATGACTTTCCATGCACCATTTTGAGTCTTCTTCTTCTTCGTACAAAAAGGAAATAAAGATATTATTTTTAGTATTACTATTGAGTAAACAGCACAAATAACTAAATCGGCTATTTTGCTATTCGAATCAAACCTTTATTACGTTCAATAGGATAACCAATAGAACATCTGAACCACAATTTATCTTTGTCCAAGTTCCGCAAAAAAAACTAATGAAAGCGAATATAATTGAATTAATATACAACACTGTAAGAGTTATGAAATATATTGAAAAGGTAATTTGTAAATTATCCTGCACGATTTCTGTGCTTTGCAGTAATTCGCCATTTTTTAAACAGCTCTCTCCCAGATGGAATTTGATATACAATCAATTAGCTTGTGTTAATGTGTGGCATCTTGCACGACATCGTAATTCTTAGTATTTACACCATGCATTTTTGAACATCACAATATTTCAATATTTAACACATTAAAATGTTGAAAACATTACTCTAAAATAAAATGTTTATTTAGATATTTGCAATGATGCAACTTATAGTTGCCAAATCAATACTGCGATATTGTACAACTTTGGATGATTGGTTTTAATACTACCTAGCAATTTGTGGAATATGGGTTTTGTAGTGCAACTTCAAGGAGAATAAATTAAAAAATACTTTTTTAAGAGTTATTGTAAAAAATATGATATATCTTAAACTAATGTTCTAATACCTACTACTTTAGCAATAAAACAACATATATATTTTTAAATATTAAGTTGTTTAATCAAAGGTATATAATACTTTGAATCCAATAACTATGAAAGATATATTTCAGCACAATATTAATAGAAAGCATTTAAAAACAAAGACAATGCAATACATTTACTCCACCTATTTTGAAGGTGATACAGTTCAATACAAAACGAAGTAAAAACACATAACTTTTACTTTTAAAGATAAAAACAAAGAAACACTCCTTACTTACTTCTTCAAACTCAATGAACACTGTATTGCAATAAATATAATAGGTAATATAATATATAATACCCATGTCAACGCTTTCGTAACCTAATTGGCAGTTCCAAGACAGGAAATATTCGACATATCCGATTGCTGGCAGTGAAGATTCAAATCATTATGGTTGATTTTATGTACTCGATTTTGATGTCTGATCAAATATGAATCTCTAGCAAATGTGCGACCACATGCTGAACACTCAAAATTTTGACCTGCAGAATGTGAACGAATATGAATAGCAAACTGATGTTTTGATGTAAAATTTAAACTACAATAACTACATGACAATGGCTTTTCAGAAACATGTGACCAACGATGTGCTGCTACATAACTTTTAACAGCAAATCGCTTTTCGCACAAATCACAAGCATACGGTCGTTCTCCAGTGTGCATTCTTTTATGGGTATTAAGACTAGATTTCTGAGTGAACCTTTTCATGCAAAGATTACACTGAAATGGCCGTTCTCCTGTATGTGTTCTCATGTGCGCCTAAAAATTTTAAGTTTAGTCGTCTTAATACCGGGTGTCTCAGAAGTTACTGACCCATTTTAACTGCAAATATCTCCGAACTAAGAGGCGATAGAGAGATGCGGTTTTCACTGAACAATTTCTTTTTAAAAAAAGTTTTTTCGGTATAAATGTTTATTCAGTAAAGTCTTACATAGGGTGTTTTAAAAAAACGGTGTTTTTCAATTGCAAATATCGTCGATTTTTTTAATGGAACACCCTGTATATTTTGATACTATGTGAAAGGTGAACTCTTTCTCTTTCTGAAAATGTACAATTTGTTGCAGTTGAATTGAAAAATTAGTGAGTTATTTGGTTGTTAACGATAGGCTTTTATAGGTATAGGCATTTACGGATGTTAATGTTAAAGCATGCTTTGCAATTTTTATAATGTCAGTGAACTGACACAACGAACTGTCAAAGTAATTAATTCTGATTTGAATAATTCTAATATGCTGAGTATGAATCGATTGTTGATACTAAAAGGAGATTTCGTGCGGTATTTAGGAAAAATCCACCTTCAAAAAACAGCATAAAAAAGTGGCATTTCTGCAAAGTGGCTCTCTGGAAAACAAGAAATATCAAACACGTGATGCTGATGGTTTTTTAAATAGACTCCTGCGTATTCAGGAAACATTAGAAGAACACAATAATCGAATATCTATTAGCAAAATAGCAAGTACAACTGGATTTTCTAAATCCGAAGTTCAGAGATGTATGATGGTATTAAAATTAACTCCTTATACAATTCAAATGCACCAAAAAGAGAAAGAGATTTACAAAAAAGACTTGTTTTTTCGGAGACTTTACTAGATTTATACAGAGAAGTACCCAATGTTCTGCTTATAATGTCAGCTGAGGCTGCGTTCCATTTAAAGGGGCAATGTAATAAACATAATTGTCGAATATGGGGGGTCTGAAAATCCAAGAGTAATTGAGGAATACGAAAGGGATTCACCGAAGTTGAACGTTTGGTGTGGTGTTTCTAAAGAAAAAAAATATATGGACCGTACTTCTTTCAAGAACTGAGAATTACTGGTAATGTCTACACAGACATGTTAGAAAATTACTTATACCCACAATTGGAACAAAATGCCACCATAAACTCTGTTTACTTTCAGCAGGATGGTGCGCCGCCACCCTATTCACTTGTCACATTGTCCGAACATTTCAAGAAATTACCCCGGAAATGTTGCGAAAATCTTTTGACAATTTCTTGTTCAGGTTGCAAAAATGTATAGACGAAAATGGACAACACTTGGAACATCTTAAAGATTTTTATTAATGTAGCTAATTTAGAATGTTAATTTTTATTAAAATTAGGTATTCATCTTTCAATTTTGTCTTGTTATTTTCTACAAATAGGTAGTTATCGGATTTCTAATGACAAAACTTATTAAGGATCAACATGGATTAGAAATCTGTACCTAATGAACGACCATCCTTAAAAACCAAATAACTCACTCATTTTTAAATTCAACTGCAACAAATTGTACATTTTCGGAAAGAGGAAGAGTTCACCTTTCAGATAGTATCAAAATATACAGGGTGTTCCATTAAAAAAATTGACGATATTTGCAATTGAAAAAGACCTTTTTTTGAAAACACCCTATATAAGACTTTACTGAATAAACATTTGTACCGAAAAAACTTTTTTAAAAAGAAATTGTTCAGTGAAAACCGCATCTCTCTATCGCCTCTGAGTTCGGAGATATTTGCAATTAAAATGGGTCAGTAACTTCTGGGACACCCGGTATTTTAAAATAAAAGACTCACTTCTAAATATGGCTTACGACAAAATGCTGCCTCACACACTGTACACTGAAATGGCTTATTGTCCGAATGCACCTTCATATGTACGTAATAACTAGAAGCTGATGATAATACTCTGCCACATATTTTACAACTTTGTGGTTTGCTTCGAGAAATATGTTCTTTAAGTGACACCTACAACAGTTTATTTCATACAATTTTAATATGTTAACAACAAAAATAGGAATTAGCAATAAATTACACAGCAGATATGCAACCGTCTTTGATTGGTTTTGGCATAGTAACTACAAAATGTATCCTGTATTAAATTTACTATACCAAAAAAATAAATTTAATGAATTATACAGGGTCAGTTATTAGCGCGATATTGGGACAAAATAAGACAACAATTTTCCTAGGGGAGTTTTTATTTCATTTCATATTTATTTTTGTAAACAAATGTCTGTTGTCATGGTACGTTGCATGGAAACATCCCAAAGGCTGCTAAATATTGTAATTTCGCTCCGATTTATTAAAATTCTTTATTTATGAAATTAACTGTTTCTACTCCCGATCGTGGAAAAAATAGTATATACACCTCGGGAGAGGCCATTTTTCCCTTGATGTATTTGTAGCCCTCGGGCTTCAAATTACACCTCAGGAAAAATAAAATTTTCTCTCTCTCTTAGTGTATAATGTACTATTGTTGGGTTACTGTGCATAACCCAAAATAACTACCAATTATATTGGGTGTTTAGTTGCGCCCGTGCAGCAAATTAGTTTGTTATTTTAAATTAAACACCCTGTAAATTAATACATGTGTAAATTCTCCATTTATTTTTAGATATAAAAGTCTCAAGGAATTATGATCTTAAAATTAATGGTTTTAGAGTTATTTGTGAATACTTCAAAATTTTGACATATTTCAAAATTATTGTTTTAAATACCAAAAACCACTCCACAACCCCATGTATACAAAAAGACATGCACAGAAGAAAAACATACTGGCGAATATTTAGCTAATGAAATTTCTAAGCTAATTATAGACATTAGGCCTATCACAGTTTTGACATTGGTTACAGACAATGCAAGTGCAATGGAGAAAGCCAGATCACTAATACAAACAAGATATAAACATATAATATCTATGACTGCTTGGATCAGCACTTATTATGTCAGTCATTTGCGTTAGGTAATGAAGTTAATTATCACACTAATGTAAAATGAGTTATGTAATAAATTCATTGCGCAACTTATTTATCTACACAAACAAAACTGAAGCTTTGTTTATAAGAAAACTGGCTGGTTGCCATAGTATTGAACAAATCGAATCTATCTCGTTCCTTTGATTTTAAAACAATAGCTATTTATGTTACTAGTGGAGATAAAAAAAAGGCATTATTATAATATGCCTTTTTTTATCTCCACAAGTAACATAAATAGCTATTGTTTTAAAATACAAAATTTTACCTACAACTGCTCAAAATTTGTTAAAAATCGAATTTTTTTGCTTGAAATGACACTTCGCATTAATTTATTTGCACTTTTAAAATACTTTAGTTTTATAATCAAAGGAACGAGATCAGAAACGTAGAAAAACAATAGACTGAGTATGCTTGCTTAAATATGTGTACCCAAGTCGGCCATCCTACCAGTCTCCTACTCCACTCACAGCACATTGCTTCCACTTACAACAAGTGAAATGGTTCATATCTTTACTACATGTCAAATCTTAATTCTTTACCCAACTTTTCGTACGCACCTACAAGAAGTGTAAGAAATATATTGCATAATAATAGTTACATAACCATGTTTGACAATTTGCCATGGCGACTAGTTCGACTCTCGGCTAATTTTTGTTAGCAACCTGCTCAAGAAGGCAATCTTTTGAAACTTATTGCACCAAAAAAAAAACTCAACGAGACATAAGATGGCTGTTTTTACAGTACACTTTTTGGGAGCAGGGACTGTATGCATAATTGGTCTACTATTTCTAAGTTTGTGAACAAGTTCGATTCGATTTGTGCAATACTATGGCAACCAGCCAGTTTTTTTATAAACAAACTTCAGTTTTGTTTGTGTCAATAAAATGAGCTGGGTAATGCATTCATTACCCAACTCAATTTACACTAGTGCGATAATGAACTTCATTACCTAACGCAAATGAATGACATAACAAGTCCTTATCCAAGCAGTCATAGATAAAAGTATTTTAAAAGTGACTTGAAATCTGCAAATAAATTAATGCAAAATGTCAAATATTTCAAGCAAAAATACTCGATTTTTAACAAATTTTGAGCAGTCGTAGATGAAATTTTGTATGTCATCCGGGGGATAATGTATTATTATGGCACTCGTTTGATTACACGACTCTTGTGTTATAATAACGCCTTTATCCCACTAGTAATATAAATAACTATTATCATATAGATTAGCTCACATTATTAATTTATTGATTGGGGATATAATAAAACTTAATTCGCTTAAAAATATTGAAAGTTGTTGCAAAGAGATAGTAAAAGACTTGAAAATTCGCATTTCAATTTAGCAAAATCTAATAAAGTTCAAAAAAATGACAAAGGTAAACTAGTTTTCCTTAAAATTGACAAATGACACAATGGGGATACATTTTTAAATGCATAGAGCCTTAATTTCTCTAAACATGCATTGAAAATCTTAGTTGTTACCGAGACAAACAAAATCAACAAAAAATTATAACCCTTCTATATATATCTCATTTAAAAATAGCAGGTAATTCCCCAAATTTTCATCTACTGCTATTCTGCAATGCTTATCAAACGTGCCGTCAGTCGCTACAACTTATTAATACTTCTGTGCTGGTCTGAGCTGTGTCTGGTCTGTACAAAGGAGTACCGAGTTGGGGTTACTATCGTAATTACAACATATAATTTTTCTCTTGATAATTTTGTTTTAACTGCTATAATAAAGACCTTAGAAAACAATATCGCACTAATAACTCACCCAGTAGACCTATTTTAATTCAGTTAAAGATAAAGAAAAAAGCTATAGCAAAGCTGCTCGTCAATACGTACCTACAAAAAGCATAATGAAATTAAAACAGAATATCTTCATTATCAAAATTGACAAAGCTGAACAAACATGCATTTAGTTAATAATCTGCAGCTCTTACTGTAGAAATATCGCAAGTTTGTTCTTCGGGCAATACATCTGATGGAGTCGTATTTGCATATGATCCATAAAATTTTAATGGTTCAATTTTAATTTGGTGATGATCCAGTATATTAACAAATGGCAACATTATAAAACCACATACAGTCAAAATCTAATTAATAAAATATCCAAATTTACATTTTAAACAAGACTCCACTGAAGCACCATCTAACCTAGAATTGAAATGAAATTTGATAATTTTGTGTTACTAAAAGACATATTCAAAAATTCTATCTGCATTTATATTACACTAGTTCCAATAATTTGACTTATTTTGTAATGTTGATACACTTACTTTTATGTAAATTATTATATTACTAAGTAACTAAACATAAACATTTAAAACTGTCAACTTCAAGGTCGAATATTTTTAAAGTGTCTACCAATAACTCAACGGTAAAACGGTAGCTGACCAGTAAATATAGTGCTACTGCAGTCACTTCCATGAAATTTAGTAGAACCACAGATAAAGTTAACACTACAGATATACGACCCTTTATACAAAATGTCCGCTCATATTTGGAGACGAAATTAGCGTTAGTTTGGCTACAACGCGCCGGACCAATTTTAGGGCGCTGCTATCGCTATTTGTTTATTACTGTTGAAATGTGTTGGAAACTGTTTTATCGGGGATTTGAGTGCATCTGTCACATCATGAATATAATTTAAGTAGAATTGGCTTCAATATTAATTATTTACGAAAAATTGCGATTTGGCAATTAAACATGGCAGATGGCTGTCTAACTTTTGGTTTGAGTATGTGCTAAGTAATCTGCTCAATTACAGTCATCTGTGACTTAATTATAAATTGTCATTGTAGCGCCATCTTTTTACAGATTATTAATCATATAAAACAAGCTGCCGATAGCTCACATATTTACCGTATATCTGTAGTGTTAACCTTATCTGTGGTAGAACTTTGTATCAGTCAGTCAACGGCAATCAGGTGCAACGTCCAGGTTTTTATTTATTTTACAAGTAGTTTGTACATTTGCAGCGATATGGAAAAATCTTGCGAATCAACTTTTAAAACACAAATACTTGTTTTGTTGATATTTAATAAGGACAAGCTTAATTTTTGAAATAAAGAATTTTTTGGTCTTTTAATCTTCATGTTTGTTTTTAGATTTTCACTTGCCTACCCACATTTTAAACCCACGGAACGCCACTGCTAATTACGAACCCAGGGTATAAATTATAAAATTCAAAATGGCGGAATTATTTCACAACTTTATCCGATGTGCATGAAAATACGCATTCGAAGTATTTTGGTGTTGTTAATTACGAATCCAGGGTCTAAATTATAAAACTCAAGATGGCGGTTTTATTATTTCGGAAATATTTTATGCAGTTATCCGATTTGCATGAAAATTGGTATTAGAGGGTTTTGGGGCTGCTATTTACGCATCCACAATCTAAGTTATTACATTCAAGAACTATTTCATAAAGTTACACGAATTGCACTGTGATAGAACAAGATAATAATAGTTACATACATTTAGATTTAATATAGCTCGGCTATGCGTATTAACGTTTTTATAGCGCTTCCTACAACCAACTAGAACATGACCTAACCGTTTTTGCTTTCTGTTAAATCATAGGTACAATTAAAAATTCACATTCAGTGAGAACACGCTAAGAAGTTTCACTTAGAACTTACGTGGTCGGTACACATTTCTTTTTTTTTTTACTGCTACGTATTTGTACTTACTGTACTGTACTATAATGTTTTAAAGAATTTAAAACTATAGTTCATTTTTGGTGGTTTGAAAATGTAATGCTTTTTATTTGTAATAAGTATACAACTATACAATATGTTTATGTAATGCAACATAATATAAGTCATATTTTAAAATATATTTATAATTTTAACTAAAATCTTACTTAAATCGTATAATCTAAGTTAAATGCTACTTATAACCGATGCTATTGAGAATTAATACTAAAAAGTTATATAGGTATTATTAAATTTTCAATATCTATTCTGAATTACAAAATTCAAACTGGTTGGTAACTAACTAACAGCGAAAACTACATTTCTTATTACGCTAACAGTCGAGAGATTAATTGTACACTCTTCAATGTAAACCTAATCGGCTTTAAGCCATCGATCGATTGAGCTTTCTAAAGCTGTTACCCACCTGCAGAGAGACACTGTGTTAATTACACCATTAAAAATATACTGAAAGCTTAATATTTATGCAATAATTTTGTTTTTATCCATAATAATCATTAGGAGAAATATATAATTTGATATGAGTATTTTACCTTTTCTTATCTGTGTCAGATTCTGTAGAAAAATAAAAATGTTTTTGGTTGGGGTCGGAAGGTACAATTTCAAAAACATTTTTTTTGTCTTCTGCTGTTGATGGTAGAACTTTGTATCCATGAAGACAAGCGACGCCTAAAAATATATGATCGTCTATAATAAAAAATCTAATTGAGTCTTTAATTATCAGCATTTTTTTAATGAATATACATATTTAAGTAAAAAGTAAATGCATATGAGACTCGCACCCGGATAGCTACAGTGGAACCATTTTGACATTTCTGTATCAAGACCTGCTGTCTTTAGATTAAGGAGGATTTTGAACTCCGTCAGCTGCGTATTTTATATTGGTCATACATCCAAGGTGTGATCGGATGGATCGCTGCTTAACTTTGAATACCGTTTATGCGGCATTCGCGGCTTTCTGCTATGCTGACCGACGCCGACGTAGGCAATAAAATAGAAATAGATAAAAAGATTTCCAAAAAGAAATTTAATTGTTATGAAAGTAACCTTAAATGTAGACAAATAAAGAAAGAACCTAGCCAAAGTTCAAATTTATAAATATAGTTGAAAATTGTAGATGCCATGAAAATAGACATGCTAGTTTTAGCTGTCCAACGGATTTCACTGGTAGTTGATCAAAAATAAGTTTACAAAGTGTTTTTATGGCTTCAAAGATTGGCTTAAAATAACGTGAGAGTGCTTTTTATTGATGATAGCAATCTAGTTATTTAAAAATCTATATACAGGGTGGTTTAGTTATAAGTATATTACTAAAATTTTTTTGTTTGTTTTATAATTAGTGTTTTACGAAGTTGTATAGCTATTGTTGCTAAATAAATGATTATCTATCTATCTATCTTCAACACTTATTACGCCCCTATTTAATTTTGTAACGGCTCAAGATAGTGAAAAATGATGATAAATTCTTTTTAGTAACATTTCACATACCTTTCTGTCGGAATACTTCATTATACGTTTTGACCATTGCCTAGGCGCTGTGTCGTGATCGCAATTTTTTTATATTCAGCGATGGAAGACTTCTATACACATACATAACAAAATTTGACAGCCTACTGCAACTACAGCGGTAGGTTTGGAAATTTATCTGATTTCTCTTTACAATTAAAAATAAATGAAATAACAAAATGTTAGGGTTGTCAACAAAATATGAATAGCTACTAGCATGGCCACTGGATAATTATCGACTGCTGTTTCTATACGGCTTGCCGTATCAAGCATTTTCCAGCAAATTCTGCGTGCCTGCAGAGCCGCTACTAACCGGTGTATCAAAAATGTTATGTCTGCGGTTAAGTTAGTGATTATAGTTTGCGTGACTTGTATACCCTTAGATAACAATACGTTCGATAAAAATGCGACAAACAGCAACTTAATGTCTAAACCAATGATAATAGACATAGTGCATGTTGAACTTCTTTTTCTTTGCTAATCCAGCTCACGTAAAATGACAATTCAACAATCGGCACAATTTTTCACATATTTTGTAACACGATGGAGCGAATAGAGAAGTCAATCAATCAATCTATCTATCTTCTACAGAGGGTCTAACACTTATTACTGCCAAACGTTACCAAAAAACTTTTATTCACAACTTTTTTCTCTATCTTCATCCGTTTCAAAATTAAAGAGAGGCGTAATAAGTGTTTACATTAGATGCGAAACTGTCTCAACTTCACGCGACAACGCGCTCTTACATCTCAACACAGTTTATTTATTATTTTGAGCGAATGTTTGTGCAACTGTTACGTAGAGCGACGAAACAGTTACAAGTTATCATAAAAAAAAGGTTGGACGAAAACCAAGGCTTCAGCTAGTCTATATATTTTAATTCCTAAGTGTCTCACCATAACACAACGATGAACTATTTCATCTGGAGAAAATCTCTACATACTTTCTTGATTGTTTACAGAGAATGCTTATGTTGCAGTCACTACTATTGATAACATTTAGTTTTTCATGGTTTAGGTACGTTAATTCTGACAGAAAAAATAAACAGTAGTATTTTCTCAATTTCTTCTAGTGTAATTAAAAGAATTGAGGATGTTAAGATTGAAAAAGTATCGTTTGTTTATTAGAGGTAAGAAATAAAAGTATCTCTGGCCCGTGTTTGTCATTATTTCATGTTTTACCATTCTTCTGCAAGGTTGATCAATTTCATAACTAAAAGCTATTAACGGACCTCAACAACAACGACACGCACGCAAGCACTTAAAAAATTAAATTTTGAATTTTTTGCACGCACTTCCAAAAAGGTTTGCCACACTTAAGTTACATAATACCGCGGGACGCAATCGCTATTGACACAGCTAAATATTACTTTTTAAAAAGAAATTGCCAAAACAAATGTTAGGCGTAGCCCACGGGTTTCACCAGTTAATAATAATACAGGTACAGAGAAATTAAATGCATTTCAAAGCACACTATCGAGATTGGTAGGCTGTTTGAATTCTAAGCCTGCTAACATGAAGACGTTTTTCGCGTTTTTTTCAAAAATTTTGTAATATAAGGTGTTATATACTATAAAGATTTATTAAAGAAAATAGACGATCGCGTCATAGCGTTTACAGCATTGGACATTTTTTTGTATACAGAAAAGTTAGAGAAACATTTACCAAAAAGCACTTATTAACATTTTTTCTCTATCTCGATCCGGTTCAGAATTAAATAGAGACATTATAAGCGTTGGGTCACCCTGTATTATTTTAAATAATTATGTTTTGCTAAACCAGAAATACGTATCTTTCTCGAATTTAATTTAACATTTGAAAAAATGAAAAGAATGATTTAAAAACCTATTTACCGAATGCATTTTTGGCATTGACATCTTGGTAAAAATATAAACAAGCATCTTTGAGGACGCAGTATCTTCTGCTCCAAGATTTCCACTCGTTTCCTAGTTTGACTAAATATCCAAAACAGTCTGGTTTCGGTAAGGCGTTAGGTGCTAATATAAGATTTCTTCTGGTTCTTTCTAACCAGGTGTCTGCCATTTGCAGTTTTTCAGCTGCTTCAGTAAGTACTTCCAACCACCTAAAAGCTGCTTGTTCAGTATCTGCTGCGAGATGTAAAGTTGGAACACCAGTCCTTTGCAAATCTAAACGGAATGCACGGGCTGGACATCCCGAACTTGCATCACCAACCTTATAAATGTCATAATTTAAAAGCATCATAGCACCAACGGGTTGTTTATCCTAAAAAACATAAGTTATTGAGTTGTTTTAGTGTAGCTGTTGTTGGATACATATTTAAAAATTTGGGGTAGAATACAAGCTTACAAAATTATATTAACGAATTAACTGAGTTAGCAGCGAAAATTAAATACCTATTTCTGAAGTTTGAAACTTTTATGAAATACATCACATTAGACTTGACTAATGTATTTGCATCTATGCAAATACATTTTGTTAGTTACTGTTTCTAAAATAAAATTTAAAATATTCCGAACAGTTCTATATCTGAGAAACTTAGTGGAAAGAGTTTTGCTGTTTAGCCTTTAGAAGGTATTAGAAGATTAACGATAACGTAGGATACCTACAATGGTATTACTTACGGAGTCGGTTTTGTAATAGTACAGGCAGTTGTCTGCTTTAAGTGTAAACCACCGCCGAACCCATTTGGTGGATGGTGTACCACTAGCATATCCTCCCAATTTCCATAAATATCCACTATAAAGTGGTTCCCCTCCATGAACGTCAGCAGAAATCGGATTTAAAACTCCAGAAGTACGGGCGACCTAAATCGAAATACTTTGAGTTTGTTGTGGGATGAAATAAAATGAAAATCTTAAATTTCGTACATAAGTGCTGTAATATTTAGAATATAAGTATTAACTGTTGAGGTTTTAAATATTTTAATCTATATATACAGGGTGTGTATAAATTGGCGAAAGAACTACACGTGGCGATGTAGGTCATAAAATTCTGAGTCGAAAATCTTAATACCAAAATATTGTACCATGCTTCCTGGGTATGCACGGGATCTTCAAAGTTCAAAAATGAAGTCTCTTGTAGAAGGGATCTTACGTTCAATGATTATGCTGATTTGTACATGGTATTTGGTTTCTGTAATGAAAATGGCGACATGGCAGAACGTGAATATCGTGCACGTTATCCAAACCGGAGGCATCCAACAGCAAATGTTTTTCGAAGGCTGGACCAACGTCTTTGTAAAACTGGACCATTTGTTCCAAGGAATGTAAACGCTGGTCGACCAAGGCAAAGGCGCACGGTACAACTGGAAAAGCAAATTTTATATGCAGTACAAGAAGATCCCTCCGTCAGCATCCGGCAGTTAGCTGCAACATTAAATATTCCCAGCAATAAGACCGTTCATTTGGTTCTAAAACAAAACCTTCTTCATCCATATCATGTCACCAAAGTACAGCCCCTTTATGAAAATGATAACATAGCCCGATTGAATTTCTGCAACGCAATTTTAAATACAATTCGTGACAATGACGGCTTCTTGAGACGTATTCTTTGGAGCGATGAGTGCCTGTTTACTAGAGATGGCGTGTTTAATACACATAATATTCACCATTGGGCTGACGAAAACCCGCACGAATATCGAGAATATGGCCACAAGAGAAGATTTCCCATTCATGTTTGGCTTGCCATAATAAACCATAGGGTTGTTGGACCAATTTATTTGCCGAATCGTCTTAATGCCGATGAATACCTCAATGTTTTAGAACAAGTAATTGACGAGATGCCGTTGCAGATAAGACATGAAATGTTATACATGCATGATGGAGTTCCTGCTCACTTTGCTCGTAATGTAAGAGAGTGGTTGGACGAACACTTGCCGAACAGATGGATTGGTCGCGGCGGCCCCATCTTATGGCCCGCGAGATCCCCCGGTTTCAATTCATTAGACTTTTTTGTTTGGGGTTTCATTAAAGAAAAAGTTTATGCTACGCCTCCACCGAATTCTGACGAAGTTGGGAATAGAATTAATGCGGCTTTATTAGAAATCACTCCCCAAAAACTTGAACGAGTGATGCAAACTATACCACAAAGGTTACAACTGTGTTTGCAAACAGACGGTTTTCAGTTCGAACAATTACCTTAACTTTGTTCCAAGATTTACGGAGTATTGCGATGTAACGGACATCCTTAGTTACCGTGCATTATAACAAAACACCTGTGGTGTGTGGATCCAATGTTGTCAAAAGTACGTTCCTTTAAAGCGGTTCCTGAGGACAGAGGAATTGTCCAACATTTTGGTATTAAGATTTTCGACTCAGAATTTAATGACCAATATCGCAACGTGTAGTTCTTTCGCCAATTTATACATACCCTGTATACTAAATCCAGATCCTTTCCACCTGTCTCAACGTTTAGTGACGACAGACCCCCGCCAATAGAAGCAAGACCTTTATTCCTCTATTATATACAGCAAATATTCCTATGTACTGGTATGTATCAGATCAGTAGAGTTTCCGATGCAAATATAATAATTAGATTTACACTTTATGATCAGATAATTGAAACGCAAAGCGGTGACAGCTTTCATTAGCAAATATATTTTCGCGCGGACGCATATTGAGCCGGTCAGCAAAATTCGGTGACAAAAGACTCGAGAACACGTGCGCTTGTAATACGTACTTGTAAAACTATGTTACAGAAAGTCTTACAATATTATTGAAAAATGAGCCGTTCCTTAAGATATATACAAGTAAAAGCAACAATTGGACAAATAGCTAATGAACAATCAAATTACAAACTGCACGGACCAAATAAATTAGCTAAGAAATAATAATTAAAAAAACGTAGCTCTACTTCCTAACGAAGTAGTTAGAAACTTGACCCAAATATTGGGACACACTTTTTGATAATACAAGTAAGTTTAATTTACCTCCAATGTGAGTGCATCACCACAAGCTTGTGCGATCTTGACCACTTCGGAATGGTTTCTATCTAAAACATTTATGCCATTTATAGCAAGTACAATGTCTCCAACTTCCAGTCCACAGCTTTCGGCTGGCGTATCAGGTTCTATAGCAGAAATCACGACAGGTCTAGATCCATGAATTCGGAAACCAAATTCCCCTGATACTCGTTGAACGGTTACAGTTTTATCAGTTTCTGTATAAAACATAAAATTAATGTTTAATAATACTGATTGTTTTGCATTTAATAAATAAATAATGAAATATGTAGAATTAAGAATTGATATAAGAATAATGGACTGTGCGTATTTACGTGCGTTTCTTTTGTGTTAACATTACAAGAAGTAGAAACCCATCAAGTTAAGTTTAGTAATGCTCAACTGCTTATACGGTATATTTTGATTCAGCAACAGAATCGTGGCCATTGCAATTTATATTAAGAAATCTGTAAATGTAGATAGAAGAGACATTACTAATAAGAGTTTTTAAGTAATTAAACGAAATTACATGTGCAATAAAAAAAAAGAAAACCCTTTAATTCCCACAAGAACATTTTTTCTACTCTAAATGTACATTTCGACTGCTAAGCAGCCATCGCCAGTGGAAAAAGAGAAAAACCACAACAATTACAACAACAAAGTAGAAACGTTCCTCAAACTCAATAATAGGAAATCACGAATTGCCGAGGGGTGGATCTAAATTTATGGTTTCGGGATTCCTCTCCTCCGGTTGTGCGTTAAATTTAAGTAACGAAGAAATTGGAATCAAATTCGACTCTTGATTTGAAATGTTAGTTTGAATTTTGTACATAAATCTGCTTTCCCTTACTAGGATAAGATGTTCTGAATCTCAAATCTATGTTTTTTCTTAGTTTGGCCTGCATAGTGTTTGGAGCATGTGGTTCAGTCATTTGGAACATCCCTGATTGATCTTCAATTGGTACGGGCTCTTTAGTGTTACTTAAGAGATTATCAAGAATTTTTTTGTAGGTACATTTTTCACATATTTCGTAACACGATGGAGCGTATAGAGAAGTCAATCAATCAATCTATCTATCTTCTACAAGGGGTCTAACACTTATTACGGCCAAACGCTACCAAAAAAACTTTTATTCACAACATGTTTTTCTATCTTCATCCGTTTCAAAATTAAATAGAGGCGTAATAAGTGTTTAATCACCCTGTACAATAGATGCGAAACTGTCTCAACGTTCCGCGACAACGCACTCAGTACAGTTTATTTATTATTTTGAGCGAATGTTTGTGTAACTGTTACGTAGGGCGACGAAACAGCTACAAGTTTTCATAAAAAAAAGGTTGGACGAAAACCAGGGGTTCAGCTAGTCTATATATTAAATTTCTAAGTGTCTCACCATAACACAACGATGAACTATTTCATCTCGAGAAAATTTAGCACCATAATACTATGACGGACTTGTACATCTCTACTTACTTTCTTGATTGTTTACAGCGAATGCTTATTTTGCAGTCACTACTATTGATATAATTTAGTTTTTTATGGCTTAGGTACGTTAATTCTGGCAGAAAAAATAAACAGTAGTATTTTCTCAATTTCTTCTAGTGTAATTAAAAGAATTGAGGATGTTTAGACTGAAAAAGTATCGTTTGTTTATTAGAGGTAAGAAATAGAAGTATCTCTGGTCCGTGTTTGTCATTATTTCATGTTTTACCATTCTTCTGCAAGGCTTTCCCTTACTAGGATAAGATGTTCTGAATCTCAAATCTATGCTTCTACGCATGCTTTTTCTGGCCTGTTAAAGCGAAAATGAGAAGTGTTCTTTAAAACGTGTGCGTGGTTTTCTCTTGGTTTGGCCTGCATAGTGTTTGGAGCATGTGGTTCAGTTATTTTGAACACCCCTGATTGATCTTCAATTGGTACGGGCTCTTTAGTGTTACTTAAGAGATTTTCAAGAATTTTTTTTGTAGGTACAATGGGAATAAAACCTGTATTTTGGAATAAACTCGTAATTTTATTATGAATAGGTAAATAGTATGTCAAAGGGGCCCAGTATTTTTGAAAATCTAATCTAGTCTTTTTGGTATGTAGTTTTAAGAAAAATAAGAGAAACCTGTGTTTTGGAGTTTGCTTTGTGTAGGATGTGGTTAACTAATGAGGGGGAGTAGCCATTAAATCTTACTATTTCGTGGATATAATTGAAATTATTTTTTGTATTGTATTTCCGTCAGAGGTATGTTAAGCAATCTATGAATTAGAGAATTAAATGCGGCACCAGGTGTGTGATGAGAGTCTTGAGTAATATATCTGTCAGTGCTTGTGCTCTTTCTGTAAATATGAAATTCAATATATCCAAGAACGAAAGTTCACTGGGTTTTTTAGTTTCAATTGTGAATTTTATGGAAGAATACATATTACTTAACTGTGCCAAGAAATTTTGTAAATTTACCAAAAATAGCAAAAATATTGTCAACGTCTCTGAGCCAAATTCCAAGAAAATAGTGGAATTTTCTTTATCTGTTTTTCCCAGATGGTTCATGAAAATATTGGCCAAAAAGGAGACAACAGGTTTTCCATAGCAGTACCTACCGTCATTAAATGTAAATGTATTTTGTGTCATGCACAGGTTTGTTAGTGTGATATATTCGGAGATTTAATCTAAAGCGATGTTTTGTGTTTTCAACTAGTTTTTTAGAACTATTACTGCCAAGCCTACTGGAATGCTCGAAAAAATTGGGAAATAAAAATACGACATCAATGACACCATCATTTCGTTGTTTTAAACTTTTATTTCTTTGAAATAGCAAGATTTATTGGCTACGCGCGCCCTATCATTAGTTAACCAGATGTTACACAAAGAAATCTCCCAAAAGCAGGTTTATCTTAAAACTACACACAGAATAGGTAGATCAGTTTTGTAAAAATAGTGGGCCCTTTAGACATACTATCTTCCTGTTCATAATAAAATTACAGGTTTATTCCAAAAAGTCAGGTTTTTGGCCTATTATTTCAACACAAAATATTCTTAAAAATCTCCTAGGTAACACTACAGACTTCGTACCAATTGAAGATCAATCGGGGATTTTTTTTTTTTTTTTTTTTTTCATGGGTTGGGGTCTTTGCCCACTGCACTGCGGCCTAGTAGGCCTATTGTGCCCCCTGTAATAGTTAGTCTCCCTCAAGTAGTCCTGTATCTTTTACAAAGTCCAGGATGTCCCTGAGGGGGATGGCTTGGAGTTCTTCTACGTCCACGAAGGGGACTCCGAATCTCCTAAGCCTTTTTGCTGCCAGTGCTTCGCATCGACAGATTATATGTAATGGGGTTTCCTCCTCCATATCACACACTCTACACGCAGGGTCGTTTGTTATCCCCATCGTGTGGAGGTGTTTCATCATCTTGCAGTGTCCTGTGAGGAGACTTGTTAGTCTCTTTAGGTTGCTCCTGTCAAGCTTCAGGATTTGTTTGGTAGTCTTCCTGGACGGGTCTTGAATAAACAGTTTTGACTGTCTCAGTCCAGGCAACGCATTCCAATGCTTGCGATGTGCTTCTCTGAGGAGGTCCTTTATATAGCCCTTTGCCCTGCTGTAAGCAATACTGCAGGTGGGCTCAGGACCGATCAGGGTGTGTTCGGCTCCTCTCCTAGCTAGTGAGTCTGCCCTTTCGTTTCCTGCTATTCCCTGATGCCCTGGTACCCACTCCAGAGTAACTCTGTTACGGGCAGCCAGTTCAGTTAGGGCTACCAGGCAGCTTTTTACTGTATTGGAGTTGACCTCCTCTGACAGTAGGGCCTTTAAGGCAGCCTGACTGTCAGACCTAATGAGAACTTGCTTGTTCTCATAGTTTCTTTCCACCATTGCCTGTGCGCAGCTGGTTATTGCTGTTAATTCCGACTGGAATACGGTGGCATAACGGCCCAGGTTTATGATAATTTCATTCCCTGTTCTTTCTTCATATGCCCCGGCTCCGGTTTTGTCTCCCATCTTGGATCCGTCTGTGTACCACACGCTTCCAAAATTGTTTGTACGGTTTGTTGTATATGCACTTCTCCCCCCCTCCGAGATTATAATCTTAAAGGGTTTGTTGAAGTGATAACTTTTGAGTATTTTGTCTGACTGCATTTGTAGTATGCTGTTTTCGGCTAGTGTTTGAAAGATCTTTAGGTGAGAGTCTTTCCTCCAGGGAGTCCTTCCCCTGATGTTATCTCTAAGCCTGTATGCCGCTGCTAGGGCCTCAAACTCCACCACCAATCGGAGGGGAGGGAGGTCCAGCAGTGTCTCCATGGCTGCCGTTGGGGTAGTTGAAATCGGGGATTTACCAAACAAACTGTTCCCCACGCTCCAAACATTATACAGGCCAAACTAAAAGGAAACTAGACACGCGTTTTAAAGGGCAGTTATCTTATTTTAGCTTCAACAGGCTACAAAAATCATGCGTAGCAGTAAACATTTTAGATTCAGAACATCCTATCCTCGTGTCTAATTTAAAACTTCTAAACCAGCAGAGAACAGCATGGGAAAGCAGATTTATCTACAAATTTCAAACGAACGTTTTGAATCAAGACTCAGGTTTGATTTCACATTCTTCTTCTTCGGCAAGAAGGGAGGAATCCCGAAACTGTAAATTCAGATCCACCCATCGGCAATTCGTGATTTCCTATTCACCATCAGACTTAAGGGGCGTTTCTAACTCGTTCTTGTAATTTTTACGTTCGTTGTAATTCTTCTCTTTTTCTACTGATGATAACTGATTGGCAGTCGAAACGTACATTTAGAAAAACAAAAACATTCTAAACACCGACCATTTTAATGCGTTAGTGATTTAACTTTTTTTTAAATCAGAAAGAAAGATGTATAGATTTTATTTATGGAACTGTTAATTAAAAGGTAAGATTTTTTGTTTTAAATAAATGTCGCCTTCCCTTAGTAAAAGTTCACGAGCCGCCACTGACTCTATATTTTCTTTCTTTATCATTATCTTTTATAGTATTAATTTCGTCGCACTTATCAAACAATTTGCGAGTTGGGCGTAAAATTTAAGGAACATTTTTAAAATTAAAATTTTTGTATGAAAGTTTCACAAACCAACCGAAAGACATTAATTATATCGTACTATTAAAAAACAAGAATAATTCTTGTTTTAAGGTAATAATAATTTTTTTTTGCAAAATAACAAAAATGAATATCGAGTAAATTCTATCATTTTGCGAACATCATGATGATTTTAGTTTGTAAATACGAATGTTACGTACTAATGGTTTCATGACAATTTCAAAACTATACTTACCTTTAACTGACCCTGTAAATTATATTTTTTATGCTAATATCTAGCAAACTAGCATATGGCAAGCCTTTGCAAAGAATTTTACATACATGTAAAAAATCTCATATATCTAAAATAATTTTCTCTTAAGTGAAATATATTTGCGATATGTGAAATATAATTAAAAATACTTGCATATTTGTTGTTAAATTCAAAATATGACTGCCATATTTTTAATTTAAATAAAAAAAGCTTTTCATATGTGAAATTGATTTAAAAATATTTCTAACATATTATTAATTTGTTAAAAAAATATGTCTGTCATATGCGAATTAACATAAAAATATGTCAGACATATTTTTAATTTAATTTCACATATCATTAATTGTAGCCGACTGGTGTTAGGTAGCTTAGGTGGTACCACATAAGTTTCTGTTTAAGTAGCTTAGTGTTCGTCAGTTTGATAACGGGCTAGACAATGATCTATATAATAAATCGTAAACAAATCTATCGCAGTTGTTGACCGAAATAAACTGCCATTTATAAGTTAGTTAAACCGCAGTCAAACGTGAGTGCAATAGGGATCCTAGATGCCATTGATAATCACAAGTTTGTTATATGAGAGGGTTAAGGCACGTCGTCGTTTTCTCTCACTCTACCTTCCAAAATGTGCTTTATGAGATGGGTATATCGTTCCCTCTTTTACTAATTTAGTGTTTCTTACTAGATGTTTGTAGGTTATGGTATTAGTCATGTGCGTGCATTTTAGGAAGGGGATTGATTGTCTCATATTAAAATATGGATTTGCAATGTGACGCCTTTAAAAGCGAAAGTACTGGATCGATTTTGATGGAATTTTAAATCAAGAGGTATATCGAAAATTTTAATTCCAGTATTTATAAATTATTAAATTCATGACACGCCACTGATGTGTCAAATTTAAATTTGTTTGAAATTATCAGCTGCTTACAGTATAGGAAACCATGTAAAATAAAATCACCATGAACAAAAAGAAGAGGAAATTAATGTTGTCCTAAGCCTCTCATATAACAAATCTGTCATTATCAATGGCATCTAGGATCCCTAATTCCTATCAACATAAAATGTCTCGATTACTTAAGTTACGTAACACTAGATGGCAGCAGTTCCTGATATATAAAATAAAATTTAAAATATGCTTGACATATTTCTAATGCAATTAAAATTATGTCAGGCATCATTTCAAATCAATTTCACATATGATACGCATATTTTAAATTGAATTAAAAATATGAGTGACATATTTTTAATTCAATTTAATGTATGTACAATTTTATTTGATTATTTACACGAGTAGATCAACCTATTTAAATTTTGCAAACTAAAAGTAAAACGGTTTGCAACTAGCAGCGACATATACTGTATTTTATTATGAAAGGATTTTTTAAGGTGTTACAATGAAAAGTAGACAACGTGCAATTACTATTGCAACTCACTCTACAGTTGCGGTTACCATTTGGTTTTCCAGATACTAATTTTATGGCATTATTTTCCTTGCACCATACAATGAGCATTAACTTAAGCAGATCTTCTAAACTTCGTCGGAGCGTTTCGTGTTCGCCAGTTGTCGATTCTGGAACTGCAATTACGAAGTATTTGAGAATTAATAAAACAATAAAAATCGCAGAAAATTTGCTCGATATGAAAATGCATCAAATATATCATGTTGCTCAACAAATTTTTAAAGTTAAACCTATTTATATTAATCATCCACATTTACATAGGTATATAGCGAAATAAGTGATTTATGCAATTATTTGTTATGCACATTACTTAGCGTACTCTACTCTAAACAGGAAACAATACATAATGGTTGTCGTAGAAACCGTTTACTTGTTATTCGACATGGCGATTATAAATGTCAACTCTACGCAAACTCAGATCACAGTTTCAATAAAGTACACTCAGGAAGTCAAAATTAGTGAGCTAACTGTTTTAAAAATGGTTGTGACACTGTTTCTGACAATCTAGAAGAGGACGTGCAACTACAACAAGAGTCATTTCTGCTGTTAGTAAACGTGCTTTGATGAATGCAAATTACCGAATAACCGTCTTAGAAATAGTGGAGAAAACCAACAACGCGTTTAATCACACCACTAATTATTGCTGTTGCAGTTGAACCCCTTCTCTCTGGATTGTCACGAACAGTTTCTCGACCATTTATAAAACGCTTAACCCATTCAGATACTTGGGACTTTGTGAATGTGCGTTTTAGAAAACGTGAGCTGAGTCTGCGTAAATTTTTAGCTGGTTTAACCCCTTCCGTAACGCGAAATTGACTGGATGCGGTATTGTACGGTCTAGTTGATATTTACATCCATGTTGAATAACATATAAACGGTTTTCACGACAACGCTTATGTATTGTTTTGTGTTTAGAGTAGAGTACGTGGTGTAATGTGCACAACAAATAATTGCATGCTCACTGAATTCACAACGTCGCCAGGTAATTTCGGTTTTGGTGTAAATTACCCTCGTACATCTTAGGAATTTTTTTGTTAAAAGCACTGTAATTTATTTTATTAGTAAAAATTAACAGTGTTAAAATAAAATTTTATCGAATTTATTTTCATTTGAGCAACGTGTTTTTACGCAATTTATATTAAACAAATGTACTAGAATCACTTTCTTTTTACGAAGTTTCCTTTAAACTTTTTTGTAGTACATTTTCATTCGAGCATTTCTCTTACTAAATGAAGCACTTTTTAGTAAGTTTTCATATGAGCAACAGTAATTCGAGCAAGTTTCCTGGTGACAAAGAAATTCAAGAAAAAAATTTTGTGCGCAAACATCTTCTCATGAACAAATTATTAATTCAAAATGCGCATTTTAATTAAAAAAGAACATTTAAAGCATTTTAGAAAGGTGTACAATTACTAAAAAAAATGCTTCACTTTACGATTAACTGTATAAGTCGTTATTTCAGACATAGATTTCTGCTAACAGTGCTATTTCAAAAATTGCCGTGCAGTTATTTTTAGTCATATAAAAACGGGAAGAAATTTAAACTTTTGTTGTAGCAATAAAAGATTTCAATCGAGGGAAAGGGTTCTGTTAATATTGGCGTGTCAGATCGACGGTGGATTTTGAAATAGAGAAAATAGAAAAAAATGTCTATTTTAAATAATTCATTCACTACGTTTGCTCCTGAATTGCAATTGTTTAAAAAATATTTATTTTGTAAAAATTTTAATTGAAAATAAACTCAAAATGAAAATTTGTACACACACATACCTAACATCACCATGGTCAGCAATATTAATCAAAAGTAGAAAACAAAACTGAATTTTAAATTTTGTATTGACACATGTACACCACGTACTGTTTACTACACAATGAGTGTACATGTGTGTGTTGGTTGACCTGTGAATATCGGAGAGCTTTCATTTTTCAGGGGAACTCGAGTTATTTCAGTTAATGCTCTAAACGTGGGCTAAGTATAGGACGTGGAGCAACGTCATCATAGCTACTTATGAATTGACTGAAGAGTTGCATTCCATTTCAACATTCCATGACTTTTGATAGACATCGGCACCAACTTTTGTTTAAATTATTCCACAAAAATTAGACAAAACGTTTATAACTATTAGCACACTGAACTTGGAATTTTAAATTGTGTAGGTTAACACACCTTTTTGCATATTACTTATCCAAGGCAATCTCAAAAAGTTGCAGTAATTAAACAGATCAGTACAAAACACAGAATGATATCCGTTAAACTATGTGTACGTATTTTTACTGACAGTAGAGCTACTTATTCCTGCCACTATAGCGTGATTGCGTGCTAAATTTAATCATAAATTGTTAAAAGTACGTTTTGTAACAGTTGAATATAAAAATAGCTGAGATATTTATTTCAAATGGCCACTCCAAGTTCAAACGTTGCTAACGAATTTATTGACGCCTACGTGCAATATTAGTGAATTTATTAATAATTCGGATTTCATAATATTTACGATATTTTTTTTAAATACCTACTCATGAATAAATTTGAAATATTTATTGTTTAGACTTGGTGCTAAAACTAATATTATTAATTTAAAGATAAACAATAACACTAAAATTCAAAAGCGCTATGTGAGTTTTTAGTTTATTGCAGAAAAGGTGAACAATTAAAAAACGAAGTGGGGTAAACAATATTGTATGTCTTAGCTTGTACTGCATTGAAATTAAATATTTAAAATACGAAAAGTGATCTGTAAAAATTAAATTAAAATAAAAAAAAAACTACTAAAAGCATACTTCAGTTTTATTTCAATGCCGTTCTGATAATCAGGTTATAGAATGACAAACAATCATTGCAGCCCTCATGCAAAGGGCGCTAAATATCACTGAAAGGTGGTGTGAAAGGGAAAACCTTAAGGTAAACCCGAGCAAAACAGCGCTAATACCTTTCACCAAGAAAAGAGACGTAGAGGCATTTCAAAACCTCACAATCTTTGGAGAAAGAATTCAGGTCGGCCAAGAAGTTAAATATCTGGGCATTACCCTAGATGCTAAACTAAACTGGAACGTACACCTGGAAAACATTACAAACAAAGCGAAAATGGCCCTGATGATGGGCAGACGCATGTTTGGAAAAACATGGGGACTAAAACCAAAGATGGTTCATTGGTACTACATCGCGGTAGTTAGACCCATGATAGCTTATGGCACCCTATTGTGGTGGCCAAAGGTCGAACAAAAAACAGCCATAACCAAACTAACCAGGATACAGAGACTGGCCTGTTTGTGCATATGTGCGTCATGAAAAGCACTCCAACTGCATCTATGGTAGCTCTTCTAGGACTAATCCCTCTAGATATATATCTAAACGAGGAGGCCTGGCTTGGCGCACATAGAATGAAATCCACTGGTAACTGGGACACCAACCATGAACGGTGTGGACACAAACGAATACAGGAGGCAGTCAAAGGCCAACCCATTCTAAAAATGGGCACCGACTACACCCTCCCCCAATACTCGTTTGATAAACCATTCTGCTTGAGATACTCTCGCAATGACAGGGCCCAAGGAACCCCACCCTTCCTGCCAAAAGGACTAGTTTGATACACCGACGGATATCGCACATCAGAAGGCATAGGGGCAGGTATACATGGCGTAAGACCAAAAGAAAACATCAGTGTACCTCTAGGTACTAAAGCCACTGTATTCCAAGCTGAAATCTTTGCCATAATGCAATGTGTTCAGGAAAATTTAAAACGTGGGTACACTAAACAACACATAAGCATCCTGTCAGATAGCCAAGCAGCCTTAAAAGCACTTGAATCACCTCGTACTAGTTCCAAACTAACGAGGGAATGTTTAAACCACCTGACACTTCTATCAAAGAGGAACACAGTTCAGGGCACACAGGTGTAGAGGGAAACGAAAAGGCGGACGCCCTCGCGAAAACTGGTGCATCTACCAGTGGCGGCTCGTGGTGTGGCGTACGAGGGGGTCATTTTGAAATATTTTTTGAGAAAAATGTACTTATTGAGCCAAATTTTAAGTAGACTTATATTTCAAGTCGATCCTTCGCTCGTTTGCGTTGGAAAAATGATCTATCACTAGTTCATTAAAATTGTCAATGTTATTAATTAACAATTTTTCGATGATTAACATTGCAAACGCACTTAACCTTTCTTGCCCTATAGTGTTACGCAAAAATGTTTTTATTAGTTTTAAAGTAGAGAAGCAACGCTCGCTTTCCACCCTTGTTATCGGCAAAGTACACAAGATTGTAATAAATTTTACACTCTCGGTAAAAGTCTGACAATGATTATTGTTTATAAATAATTGTAGTATTGCAACAGCACCAGCACTTTCATAAAAATCATCACGATCGTATAGCACTACTGGTTTGGTTTTTAATTTTAAATCGTTTATAACGGGGTAACTAGTCTTGACTAATTTAAAAACATTTTGTGGAAAACATTTTTTGTACTCCACGAATTTATTTGCTTGAAATAACTGCGAAACAATTAAATGATTAGAAAATATAAAGCTATGTTTAACCTCAGATACATGTATGCAAATTTCTACTTCGCCGCACATAATAGAGGGCGTTACTAGTGTAATTCCCCTTTAATGTTATACTTTCTGGCATATATCTGCTTGTTTGCTTTTGGTTTCAATTATGGTTAGAATTATGTCCACCTGATGAGTTCAAATAAGAACGAAACATGTAGTGGTCTATTCTAGTTATAATTGAAACCAAATCTCTTCTTTCTCAATTTCTCTACCTTTGCTCACTGACAGGTAACTAATTTTTCATTATTAACCAGTGGTAAATAACGAACAAATTTATATTTTTTGATAATCCTGTGACAGTTTTAAAGAGAATGTTTTTATAGCACGATTTAATATAATAGAGAGAGATTCTATTTAATGGTATTTTATGCATAAAATAGTTGTTTAAATAAATTAATTTAATTTTAAAAACTTTGGTGTATTTGAATATACGTTTTTCGCACCTTAATAAATGACAACTCTGTCAATATCAATTTCGCCTACAATACAACCAAAGTAAAAAAGAGAAAATTGTCAATAATTTTAGTATTTTAGATGAAACCAGTTCTTAAAAACAATGTTTTTGAATACCAATGATGATTTAACAATATTCAAACAACTATCATGCCAACAAAACAAAAAACTGTCATTTGTTTTATAATTTAAAATAAACAGGGATTTAAGTTAAAATAGTCATTCTTCGACAATTATAAGGGTTTATATTACTAGTAGTGAAAAAAAATATATACGCCTCGGTAGAAAAGTCTTATAGCCCTCGGGCCTTACATCCATCGGCGCTACGCGCCTCGGAATCTAACCTTAGCCCTCAGGCTATAATAGTAGACTTTTCTACCTTGGTGTATAATATACTATTTTGTACTTTAATTTTTAAATGTTTTAAGTCAATCACGCCGATTTTACACCACATTGCGTCATCGCAGAATAACAGACACGGGAAACAGAAGAAAGCGTTTCTTATATCACATCCACAAATTCAATTCGATAAAGCATACATTGACTTATTAAAATATTATTATTTTTTATTTAATTTTATATATTATTTGTTTAATAATTAGAGTTGGTTGTGGGCGACCGTTTTCTTTTAACTTCCAAAGTTCTTCAAACTTCAAACCACGTTGAGCTTTAAGTTCCATTATATTTTGCACGGACATTTTATAGCACTAAATTAAGATTTACTACACAATTATGATTTACTACACAAGAACACATCACAGACAAAACCGCTCTACGAAAAAATCCCCGATTATTTCTACACAAAGAACGGTTGTTACTAACCTTGTGTCATACCAACATAAAACAAACGTGTGAAGAAATACACCAACTACACGTGATTAGTATGCGTTGTTAATCAGAAACTGCGGTCATCGACCCTGAAGTCTCTAATGCGCACCAGCTTCTTTCCGTTTTTAGCTTGTGTAATCTGAATTTTACCGCAATGAGCTTCCTATTTCACTCTTATTTATTTAAAGGCCTTTTAAGCCGGCGGCTTTATTCGGTGAAGTATAGCTGAATTGTGGACAAACAGACATATGACCCTCGCATGGATTCGCTTAACGCGCCCGCGAATTTCAAACATTCAAACTTTTCGGATCCTTTGGCAGCTCTTTAATAAACGTTCTCGCATTGAAATCTCAGAAAAACATTAACTATAAAGTGTTTTTTAAATTTTATAGTGTGTAATATGTTATGTACTGAAACAAAAAGTTATTATTTTTTCTTATTGCATTGGGAGGTCAATGACCATTTGACCCAATGGAGAAACCGCCACTTGCATCTACCCCGTTTATAGGACCGGAGCCTGTATTCAGTATACCCAAAACAAGCATCCGAACAGCAATAGAAACGTGGACCGTCTCACAACACATTTCTCGCTGAGAGGATACACAGGGACAAACACTGGGAAAGGCAATAATTAAAACATCTTCTTCCAGACTAACAACTCATGTACTCCACTTAGGACGAACTCAGATCAGAAGGTTGGTGGAACTTGTTGCAGGACACTGCCACCTGAAAAAACACCTCCAAAAAATAGGTGTACACAGAGGAGACACACTCTGTAGACTATGTGAAGAAGAGGAGGAAACAGCCTCACACATAATCTTTGACTGTCCAGCGCTCTACCGCAAGAGACAGCAGCTTTTGGGGGAGCTCCGCCTGAACCAACCTTCACACACGAGCACCTTGTCTACTTTAAAAAAGGATCAGGGGTGCACAAAAGACCACAGAGTCGAAGTGCAAATTGGGCTCATTAACCTGAATATAACCCTGCTTAAAATCAATCAATCAATCAATGACAAACAAATGTACAGATGTTAATTATCACTGTCAAACCGCCAGCAATGAGTGAAGAAAGCCAAGACACGCCACGATAATTCATATATTTGATGCTCTCCCGTTGTATAGGCATTTCTACTATGCAAGTTTTAGCAAAAACAAGTTTAGGACATTTATTTATGTAATAATATTAGAAAAAATAAAAGGAGGTAAAATTTTGTGCTATTTGTCTGTACCATTGTTCCTTTGAAGTGGTTTATTTGAATGCGCGCTCTACAAATAATTTTGGTAAGCAGCTAAACTAAACCAGTTCGGCAATGCACTAAACATTTGCTGTTTCAAAAACGAGGGTAGTTTGTCAAAACAATAGGGTTGCGCATATTAAAAAAAAAACCAAAACGGGAAGACAATTTCATTCATCAAAAATTGAGCGGGAGGGGGAAAAGAACCCTCTCCCCAAGTATTTTTGTACTTAAAAATTAAGTTTAGAACGTTATTCCACTATCACTTATGCGCAATTTAGCGTAAAAACGATTTTTTATTGACCCTGTTTATTAAATAAAGGGAATTTTTAATTTTCAAAAATTCATAGAAAGTGTGGCAGAGAAATTACCGGACTGAGACACGAACCAAATTATAGCTAATCCATAGCTTTATTAGCTTACAAAAACAAAAGTAGCCTTATTTTATATTTCCAAAATTTTTAAATATTTTTGACTTTATAGTATTTATCGTTATTATGATGAAAAGTTTGATCCCGATCTGTTATCGTATTTGAGTAATAAGGCGTTAAGCTCAAAATTTTCAGAAAATTTTAGCAATCGCTATTTTGTAACTAGAAGGATGAGAAAAATAACATTTGTTTTGCTCTAAGGTATTCTATCTGATTCTGTTTTCAGATTTAGTAAATTCATTTTCCGGAAAAAAGGGTACCAAGAAATCAAGTTCAACTTCCACTCCTTGTTTCAGATTTTTTTAAAAGCTTACTTCTCCGATAAGTTTTTGATGTATACTCCCACATTCCTAAGCTCATCCAAACAAGACCATCCGTTCGGGAGTTATGAAGTGCGCACACCGACATACCCACCCACCCACCCACCCTATTGACGGACAGTTTTTAAAAACAACTTTTTTTAATTACCAGAGGTCCAAAACGTGTATTTCCGTCAAAATCCCGAATTCGAAAGTTTGCAAGAAATCAGTATTTCTTTATACTGAAAGTGTAGGAAAATTAAAAATAAATCTTATGCTTCAGCTGCCTTATATAAATATTTTTACACTTTTTGTATCTTTGCAGATTATTTTTACAGTTGTGAAGAATGCTAACAAAAATATTTCTATGTATTAAGCTCCGTCTGCGGCACCTGATGGTTGAATTGAGTAGCTCATCGGCGTCGTTGCCGGTCTCAAGCCCGTGTGAAGGAGGAAGGTTGGTGGAACGGGTTAGCAGCCTACCCACTGTAAAATTAACTATAGTTCACAGAGAAAAAAAGCCTCGGACCGGACGGATTTAACGGTGACGAAAACGGCGAGAACAAGGAAAAAAATGGAGAAAACTAGGAATAATGAGAATAAATATTTTGGACAGTTGTAGAACCTCCCCCCCACTACTCGACCTTGATGGTCAAGGCCACTTCCCCCACCACTAAATCTTCAGTTTCAAGGTCATTGATTAAGGTTCCTAAAAGGAATAATTTTCTTACAATTTCCAAATGATGAAAACTATGATTTTCGGCATAATTATTATGCCTTCCCTAATAACAAAGCAACATTTTCAAATTCTTTGTGATCCAATAACATAGATAAAATGTATGTTAGAGCCTCGTGGTTAACTTTGTACATATTAATTAGCCTGGAAATAGTTAATAAACATACAATTATAACTTCTGTCTGTCTGTTCTTGATCGTTATTCGGATATAATCAATCTGGAAGAAGTATTGTATACGGAAGCTGTTTACCACCTCGAGGTGTTGGGAGGTCGTCGCCGCAACTTTTAATAAATAAACAACCGAGTTTGTCTGTAAAATAAACTAATAGCAGCTACTCAATCAGTAGTTATAAGTTGTTTACTGTTTATTTCTTCTGGCCCTCGGGAAATAAAGTAAGCCATATATAACCAAATTATAGCAACAGTAGTGATTTCAACAAAAATATTTGTTGAAAACAGTCAATAAATCTAATGTAAATGTAAAGGGCCGCCGCTGGCGTGTTATAATGATAAACAATGTCAACAGAAGTAGTAATTAATAATTCATAATGTGATTTAATGTTTTTAATAAATAAGTTAATAATTACGAAATTTAAATTGGCCAAAAACATGTAATTTACTGGCATTACTTAAAATTGCGATTTTTATGTATGTAGAATTCATTTAAATTACAATATCAATTTTTTTTTGAGTAACTATATCTGCGGCCCCTACTTACTTAATAGCATATGGGGGTCATGGCCTATGACTTAGGTACCTGTGTACGAGAACCAAAGTCTGGACTTTTAGTCCCAAAACAGCGAACAATATCGTTAAAATTTAATAAGCAAAGGCGTATGCGCACTCAAATCTATTAAGTTATACGTGAAACATGTTGCATGATTTTGCAAGGTTTTGCTACATTTACAACTGCAATATTTGAGATACATCGTTTTGTTTAGTGTTACTTACTTTATTAATGAGCTAGACCAGGGCTTCTGCAATCTATATCTTGAGATGGAGAAAGAAATGAAATACCGTGAAATGGACGAAGAAATGGTTATTAGATGAAGAAAGTAGATAGATTAAAATGACATATTCATAAAATTGTTTTGTGCAGTACTTTTAAAACCCGTGACTCTAAATGATCAAGCAGCTGGCCAAATAAATAATTCGTAACTAAACGAGTTTGTACAAGGTCAAACATTTAGTTGTGTTTCTGTGATAATTACGGGGATAATTTGTTTAAAGTTGCACAGAAGCGACAACTATATATTTACAGGAATAATGCAAAAATTTATTATTAATTTATTGCCCCATACTTTCAATATTGACTAAATACTACACTAAAAGTTCGGACACTGACGAGGACAAACATTTATTTAGATGCAGTATTCGAACTGTCGTTTTTTAGTTATTGTTGTTAGGCTAGTTATTTATTGAGTCTCCTCTGTTAAACTGAGTTTGACTTTAACAACAAAGCATGAAGTGAATATTTGAAAATTATTTTATTAATCATATTACATAATTGGCAGTGCACAGAGCATACGTAATAAAATGGTTCATGCAGCTAACATGGGTGACACTTAGTCTACTACAAATGTTTGTATTAATTATTTATCAGTACGATTTTAGTTTATAATTTAGTTTTCTAATTCATTTAGTCTTACTTTATTATTGAGCTTGTTTAATTCTAATACAAGTTTCACAATGATTAACAAATTACCTAAAGTTAAATAAATGTATTTAAAAATAAGTCTATTTAAATTGCCAACAAATTTTTATAATATTTTTTTATAGTTATTATTCGTTTATATAAATATTTCTCTAGAAATATTTTTAATTTATATAATTTTAATATGTATATACCACAGCTTCTCATATATTTTATTTATAACTATATTCAGTACTATAAACACTCAGACACTTAGCTCAATTTTTATAAATACTCTAATTTAAATGCTATACAACCATTGCTATTCCATTGCAAGGGCCGAGTATTACAAATTCAGTAAGAAAACAAGTAACGTAACAAATATAAGCAAAACTAGGACAGTGGTTTAGTGTCCTAGAAGTCACATTAATTATCCACTCTACTTCAAGGGTACAGTTAACCAACCTTAAGCCATCTATCAATTGAATATTCTAAAGCAGCTACCCATCTGCAGACAAACAAAATGATCAGTGTTAAATTTAGCCTTCAAATTTGATTAATTTAGAAATAAAATACGTACCTTTTTCTATCTGTGTCTGATTCTGTATAGAAGTAGAAATGTTTGTAAGTAGGGTCAGAGGGTACTATTTCAAAAGCATGCTTTTTGGTTCCTGCAGTAGTCTGTTGAACTCTGTAGCCCTGAAGGCAAGCCACACCTAAGGAGAGTTCTTTGTGTCTTTATTAATATTATCAACTATTTAAATCTAAAATTACAACTTATTGCATATTCATATTTAGTTTTTGTATAATTTCATTAAAGAATACAGAAGGAAACATTGTGGTGCAATAAGAAACACACTATGGTAGCATCGATATTGATATGGTTAGGAAATCTGCTTATTCTAATAAAACAACTATCTTTTCCTATTAAATTTTTGAAAAGATTATGCAGATGAAAAAAGATATCATTTTTCTGTTTACTAAAGACTAGCAAATATATTGAGCGTTGCTTTGGTGTCCTACTATGAGGCGCAATGTGTCGAAATATTATTTATTGAACGAGAACTTTTTTTAAGAGAAAATTGTATTCGACAAAAAAAGAAAAACATTTCAGTATGAATGTTCTTTAGAGAAACATTTTTATTTCTCACCTAAAAGAATAAAAAAATTCTTATTTAAAAAAGTTCTCTCATAAAAATATTTCTCTCAAAAAAATCGCATCAAAAACCATTTCCCTGTTAAAAAATATTCTTTCAATAAAAATTTCTTTACAGAAAAATGTTCTCTCATAAAAATATTTCTCTCGCGAAAAAAGTTTTCTCATAAAAACATTTCTCCCGCTACTAAAAGTTCTCTTAGAATTACGGTTTGCGTATGATACAAATATATAACGCTACTATATTTTTTATATGTACTTTGGAACAGCACAGCGAAATAATTCAATTAAATGTAAAGCTAAAACGTCCACCTGGGTAAAGCAATGTGGACACAGTAAAGGTAAACATGGTTTATACAGTGTGTCTACTTAAGTTAGCAGCATATGGAAAACTTTTTGATTATTAGTTTTAAGAAAAAAGTTATTCTTTATGAAAAGTTCTGCATGGTCCGAAACCTACAATGCAATCATCAAATGTCAAATTTTCTTAGTCATATACGGAGTTTGTCACAAAATATGAATTTTGCTCAAGAGTAAAGTACCTTTATTGTTGACAATATCAAAAACTGTTATAAAGAAAAGTTATTTAGCATTGAAAACTACGTTCAAATATACAGTCATGTCTACCTATTGTTAAAAATATGATTTTGTAGTTTTTCTCATTCTCTACACTACAACAGTGATACATGCACTGCACATTGATATTAATACATTTCTAATTAAAGTTGCCATGGTAGTGACATGTCTGTCATTGAACGTCTAATATAACTTTAAAATTCTAAATAAGTAAAAATGCCGGTGACGTTGAGTTTGGGAGAAAAAATAGAAATTGTGTTAATTGTGGGTGACAGTTATAAAACGTATCGGGAAGCAGCTGAAATATTTAATAACAGATATCTAGGCAAAAATGTATAACTGTAACGAAAACTATGAAAAAATTCAAAACATATGAAGAATGTTAAAAATAAATTCAGTAACAAACGTCGAAAACTCGTTGCAAGTGAGGACACGACTTTAAATGTAATGTTATCTACAGTAGAAAATCCTAAATATTCGCTGAGCAAAGGTTATCAAATTCTTAATGAATATAAGAGATAATTGTTTATTACTAAGATGTGCAGAATTGATATTTTCTGAAAAACCCTGTATATAACTGAAAAAATTTGACATCTGATGGTTGCATTTTAGGTTTTGGACCATGCACAACTTTTTATGAAGAATAACGTTTTCTCCTAAAACTAATAATAAAAAAGTTTTCCATATCCTGCCAACTTAAGTAGACACACTGTATATACTTAAAACGATGAAACAACAAAGTTTGTTGGTTAAAACATTTCAATCTCTGTTTCATTACCCGTAATGAAAAAAATAATGAAAGTATGTCTGAACTTGTACCGCCTCTAAAGCATTGGCTGCGCGTTCCCGCTTTGTGTACAGGGTGCCGCAACTGAAGTGTGAACCTTATTTTTATCAGATTTTTTGAAAAACATTTACTACTTTTAATAGAGACATGAAAGTCTGTAAATATTAAAAGGGGAACACAATTATTTTTGTTTTGAATTTAAATGTGCCTACTAAAAATAAGCAACCAAAACTAGGCCAAGCAAAATTTACAAAATTTCATTTCCTAATTTATTAGAGGTTGTGCCATAACCAAACTAACCAGGATACAGAGACTGGCCTGTTTGTGCATATGTGGAGTCATGAAAAGCACTTCAACTGCATCTATGAAAGCTCTTCTAGGACTAATCCCTCTAGATATATATCTAAAGGGGGAGGCCTGGATTGGCGCACATAGAATGAAATCCACTGGTAACTGGGACACCAACCATGAACGGCGTGGACACAATCGAATACAGGAGGCAGTCAAAGGCCAACCCATTCTAAAAATGGGCTTCGACTACACCCTCCCCCAATACTCGTTTGATAAACCATTCAGCGTGAGATACTCTCGCAATGACTGGGCTCAAAGAGCTCCACCCTTCCTGTCAAAAGGGCTAGTTTGGTACACAGATGGATCCTGCACATCAGAAGGCACAGGGGCAGGAATACATGGCGTAAGACCAAAAGAGAACATCAGTGTACCTCTATGTACTAAAGCCACTGTATTCCAAGCTGAAATCTTTGCTATAATGCAATGTGTTCAGGAAAATGCAAAACGTGAGTACATTAAACAACACATAAGCATCCTGTCAGATAGCCAAGCAGCCTTAAAAGCACTTGAATCACCTCGTACTAGTTCCAAACTTACGAGGGAATGTTTAAACCACCTGACACTTCTATCAGAGAGGAACACAGTTAAACTGATCTGGGTGTCAGGGCACACAGGTGTAGAGGGAAACGACAAGGCGGACGCCTTCGCGAAAACTGGTGCATCTACCCCGTTTATATGACCGGAGCCTGTATTCGGTATACCCAAAAAAAGCATCCGAACAGCAATAGAAAAGTGGACCGTCACACAACACATTTCTCGTTGGGAGGATACACAGGGATAAACACTGGGAAAGGCAATAATTAGGACACCTTCCTCCAGACTAATAACTGATGTACTCCACTTAGGACGAACTCAGATCAGAAGGTTGGCGGGACTTGTTACAGGACCCTGCCACCTGAACCCCCCCCCCCCCCCCCAAAATAGATGTACACAGAGGAGACACACTCTGTAGACTATGTGAAGAAGAGGAGAAAACAGCCTCACACATAATCTTTGATTGTACAGCGCTCTACCGTAAGAGACAGCAGCTTTTCGGGGGAGCTCCGCCCGAACCAACCTTCACACACGAGCACCTTGTAAGACACATCCTGCAACTCGTTGAGGGCACAGGTCTACTTTAAAAAGGGATCAGGGGTGCACAAAGACCACAGAGTGCAAATTGGGCTCATTAATCTGACTATAACCCTGCTTAAAATCAATCAATCAATCAGGATTCACAACTCCTGATTGATGACATTTTTCATTCTTATTTAAACTTTGTTTGACCTAATTTTGGTTGCTTATTTTTAGTAGGCATATTTAAATTAGAAAAAATTAACTCGTTTGATTTTGTAATAATAACAGAGTTTTATTTCCAATTAAAAGTAGTACAGGTTTTTCAAAAAATCTAAAAAATGGGGTGTTTGATGCAGATATTTAAAAAATATAAAAAATTACAACCTATTTAATTTATTTAATTTAAAACAGAGTGGTTTATCAAAAGTTACTATTGGGCTTAAAATACGGCCCCTTCCGTTCCATAAAATTAAAAAAATGTTGTTCAATGTTCTATAGTTTTGGAGATATCATCTTGTAACACTGTAATTGCCGCAACCTGTATACGAAGCTTAGAAGCTAGTGGGCGTTCCAGCTTTACATTGAATTCTTGGTTCCGCTGTTCCAAGCACCGGCTAAAATGTAGTAACGCCATCTCTTTGTGTCATACGCAAATCGTGATTTTGAGAGAAATTTTTTGTAGCGAGAGAATTTTTTTTGAGATACATTTTTCAAAAGAAACATTTCTTTTATGAGAAACATTTTCAAGAGAGTAAATTTTTTAGAGGGAACATTTTGTCAAGAGAGAAATTCTTTTATGCCAGAGCTTTTATCAAAAAAGAAATAAAAATTTATATCTATAAAAATTTCTCACTAAAATAATTTTTGTGCGCTGGTAAAAATTCTCTATTAAAAAAGTTTATATTGTATAAGTAATTCTGAGACATAAAGCATTTCATACCGTACCACTACCCGCTTGGACATAGAAAACTGCAATTTTGAATTTCTCGCTGTTTTCCAGGCCATATCTATCTCGCCTTTTTCGTTCAATTACCGCCGTGGTTAAAAAAAGTTTAGAAGACTTATTTTTCCTAACAGTTAGAAACAAAAAATTCGGGTGTTTAAAATTTTCTAGTTGATTTTATACCACCAACGTTTAAAAGTGTCCTTACCAAAGGCGTTTTTTGCATTTATATCTTGGTAAAAATACAAACAAGCATCTTTAAGCACACAGTATCTTCTACTCCAAGATTTCCATTGATTTCCTAATTTTACTAAGTATCCAAAGCAGTCTGGTTTTTGTAATGCATTGGGTGCTAATATTAAATTTCTTCTAGTTTGTTCTAACCATGTATCTGTCATTTGAGATTTTTCTATTGCCTGTGAAATTACTTCTAGCCATTTCACAACTGCTTGATCTGAGTCTGCTGCGAGGTGTAGCGATGGTAGTCCTGTTCTTTTCAAATCAAAACGGAATGCACGTGCAGGCACTCCTGAACTTGAATTGTCTACCTTACAGACATCGTAATTCGAGAGCATCAAAGCACCGACTGGTTGTTTCTCCTAAAACAGGAAAGAATTTGGTTTAAATATGTTAAATTCTAGTAAAAAACGTTAACAATAATAAACGAATAAAATAAATTAAGAAATTCTGATTTACCGCGTCCGTTTTATAGAAGTACAAACAGTTATCGTTTTTGACGGCAAACCATCTTCGATTCCACTTAGTTGTTGGAGTTCCACCTAATTTCCACAGATAACCACTGTGAATTGCTTCATTACTATGAATATCAGCAGAAACTGGACTTAATACTCCACAAGTGCGAGCCACCTAAACAATTTCAAGTTTTGTTAATGTACAAAAAAATATAATATAAAAAATGTCTAGTTAAATAAAATGTTACCTCTAAAGTTAAAGTGTCACTTCCAGCATGCGCTATCTTTACTACTTCAGAATGGCTTTTGTCTAGCACACTGATTCCATTTACAGCAAGTACAATGTCTCCAACTTCTAGCCCAGAACTTTCAGCTGGTGTATCTGGTTCGATAGCAGAAACTACCACAGGTTTAGATCCATGAATTCGGAAACCAAACTCACCAGATACTCGACGAACTATTACAGTTTTATCGCTTTCTGAAAGTTATTAAGCCAGTCATTAGTAGGTCTAGTAATCGACCCCAAGTTTTCAGTTATCCAAATATTTTGTGTATGGATATCCGAAAATGACACAAGCACCAAAATCTGGTATTAGAATGTATTCCGGGTTCTGTTAATTCGCGTTTTACTCCGACTCAGATCCTAATCAGATTCAGATTTGATGTTTTCTAGGGAAAGTTTTTAAATCGTTTTCAAACAATATAAAATTCTATCCAAAGTTTTAAGATACAAATCTTTAGAAATATTGGCAGTATATGTATATCTTCAGTTTTAAGTATTTTATTTTAATAACAACGTTAATTATACATTCTATAACCTCTATACTGTTTAATATGTTATTAAACAATATAAACTTGAAAGTTAAAAAACCGCAAGAAACCTAAAACAAAGATAGATATGAGATAATGATAATTCCATATATTAAATTTTAAAGTAACTCACTCACATGCGCACTGACGTTTTTAAAGCGTTCCTAAAACTAACTCAAACATAACCGACATAACCGCTTTTGGTTTCTGTTAAATAATACAATTTAAAATAAACTTTCAGTGAGAACACGGTAAGAAGTTTTACTTAGAACCTGCGTGCTCGGCACATTTCTTATTTCGAGCTGTAGAATACACATAGGAAATTTGGCTAAATTTATTAGAAGCACCCTGTATCATAGTCCCCGAAACCAAAACCTTCATAAGAAAAATTTTGAGGAAGCTCGGACCCTGCGAGAACTGAGAACTATCTTAAGAAGCTTTACCCTTTTAATTTTTTCTCTTAAATGGTATATTTACTCTGATGCAATATGTGGTAAAACGATTATAAAAACATAAATTTGACTAAAGTTATGCAAAGACTGTTTTTTAGTAATTGTTGTTTGAACATTTACTATGGAAGAGAATAAAAAACCGAACTGTTAAAGTTTACAAATAAAGAAGCTACGGGAAAAAGAACGTCAAAACGTCAAATTTTAGGTTTTTGCCTGCATCTAGTAAGCTATAAATTTTTCAAAACTTTTAACAATAGCAAAAACCTGTCTCCTAAATAGACAACTTTTTTCCTCATTTAACGGAACTTCAACTTTACATCCTGTGTATGATAATTTTTTAGTTTGTGGTATTAATATCATTCATTTCTTGATTTTATTACGTTAACTCGACGTTTACTCTCCCCCCCCCCTTTGAGCATTTTCATAAGTCAGCTTCTATGCCGTTTGTAGCACCAAATTACCAGTATTATTTTTCCAGTCCAGACAATTTGAATTTTTTAGATCTGCATAACGGAGTTTGATAAAAGTACTCAGGGCAAATCCAACGCGTTTTGTTCAACTTTCTAGCTTCAAAATCAAGGCTGCTGTGATTTTTTGAAAATTTTCACTTTAGCGCATTATTCCTACCCTTTTATTTAATAAAATAATAGTTATAATATAATAATTAATAAAAAAATTTTGTTTAGCCTGAGTTGTTCATGAGTGATGATAGAATAAAGTTCATAGACTAAGTTTTAGGTACAGCAATATTTGGCGGATAATTTTTTTTTATTTTTTGCTTTTCGATAGAATATTTTTCAAAAAATCAAAAATCGAATTTTTTCTCATGACGAAAGTTGCAACTTACTCAGGTATACTGAGCAGATTAGTAATGCCCAAGGTAATTTCAGTTTCTGTTGTAATGGTATACCGAACCAGCGAAGCTAATGGCCAAGCGGAGTAGCCACTATTTGGTAGCCTGTTTGCATAGCAGGGATACAAGTCACAGCTAGTGGAGTAGCCTGAAAGTAGCCTGGACGGTAATGATATGTAAACGTACTTTTATAAATACGTTGAGTAACAATATCTAAAGTATAGAAAAGCCTAGGCAAAGTGCTTCGCTCATAATCTAAAAAATTAGTCTCTAAGTACAACAAATTGTAAAACTAGTATAAATTGGAAGGGATGAGACGGATGTAAGCAAAATGAAAATTACAAAGCAAATCAAGCGATGGAAGCTAAAAGAAAAGGAATACAACAATTAAAAACTTACCAAAAGACTTTGATGCTTGTCGTTTATACATCTCAAGGCAAGATTTTCGATGAACCATTCGATGAGTGACAGCTTGATATCGTTTTCGAAATTCGTGCTCCGATTCTGTGCTTCCAGCGCTTGATGTAGAATCTCGTCTTCCCAGGTCCTCATCTGCCACAAACCTACAGTCAAATCACTTCCCTTATGAGAATTATTATAATTTTGAAATGTACTTGTCGTAGATAGTAAGTAATTGACATATGTAACGCAGAAAAACGGCAGTTAGTCTTCCCTTCTTCTTACCTTATAGTAATATTTGTCTCCATTATGATAAGAAGATTCAAGCAAATGTATTATGAAGATGAATGAAAATACAAAATGTAATAAAAATTAGACTGCTACATATATTAAATAGCATTTTTAGATGAATTAGTTTATGTGCCAGTTTTTAGAAAATATGTAATAATAGTATATGGACCGGGGGAAAGCGGTTCGAAGGAAGAAAAGGAACAATTTTGGAGTGAGTTACAAATGGTTTATGATGAGGCGGATAATACTACTGTGATCATGGGAGATTTCAATGGAAGAATAGGAAATGATAATGTAGGAAGGCAGGGAGTGATGGGTATCTTTGGAGAGGAAACAAGAAACACGAATGGCGAGAGACTAATTAACTTTTGCATACAGAACGGATTAGTGATACAAAACTCATTCTTCCAACACAAGGACTGTCACAAATATACCAGGGAGGAACCGGGAAGAAACGAAAAATCAATTATAGACTATATCATTACAGAGAAAATAAGCAGAAGAATGATACAAGATGTAAGAGTTTCTAGAGGAGCGGAAATAGCTTCAGATCACTACTTGCTAGGTGCAAGATTAAAAATAAACGAGACAATTGAGAAGGAGAGGGCAGTAGGAGATTATTACAAAAAAGAAATAAAGACCATCAAGATTCATAAACTACAAGTACCAAAGATAAGACAAGATTACGAAGAACACATCAAGAAAGGTATACAGCAAGTAGCTAGTGACCTACAGGAAATGTCAATAGAGGAAAAATGGGAAAAATTCAAAGAAATAATCTGCGAGGCGGGAAGAAAAGCATGCGGGATATCGATAGCAGGAGGATCCAAGAATAGAACAAGTTGGTGGAATGAGGAAATCGAAAGCATCATCAAAACGAAAAAGAATAGGTGGAAAGCTTACTTGCAACAAAGAAGTGAGGAATCCTATGAAAAATACAAAAGTGCGAGAAAGACAGCAAAAGAGAAGATCAAAATGGCCAAAGCCAGAGAATGGGAGGAATTTGGAACCAAGATGGAAAAAGATAGTAGAACAAACCAGAAGCTATTCTACAGAGTTCTCAAGAACATGAAAAATAAAGGAAAAAAACTCGGATTGAGACAAATTATGGATAAAGAGGAAAAAATAATTACCGAAGACAGTAAAATTATGGACAGATGGAAACAATATTACAAAGATATACTAGAGGGAGAGGAGATTAATGAAGAAGAGACAGAAATAGGAGAAGAAAACACAGCAAATCCAGCCGAAGGAAATGGGAATGCACAACAGGAAGAAGAAAGAGTCAGTATACAACTGGAAGAGGTGAAGAAAGCAACAACAAAATTGAAGAATGGCAAAGCAGCAGGAGTAGACGGGTTAAAAGCAGAACTACTAAAATGTATGGGAGAAGATGGAATGAAGCTCCTACATAGAATAATCAGTGAAGCATGGGAAACTTTAACAGTCCCCAAAGATTGGCAAACCTCAGTAATAATACCAATATTCAAAAAGGGTAATCAGAGGGAATGCTCTAATTATCGAGGGATTTCGCTACTTTGTACAGCTAGCAAGGTTTACGAGATGATATTGGAGGAAAGACTAAGAAAGAGAGTGGAGGTGAAATTACATGGGGCGCAAAGTGGATTTAGACCGGGACACTGCACACACGACCATATATTCACAATCAAAAATGTTATAGAGAAATCGCTACCCTACAATAAAGAAGTTTATATATGTTTTGTAGATTTGGAAAAAGCCTTCGACAAAGTGTCAAGGCAAAAATTATGGGAGGTTTTAGAGAGGAATAGCATACCGAACAGCTTGACAGATGCTATCAAATCATTATACAGAAAAACCGAAAACATAGTTAGAAAAGACAATCAAGAGACAGAGAAATTTAGGACGACAAAGGGAGTTAGGCAAGGAGGTAACCTTAGTCCTTTGCTTTTTATTATTTTGATGGATGAAATTATAAGAAGGGTAAGCAGCAAAAGCAAGAAGATGGTGGTGGGATACCGCAAATTAAAACCAGTAGAAATAGGTGACTGCGTATTTGCAGATGATGTGGCAGTGATGGCAAATACAGAAAGAAGCTTACAATTCAATGTGAATTTATGGATGGAAGAGCTGGAAAACAAAGAAATGAAAGTTAATATTAACAAGACAAAAGTAATGGTGATCACAAATAACAAGGAAAGAAGAGCAAGCATAGAAATCAATAACCAGACAGTGGAGCAGGTAGACAATATAAAGTATCTGGGAATAACTATAGACAGAACTGGCAAAATGGAAGAAGAAATTAACAACAGAATTACGACAACGACAAAGCTGTTCCACAGTATCAACAGAGGATTTCTTAATAAAAAAGAAATCAGCAGCAAAACAAAACTTACAATATACAAAACCGTATATCTACCGACATTATTATACGGAAGTGAAACATGGGTAATGACGGAGAAACTACACAAGAAAATACAGGTACTAGAAATGAAATATCTGAGAAAAGTAGCCAAAGTCACGATAATAGACAAAATAAGGAATGAAGAAATAAGAGAGAGACTGAAAATAGAGAATGTTAAAAAGCTTATAGAGAAGGCACAACTAAGGTGGTGGGGACACATGAAAAGACTACCGGAAGAAAGGAAAGTAAGACAAGTGTGGGAAGCAAGGACTACAGGCAGAAGAAAGAAAGGGAGACCAAGAAGGACGTGGGATAAAGAAATGTATGAAATAATGAATAGAAGAGGTTTAAATTGGAACCAGGCCGAGATCATGGCGAGGGACAGAACCATTTGGAGAGCAGTGGTGAAATAGAGGAGGTCGGAAGAAAAGGCATTGTGAGTGCAAAAAGTGAGTGATGGAGATCGCGTGTGAAATGTGAAGCAAAAGGTGACAAGAAGGGTAGCGAATGTTTGGAGAAGTTGGCAGCTGCAATGAGGAAATAGTCGGTGAAACTAAATAATTAAGATAGTGGTGATTAAGAAGAAAAGTACATCAAAATACTATTTTGTAAATATTGTAAACAGGGTAGAATTGTAAATTGTAAAAATGAAATATTTGGTTATGTAGAAAAGGATTACACCCTCTACACTTAAAAGTAGAAGAGGGATAGATTATATATATATGTTAAGTTGAGTGTCCTCGTGTGATAGATGTTTGCACATTTCTACTCTGTAAAAGATGAGGGTTCTGCTAAATTTTCAGATGTAACTGCCACTGGCGTCGGTGATAAGTCTTGGCAGCAGCAAGCAGCTGGATGGTGCTATGACTTATTTTATTTATTATAATACAAGTACAGAGTGGCTAGGAAAACCCCGGCCACTTTTCTTGCGGCGGTCAAGAGATGGCGCTTTAATAAAGAAAAATTAAATTAAAATACTGGCAACAACGCAGAATCCAAGACGGTTTGGTTGTTTTGATTTAATATGGGGTGTATTTAATAACTAAAACGTCTTGGATTCTGCGTTGTTGCCAGTATTTTTATTTATTTTTTCTTTACTAAAGCGCCATCTCTTGACCGCCGCAAGAAAAGTGGCTGGGATTTTCTTAGCCACTCTGTATTTATCATCGTGACGATAACTAAATATATCTAACCTAATAAAATATATGTAAGATTCTGATATCGTGTTTATACAAGCTGTTAGTGCTGTATCACTGCAAGGTTTTCCTACGACGATTTTCAAGACAAGAAATTACGTTTCTCTTGTCTTGATTGTTTTTTAATTATTAATTTCTTGTCTTGTGCCAATTTTTAAATTTATTGACTTTTCGGGGATGCACCGACAGTGTGTGTAGATTTGCGAGATTATACAGTGATAGCTTCTTGACTTTTCTAGGTTTCAGCAACATGTATAAATTTCCGATTAGACTGCGAAGCAAACCCAGTACGGACTATGGAAAGCAACAACAAAGCAGAAATAAATATAGGTAGTTTGTACGAACATAGAAAGAGTAACAGATCGGAAGACGAGGTTAATGGATATGTTAGTGAGATTCAAGGTAGCACAGTTACTGATGTTCTAAACTGGTGGAAAAGAAATAAAGCTAGGATTTGCAAATTTCGCGTCTATGGCGCCAGCTGAAGTAAGTATTCCGACATCCTTCGTACCGCCAGATAAGCTATTATTATTATTAAGGCCTCCTTGTTTATAACCAAGGCCCGGATTATATGCAGAATGCATATTTTAGAGTACTGATATGGCAACTAAATGTTTAGTATCTATCTGTATCAAGTGAAATGCATTTAAATGATACTTATTTAATTTTGGATATTTTACTTTTATGCATATGTTTAAGTAAAGTGCAAAATGATGCATGTTTCATACTAAAATTTAGAAAAATAAAAATTTAGACCATTCACAAAAAATGATTCGTGATTCTGAATTACAGTGCTTGTCCTCGAGGGTGGTTGTCAGTTCATTTAAAATAGAAATAGCAACACTACAGCGAAATCCGGTCTTTGTGTTAGTGCATTAGTCGAGTTTTTACTTAATAATTAAATCAGTACGAAAATGTTTGATTTATGTAATGCGTTGATTAATGGAAGCATACCGCATAGACAACTAACAAATAGTAATTATACCAATAGCGACACATATCGGACGAAAACACTTTAAGAAAACATTATATTGACAAAATGAACATTAAAAATTGCATGAAATACGCAACGTGTAAGCAAAGATTTTTATTGCGATCATAGAGGAAGCCTCTTGCAATCCCCGTTCCTTTGGGACTTTGCAAGCCACGAAAAGACGTAGATTCGGACACCAGTAGCTCAGAGTCGAATAACGGAGAACAGAAGCAGAGAGGTAAGACCACTCGGACTCTTAAGAGTGGCCGGAGCAGGATACAAACGAGTAGTGAGTGTGGGTTTCCAGGACAACGCCAGACCTCCGAAGTGGGGGTGGAGCGCCAGCATTTAGCAACGAATAACAGTCTCTCAATTCTCCAGTTGCACGCGTTCAAAGAGATGCAATTCACCTGTTACTGGAAACCCCTAATATTGCCACACTTCCTTACAAAGCAACACCTGCGCGACTACTAATTGTGAAACCCGACTCTATAGTCAGATTCGTGCTAAATCTCTCTACTTCCCGTAACGACTGGACGCAGCCCAAGAGGAAGGTTTTCTACTCGATCTATTACATAACACTTAATAATAAACGGTTGCTGGAGAGAGCTAATCTGCAATGGCTGGACATCCAAATCTTTACGGCTAGACGTATAACCATCCCTATTACGACTAAGCCCAACAAAGAACAGCGCAGAAGCAATCGTTGAGAAAAATGAAAAGAGATACAACGGCTTTATACCAAAGATTTCCGGAACTGGCAAGCTGCATCATTGACGTCAATACCTCCCCACACAGTCGATGCTTATCTTTCTATCGCCGACATTAAAAAGAGATACAGGGGCCCTTATAGTGCTACCTCGCCTTCAGACAATAAATACATAGAAGAGGCTAAAGAGGAGAACTGTGGAGTGCGGAAACCGATAGAAGATATAGGGATCCAGTGGGCATTAAGTAACACTTAGTCCGCCACCGTTGGCTCGTCGCGCGTCACCCTTACGCATGTTTGTAAGATTCCAGTGCCGAAGCTATCACTCCTCTTGAACTCCTTGCTGATCTTGAGAGATATGCCTCCTCTACTAATTGATAACCGAACCGTATTAATTCCAAAGAGATAAGATTCTATCTTGATCGACAACCGGCATCCATTACGGTCGGATCAGCAATTACCAGGCTTTGCCACAAAATCCTCGCTAGGCGACTATCCAGCCTTCCACTACACCTACACCAGCGTGGTTTGCGCGCGGTAGATGGATTGTTTCTGAACACTTTTACAATTGAAACCCTCATTTAACAGCGCAGAAAAGCTGCCCGTATCATGTTTTATGCCTTGATTTGTCCACGGCATTTGATACGGTGTCCCATCATTCAACCCATAGGGCATTCCGGTGCTTTTGAGTTGATGGGAGGCTGGTAAGATTTATTATAATGGGTTACAATGGCGCCCGCAAACAAATCCATACCGGGTCTGAGTACACTTCATAGCCTAACCAACTTTGGTGTCAAACAGGGCGACCCCCTCTCAGCGATCCTCTTCAACATCGTTATGGACGAACTTATAGAACGGCTGCAGGGGTCTAACCTAGGTCTGAGGATGATCGACCATCTTTCCGTGGCTTGTATTGCCTACGCTGACGATCTGATGGTAGTCAGAGGATGACAGTGAACTTTTTGACGGTCATAGGTTGAACCTAAATCCATTAAGAGCATTGCTCTTATTGTTCGTGTGTTCTCCAGGTGAGATTGTTTTATACAGCTCGACTACGTCGGGATTTTGCGTGCGTCACACCATCAGGTAACTTATGCCTGATGAATTCTTTCACTATTTAAGGGACCGATATTCTTTCTCGGGGAAGACAAAGCCTATGATCGAAGGATTAAATGTTCAATTGCAGAGAATAGGCGCTGCACCTTTAAAGATAGCAAGCCAGCCTAGAAGCTGACTATACTTAAGACCTATCTCCTCCCTATGGTTAGTGCGGTTTTTGATATGTATGAGAGTGATGTTGAGTTTTGTTGAAGGAGGCTGATAAGCTTCTCTATCTGTATATCCGTAGGATATTACAACTCAACCGCGTACCTGTGCCATCGCCTTCATAAACTCCCCCACCCGCTTTGGCATCTTGGTGTCCCCGCATTTATCTCGCAAGTGACGGCGGTCCTATATCGTAGGATAACCAACTTAACAGTCACAGCGGATCAAACCACGGCCGTGTTGCTGGCTCTGCTGGAGTGTGAGAAACATTGGAAGAAGCTGGCCCGTTTTTTATAAGACGTCCAAAACTTCAATCCGGTGTAAGTGGGGTGAGAAACTGGATAAGTCATCTTCAGGGTACGGATTATTGCAAGGACAGGCTTCAACACAATCGGGACAATAGATCGGTTGCTTCTTTTCCGTTTGAAAAGGAAGGGAATAAATCAAAGCGATCCAACTTCATGGAAATCTTATGCCAACTAGAGAAATGAAATCTCATCTTGTCCCTGCCCGATGATGTAGAGTGGAGTCGTTCTCCAACGTGTTCCAAGGTTGCTCTTTAACTCATTGGCCAAGGATTCGGCGACATGATCAAATACGCGCGCGGGTAAGGCAACTGGCACTGCGGAGAGGGGGATTGGTTGGTAGATGTACAGCTCAGGAAGCCCGATATCATCCTTTTACAGGCGATGTGGCCATTTCTTGGGAAGGCCCCCAATCGTTAGTTGTTACATACCAAGCTAAATTTGCTTATTATTTAGAGCATCACAAACAGTTATTTAAATACATTTCATTCATCTGTGGCGTCTAACTTTGCTTCTCTTTATAAGGGTCAATATCGGTTTACGGAAACAACGTTCCTAAAAAATTCGCAGAAGAAATTCGCGGGGAAAACAATGACAAAAAAAATTTTTTTTTCGCTTATTTTGTTCCTAGATTTACAGATGCAGAAGGTAGGTCGCTTCAGCTAGCACTTGCGCCTCAGGGAACCAATTAATAATAAAACAGTAATATCAAAAGTCCTATTTACGTCAAATAATTACGGAAATCAAATTGGCCAAAAACATATACCTAATAGGGATTTACGCAAATATCGATTTTTTATGCAGACTAGATTTCAATTGCAAACACAAATATTTATTGCATAACTACTTGTGGGGGTACACGGATTTTGCTTTTAAATTTAAGACCTTCTGGATAGCTTACTGATGAGAACTATCGAATGAAAAGTATCCAATTATTCGATTGTTGCCAACGAATTATTCGATAGTAAAAAAAAATTCGAATGCAACGAATGGATTCAGTGCATTTAATAATTACCAATAGAGTTGTAGTTCTCGTTTTCAAAACTATTTTCGCAGAAGTTGTGTTTTTTTTTGTTTACATTTAATAATAATTTTACAATTATTTTAAAAAGGTTATTATTAGTATTACTGGTGAGACCCCAGCGCACAATGCACCGACAGACTCGCGTTGGCCGATCCGTCTAAATGCGTCACGTGATGCATTAGGTCCAATAATGAGACGCGGCGGTTTTGTAGATGGCGCCCCAAGTGACGCGCGTCTAGCCTACCTTCATATAAAATTTATATTACATTATAAATTAAATAATTATTATAGAACAATCGACGTAGAATAAAAATATAAAAATGTTTCATGTTCAAATTGGTGAAGCGGTAGCCGCTGGAGGAACCGAAGAAAAAACCCTTTGAGCTTTTATATATGTATGGATGGATTATTATGTTTTGTAGTAAATACCTGTTTACTTGTATTTCAACTAATTACTTTATTATAATAAAAAGTTTCAGTTAATAAAACGCAGTAAATGTCTTCCATTTCGACACAGCTTATTTATTATTAAAAAAAAAATTTCAAAGAAATCGTGGGGCGTAGTTTGCGGGTTCAACTAGCCCAAATTTAATTCACACAAATTGTTTACTCCGTGGTATAAACAGAGTTGCAGAAGAAGTTAGAAATCAGCTTCCTATCGCAAACGAATTAGTTAATAATGATAAAAAAATATTTGTAAAACCACCGAATACAATTATATAAAGACAAATTGCAAATCTGCTACTGCCCTCTAAATTAGTAATTATAAGGAAGGGCACGTGGTTAGACGCTGCCTTTTATTACTCTGCTAATTTGTAGGAGTTAAAAAAATTAATTTTAGATTTTGGTGTCAATTAAATATATATTAGAAAATTTGCAGTTTTCAAAACAGTTGGAATTTATTAAAACTAATTATAGTGTTGTAAGTGCTACATTAAGTGAATTGCAAACTAAAGATATGCTTTCATCGGATTTTATTAAATTAATACAAAATCTCCACAAATATATCAATGTCGTTAAATGTAATATTAGAAATACTTTCATCTCAAAAGCTTAAAGTAATTATGGTATTATAACGTATAAGGTTGGTGAAATGGGCGTAATTGTATTCAATGGGTATAAAGAAGCGTAGAAATTCACTAAATGGACAGTCTTTACAAAACTGCTATGAAATAGAAAGAAAAAAATATATATTGCGTGGGTTCGGATAATTGGTTAGACGTTATTTTTATAGAACGGAATCAGCTGTATAGTATTCAATCTAGAGCTGTTTTGCAGATGTGAACCGTGATAAAACCTATCAACGGATTAATTATTAGGTTACGTGCTGCGCTAAAAAGGGGAGAAAAATAAAATGAAAAAATTAAATTTGGTATTAGGTTGAATGTTTTTGTACTCGTTTTATGAAAAGAACAAATAACAGCGCTAATTTATAAAGCCCATGTATTCGACTTCCTAAATGAAATTGCAAAAAAAACGTGTTATATTGTAAAAGTTTATTGATCATCCTACATCTGAATTCTATACGCGTGAGGGCTTGAGGCTTTTACATAAAGATCAGTTGAACCCGCTCTTATATTAAATATAATTTTGTAATCTGTTACTTTTACATGGCAACAGGATTAAGTTTGTAGATTTATCGAGTAACAATTTAATTCAGCAAAAGTAATTTAACAATTTAATTTGCTGGGTTTTTGTTCAGCTACAGTTTTAAAAAAATTTTAAAGATAATTCTGCCAAAAAAAGATAGCGATTTGTCAAAACTTGGTTTTGTCGAAAGAGAAAAATGCCAGTGTAGATTTGGGATCAAAGTCTCATTGGAGAAATATTATTTTTAGTAACCTGGAGTATTGAGTATTTTGTAGCAACACACCTTTTTCATGTTACTTTTCTTCGAACAAAGATATAGGAATACCCTGAGGTCACTACTTAACAAAAAATGTTCTTTTTTGATCCCACTCACTTATTGATCCCATACATTTTCAAGCTTTGTGATGGAGCAGTGAATAGATTCCGCTGGGAAGTAAAGTGGGGTTTCTAAGAGAAAAGCTAACGAGAAGGAAATGAAACTATTTTGTTCGAATTGTTTCGTGAAAAATGTAATATGAGTGGTGATAAACTTTAACGTAAAGTCATTGAAGCGTAACTAAAGAAATCTTTTGTCATGGTTATCAAAATTTAAAGCTTATTTTGTTTACTTATAATATTAATTAGTTATTTATGTATTAAGGGTGTAAAGATGCTTTTATGGCGTAAGACGTAATTTTGAACCCGAGGCGGCAGCCGAGGGCTAAGAATACGTCGAAGGCCATAAAAGCAAGTTACGCCCGTGGTACATACACAACTTTATGCAGGGATGAAGATTTTCATTATAGCCCATGGGCAATAAAGAAGCCCATGGGCTATAAAAAGATGTTTATGACAAAGAAATTCGTGTATAATTATCAATTTATGATACATACATGCATAATAACGGGTGTCCAGAAAGTCTTTCAGTCAGGGCGGCTATGGATTGTATAACGCATGTCTTTTATTCAGTCATATCTAAGTAATTTAGTTGACATAAGTCAAAGTCAATTTAAATTAAAAGGTTTTTATTTTGAATTATTTACTTTTTGCATATTTCTTGTTATAAAATGTTTACGCAAGAACAAAAAACCTTTATTGTAAAATCTTATTTTCGCAATGGTCAACAATTAGAAAACGGAAATTGGAATTATTCCATCAATGCATGTAAACAAGAATTTCGACAAAGATATCCAAAGACATACGTTTATACAATCCATAGCCGTCCAGGACTGAAAAACTTTCTGGACACCCGTTAATTATTTACGATGTTTTTGTTATTGTAACAGGAAATGTATTCCTCTGATGGCTGTCTAGTTTTTGTATCAAAAATAGGTTATTACTGCTGCTCATTCTGTAGAAGGAATTGAATTAGACGATTGTTTTTTTTTTAAATGGGCGTATTCAATTGGAATGCGTGTTAGAGCATCTGGCAATCTTACGGTCAAACGAAAAAATGTCAAAGTATCCAACTTTATGTTGTAAATAATAAATTACACTGACACAAAAAAACCAAGAGTCAAATCAGAATGAAAAACCGACAAGAATTACTAATTACTAGGGCAACTAAATATGCCAAAGAAAACATGCCACTGATAAAATAATGGATTAGATATAAATCCATTTCAGGAGAAGCTATGCATTTTAAGTCTAAGTTTATTAAGGCATTTTCTTGCATATTTCACCCATAAGTGCACATATTTGCACATTCAAAATTTTAATGCCTTTTTCAAAATAAAATTATATTTATTGCATATTTTATTAATTTTTGACAACATTTAGAATCTTTTAAAATTAATTTCGGTTCACATTTGTTTTGCAATCAAAATTTAATTAAATGTGTTATTTAAATTAATAACATGTGTGTGGCTGTTCAAGGACACACCTAAACCTCAACTATTACCTGAAGTGTTTAGGTTTAGTTTTTTTTAGTTTAATTCATTTTTTTTTGGTTGTAAAAAAACAAATTATCGACTGTCGGAACTAATCAATAAATATAATTGCAGTGCAACAATGTTTCATTCAGTTTATTCTATTTTAACATTTTAAGAACTCCTCTTAGGGAATATTCTCAAATTATGAAGAAAAATTAAGTTTTTGGTGAGCATCTTTAAATTTATACAGAGCATATTTTAAAGACTTAAAACAATTTTTCTAGAGCATATTTTTGGTTGCCCTACTAATTACTGTTATACCTATTATTATCAGCCTTGTCTATTATGAGCATGATGTAGTTGAATTCGACAATTGGGAGGAGAGGCGCAAACAGCCAATAATTGATGGCGTTTTTTTATGCATAATGTGACATAAATTAACATTTTCGCTGCATCGTCAGTCCAAGGAGAATTCAAACATGTGTTAGCAGTTAACTATTAAGGGAAACTTTTAAATCTAAAGATGTGTTTAAAAAGACTCCTATTTGAAGCATTTCCCTTATAAAACAGCTCACGTTTATTTACCTCTATCCTTGTATAATCTGCGAATATAAATATATTTCTGCTCGTTCAAGCCTTCCCTTAAAACCGCGCCTGCTCAGGCTAAGCGTTTCTATAGTTCTAGTTTCCTAGGCTGTATAATTAAGTAAACAGTGAAAATCTTGAAATTAAGTGCGTGAAATTTTTTTAGGTCCTAAAATTGTTTGATAGATAAATAACATCAACGTGTACAACTAAAAACATAGCCTTTAAAAATTGACCATCATTCGACTTTTATCAACGAAACCTTTTTCAGATATCTTTAAATTTATAGTACAAAACACTTTACGAGTTACTCGTTATTTTCTGACGGTACGGAAAAAGAAACTTGTGTTATCTTTACACACGAATGAGTGTTTGTAGACGCTGTACCTAAGTTTCAATGTTACACAAGCTAAGTTATATCGGTTGCCTCCAATATCAGAGAAAACGAACGTAGTCAGGAACCATATTCCTCTTCCAAACTTACTATTCATAACGGTTACACTCCTTTGACATTGAAAAACGATGTACTTTTTATTGGTTTTCTGTAGAAGTACTACTTGAGGTTAATTAACAACAAATTTTAAAAGATATTTTGAAATTAACATATTCATTTTTAAACTAATATGTAATTTGGTTGGTTTTGCCAAGATATTCTGACGTTTTTAAGTATTTTTTTGTAGAACTAGCTAGAGCAAATAATTGGGGCAACTTTAGGCAATGTAACACCATTAGTTGCGTTTTACGCTTTGTTAAGTCGTCTAAAGTGGTTAGGAATCTTAAATGAAATCTTAGTTATTTGGGCGTTATCATAGCCACCCATATTTGCACTTCAGAGAATGGAGTCTATATATTGCTACTACAGCCAGATACCTTAGGAATTTTACTCTTCTTTAAAAGTCGAGTTTAATTATACAATTTGTTATTTTCATTGGCTAGTTACAAATTGTGACATTAAAGTTCAAACATACATTATAAAACATCCACGAGTAACATAATGCAAAGTTACGGAACAACTTATCTGAGGTTTTACTTTAAAAAGAAGAGGAAAAAGTAAATTTCAATGGTTATCACTTCAGTTTTGTTGTCAAACAGATTTTATCATATTTTAGCAAAAACGTACCTCCAGAAATTTCTGGCTTAATCCAAGTGTGCAGTTCTTCGTGGTCGTCAATATATATCCAATAACCCTCAACATAAGGCACATTGTAGACACCCAAATCATCTTCATCTTCAGGTGCCCCAGGAAGGACACTTGGACTGGAGTCTGTCGCTCTTAGACCCTCTAGACTGTTGTCAGTTGATCGAGCCATTGGTCGTAATTTTGTCCGACAGGTTTCTGATTTTCCACCTCGTTCTTCTGACTACCCCAAATTATATATTAATAGTAGTGTACAAAACCATTAAAAATTGTAGAGAAATTCTTTGATATATAAGCTTTGTCTTCTAAAAGTACTTTTTATTCAATTCGCATTTGATTTTCTTATTTCATATTTTTAAAATTACAACTTACCTTTGCTCTTACGTCATGTCTATATCTATGGTGCTTTCTTTCAGCTTGCGGTCGTTCTTCTGATCTGAATCTTTTTTCGAGTTTTTTGTATAACCTTGCTTGTTTTACTCTTGGAGAATCAGCAAATCCAGCTGGTGGTTGGACAATGTCTGCTGGATGGCCATTGCTACTAGCGCTTTTCTCAGGGTCATCGGTAGTTACAATGTCTACCTCTTTTCCACAATGAAGACAATGAACCTGATGTTCTGTAAGAGCTATGTGACTACTAGGATCGCTATAAAAAACACTATCACTTCCAGGACTGACGGAGCGAAGTGATTCGGCACTTAATGCTTTGAGACGTGCTGATTCTGGACTAGTTTTTGGACTACGTCTTCTCTTGTTTGGTGATTCTATTGGACTCGCACTAAAATTGCATTAATGTTATACAAAACAAAATACATTTAATTTTTATTGAAATTTTCAAGTTACTCCTACCTATAAGGACTCAGTCTACTTTTTGATTGACTATCCGTCATGTTTGTTTGCATAGAAGATCTACGCCTAGGTAAACTGCCTGGTAAACTAGAAGGTTTATCTTCGACGCTATCACTGCGTCTCCTAGCCCTAGAACTAGTAGGTGATCGTGGTATAGATTTTCTACGGTTATTATCCTTAAACTTTTTATTTTTCCTAGGAGACACTGGTCCAGAATTTAATTGATCTCCGCAAACACCACTACTGGATTCGTCAGATGTAAGAGGTGGTTTTTTTTCTTGAGAGTTTTTTTCCCATTGTTCTTGTGGGTACTGATCACTAATGGCAGGACTTCGAACTAACGATGGGGATTGTTTCTTAAGCTGTTGATTTTTACGATGTGTTTGCAGTGGGCTTCTTGTTCTTACTTTTGACCGTTTTGGTTTTTCGGCAGTTTTAAGAAAATCTTTTGAATAAGGTGCAACATCATCTGATTTTCTGCTGGGTTTAAGAATGGTTTTTTGTTTTTCTCTTGGAGTGGGTGCGGTATCCACATCTTTATGTTTGCCGATGTCTAAAGTAAACGTCTTTTTCCTACGTTTCTTTTCATCTTCGGTCCATTCCATTCTATCTGATCTTGATGATTTCCAAGTTTGACTGTTGTTTAAGAATACTTATTAAGATTGATGTTGGTGTTGTAAAGTTTGCATACTTACTCATCTTCTAGAGGCGATTCATAATATCCTGAAGATGAATAGTGAGCGCTGCGTTCATCTTCAGATATGGAGGGCACATGTCTGGATGAAGGCACTGATGGTTTTTGAGGCAAATCAGGACACGATCCATTTAGGCTATAGCTACCCGAAGACGAGCTGCTTCCAGAAGGAGACGAACGACCAGTGCGAGTTACATGTACAGGGGTACTACCAAGGTCGCTTGCTTCTTCCGGAATTGCAGGTGGTGAAAACGAGGGCACCACCATGTCGTCCCCGAGCAGATCGCTTTTGCCCAGACCATACATAGAAGAAACACTTTCAAAAGAGCTACCCTCTTGGGTTGTGTGCGTATGTTGTTTTTCAGTAATATCCTAGAATTCAAGTCTACGTTTAACCAAAGCATGCTTATCAAAACTAGTACATACCCTAGCAGATCCATTTTTCTTGGAGCTGTCAGTCCCAGAATTGGCAGTGATATAATCGTCAGTAGTTGTGGTGCTTTCTGAAACGTCAGTGTTGGTTTTACCGGAATCGGTACGTGCCAATAACAAGTCAGGAACTACAGCGGGCAATGGTGATTCGGCAAGTGGTTCGGGAGTTCGTCGCCGTCTTGCAGGTGATGGAGCTGTGCGAGGTGTAAGGTACTGTTGACTACTACATTCTGGCCTACTTAGTGATATGCTTGGAAGATCTAATGCAACTCGTGGAGAACTAGGACTTTGAGCCTACAATATCAAAATAGATTAGGTTTGGACAGCTTAGTTAATGATTTTCTTGCAAACCTGAATTTGATCAGTCAATTCTTCATCTAATGCTTCTGTATCCATTGAGGATCGTTGTTGGTGTTGTAAAAGTAGAAGATGTTTTCTTCTAGATGAGGGCGTTAATAATAACGCTGATCCTCCAGAAGGAGTAGTTAATGAAGTCATTTCAGAGCTGCTAAGAGCAGTTCCGTTATCAGTTCCTGAATCTACTTGCAACACTGTAGCTTGAGATTCGTTCCAAATGCCATCCGAATGGTCTCTAAAAAAGTTAATAAATTGTCGATGCTTTAATACCGCATTAAAAATTTAAAAACTGATATAAAACGGAGTTGCGGCGTACCTAACATCGTTTGCTAGAGAGTCATTTGATGCAAATGGCGAAAATTTTCCATCAGGTAGTAAAGAAAGAGAAGGCACGACACCTTCATCCTCTGGTGAAATACCATTGCCTTTCCGCATTCGCATTTCGTTGTCTAGCAAATCATCACTAGTGGATGAACCACTTCTTCTTAGATATCTTCCGCCATAGATCAGATTTTCGTGGAATTCCTCGTCAAGCGAATCTTGGGGACGAAAACCAGAATCTTCAAAAGATCCTGACATGGAAGAAAATGCATGTTCATTAAAACTTTTAAAAATTCCTTCATTTTTAATTGGCGAATTTTGAAAATAGGGTGTAAAACTTCTTGGTTCTTGTTCTACTTTGATATTTTCGTGACTAATGGATGTTATTCTTTTATCGGGAGCTATACTGTCTTCAACTTTTTGAAATCTTCTTTGGTCTAAAAGCATTTCGCCGTCCGAAACGGTTTTCATAAGACGCTTTTTTATAATTTCTATAGGAGAAAAAGGCATCTGGGGTTCAAAATCAATAATTATTTCTTTTGGAGTTTTAGGCTGATACTCTTCAGATTCTTCTGCATCGCGATCTGAATGAGTCGGAGAAGACGAGTCGCTCTCAGGGAGGGTAAGTTCTGGGGGAGGAGAAGTTAACACAAAAGGTGATCTTGGAGGTTCGTCAGATTGTGTCCGTTGTAGGGGTTCATGGTTTATTGTGCATTCAATAGGAAGTGGTTCTAGGCCATAAGGTATTGCTGCAAATCTACCTCCTGCTTCTGAAAACGACTTCATGAGTTTCCTCCCGTTGATTAATATACCATTTGTTTGAGCACCCTGTGATACCATTTTTACCTGAAACGTAAACATGACATTTGTATGAGTTATTAGACACTTCTTTCTTTTTATGCAGTTTTTGCTTTCAAACCAAAGACTCAAAGAAACGATATTTCACCCGGTAGCAGTTTAGAACTATTACTCCAGCAATGATTTTATTAATTTTTGTGAACAGATATTTAAAACATTCAGAATTTCATTACAGCAGTTGCTGTAAGAATGAATTGAAAATTCACTTATTACATTTAATATTTAAATGTATCTAATTCGGCAGGTGCTTTATTTAATCTGTAGAAAATAACACGGGAAATAAAATTTATGTTGTATTATGTAAAACGTTGCCTTAATATGCAGCAATAAAAAATTAAAACGAAGGCACCAGATTTCTCTTGAGGCGCGTAATTGCCTTCCGCAGGAAAACTTATAAATTTGAATATTTTCAGTCATAAAACTGCAGTATAGCTGGAAGTAGTTATGCTACAAAGGTTGCTTTGGTGAATATCATATATTTATTGACTTTTGCATTTTGCTTTATAAAAGCCGCGTCAAACCATCGTTTGTTAATGGAAATAATCTGATGTTAAATTTGTTAGCATGTTTTCCTGCATCAGTTTTATTAAATGTGAACGGGAATCTACCCTTAAGATTCGGGTAGTGAGTGAGCTTGCTTAGCATATTCTGCTGTGACAAGTAAACAGTTTATGTCGCAGCAATTAATTGACGTTCCCCCATTTAGAAATTCTCATATTACCTACTATAACAGACCTCATAACAAAGTTTAGGTAAGAGCAAAGTTAAAAGGATAACACGGAATAACATTAGAAATTTGAAATTACGATGTGCCTCCTTTGTAGTAACATTGTTTTGCCAATTCAAGTAATTTTGTTAGTTATAATACAAATATATGTTAAAGATCGCTTTCAAAGCACTCAGGGAAAATCTCAAACATGGACTAACATTATAAACAATTCGTTGGTGATTAAGTTGGAAATTAGGAATTAAATTACTTTAATTATTAATAAATGCAACAACAAAATGGTAGTGGAACTGTGCGTATAAAAGACTGGTACTGGTTGCTGATCAAAAGACACGAGTAGCGGGGTTATGCTTTGCTCAATCAATTTTAGTTTTTGTTTCATTCGCAAGGGGAACATGTTTATGATTTACGAATACCAACATTGATTTTGCTAAACCATACATGTCAACAAAGTAAATTGTACGAAGTTCAAGTATGCTTTATGCGTTTGAAGCCGATTTTCTTTACGTGAAACTGTATATTCGAACCTAGTTCTTACCCTGTGTATTGTCCTTGGGCTCAAATTAAGCTGACCAGGAGGTAGAGGTTTTCGTCCTAAGCAAGCTTCAGTCTGTGTGGCTTGAGTTTTCATTGATGCAGGCGTTCTTTTGAATTTTTCTGTAAATATTAGACTTGTAAAGGGAAGCTGTATTCATGTATAACTTAAAATAAGCTGCAGGCTGTTGATTTAGTAACGGACAGAACGAGTTTTGAAATTTATGTTACGCATGAACAGCTGCAGAAGGCCGCCTAGCCGAAATCTAATTAGGTAGGATGGAAAAAGGGGAAAGGAGAGCTACCGAAGCACACCAACTTGAGTAAAATGAAGTGGAAGCTAAAGAATAACCAAGGAATAGACGTTCATTAGGCGACGAAATGGTACTTTACGAACAAGTAATTAAGATGCTAATATTATCGTTTTGTAAAGACCGAAGGGATTTTAAACGCTAATGCTGGAAGCTGATGGTCTTGTTTTAATTATTTTAATATTAAAGTAGTCTTTGAACAGTACAAATGGCATAATAGGAGTAGCTGTTTAAAGTAATAACGCAATAATTTTCAATACATTTACGCTAACGTAGTCGTTATTCGTATTGTGTGAGTTTATTTGTTGCAGCTGGATCTAGGTCAAAATCACTCTGGACTAATCACTCCCGTCAAAATCGCTCCGGTCACAGCAAAAACCACTACAATCAATAATCACTCCAAACGAAAACCATTCCGACAAAACTCACTTTGGTAATATTCACTACTGTAAATATAATTATGGTATCAAAGTGAAATTATTTAAAAATTTAATTGATATAAAAATTATTACACACATATATAGCTAAATACTAAATGTTTAAATTTAAGTTATGATTAAGAAGGTTGTTTTATCAGCTGGGTCATATCTCTGTACAATATTTCAGAGCCTAGTAGTAACACCTCGATACACTTTTTTGTGTAGCTGTATGCCCATTGTATAAAATGCGGACTTAATCTTAATCAACAATTGTAACTTTGTTAATACTAATTATTCTTAATATTATTTTGTAGATAGCAATAATAAATATGTATAGCGTTGTATAATATATGACTATAAAACCAACAATTGACCTTTTATTGACCTAATATAGATAGTTAAGCACTGTGGATTTTTTAGACCAAGTAAACCTGTATGCTATGTAACGTCAAAATCCAAAGCTTCCAAAGAATATGAAATTTCATAAAATTCCGATTTCTATCGATTCTTTTTGCTTGATTTATTATGCGAGTGATTATTTACAGGAGTGATTTTTGCTAAGGTGATTATTGTTGGAGGGGGTTTCGTTTAGAGTGGTTTTTGTTGGCGTGATTTGGACCAAAAAGGGAAGACTGCAGGAATCTAGGGCGATAAGCCTAGAGCAAAGTTTTCTTTTGCCCTCGGCAAGTTTGCCATAGTGTTCCAGGTAGAGATTTATGCTATCTTAACCTGTGCCCAAGAGAACCTAAGCAGAGGTTACTCTAATAAGCATATCTATATATGCAGCAATAGCCAAGCGGCTCTCAAAATTCTTGATTTTTTTACAACCAAATCAATGCTGGTCAAAAACTGTCGTGAAGCCATAAGCATACTCGGATCACACAATTGGGTCAAGCTACTCTGAGTGCCCGGCCACAGTAACATTAGTGGAAACGAGAAAGCCGATGCTCTGGCCAGGAAGGGCTCAAAGAAGCCCTTCCTTGGCCCGTAGCCGGCCCTCTAACCCCCCATGACTATCGCAAGGCAAGAGATTTAGAACTGGGCTCGATCCCAGTTTAAAATCCACTGGACCTTGCATCCACAGCTGCGCCAGTCAAAGCTTCTTATCCGAGAACCTTTGCCATGACGCGACGTTCCGAACAACTCCTACGCTTAAGTAGGAAACACATCAGGATTATGGTAGGTTTCCTGACCGGCCAATGTCCTTTTAACAAACACCTTAACACCATGCGAGTAGTAAACGACACCATGTGCAGGTTCTGTGGAGAAGAGGGAAAATCTTTTCTCCATCTTCTGACCCATTGCCTCAGACTAATGGTACTGAGGCAAAGACACCTCGGCGTCCCAATTCCGGAGCCAGTGGAACTACAGGATATCTCCCTCAGCGGGGTACTAGCTTTTGGCTTGAGTACCGCTCTGTATGAGGAGAATCTCTGAACTAGCGGTGGATGTACCATAGGCCAATTAGGCCTACGTGCTGCGGAGTTCCGTATCGCCGCGCCGTAAGAAGAAGAAGAAGAAGAAGAAGAAGAAGAAGAAGAAGAAGAAGAAGAAGAAGTAGAAAAAGAAGAAGAAGACCAAAGTGGTTTTGATCGGAGCGATTATTACACAGTGATTTTAGCCTCGGTTTATAATAAATTGTAACAAAAAATTGAGTCTTTTAGGAACTCAATTTTAAAGACGTGTCTAATACATCTTTAGCTATCTACGTACAGAGTTCACTGAAAACAACCACAGTATAGCTTCGGTAATCCTGACATGCGGACACTCCAGTAATTCGGACACTGCTAGAATTCGGACAGTTTTGAGCCATTCAGCTGTATAATCCGGACACATTTAAAAATCGTTTAAATTACGTGCCCCAACCGTAAATAAACTTGAGAGAATTTTCTAATTTTCTATTAAAACAGCAAATGCCTTACGTTTACGTTTTCGTCGTGCGCCCATTCAGTTTGTTGACGCTGGTGAAACTACATAGTACATACATATAGATTTTTAGTTAAAATGAAGACAAATTGCAAATCTCCCACTTTTAAAGAGAAGTGCAAAATGTTAGAATTGATTGAAAGTGGGAAAAGTATTCGCTTTGTAGCCAAAAGATTCAATGTGCCAAAATCAACGGTATATGATATTAAATAAAAGAAAAAGAAAATTAGAGAGTTTGTCTGAACTACATTTCAAGGACCAAGCATGTACGATTTTATGGGTTAAAGTTTAAAAAAATAAAACAGCTTATATGTAGGTTCCAAAAAAGTTCTTCGTCAAGGTGAACATCCTAAGGTGGAGGAGGCTTAGTACACATAGTTATTGCAACAAAGAAGTTTTCATGTACCAATTTCATCGGAAATTTTAAAGGAAAAAGCCAGATTTTTTTTACAGAGAAATAACGGGAAAAGATGGCTTTCTAGCAAGCTCTGGTTGGTCGGGTAAGTCAAAAAAATGCATGAAATTTGATTTTTGAAATGTTGTAGGAAGAAAGTGAGAGAGAGAAAAGTTCCTAAAGATGAAATGAATTTATTAGAAAACTAGGTGCAAAACGCTGACAAAAGTGCGGCGTTTTGGAAAACTTTACCAACTACTACTTGAGTTCATGAAAAGGAAAAGTCAGCTCGCGGCAGAAAAATTTCAAAAGATAGTATTATATTTATGCCTTGTTCCAATTCAGCAGGCACCCACAAGTTACCAATACTCGATAAATTCCTCAACCCCAGATGTTTAAAAAACATCGAACTACCCGTCGAGTATAGTGCCAGCAAAACGGGGTGGATGACTTAAACAATTTTCATGGAGTGGTTCAAAACATGTTTTATTAAGCACGTACAAAAATGTTTGGCCCAGAAATATTTGCCACAAAAAGCGCTTCTTCTAATAGATAACGCTCTCTCATATCCAACAGAGGATGCATTGAATTTTGATTCAAACTTCAGAGTTATGTTTTTACACCCCAACTGCAAAACAATATTACACCTAATGAATCGAAATTTGATCCAAAATATTAAAGTGCTCACAGAAAAAAATTATTTACTGATTTATTACCTCAACACAATGATTTAACAAACACTTTGAAGAGCTGCAATTTCAAGGAGGCGGTCATGAACATGCACCCAATCATGGAGAACTATAACTAAAAACAATTAAAAAAAAGTTAGTTACTCTGGCCAAAAGGACAATGGGATGGGGAGGATGGAATTCCTTTCAGTCAGTTAGAACAACAGTGGGAATCTGAATCGGTAAATATAAATTTAAACGCCATTACGCAAATGTTGAATTCTATTTATCTAGATTCTAGACGTTAGTTTTGAGGAAGTCTTTAATTGGGCAACTGGACAAAATGAAAACGTGGCAAATTTTACAGATAGAGATTTAATTGCAGGGGCTACAAAAGCTGACGATAATGCGTTGAACATTACCGATTCCGAATGTGAGTTTGTAAAACTCTTTCTTGCTTGATTTTTGTATTCCTGTCAAATATTTCTAATCCGTAAAATTCGCAAATCCGGACGGGGAAAAAATTTTATCTGTCCGGATTACCGAAATTGTACTGCATATTAAAATTTGGGAGATGGAATTAGTCGTAATTATGTTCACTGTCCAGCGTTTACGCATCGCGGTTTCAGATTTAATTTTTTGGATGAATAATAGCCTATGGATTCAACATAAATGATTTTCTTGTAAAACCGTGAAATTCTTTGTAATAACTGCGATGGCAGAGTTTAAAATCTGTTTTTAAAACAAACTAATTTTCAGTACAGTTTTTTTATGCATTCTGATTTTCGAGTAAATTTTCGAAGTTAGATTTCGCTGATAAGGAGAAGAAGAGTGCATTTGTTAAGGATAACGGATGACTAAAGGTTATACTATCAGATATTCGATGTTTAGTTAAAATTGTGCAGGATTTTTATAAAGTGAGATTTTGACTCTTAAGTTAAAACTTTTTGCAGCAGAAGCTAGTTTATTTTCAACAAGAAAGCTTGACCAATTGAAGGATGTGATAGAACATTTCTGAATAAGAATAAGTTTACCTTTTGCCAGGCTTTCAAGGGAATTTTCAGTTTAAGAAAGTGAAATAGTGAATATCTTTTTTGGAAAAAGTTAACAATAGTGAATATTTTAAAAGGAAAAAGTTGAAAATAGTGACCCTAGCTTTTAAAAAGCTATCTAATTCTTGCGTTACGACAATAATTTATTTTTTATTATTAATATGTTCTAGCTTTACTTCGTAAACGTTCATCATCATCATCATCATCATAATCATATACCTGAAGGTGTCGAGGTTTTTCACTCCGGGTAGGCTCTTTGCTTGTGTAGTAGGAGGTAGTGGGGTTTTTTGGCCTATAAACCACCACGCTCCTGAAGCGTATGCCACCCTTCATGCACATTCATTCAAGCCATACGCACATGTGTTTTATTTGTATGTTCATGTTGTGTGTGGCTTTGTTACTTGTCCTGATCAGCCAGTAATCAAGGCAAGCGCCGTTAATTGTAACCCAACGTCGAATGGTTGTCGAGCTCGATACCGATCCACAGAATAACAGAAAAATTTTCTGCTTCTTTCGAGATTCGAACCGAGGACTCACGCATTGTGAACCTGATCCTCTTACCACTGGACCGCTGGGACAATCGTAGAAGTTCATATTAATTAAAAATAAAACAATTATTAACTTGAACGAGGTTTTTATTTTAGCCTTATACGTATTTCGACATGGTCACATGCCATTTTCAGAAGCAAAAAAAATAAAAAATGTTTCTGAAAATGACATGTGAACATTTTGAAATACGTACTAAAATAAAAACCCTGTTGAAGGTAAGAATTGTTTTATTTACAATAAATTAATCATTTATTTATTTATTTACTGTGAATAAGAATGGAATTCAAACGTGTGGTGTTTCCGGATGCACTAAAATTAAGTAGTCGCCAGTCGGACCGACAGATCAAAAACACGAGTTTACAACTCAGTGCACTTAGAGTACCGAGCGTTTAACCTGTTTTAGCAACTAGAATTCGTCATTCATAGTTAAGCTTTTGTACAGCAAACTTTCTTCAATATTGATTAAAGTATCTTATAGCTAGTGTATGAGTTTAATTGCCGTACCACTTCAATACATAATAATGGCAACGAGGATTAAAGCAAATATTAGTAGATACAATAATACATAGAAGGTGTGTGCGTGACGGGCGAAGTTACAGTTAATACGTGAAGGGTATGTTTTTTAAAGGAAAATGGGCTCTTAATTTTGCAAGAGATAAATGTCAGCAATTTTTGGCGCAATTAAACGTTTCGACTACAGTGGCCATAACTAGGTGGTGTACCAAGAAAAACTGGAACAATTTTTCGTGGCAAATAAAATTAAAGACACTAACGAGTCAAAAAGGCAAACTGCGGTATATTAGCCAGCTATCAGCAAAAACGTATAACTTATTACGAGATTTTTGTTATCCAGATAAATTAAATGCCATAACGTACGCGGAATTGTGCAACCGAAAATCTCAGTGGTTTGAGAGAAGGTCGAGTTCTATGGGACAAAACAGAAAATTGATGAATCAGTTATTGAATGGCACGCCAGAGTAAAGAATTTCGTGGTAAATTGCAAATTCGCGATTCTGGATAGCGTGCTGCGGGACAAGTTTGCCACGGGTCTCATAAAAGGACCGATTTTGGACAAGTTAGGCGAAGAAAAGCACAAAGAAGAAATAACTGTGAAGAAAGTAGTAAAAGCTGCGACAACAGAAGAAGGCCAGTTTACTGGTATCTTTGCAAAGTGTAGTTGTTAATTGGACACAGAATAACAAGGTGCAAAGGTCTAGCAAAACCAAAGCTGATAAAGAAGGAACGTTATTTACGAGGGACGCATCATGTAAGGTTTGTGGCAAATTTTACCAGGCTCATCAAGTGTGCAAATTTAAGAATGTAAAATGTTTTAAGTGTAATTCAGCGGAACATTCCGCAAACACATGTAGAAAAAGTGCCATTAAAAATCACAGCATTTAAACAGTAGAAAAGGAGGACTTGGCTATGTTTAATATCAGGTCAAACAATAACAATCCCACTAACCTTACTATGAAGATAGGAAATGTTGTTTTAACAATGGAATTGACAGTGGTGCCGGGGTTTGTGTAATTTCTAAAGACCTTTTTGTAAGTAAGTTCAGAAATAATAAATTAAAATCAAGTAAAATCGATTTAAAGCACCGCAAAAACGTCAGAACCATTGATTTGTTTACAGCAGGAGTAAATTATCATAAGAAAACACATCCGATAAATTTGTATGTTGTAAATGGTGGAGAACCTCCATTATTAGGCAGGGAATAGTTGCTAGCTTTTAATTTAGGTGAAGGAAAGGTGAACCAAAATCAGGAAATTAATTTTGTGAAACGGGTTAGTTTGGATCAGACTTTAAAAGAATTTGAGCACTTATTTGACGGCGCATTGGGGTCGTACAAGTTTGAAACTATTCATTTAGGGTTAGACCTTAAGTTTAAACCCTTGTTTCACAATCCCAGATCAATTACGATCGCAGGAAAAAGTTGGTGTTGGAATTAGAGCGTTTGGCGAAAGCAAAAATAATCACGCAAATTGAGAGTAACGTGTGGGGTAAGCAACTGGTGCCACTTTTAAAAACAGACGGTTCCATTTGCGGATTATAAAACAACGGTAAACAGGTTGGCAGAGGAAAATTATCCGTTACGAAAGGTAGAAGAAATTTTTGCGGCTTTATAGGCTGGGAAAGTATCGTATTTAAATTTTGTATAGGCTCAAAATACCCATAAACAGTAACAGAGTAAACGCGGAATCAAGTCAAGATTCTTGAATAAGCAAACTTGTAAGTTTTGTTACTAACGGGTGGCCAAACTCAGTGGCGGAGATTGAATTAAAACCCATTTTTAACAGAAAGAAAGAGTTACTGTCTCATGTGGGGTTCAGGGTGATAATTCCAAAAGTGTCAAGAGAGAAATTATTACAAGAACTCAGCGTAGCACATCACGGTATGGTAAGAATTAAAGCAATAGGGGTTTGTACATGTGGTGGCGCAAGTAAGACGAGGAAATTGATAAATGACTAAATCACGTGGGGCGAGTTAAAAAAAAATTCCATATTCGCTGAAAACTGCTTTGATACCGTGGTCAAAACCATCCAGAATAGGGGAACGAATACACATAAATTTTCTAAATTTCTAAAATAAAATGTATTTAATAATTTTGGACAGTTTTAGTAAAAGGGTGGGCGTGCACGATATAGGAAACAATACCAGTTCAGCCAATACTATTAATAAATTGAGATTGACATTTACGAGTTTGGGTATACCAAAATTAATTGTATCGGACAGTGAAACACAATTAACTAGCAAAACTTTAGTTTATTTTTCGAGAAAAAAGGGTAAAACCACATTACAACACCGAAATTTTATCCGGAATGTAACGGGGCCGTTGAAAATGCGGTGAAAACTTTTAAACATGCTTTAAAAGCAGCGATGTACGACGAAAAGAACAAGAGCGTGGACATGGGCACGTCGATATGTCGATTTTTGATGTCATTCCGTAGTACGCCCAACGCAATAAGAAAAGGGACACCGTTAAAATTAGTTCAGAAGCGTGAGTTACGGACACGGTTAGATTTTTTAAATTCGAAAGTCGCAATAGTCTTCAAGAAAGTCCAGATTTCGGGGGAAAAGGAATCAGAAATTTAGGGTAGGGGACGTGGTTAGAGATTAACGCGTAGCGAATAAAACTCGTCGACTCCAGCTACGATAATTTGAAGGTTAGGCCAGGTTACATATTAGCGGGAAGCCGGCGATGAGCAACGCTGGAAGCAATATTTGAACCAAACTCACAGGTTTCGGAATTTAAAGGGAAGCGATTCAGAAAATAATACGTTTTAATGCACGCGTCGTTGAATAAGTGCATCAAATTCTAGCAGCAATGAAAATGTAGTTTTAGAACAAATAATATTAAATGATAGGGAAATACAGTCAGAACATGCACAATTTAAACCTTCAGCAGTGCTTCGAAGAAGCGAAAGAAATAGAACAGCACCAGATAAGTTTGGTGACAACATTGTTATAATAAAGTAAACAATGTATTAATTAGGGTGCATTTAGTTTAAGTAGTTTGTTTATTGACATAAGTGTTTTATTTGTAGAGTTAGGAGTATTTATACAATCTTAAAAAGAGGTATTGTAGTGTTTCCAGATGCAGTAAAATAAAGTAGTCGGCTGTCGGACCGACGCGATAGATCAAAGACGCGAGTTTATAAGTCAGTGCACTTAGAGTACCGAGGATTGTACTCTGTTTTAGCAGGTAGAATCGTCATTCATAGTTAAGCTTAAGTACAACGAACGTCTTTTAATATTGAATAAAGTATCTTATATCTGGTGTGTGAGTTTAATTGCCTTACCACTTCGATACATAATAAAACTCCGCAACGTGTAGAGGCGTGAACCCCCGCTTACCGCGTAAAGAGTGCTCGGTTCAAACGTAGCCACCGGCGTTATTTTTGTTTTCATTACTTTTGCGGATTATTTTATAATTTTATTGTGTACATGGTGACGTGCTACTGTTTATCTCTTCCTGGAATGTTTTGAGCGATAGGCATAGCAGCTTCAGACACTGCAAGTGTGGACTGTCTCAATAGATCTAAGTGAAGCGACCATTACGACCCACCTCTTTAGTTTAACGTGGCGGCACCTAGTGTGAGCTTCATCCGCCACGTCCCTCTTCGGGCCGGATCGAGATACGCTCAACCAGCGCGCCTCCTCAAGTTAACAAACGTTCAACGAGAACTAGCTACCAGTCTTGACAGCAGGCTGCGAGCCCCAAGTCCCCACTGGTCGGGAGAGACTACCTAAATCTCTACTTAATTATGCAGATCGGTACCTTAGCTGAAAACGCAGCTCACCCGTCGAACCGCACCAAGGCGGCACTAGCCCGCCTAAGCTTACCACTACCACCACGAGTTCTACACCGTAATCAAAACGGGGTCTGTTATTTCCCCGCAGGCTTGGACTTGGTCCCCGTGGTACCAGTTAAAAAATCACTGGTTGAACTTTTCGGAACAAACACGTGCCGAAGGCAGTGCTATCTCTACCAGTTTAGGCTACTCGCAATCCCAGTACTGGTCAACTACGCATTACCCAAATTAGTCGGTAGCCGGTCTGATATGACCGGTACCTTAACAGCGTCGGGTGTACATACGTACGAGCCCCCTGGGTCGACACTTTGATAGTGGGCGTGAGCAGGTAAAGTGCACCTCACCCCTAGGGCTCAAGTCCCTAATGCCAGCAATGCCGCGCCACTCCTTCCTGAAGCTCACCATCACCCGCCTAAATCGTCAGTCTCCAACCACTCAGTGCATCGTCTAGTGAGTGAGCTGCAGGAAAATTTATAGCCACGGCCAGGGCGCTGGGTATGACCTTTGTGGAAGATGTGAGAATTTGCAATTCTTTGTGAAGTTGATTGTTACGTACAAATCAGCTGGCGTTACAGAGAAGTATATGCATTATTTAAGTTTTATGTATGATGTGTTTTGGTTGCAGTTCCCGACATACAATAATTTTTTTCAGAACTTGTACTTCCTCATCTTTAGGAATTGGTGGACCGCTAAACCTTGTAGAATCCGTGCGTTTTAAATTTTTCAATCAGTTTTCGAATATATTTACGGAAATTGGATTATCTGAGTATCTGTTATCAAACACTCAAACTGTTCTTCTGAAGCACGAATCATTTAAAAAATATTTTAAGAAAACTACTTAAAATCAGCGAAAAACCTCTCACTACGGACCGATTCGTTTGAGAACAAATTTACACAAGATTTTTTATTTTCAATTTTTTAAAGAGGAATTAATTGATTATCTACAATTTCTGCAAGTGTCTTATCTGTTGTCTTTGATCATAAAAGGTGGTGTTTTCTTACTGGTAGTGTCCGGATATTGAGTATTTCGTCAGTATTGAAATTATGAGACACTAAATTAATAATAAATATTTGCATAATTCCTGTAAATATATAAAAAAATATATTTGCCGTTTATGCGCAAGTTTTAAACAAATTGTTTACGCAATTAAAACAATAACACGACTATATATTTTTTGACTTTATGGGAGGTCGTTTAGATACGTATTATTTATTTGGTCAGCTGCTTTATCATTTTGGGTTGAGAGATAACGGAGTTCATAAGCGTAGAATATGAATGGTCACGGGTTTTAAAAGTGCTACACGAAACAATTTCATGAATGTGACATTTTAATCTATCTACTCTCTTCACCTAATACCATTTCTTCCTCCATTCCACGGTCCTTCATTTCTTTCGTCATTTCAAGATACGGAGTGCTGCTGGCTCTCTGGCTGAGCTTAATAATAAAGTAACATTGAACAAAACGTTGTATCTCAAATATTGCTGTTGTAATTGTACCAAATTTTTTGTTGTTTGGGATTAAAAATTTGGTCTTTGGTTACTGGTAATCTACGGGTCTTGCGAGAGTTTTACTCGTGATAATAAATAAATATACATGTGTTGTGCGAGTAGTTCTAACGTATAATAAAGGCTAATACTCTCTTTTGTTGTTACAAGATGTTTTTTTTTCTTTTAAAGAATGATGAGGCCGTGCGTGAGCACGACTCCATGATTCTTATCCCACCCCCTTACCCGGGCTCAGCACACTAAGTGCTATACACCGGTCTAACATGTCCCACCCCTGAAAGACATGCAACCCAACATACACACCACACACAACATCGATGGACACGCCGGATTTAACTTATTCAGAAAAATTTCCCACGAGCAGAGGACTCGAACCTGCTGCCGTTGAGAGTCTAGTTTCAAAGCCTGGGACTAGACCACCCGCTGGCCCTACAAGATGTTTAGAAAGCATAATTTTAAACATTTTTTAGGTTCTTTATCATTTTAATTTGAATTGACGAAATTTGAAAGAAAATAGTCTATTATACGCAGAATAAAGAGGGCCGTTAAATGATTTCTCACTCAACCCCCTTTTGCCATTTAACAGACTCGCGTCGGAGGGCGTTGCGACGCCACTATAACATGATTTTAAATTTTTGTTGGCTTAAAATGTAGTATTTTAGGTGTTGGTTACGTAACCTTAGTTTTGGTCTCTGAATCATAGTAGAGTAAAAAGCTTCTTCTATCGTGTCATCCCGTTTACACTTTGTTGCTAAAATGTAAGACCCACTTCAAATCATTCCCCACCCCTTAAGAATGCAAAATAGCCTGGTCGTCCAAAAATCGTCCTGTGCAGGGGGTGGCGGGGGGTGATTTTTGAAAAATTTGCAAAAATTTTTTTTTGAGTTTTTTACATCCACGTCACCTTGGCATGTATCTGCTAAAATCTTAAATCAATATTTTAATCAGAAATATATTTTTTTAATTTTTAAAATTACCATATACAATGCTTTCATATGGAGCGCCTTAATGAATAAACGGTCGCCCTGAAACGCCATAACTGTGATATACTTTAACTTGTCTTAAGTCGAGAACCTTTTAGTTAATCAAAAAAGTCGCTTCTACAAACGTTGTAGATCGAAGATCGAGGATTACATTGATTTTTCAAATTCTCAATCCGATGGCTAGTTTCGTTAAAAAATTGTAACTCCATGTCGTGCCGATCGCGGTCGGGCGTGGAGACGCGAGGAACGTTCAGATTACCGTGGCTTATGCAGCCGAAAAACGACTCTATGTTTCAGGGCGCATATCAGGTTGATACTCGCCTATTAACGTGGTCTTTCGACGTCTTGGACGCTTTACCGCGACTTTCTTAATAAATCTTTTGTTCAATGAATAAAATTTATTACTTTTAATGGAAATTAGATTTTCTTTTGATTTTTCCAATAATAATAATTGTAAATACGGAAAATATATATAGGTAAGTACCTACATCAGTAAGCAGTGTAAAAGTTTTATTGAATAAATATGAAGTTATCAATAACAAAAATAATAATATTTATGGGTTACAGTCCAGTAGATTTAAAATCAAAAATACTTGGGTAGAAACTTCCTCCTGTTAGAGACGAATACCTAATTAATTAATAATAGTTAATTATTACAATAAGAAATTTTATTTACCTACAGCTATTAGTCAGAGTCCGAACTTGTCTCTTTGTCAGATAACATATCATCAGGGGAAACTATACGGCGAGTATTTCTATCGCCCTTATTAGCACATGTTAATTGGGCCATACATTTGCAGGAGCCAATACAACTAATTCGCCTTTTTTTACAGGAACACAGCGATCCTGTACACCCCGAAATAAAAATTTGGTAATTTAAAGTTTAAATATATTACTAGGTAGGTCCACTACAAGAAGTAATTTAATTACCTTTTTCACAATTGCAAGTGTTCAGTACAGAAGTATCCTCTGGTAATATTGCTTCAGTTGTCAATACAGCTACTAGTTTTCCATTCTCAATATTCCACCCGCAATTTAATAAATTAGGTAAAGATGGTCTGGGTATGGTACTGTTCAGCCATATTTTTGTCTGATAGTGACAGTGTTGTTTTAGACTATCCAAAGTTGGAGGCAATTTGTTGATAGGCTTAGAGGACGCCAAGATTCCTCTTAAAGCGTTTATGCATTTAATATTATCATTTGTTGTATACAAATGAATCACAAATTTAACGACATCATTAAAAACGTCTTCATCTAAATGCTGTTTAACGCCGACCCTAGCAAGTAGATTATAATGCGACAAAAAGACTTTCCAGCATGTTCTTTTACCCAGTCCCACAAACTGACTAGTTGTATCACAACCTGTCAATGCATGAAAGGCTGGTAGACACTTCGTCATTGGACTATCCATTTTCAACTCATGAATTGCAATAAATCGTTCGTTTTCTTTAGTTCCAACTTTCATCCAAATTTCCGGAGTCAATATATCTTTAAAGTAAGCCAATAATACCAAAACATCCGTATCTTTGCAATCCACTATACATCTCGTATACCCTTCCATTTTTGCCGACAAAATGTGTAATATAATCCTTGTATCAGCCTCCTCGTGCGATGCTACTAATAAGTCATTATCTAAATTATAATTTGCTTTATACTGCAATACTTCAAGGAATCCTCCACTAGTAACAAACTTAACTCTCAAATTTAAAGAATGTTCGTACAGCTGATTACTCAAAAAGTTGGTGAGTTGTTTTTTATTAAAGATTGAATGTATAAATAAATGCCATTGTTGCGGTAATAATGTATATGGACTGGCAATCGCTCGCTCTATAGTTTCCTTTAGCCCTCTTTTCTGTCGTGTACAATTCTTTATTGAAAGATCATTATAATGATCTATCACTAAATCTATTCTTTCCGCATTGTAGGCATTTTTAAATACAATTGATTTAAAAATATTTCCATAATCTCCGAACGATTTGATGTTGGCAGGTTTGCCAAGGCCCTGTACCAATGCCATCCCATCAAATATGTGGCATGTTTTATAATTTCCCAATGGCAAGTCTTTACAACAAACAGTAAATGTTTCTAAAATATTTCCCAAAGCAGATTTATTTGAAGGGGTGGATATAACTCCGTTAGGTGCAAGAGACATTGGGTAAGCTGTCAGTTCATGTTTAAAGATATCTTCATATTTAATATTTCTTCCCATTTCTTTGGCTGCTAATATTTTCTGCAAAAATTCTTGGCCTTTTTGAAAAGTTTTTTTATTCTCAGCAGGAGCTACTTTAACTGCAGAGTGTTGAAATGTTTGCAAATTGATTTTGCTTAACGGCTTATAAAAATCAGGAGTACCAACAACGTCAAGAAATTTCCTCAGAGCCTCTTCTCCAATTGTTTGCGCGGTAAGTAAAGAAGTTTGAACAATCTCAGAGGCAATTTCATTAGTTGAAATAACAAGAAGTCGATCTTCGTTTTTAGAAAAAACATTGAATCTTGAAAATTCACTTTGTAATCTCTGCACAGAATCTTCATCAACTTTCATTCGTTTTGTACCACATTCCACGTTTTGACTGGATGAGTTATTAACAATATTCAAGGATGATCGAAATTCGTCCAACACCATGCCTACAACATTATAGCTCAAGAACCACTCATCCAGTTTTGTACTATTTTTAGTTAATGCTACTATGCCTCCTGCGTCTTTTGAGTTCTTGTTGATATGTTCCAGGGCTTGATCTACCGAAAGTTGATTAAAATTTCCATTACGTCGTTTAATAACAAAATTTTCATTCATAAATTCCTTAAAAACTTCTGGCGCTGCTTGGGAAAGTTTGTACATATCTAATAAATATATTGTTCCCCATCTAGAATAGTTAGTGTGATCTAAAGCAAATAACCATGGAAGCATTTTTCTAAAGCTATTCAAATGCAGCTCCCACTTTCCATTTCTTTCAGCAAATTGAAATTCTAGTAAGTATACCAGTACTTAAATGTAGCTGTTTGTGTCTCAAGAAATTGGGGAAATTCTTTAAATAATTCTTTTGTCAGATTTGATGTTTTATAAAAACTTGGCAATGCGTCCTCTTTCCTTTTTATACAATCGCGGATTTCCGAAGAACAAAGATGTATTAGATTGAAAGTGTGTACAGAGAAGCTTTTGCACTCGATAAGCCATTTGTTAAAGAGGGAAATTAATATTCGCATGAGACTTTCGTACGTTACTTTATGGGCTCGTATTGCTTTATTATATTTTTTGCCTGCTAAAATCCCATCAACGGTAGACTGACCATAGAGACCACTTTCTAACCATACATCAGCAAGGCCCGAGTTCGCCATATACTGCCCAATTATTTTTAGGAAGTTCATGGCAATGTGAAATCCACCTAGACGGATAATTACATTTTTTGTTTCCTCAGGTTTATGCCATTGCAGCTCTTTCGCTTTATAATAAATTGCTTGGTCAAAGGTTATGACTGTATGCATATTATTCAGTTTCTCAGCAATTTGATTACATTTTTTGATCACAGTCCAAACAGTATCATATTCTGAGGAAACATGGGGCAACAATGGTAAATATCCGTATGTAGTTGTATGCGAATTGTTTTCAAAAATTAATTTGTGAAATCCTGACCACTGCGGAAGTACCATGTCTTCTTTTTCGGAGTCGGCCATCCTGCACATGCTCCAAGCAATATTTTGATGTTTTATGTCGTAGCTGAGATTTTCACCTTTTTCAATTATAATAGTCTGGTTTTCTTCAAGTTGTACATTTTTTTTAGTTTTATTAAAGTATATATTTTCTACTGAATGGAAGTTGTTAGGAATAGCGAGTTTTTCTTTTATATGGCAAAAATTCAAAGTTTCCTGGTACAGTTTCATTGATTGGACCTCTCTGAAAAACAGCCATTTGAGTCCCGTGAAATGTAGGTGCTTTATCTAAGGTTTCTTCTAATATATCTATATTGTCCGCAGCAAACTGAACGAATCTATTGGGTACCAATTGTCTCGGAATTGTCACTTGATCATTCTCCAAATACAGTTTTATTTCTTCTTGAGCAATGCTATTACGTACCCTTAGAGTATCAATGTAAGATATAGAGTGACCGCAAGCGTGTAAGGCTTCAACGAGTTTCTTTGATCTTGTCTCCTGGTGAACTAATATTCCCAGACCAATATGTTTTGGAGTATATTTTTTTCCATTTGAACATGCAAAAATTATGTCTTGACAAATATTAAGTATTTGAGTTTCTTTTATGTCACTGCTTGATTCGTTGCAAACAAGAAAACTAATAAGAAAGTATAAATTGTTTGGTATATACTTTTTAAATTCATTAATGTTTAAGTTTTTGAATTCAGCGTGTGTAGGTATTTGATTTATTTCCGTTTTTATACTTTGGCAAATTTTGGTCAAAATTTGTAGTTCTGGCGCACCACAGGATAAATTGGAAACTTCGCTTTCAGTATGCTGAAGTACTGTTTCAATAGCTTGTTCCTTGGAAAAATGTTTCAAGAACATTCTTGGTTCGTTATGTCTGATCGATTTCACTAATTCAATATCGTCGACAAAATGTTCTTTAATTTTTTTAACTAGAAATCGATCACTCAACTCTACATTTCCACCAATTTCACGATATCTTTTGCTAACCGATGTTGTGGAATAACCTTTTCCCTTTTCGAAACCTTTCTCCATTTCACTAAATAATTGTTGTAATGCTTCATTTTCCATTTCCCATTTTCTTTTTCCACTTGCGCTAGGTTTCTCCTTTGTATTGCGTAATTCTGTAGAAACGCATGAGGCATGATATTTTATTTCAGATGCAATTAAATCATTTTCGCCTATTCTGGAATAAAATAACGAATTGTTTCGTGATATAGTTTTAATTTTCTCTTCCATGTTCTTGGTCATGACCTGGCACAGTTTTTGATTTCTTAAACGTTTTTGGCAAAATACGCACTTATGCACATCAAATGAAATTGTCCGTAAGGAACGTTTTTGAGATGTTTCTGCTTGGAAAAGATCAGTAATTATTTTCGCACATTTTAATTTGTATGAGGAAATATTTTTAGAACTGGTATACGTTTTGTAGCAGTTTTTGTGCCATTGTAAATAATCTCGCTCTTTTAAATCATTCAAATTTGTAAATATATGCAACAACCTGGCATCTTCTCCTTGGCAGATATTTATACGAACTTTCGTGCATTCAATAAATCTTTGTTTGGATATTTCTTTTGATATTATTAATTTTCCTGTTTCTTGACAAATGACGCATACTTGATTAATTTTCTCCCGCTTTTTAGCAGCTCCTTTTTTAATGGGTCTCAGTTTAATTTTTGACTCTAGTTCACTATCCGAACTCGTACTGCTTTTAATATCCATTGCTAAATGGATCTGTAAGAAATGCTGCATAGAAACTGTACTACCTACGTGCTATAAAGAAAATCTTACCAAGGTATAATAATAATAAACTTAAATTCTTAAATAACTTAAAATCCGCTATTAATTAATTCGCCAAAAATTCTGTAATATGTTTTAGTTCTATATTAAAAACTATACACACTACACACTACCTATACTATGTTAAAAGTTTTAATAAAAAATTTTCACGTTTCAAAAAAATACACTAGCTAAGCAAACCTCAACATCCGTTGCCGATTGCTTCTCTTAAAAGACTGTTATAGATTCTTGTGTAGGTAATACGGGAAAACTTCATCTAAGACTTGTTTATGTAGGTACTTTTTCCGTATTAACAATTATTATTATTGGAAAAATCAAAAGAAAATCGAATTACCATTAAAAGTAATAAATTTAATTCATTGAACAAAAGATTTATTAAGAAAGTCGCGGTAAAGCGTCCAAGACGCCGAAAGACCACGTTAATAGGCGAGTATCAACCTTATATGCGCCCTGAAACATAGAGTCGTTTTTCGGCTGCATAAGCCACGGTAATCTGAACGTTCCTCGCGTCTCTACGCCCGACCGCGATCGGCACGACATGGAGTTACAATTTTCAATTTTGTAACGAAACTAGCCATCGGATTGAGAATTTGAAAAAATCAATGTAATCCTCGATCTTCGATCTACAACGTTTGTAGAAACGACTTTTTTTATTAACTAAAAGGTTCTCGACTTAAGACAAGTTAAAGTATATCACAGTTATGGCGTTTCAGGGCGAGCGTTTATTCATTAAGGCGCTCCATATGAAAGCATTGTATATGGTAATTTTAAAAATTAAAAAAATATATTTCTGATTAAAATATTGATTTAAGATTTTAGCAGATACATGCCCAGGTGACGTGGATGTAAAAAACGCAAAAAAAATTTTTTGCAAATTTTTCAAAAATCACCCCCCGCCACCCCCTGCACAGGACGATTTTTGGACGACCAGGCTATTTTGCATCCTTAAGGGGTGGGGAATGATTTGAAGTGGGTCTTACATTTTAGCAACAAAGTGCAAACGAAAATCTTTTCTAGAAGGCTTTTGGCGGCTGGCAAACTCTACTATCAATGCTATATAATTATATAAAATTATTATGGAACTTGACTTTATAGATCCCCATGCATGCACTCCTTATCTTGGACACCCTGTATACTTTACCGCTGAGGAATGTGTAATTTTTACAAAATATTAAAAATAAAATTAGCAATTTTTTGTAATTTACTATAATTAAGTTATAAATATTTCGTCTTTAACACATTATAATTACACTTGGGGAGGTGCAAATATCACCCAGCTTGTAAAAAAGTAGCAACTACTTTACAAATTTTTCTTAAATGTTTCTTATTCTTTGTGTAGCTCATTGTTGATAGTAGAAACGTGTGAATTTAATGGTGGAAAACAGGAAGGAAAGTGACCGGTTCGTTAAGCTGACGCGTCATGACGGTGCAATTATAGTTGCGAACTTGTGACTATAACTATAGCGACAAAAGCACTTTAACAGCAAAAACATAAAATGACATATAAAGCTAATTCATAACTCCAATGATACGTAACGACCTCCTGGCTGGTGGCTTTTTCGTTCGAGTTATTTTTGTCAAAACAAAAAGTTTCTTCTTACTGTCGAATTTCGGTGACGTAATCCGCAAAAACTTAGGTATACGTGTAGTTATATAAAACTGAAAGCAACTGGGATTTGACAATAAACCTTGAGTGACACCATTTATTATATTTGAAATGTTTAGGACTTTTGAAGTTAGACTTTCTTTTATATCAAAACTCAATTGTCCGAAATTCACTTTTATACCTGAAATTGATACAAAAGAAACATTTCGATTAAGTTAAAAGGTTTTGAAAAGTATCAATCCTTTTTGGTACTACTAATTTAATATGAGTATTTTGTTTTACGTTTTATATTCAAACATAGACATAATAACGACTGACGTACCTAAAATGAATGAATTTTCAGTCGGTGTGGGTTGACGAGTGATAGGTGGAAATTCTGCAGATCTTCGAAGACCCAAAAGTGGTAACAGTCGTTCTTGACTGCGTGACATTTTATTACTATAGCTAGAAGACGAACCCAAAGAAACCACCGCATCGTCGAATGATGTAAGGGTGTGAGATCTTGCGAAGCTTACATGTTTCGGCCTGTAACAATTAATCAGTCGTAAATAAAATATTTTGTTAATTTCATTCAAAGTCAGAGAAAAGTGTATTGATGGTAATATAATAATTAAATAATCATATAATAATAATTTATTTAAAATGGATTCAATATTATTTTTCGCGTTTCCGAATAACAAAGCGTGCTTTATTTCGATATAGCCTTCAACTTCGAACCCGCTGTGAGACATAAGAAGTTTCTGACAGGCTTTCCGGTGGCGTTTCTATTCTCGTTTCTCACTTATAATTGACAAGTCGACTGAAGACTGGAAAATTTTCTGTCATTGGAGGTTTAATTACTAGAAACCCCACAAATTTTAATATTCTTTTACGCCAAACACAATTTATTGACTTTTAAAAATGATTCTGATTATCGTCACGTTTTTAAAGATAATTTTAGTAGTTTCGTACGAATTTTATTTTAAAACATGAGTTTTATGTAAGTCTGAACTATCAATCAAAAATGTATTTCAATTCTGGTAAAGCTGAGAAAAAAACATTATTATTTAGGCGTCTGATACGTAGATTTTCTTTGATGTCAGTTTTCAAATGTTTCCCCCGAAGACGGTTGTGTAAGTGCTCTGGGGAAAAGCCTCCAACGTTATTGGTGAATTGTTCTTTGTATCATTCATGAGAACTGTGGCGTGTTTCATAAGAGTATATGTTTCATGTGGAATTATTATACGCTAGTTTATCGGTTTTGAATATGGGTGTACCTCAATTTGATTTTGATATTACTATTAGTATTTGGCAAGGTTAACAAAATTAATTTAAATTCTCATAGTTCTTTCTTTAATTATTAAAGTTACTGAATTAAGTGTTTTTTAATATTTAAAATTTTTCTTATTGCATGGCAATTGATACCTCGATGACACCATTTCGTAGTAGATATTTCTCTTTTTTTGAACATGTGAAAAGCTTTTTTGATCACATTGGAAAATTGGTTGAAAAATTAAATTGAGAGTTTATAAAGGTGTTTTTTTGGCCTTTTAGTAAGTTTTAAAATTAAAAGATAATAAAGTTTTGCCAATTACTCAAAATTCAGCTATTTTAATAATATACAAACTATACAGGGTGTTAATGAATTGTAGGGACAAACTTCTAGGGCTTGCAAAACACAACAAAGCAAACAACCTTTGTTAATATATGTGTGGTCAAAAGTGTTTTCTTTAGAAAATAGAGCCTCTTAAAGATTCTTTAAGAAGTACCTGAAAATAGGCAACCCAAATTGCATTTTCAATTATTTTGCACAGGTCACACGGAATTTTGAAAAAAGAAACGATCTAGACATACATGCATTCAAATAACGTCAATTTTAACACAATTCGATGTTTTTGTGATATTTTTTTACTTTTCTTGCATTCGTTTCTTTCTGTGCTTTTTATAATTCGTTGTTTTCGTTCTGTGATTTTTTTGACAATTATTTTCTTCGTTATTTTCGTTCTGTGTTTCGTATTTTTGTGTTATGGCGAATTATACTTTAGCCTAACAGCATGACATGATGTTCATGTATGGAGCTGCCTGGTTAAGCACGCGAAGCTGCTCGCCTGTACCAAGGACATTTTCCGAATAGGAATCATACTTCGTAGATGTGCTTCGTGTGTAAAAGCTGGGGGCGACATTTTAAATTACTATAATTTTGTTAATTTTTGAATTAGTTGTAAATTTTTCAAATATTTGATTTTTGCTTTGTAATTTTGGTTTTTTCTATTGCTTTGTTTTGAAACATTTTGTTAATTAATTTATTTCGAATTTAATTTGAATTTGAAAAGTGGGAAAGAGGGCTTTATTTATCCTGTATTAATTTCCGTCGTTATGGAAACAAATAGTAGGTAGTAAATTGAGTTGCCTACATTTAGGCGCTTCTTAAAGAATCTTTGAGAAGCTTTATCCCTGAAAGGAAACACTTTGGACCACACATTTATTAACAAAAGTTGTTTGCTTTGTTGTGTTTTGCAATCCCTAGACGTTTGTCCCTACAATTCATTAACACCCTGTACAATGGCACAAAAAAGTTATATTAGTCCATGGTCAAATTTTTCCTGCTTTGTGCTTACCAATAAGTAATGGGAAGTATTCAAGCAATTTCTTGATCATCCGCTAGATGTCAGGGCCTTCGGGTATGAGTTTTGAACGTTATTGTCAAAATATGTAATAACAAAAATTGCTATCTAAAGTTAAACAATGAAATATAAATTCTATACATTTATGTAGAATGATTCAATAGATGGCAGTAATTTCAGTCATGGAGCTTCAATATTGCAGTTCATTGCGTTTGGCCCAGCCGCAGCCGCCCCGGCCCGGCCTCTAGTAGGTAATATTTTAAAACAAACCTCACATTAGATAGCAATATATTAGAAATAATAGCATTTTCCATTAAGCTTATTTTAGAGATGGTTGTCAAAAAACGCAGTTTCAAGTCATTTAAAGGTGTTTCATTAAGTCTATTTTTTAGAGCCACTTTTCTTTCAGCCAAAAAGATTTTTTCCCGCGTTATGGGAAAGAAGCAACAATCTTTTATTATAAATTATAAAAAAACTGACTTTCTCATACTAGATATTAAATACTTACCGTATTTTCAAACTTGTAACTATTAATAATTATAACGTTGTACAGTTCAGCGAGTATTAGATTTCTAAAAAAACAAACAGCGGAAATTTGAATTTGCGATAGCTTGTTCAATTGGTTTCCGTACCGTAACTCTACCCATAGAAGCAGCGACTAACTGCACGAAAGTAAGGTAAGCGCCTGCTGCGCTTCGGCGAATTACAAATTCCGCTTTGGATGTCGGACAAAAGTGGCTATAATAGCTTTATTTGGGAAGTTATCAAAAATATGCTGCCAAGAATGAAAAATATATTTTTTAACTAGAGCTAATTGATAGGCGTAGTTAAAAACACGCAAATGCCAGAAAACGCGTTGTTGATATTAAACAGGATCGTTTTGTTTCTTAATTTTTAAAATAGTTGAAAATTCTTGCGAGTCCTAATAAAGTACTTTAAATAGTCTATCGAACTGATAAAAGTTTATAACGATCAGCGTTTGCGTCGGAGTAAAATTTGGGAAATTAATAAAAAACAAATTTGTAGTTCACTGCAAGCTCTATCGGCTCAAAAGGTTAAAAAAAACCGTGTGGCCAGTTTTTTGAAAATATATTTCTTTGAAAATTGTTAAAATTTTAAAGCGGCGTCATTGCGATTGTTTTCGGATTTTCAAAATTAATTTTATTTTAAATAAGCGGCAAAGTCGAGATTTTCAAAAAGTTGTAGCAGCCGCTATTTTGAAGCTAGAGAATTCGGTAAAAAATTTTTCGATTTGCCTGAAGTTCTTCTCTCAGATTCCGTTCTCAAATTTCCAAAATTTAGTTTTAGAAAAAACGCTACTAAAAAAAACAACTTCTGTTTCCGCGAATGAATTGTTTTGAAAAGCTTAACGAGAACTACAATTTACAATATACCCCGTGATTTAAAATTTCATGAAAATTGGTCCAGTACTTTCGCCTGTAGAGGCGTCACACACACACTACAATTCCTAACTTCAGCAGATTATTTATTTTACCTTTATACGAATTTCGACATGTTGACCTGTCAGTTTTTAGAAGCAAGATTAAAAATAAACAGTTGGTGTTGCTATAGGAACAATAAATCTTCATAACTTGATCTTGGTTTTCTATATCTGCGTCCAGATGACTTGATTTCTCATTCCAAAACGTTCAATAATGGTGAATTTAAGAGATCAATTGCTCATGCATTGAAGACACAGATTTTAAATGTATCTCTTAAATTCATCATTATTAGAACTTTTGGAATGAGAAATTAAGTTATTTAGACGCAGATATAGAAAACAAAGATCAAGTTATGAAGATTTATTGTTCCTATAGCAACACCAACTGTTTACTTTTAACCTTACCTCTAAAACAATGCCAGGTCAACATGTCGAAATACGTATAAAGCTAAAATAAATAACCTGTTGAAGTTAAAAATTGTTTTATTTACAATGGATCTATCAATGTCATTTAGGATCCTTATATTACGTCTAACCGAAGCAGCAAACACTGAAATTTGATGATAGGATAAAGTGATTAGCAATAAGAACTATAATTTTATTGAATAGTATCCACTCATGTTATTGTAATTAATACTTTACATCATGAAGAATTTCATGCTTGTAAAATGACTCTTGGTTGTTAGATGATGGCTTTGACAAAGCAGATTATGAATATGCGTACTGATTTGAAATAATAGATCTCTCATCATTGTATTTAAAATAGTCTACACTGAATGAAAATACACAGAAAAAGAAATGTGTGCCGAGCACGCAAGTTCTAAGTGAAACTTTTTGAAATGTTTTCACTGAGAGTGTTTTTTGAATTCTATGATTTAACGGAGAACGAAAACGGTTATGGCATGATTTAGTTGGCTGTAAACATCGCTATAAAAAGTGCCTTCAGATGTATAGATACATAGTAATTCGGCGCAGACTGCACCTAATATGTGGGTAGTGTGTGCGCCACACAGTTTCGATAAAAAATTCATACCATGAAAATGATGACCATATGATATCTACTTTGTGCTTTAAATATTTGTTAAGGTTTATTCTTAATTTTGTTTGCTGCATGTATATGTTAATATCCACAAATAAAAATGTTTGCCGCTTAGTAAACAGGTCACTACATCGGAAGCAAAAAGTCATATTTGTAATTTCTTTGGGAACAAAATAATTTTTTTTTGGAAACTAAAATGAAATGATAGACGATGCATTTGCTTTCAAACAAAAAACAATTAAATCGATATGCTAAGTACTTCTCGAGATATTACGTCATATGTGTTAAAAACCACTTAAATTGAAAATTGCCGAATAGGGAATTTTTTGTTAATAAAAAAGTTTGGTACCGGTCAAAAAAGTCGTAAATGACCATTTTGTATAGAAAATATCATACTTAACATTTTAAATTTTACCAATCCTTAATTTATTTTCTTACACAAATGTTATTGGTGTTTGAAATGTGAATATTTAAATTGAAAATGATTTTGTTGTTGTTGTTGTTGTAGAAAGGAAATCTTATTCAAAAGTAACTCAATCTTTAATCAAATATTATATAAATCATATCTCTCACTATATCTGCTGTTCGTAAGCTGGCTATACAAGCAAAGCAACATAACACTCCTTTAGAGTTGTGTGACCCGCGTGCAATCCACTTCGTGGTGCAACGCCCCCGCCCCTCCCTTGTTATTAATATTCGTGAGTAGGTGGATAAAATATTTATATATATTTATATTTATAAGTAAATTGGATAAAGAGTTTACGCCAAAGATCCAGCTAGATTTCCAGATTTAAATCTGCTGGATTTGTTTTAATGAGGACATGTACAAAGTCCGGGTAATGAAAATAAACCAATAAATTAATTATTATAATTAAACTTAAAAGCTTCTATTTATTAATAAATTCGTGCAATATCAATTTTAATTCAATTAAATTTAAAAGCTTCTATTTATTAATAAATTCGTGCAATATCATTTTACACACTCAAAACGCGTTTCAAGGATTTTGTCATCGAGCTGCACATCACGAAGCTGTAAATTTAAATTGCAAATATAAGCTCACATAACTTCAGCAGTTAGCTTAGTTACTACTAGAATCGTTACATGTTCTGTAACTTACGAAATACTAAGGATTGGCGATTGTATATGTTTTCTAGTTTTTATGTTTATTTATTTAAATTTGGCCTATTTTTGATCTTTACGTGTTGCAAATGAATAATAAATTTAACAGTTATGAAACATTAAAAAAAAAAATTTTTTACTTACTAACCATACGGACTTTTTACGATGTTAAAATGAGAAACAAATCTTCTACAAAATAAAGCCATCAAAAGTATAGATTATTGTTTAGAAAGCGCCGATGAAATACAATTTTAATAAAAAAAAAATGTTTGTGAGAATTTTTATTTTTAGCATTTTTATGTAATTTACTGTTTACGGTTGTAGAACCAGTTACCAATACTTTGTATTCACTCTATGTAAGATAGTTTCAGAGATTTGTCATATTTAAATTTCAACTCTAAACTGTAAAATGTGAAAATGGCTCAAGGTTTCGTTAAGTATTCATGGTTGCTGTCACAGACAATTTTACATTTGTCACCTGCAGGGGTTTATCGAAAGTATTGGCAAATTTAACATTTTTTCCTTATCGCGCATACGTAACGTGCAGAAAAAAGGTTTTATATGTTCATGGAAACTTCTCGTGACATATTGGTTAGTGTATCTGCTAAACGCATTGAATAGTAAAACAAAACATAATATTTGCATATACAGGGTGTGTATAAATTGGTGAAAGAACTACACGTGGCGATGTTGGTCATAAATCGAAAATCTTAATACCAAAATGTTGGACAATGCTTCCTCTGTCCTCAGGAACCATTTCAAAGGAACGTACATTTGACAACATTGAATCCACACCCCACAGGTGTTTTGTTATAGTGCACGGTAACTAAGGATGTCCGTTACATCGCAATACTTCGTGAATGTTGGAACAAAGTTACGGTAATTGTTCGAACTGAAAACCGTCTGTTTGCAAACACAGTTGTAATTGTTGTGGTATAGTTTGCATCACTCGTTCAAGTTTTTGGGGGGTGATTTCTAATACAGCCGCATTAATTCTATTTCTAACTTCGTCCGAATTTGATGGAGCGTAGCATAAACTTTTCCTTTAATGAAACCCCAAACAAAAAAGTTTAATGGATTGAAATCGAGGGATCTCGCGGGCCATAAGATAGGGCCGCCGCAACCAATCCATCTGTTTGGCAAGTGTTCGTCCAACCACTCTCTTACATTACGAGCAAAGTGAGCAGGAGCTCCATCATGCATGTATAACATTTCGTGTCTTATCTGCAACGGCATCTCGTCAATTACTTGTTCTAAAACATTGAGGTATTCATCGGCATTAAGACGATTCGGCAAATAAATTAGTCCAACAACCCTATGGTTTATTATGGCAAGCCAAACATGAATGGGAAATCTTCTCTTGTGGCCATATTCTCGATATTCGTGCGGATTTTCGTCAGCCCAATGGTGAATATTATGTGTATTAAACACGCCATCTCTAGTAAATAGGCACTCATCGCTCCAAAGAATACGTCTCAAGAAGCAGTCATTGTCACGAATTGTATTTAAAATCGTGTTGCAGAAATTTAATCGGGCTATGTTATCATTTTCATAAAGGGGCTGTACTTTGGTGACATGATATGGATGAAGAAGGTTTTGTTTTAGAACCAAATGAACAGTCTTATTGCTGGGAATATTGAATGTTGCAGCTAACTGCCGGGTGCTGACGGAGGGATCTTCTTGTACCGCATCTAAAATTTGCTCTTCCAGTTGTACCGTGCGCCTTTGCCTTGGTCGACCAGCGTTTACATTCCTTGGAACAAATGTACCAGTTTCACGAAGACGTTGGTCCAGCCTTCGAAAAACATTTGCTGTAGGATGCCCCCGGTTTGGATAACGTGCACGATATTCACGTTCTGCCATGTCGCCATTTCCATTACAGAAACCAAATACCATGTAAACATATCAGCATAATCATTGAACGTAAAATCCATTGTTAGTGAACGAAACAAGAAAACGAAAATAATAATAATTATTACTAATAACTACGAGAAAAGCAACGATGACAGAAAAAGCAAGTCCAATTACAAATTTTGACACTTGTCAAACGTTGACTTTGACGTTATCAAGACAAAAGTAATTTAGAATCGCATCACTCGAATAATTATTGTTTTACAATGCTGCCATATGTATTTTTTACAATAATAAGTTAACGAAGAAATCCTTTCACCCTTTATAGTTTGGAAGAGTCATCTGTTTTTACGTAAGTAGGTGACCAAAATGAAACCCCCTTTAAGGTTTCTTTTTACACTAGAATGTTGTTTTTATTGTCATTTAATAGATTCATATTGATTTTCAAGTCGAGATTCGTAAATTTTTGGCAAAACAATAAGTCAATTATGGGGGTGACTGGAGAGGTAGTAGAAAAATCGCAATTGCTTTACCGGCTATTTGACATGCGTCGAACACAAATCTGAGTTTTTTGCGAACGCGTTTATATTGAAGTAAAGCAACTCCCCCTACCATCCTTATTTTTTGCTAGAGTTATGTAGTTGTATGATTTCTAATATTTTGTAATTGCAAACAATGTTTATCCGTCGAAAGCCAAAAATCGATGTGTGTCAGTTTACCACTGATGATGATAGCTTAGCTATCAAAAAACGTATCTGGTATTAAACTACTTGTGTGGAAAAGAGCTGTATTTTTTAAGTGATATTTCATAGTTCGAGCGTTTTTAGACCATTATGGTACATCAGAAATTCATCCACAAAATAAGTTTTTAATTTATCTGAAACCGGGAGCGAAAATAAGACATGTTTTATCAGCAGCAGTGTTTCAGATATTGCATTTTCCGAAGTTATAAGCGGTATATGATAAATGCGCATATTATAGCAAAAATATTTCTTTAAAGCTTCAGAAGTTTTGATTTTTATCACCTTATCGCTAGTGTTGCCGGGAGACGAGACGAGACCGAAGGCCTGTCGTCTCGTTTCGATTTCGACATAAAATTGTTTATTTCTTATCGTCGAGACGCTCGATACGTGGCAAGATGAAGGCTTTGTCTCGCCTCGATTTGTCTCGTCTTGCCTATAATATAATTTGGACAAAATTAAAATCTGCTAGTAAATCAAAGTTATCGTTTTTTCTGTGTCCACATACAGACCTTACTATACAAAAAATGTTTTTATGCACGGATGTATCATAAATTTACAATTATACGTGAATTTCTTTGTCATAAACGTCTTTTTATAGCCCATGGACCTCTTTATTGCCCATGGGCTATAATGAAACGTCAAACAACGATATCATACCTAATAGAAACAGTTTAAACACTTGACTTTAGGCAATATGGCTACCGTTGTTTACCCGCTACCATAGTTACGCTTCAAATCACAAATTTAATCAAAGAAACGCTAGATGTGGGTGGAAAATTCAATTTATTTTATAAATATTAACAATTTATTTAAGAAATATTTTTAAATTAAAAAATCTTCATCCGTGCATAAAGTTGTGTATGTACCACGGGCGTAACTTGCTTTTAAGGCCTTCGACGTATTAGTAGCCCTCGGCTGCTGCCTCGGGCTCAAAATTACGTCTGAAAGCCTTTTTACGCCCTTAATACATAAATAACTATTATGTTTAATGTTACAAAAAAAGCACTCCATTAATAAGTTTTGCTTGGTCCATAAATGATTAAAACGCAAAAGCTTATCATTTCCTACTTACAGGGTGGTTTTTATTAAAAAAATTTTATAAATCAAACGTTGTGTTATTTTTTGTAGAGACAAAAGGAAGATTTCTTTAAAATAAAAGATTAGATTATTATTTACTGGCTTTCCAAATAACTGTTTTATTTTTATATTGTATATAGTGCACAATATTACATTCAGTTTGTTTGTGGTTGTGACTTTAATATACAGGGTGTCCGCGCGAAAAGTTCGAGTGGGATTATCTCTGGTGTCTTTCAAGTTAGAAATTTGAAATTTTAGGGGGTCAGTCAGTGCTTAGGGTAAGTCACTATAGCTATCATGCCAGTATTCCGCCTCAGTCGCATTGATAATAATATTCAATTTTTTAAAGTGAAATATCTTGAAAACTTTTTCTTCTAACCTAGCACTTTCTACAAGCAGACATACTAAAAAAATGTCCTCTTTTATAATTCGCCATAAAAAATACAGTGTCCCATTTGAAATTTTGAAGTGGGGGTGGCTGGGGGTGGCTGGAAGCGGCGTACTGACATGATAGTGCACCGGCTAACACCCAAAATTTCAAATCTGTAACTTAAAAGAGATAATCGCCCTCGCACTTTTCGCGCGGACACCTTGCATGTTAAATTTTCACAATAAGTAGTTATTACTAATTTTTTCAAAAGTTTTTTAGTTATTGATTCGTATAAAAACATAAACTAAATTTACTTTTGTGCCATACTATTAATTATACTAAGCTAGTGCACGCTAAAACGTGAATTTACGCAGTGACAGTGAATTTTACGCAAACACAGCCACAATTTCAAGAAAGTATTTAAATAGGCGAACCGTTTTAAAAATGGCCGTAAGACTGTTCGTAACAATCAAAAAAGAAGAGGTTCAACTGCAATAAGAGTCACATTCCTGTCGTTATTAAACGCGCTGTCAGTTTTCTCCACTATTTCAGAGATACTTCGTTGAAATACTTGCGGCTTCTTGAGTGTACTTTTTAATAATGTGAGTGAGTCTGCGTAATATTTCAGCCGGTTTGACACCTTTATTGACGAGAAATTTTGATACGCTTTTTCACGGTACAGTTAGCATTTACATCGGCCATGATGAATTCAAAGTTAATGTAGTTTATAACAACGGTTCTGTATTGTTTCCTATTTAGAGTAGAATACGTGCAGTAATGTGCCTTGCATATAATTGCAAGAATCATTAAATTCACCAAGCCACTGCGTAAACTCCTGTATTGGCGTGAACACTTCATAAAACAACCTTAGAAAATTAACACGCAACTGTGGAATTAAGACATTTTGATCACTGTCTTTGTCTTGTCTTGTCTCGTTCGGCACAATTCGCCTCGTCTCGAAATTCAAGACAAAAGTCACTCGAGACAATACAAGACAAGGGAACGAGACGAGACCAGATGAGACCAGACGAGACCAGATGAGACGCCAAATTTATCACGTCTTAACGGTATCACTACTTATTACTTTAAAACGATTGGCATAAAATATAAGACGCAAACGAACACAATTCTTTAAACAGAATATTAGAACGACGATAACTATGAAGTAAAAATTTATTTTCCAATTTTCAAATTTTCAAAAAAATTTTAAAAAGTCGGCTGCACGATGTTTAATAAATTTTATAATCTTATATAGAGCTAAGGATGAGCTACAAATTGGTTGATGCCCTAGTTTACCGATTTATATGTGACGCTTTCTATGCATTTTTGAAAATCCATACTTTATGCCTTTTTACTTAATAAACCTGGACGATAAAATATTTCTGTACAAGTTGAATTACCCATGCGCGATAGAATAGGATTATAAACTTAATTTTTAGATAAAGCAATATTCAGGATATAAATTAAAACTCCCCCTTCCATCTAATTCCTATCCGACAAATAATCTTGTAGCCGCTGGTTTTTAATTAGTTCCAAGGAATTTTTATATCAAAAACAAAAATTTGAATTTTTCCATTACAGTACGGTATACAGCTGACCGTGCCCGCAGCTATTTCGCTGTTTGGTTTGCTCTTTCTAGAGTGGTTCAATTTACAGTGACTGTTGGCGTGTAAAACGTTGATGCAAAAATTACTTCTGAAACAATTTCTGAAGTGTGGCAAACTCCAGGCGTGCTTCGCTTATTTTTCACATTACTTGACTTAAAAGCTTTAACCTTTCTGGATAATATCAACAGAGTTAGCTGTAGAATAAATATTGGAAAAGCGGTAATAACGTATACCATGTGATACAACACAATTCAGATACCTAATCGAGGCACAATGGAAGCCAATAAATAATCCAATTTTCTCCGACCAGAACAGGCAAGATATTTTTCCAATTTCTTTCATTCCTTTTATTGTAAATACGTGTTCCAATTGTAAAAATAGCACAAATGTCATATAATGTAATTGACTTATTGAAAATTGGCTTGCTGGTAAAAAATGAAAAAGTTAAATTTCAAGAAAATTGAAAAACATTAAATTTACATACTTGAAATTATATCGTAAAGCCTGTAGCAATTTAAGTTTATCTTTTTACCACTGTAATAAACTTCGAAGTTTCATGTGGTATGTTCATTGTGTTGAATACAGCGCAACATCTGGTAATGACAAAAACAGTAGTTCATTTGTCTGGGTTTAGTTCTGCAGTGAACAGCGACTGATTCATTCAATTTCGTCCGGTGTGGTAGTGTAGTTTTTTAAAGCTACGAATACACTTAACTTAGGGTGTATCTGAAAAGTCTGACAAAACATTTTTAAATAAGTCTTAAACAGCGAAAAGTGTTTACATGAAAGTGGGCGCAGAAATGCTTTCTAATAGAGCGCAGGCTTCTAAAAGAAGAGGCCGTTCTATTATTGTTTTAACGATAGCTTTTGAACATGAGTTTCTTAAACAGGGCCGGATCGAGCAGCAAATGCGGTAGGACAAATCTACATATTGCAGCCCCCCAGGCTGCCCTATTTTACATAAACATGGATTTTATGCAAATTAAAAAATGTTAGGGGTATTTTAAGTAAAGTTTAATGTATCTTACTTAATTTTAAACTATAATATTGTTATTCGTTTGTTTACTGTAGACAAATAAGTATAGAATCTAATCTGCGCGCAGGGATAAAATAAATAGAAATAATTAGGTCTCCAGTTTTTGCCCAGATTTTTGCTATTTCTATAATACAACGGTAAATAAAAAATGAAATATTTTCACACCTAATCCACTTACGATATCTAATTTACGACGACCCTTTCTTATTGCAACTTTTTTTGCAAGGCTCGCTAGGCTGAATTGTGTTAAACGTTTTAAATTTCTTTTCATTTCGTTTTGTAATTTGATTGCGTTTTACCACAATAGCATCGTATAGCTATAAAATCAAGAAAATATATTTACATTTTTTGTTCTGCTTCATTTTTGATAACCAGAAAATTTTTCTTAATAAAAACAAGCATCAATGGTAAATTAATTACCACCCCTTAAAAGAAACCGTTTGTACAAGAAATAATTAACATTCAATGCAGTAAAAATGAAATTAGCAAGAAATTAAGTTAGTTTGGTTTTTGGCTTGCCACGGTTTTTAAAAGACACAATTAAAATTAGCCTATCAAAATCAGAGTAACAAGAATTATAAATGAGGTATCACTCAACCATACTTACAATTTAAATTTGTTATGTCGTTAAGTGGCGCGCCATTTTTCTTGTATTTGCCCAAGTAATGTAATTTTAACTGTAACTCGTGTGTCCCGGAATCATTCTGGCTCAACTAGCCTTGTTTCTTGCTAAATCGAGCCTTTCAAAGGTTAGCCGAGACAAAGTACCTTATAGATGAACTGCGTAATGAACGTTTTGTGCAGAGTAGTTTTAATTTTAAATACTTTTGGTTTAAGGAACTACACAAAAATTCTATATTTTGTTGCTATATTTTTGTGCATGCTGAAACGTGAGAGACGGAATAGGCATGGGAAAAAAGACCACCAATGACTCAATCGAGAGTAGAGGGCGGAATTGCGAAGAAGAGGTAGGCCGGGGAAGAGATGGGGCGAAGGAGCGGAAGAAGACCTTAGAAAACTAAATGTCGGGAGATGGAGAACAAAGCCGTTAGAGAGAAGTGAGTGAAGAAACGTTGTTGAACAGGCCAAGGTCCTAAATGGATTGTAGAGCCAAGGAGAAAGAAAGAAAGTTAAATTGGTTGCGAGTTTTAATTTTAAATATTTTTGGTTTAAGGAACTACACAAAAATTGTATATTTTGATGCTATATTTCTTGTGGATGCTGAAACGCGAGAGACGGAATAGGCATGGAAAAAAAAACACCAATGACTCAATCGAGAGTAGAGGGCGGAATTGCGAAGAAGAGGTAGGCCGGGGAAGAGATGGGGCGAAGGAGCGGAAGAAGACCTTAGAAAACTAAATGTCGGGAGATGGAGAACAAAGCCGTTAGAGAGAAGTGAGTGAAGAAACGTTGTTGAACAGGCCAAGGTCCTAAATGGATTGTAGAGCCAAGGAGAAAGAAAGAAAGTTAAATTGGTTGCGAGTTTTAATTTTAAATATTTTTGGTTTAAGGAACTACACAAAAATTGTATATTTTGATGCTATATTTCTTGTGGATGCTGAAACGCGAGAGACGGAATAGGCATGGAAAAAAAAACACCAATGACTCAATCGAGAGTAGAGGGCGGAATTGCGAAGAAGAGGTAGGCCGAGGAAGAGATGGAATGAAGATGCGAAAGAATTCCTCAGAAAACTAAATGTCGGGAGATGGAGAACAAAGCCGTTAGAGAAAAGTAAGTGAAAAAGCGTTGTTGAGCAGGCCAAGGTCCTGAATGGATTGTAGAGCCACGGAGAAAGAAAGAAAGTTAAATTGGTTGCGAGTTTTAATTTTAAATATTTTTGGTTTAAGGAACTACACAAAAATTGTATATTTTGTTGTTATATTTTCGGTGCATGATGAAACGTGAGAGACATAATAGGTATTGGGAAAAGGAAGACCACCAATGACTCAATCAAGAGTAGAGGGCGGAATGCAAAGAAGAGGTAGGCTCAGGGAGAAATGGGATGACGAAGTGGAAGAAGAAAACTAAATGTCAGGAGATGGACAACAAAGCCGCTAGCGAGAAGGGTGTTACGGGAAAACTTGGTGTTAGCGACACTGTAACAAAAGAGGGTTCACTCGGCCAGCTCAAAGTCGAAGGAGGGTGTGGTTCGTTCTGTAAAACAGGAGGGTTCTTCGCCGATAACTTGGGGGCAGTAAAATTAGGGGTGACTAAAGAGAGCGCCACCTGTTTTTGATTGTCTTAATAAGGGTTGTTGAAGCAGAAAGGGGAGGCCGACGTTTAAGGGGGGGAGGGGAGAAACAGAAACCTCCCTTGGTTGACAACTCTCCTGGAGTTTGATTTACCATTGGGCCTCCACCTAGATGGAGTTTACAATGTTTACTTGTAACTTTGCTAAGGCTAAAGACCGACGGCAAATAAGTCACAATGGTTAATTTAAACACAAAGTATATTGAATAAAATGTAGGTGACCGCAGATTGCGGTTATTAACGGGTAGTACAACTAAAGAACATACATATATGAATACAAAGCAGTTGGAGGCAAAGTTGCGATATGCGAAATTTCCACCCCGGAGGAGGTTCCCTTTATTACAAGATAAGGCCACTCTGGCACGGATTTTGGACAAGAAATACAGTAATATAAACGCATGCAAATATATCAAGGATATAATTATAATCGACGGAATGTTCTGAACCGGAACATACAAAATATTTGGAGGCTTTTCTGTAGCACTATAAACTAATTAAATATGACGGTGTATACGTACTTACAAAGTCGTAGGTTACTCCACCTGGTTTCTGCCCTTAGCAACTAAGGGGGAAAGTTGTTTGCACCTCACCAGCAGGTTAAACGTGTGGATGGGGTAGCTTGATTAATCGGGGATGCTTCGAGAAAGTTCGTCAGCCCCTGACGGGATATTTGATACAAGGGGGCAGCTTACAGTTGACGGTAAGATGTAATTCGAGAGATCTAGGGGTGGCTTCAAAGTTTGACCCGTTATCAACGGTAAAATCCGCACTTGGCGACTGTATTTCGTGCACAGAACGGCAAACAAAATTCAGATAAGGGTCTTTTTATTCCACAATGAACACACACAATATTGATTTTAATCCAACCATTTCGAGCGAAATATTAACAATAGATGAAGGTAATTTGAGGCGTCACAGGGTGGGCACGTCACTAACAAGGCCTTCAACTAGGCTTACCCAGAAGAGGGTAGTTAACTTTACATTCGGAAGTTCGTATCTCGAGCGGCGAAATAGAACTATACTGTCAAAGCGTTCGAGGTCGACTGACTTAAGCTTGCTACTCGAGCGCGAAGTCGGCGCCCAGTCACGGCGTCGGCGCTAAAGTGTCGGGGCGGCTTGAAGGGGAATTCACATAACAAGGGAGTAAAAAAAAGTTGTTGCGCAGGCCAAGGTCATAAATAAACTGTAGAGCCAATGAGAAAGAAAGGAAGTTAAATCGTTTCCGAGTTTTAACTTTAAATATTTTTGATTTAAAGATCTACACAAAAATTGTATATTTTGTTGCTATATGTATTTCCCGTTCATGCTGAAATGGTATCAATTGTTATAATATTTGCTGAGCGTTTAAAATTAAATTTTTACTTATAATACCATTGGTGCTGAAAGTTATGTTAATTTTTGTAGGGGTATTACAAATGTCTATTGCGCTTGATTACTGTATACATTACTATATACATTAATGGTCATCATCATCATGATCTACCTATATCTATCCGTTGTAGGATGAATGCCTCTCCAAGAATTCTCCATTGATCCCTGTTTTGCGCTTTTTGTAGCCAGTTGTAATCTGCCGTTCTTTTGATGTCATCAGTCCATCTTAATGGCGGTCTTCTTCTTTTTCTCATTTCTTGTTCTCGGTCTCCATTGTACTATCTTCATCGTTCATTTATTGTCTTTAGTTCTTGCAATGTGCTCAGCCCACGACCATTTTAGTTTAAGAGATATTTCAAATGCATCTTCCAGTTTTCTTATTGCCTTATCGGTGCGTTTGTTATCCTGTCTTTCAGAGTTATTCCCAACATTTTGCTTTCTATCGATTTTTGCGCTATTCTTAGTTTTTGTATATTTTTGGATGTTAGCGTCCATTGTTCTGCTGCATAGGTTAGTACAGGCAGTATGTTTTGATGAATAATTTTGTTTTTGATTTTTGAGCCATTTTACTTGTTAAGATTTCTTTCCATCTTCCGAATGCAGCCCAACATAGTTTTATTCTTCTAGCGATTTTATTTGTTTGACTCTCCATTTGTAATGTAATGAGTTGTCCAAGGTACATGTAACTATCCGAATGGTACCGCCACAAAAATTGTCCACTTAACTTTTAGTACGACGGAACTGATAATAAAATACGTTTGCAACTTCTTCACAATTAGTATGAGCAACATCGTTTTCATCTTTGAGTGCAAAAAATTGCACTTTAGAGTTCAGAGTATTTTAAAGTATTTATCCAGCTCCTGAGTAAACTTTCAAGTCAAGAAACCGATCCCTTTTAACCTTCCAGTTCTGCAGTTCATTTTCAAGTCAAGAAGCCCCGATTTTTCTTTTGAATGTTTTTATTCGCAAGTTAATTTTTAAAATTGACTGCTTGTAGTTTCCGCAATCTGATATTAAGAGGGAATATTTGTATCGTTCTCAGTATTTCTTCTTTTTATTGATCTGTTTAATGATGTGGGGTGAAATCCAGGTTTTGTTTGTTATGCCACGTTTCGAAGTAAGAGGTAAGTAGGCCTGAATGCCAGAATCCACTATTTCCATTCAGTATTTCATTAATACCACCAGCATCAGATTCGGCGGGGTGCAAAGCTAGTTCGCGTAGTTGAAAGACACTACACGTGCACCCTGGGTAATGCTAAAGAACTAGCACATCGGCGGGCAGACTATTCCCATCTTAATCCTGCCCCTAAGCACATGAGCGAGCGAGGAAGAAGAAGAAGATGAACTCGCAATTAAATCCAAATCATAGTCAGAACGGCTCTCCTCAGAGCCCCCAGACTAGGAAAATCGGACCCTCAGTCCGAATTTGCCAACTGAACATAGAAAGTATTAGTAAATCCAAAACAGAATACTTGTCTAAACTACTGACCGACAACAACATCGATGTCGTGGCCCTTCAAGAAACACGCACCGTAAGTGAGGAACAGTTCCGACGTAGAGGTACTATTCCAGGATACGATTGCAGAAATAGGCCCAGCCACTGCACAGCCGAAGACTTCTTGAGAGTCACCCCAATCGGCTGTTATTTTGATTGAAAATTTAAATGTTAATATTTAAGATATTTAAGATACTTTTACTCATGTGTAGCCATACGATAAATAAATAAATAAATAAATCAGATTCGGCGAAGTAATTGCTGCTGAAGTATTGATTTAGACCGTATAATCAGCTATCCAAAAATTACAAACTGTAACTTGAGAGTTTTTGGTAGAATGTGTCGATAGATGAATGGTTGCGTTTGTGGTAATGGGATTACTGATTCCTACGGGTTTACGAAGGTCTATTTTGGATAAAAGGTCACTATAGTAGAAGTTGTCAGAATAAGATCTGGAGCGAAAGGAGTACTTCCCTCTTAAAAACGAGTGGTTGATTCATTAACTGATGTAGTCTGTTTTCGTAGAATAAGTCAAGACGCTTGATGATCTGCTTGTTAAAGTAGTGAATATGGCTAACTTAAAGTTAAATAATTAAAATCGCCGAATATTAAAATATTGCTAAAACAGGCTATGGCCATATTGATTGCATTTATCATCACTTTCGATGAAACTACCTGGAGGACGATAGATGTATGCTAACAGAATTTTGGTATTGCTAAATGTTTGGTAAAGCCAAATTGTCTCAATGTACTTATTTGCGATTAATGTTTCGTTACGGGACGGGGGACAAAAACGGGGCCACCACTGAGCTGAATCAGCAACCTAGATACAAACACCACTGAATTTTTTTAAGTACGATCAGATCGATAGATCGTGTAGTTAGAAATACTTACAAGACTATCAGTAATATTGCTGTTTAAAAAGGTTTCGCACAGAAGTATGAAAGTATGTTTGAGGTTGTCAAATAAGATGGTGAATTGATTAAACTTTGCCAGGAGGCTGATAATATTAATGCAGAGAAAAGTAACGTTGTTGAAATGGTTTATGTCTAGTTTTTTTGAGTTGCGATTTTTGGAATGCCATAGACGTACTTGATTGTAATGTTTGACTCACCGTTTTGATTTCTCTGTCCCAGCGAGTCTCGTAGTTGTTTAAAATGATCCCGTTTCATGGGAGTTTGGTCTTGATAAATGCGAATTTAACTTTGGGTTAGGCGTTTTTTGTTATGCAGAACAATAAGAGCATCGTACTCGCTAGAAAAAAATATCCTGAGCGGACTGGTTTTACCATTTTTAACTTTCCCCAAGCGGAAACATCGTGTGTTTTTCGTTGAAACGTTAGCAATTATACTGCTTCTTAGTTCTGAAACTTTACTAGTATCAGCGGCTAATCTTTCGTTGCTTTTCAGAAGTAGTTTCGCATAAGTAATGACTAAAGACCGAATTTACATATTTTTTGCTAGTCGATTTCGTATTAATTTAAACTTTTTTTTGTGTTTCAGATGAATCTAAATAATATATCAGTTTTATTGCGCATATAATTGCATACTTTGCAATAAATGCATATTTTACAGTATGTGCATATTTCCTTGCATATATAGTACTTTTTGTAATTTTTTTAAATTATATACTTATGAAAATTTTAAAATTTTCAGGCTTGTTTGGGTCTTTCAAGAAATTTAAATTTAAGTTTTTCTTAAAAATGCTAAAATATGCTTTGTAGATCTTTTACCTCATTTTACTCAGTACTTAAAAAGGCGGAAATGCCGGATTAAGAAATATCAGCTCTCTAAATACCGGCAGCAAAATGAAGCTTTTCTATTAGTTAAAATAAACAGCACAGATTTATGAAAAATATTATGCAAAGCAGTCTTTAGTTTAGCGGTTATTAGTTGGTTGTCAGTACAGTAAAATTGTTATTTTAACAATGCTTACAGTGAAAGTGTGCAAAAGGCAACAAATCCGTGAATTAATCTCAAAATTTAAACATCTCACTACTGACAGGATAACCATTTGGAAAAGGAAAATGCAAAAAAACAGCAGAAGCTTTTGAAACAATTGCTTTTAGGTGAAAATCGATTAGTCTATGATGATTTTGCTTTTGATATGTGTGAAGCATTTTTGGCCTCAAATATTCCTTGGACGAAAACAGAAAATCCCAAATTTAACTCGTTTTTAGAAAAATATCGTCAACGCAAAATTCCAAACGAGTCCACGTTACGAAAAAATATTTAAACAAATGTTATGATTTGGTAACTTCCATAATTTGAGGAAGTACTAGCAATTATTTAAATTTTCCATTTCCTTTCGCAGCACATACAAAAAAAACGAAACGATATAGGTAAAAGTCATATTTGGGTATCAGTTGCCGAAACAACTGATGTACGTGGAAATACTGTAAGCATAAAACAAAAGGTAAAATTTTATGCACGAATGGAGTCGCTTACAAGTTAACAGCTGGCGAAAATTTTAAGTGTTTTATCCAGATTTGCTGCACGTTACTTGCCCTGCACAGTGCACACGGGTTAAATTTAGTCGCAGAAATAGTGAGGAATGAATACCTCATAGACAACGAAATAATATTAAACACTAAAAAGTATTTTACCACCAGAACCAATTCTAACGCGTTGGGGTACTTGGCTTGAAGCAGCAAATACTTTACCAAGGAAATTTTACTGCCGTAAAAGATGTATGTTTTGTTATACCTATATGGAAATTGTGGTAATATCTAACAATTTATTCATTGGTTTTAGATTGTTGATAGTTTTGACAGTTTAGCATTAGTAGCAATAAAAGAAAGCACAACAGGCATTTAATAACAACAAAATACAAAGTGAATTAGCCTACATTGCCACTCACTTCACAATACTGGTTTAGACAATTGAAGCACTAAAATCAACAGGTGAAACCCTATTAAAAAATTGGGAAAGAATAGCAAACATTCAGAAATTTCTTGCAAGTGCACTATGCGAAGTTGCGTATAATAAACTTGAAGGTACTTTGTCGAAAAATCCTGGATTTTCCTTTTTATCCGAAATATCCCAAGTTCTTGAATGGCTCTGATGCGATCAACTGCACCATAGACGTAGAAAAGTTGCCACAGTATAAATATGCAGCGGTAACATTTTGCGACGTCGAACGATCGTTTTCACGATATAAAAATATTTTGTCTGACAGGAGACAAAATTTTATTCTAGAAAATTTAGAAAAGTATCTTGCTTGACATTCTGATAGCAATTAAACGAAAATTGATTTGTTTTTAATTAAATAAACTTATTTTATTAATATTAGAAACACGTTTAATTTAGTGCTCTTAGTCTCTAGTATTTCTTTTTTCTTCATATTAATATTAAATAGAAAATTTTGTGTGCCTATTTCGATTTTTTAATGCATATTTTGCATATCTTGCCTGCATATTTCAACTTTTTTAGTGCACATAATTCCGGCCTTATTAGCTGCACAGTTTTTGCGATCATTGATTTCGTAGATCACTGATTCGGTATACTCCGCTGAGGGAGGTTGAAGGGCTGCAATGTTGGGGTTGTGTTTAAGCAACTCAATTTTGTTTTCAATTCCCGGACAAGAGATTCTAGCTCGGATATGTTATCGCGTTTTTGCACGCAAGCATTGCAGTGATAGTCGATACGCCAATCGCGGGCCGCCAAACACTGCGCTTCGGAGCGAGAAAGACCTGCAAAAGTTGTGTGCAAAGAAAGCTTACAAACATTGCGTTGAATCTCTTTATCAATGTTTAGCTGATTATTACAAACACTACACTTACTTCTTAGTGGCATAGTAGAGTAATATCAATAAATCATATTTCAATACATCCAGGTGTGAATCCGTAAAATGTTTGTGCTTCAGCATAAAAATAAATACTATAATATAAGACACATCCCCGAAATTTGCATGAAAAACTGTATCCCTTGTGGCAGAACAAAAGATAGTCACTGTAATTTAAATAATCTGCTGATAGCTTCTTCAATTTTAAAAGTGTTCTATTTTTAATCTAGACACGCCATGATATTCAGCATAAAAGCTATTTTTCTACTTCCATGATTTAATTTACTTATTAAGTGTGCGCTGCCTATACTATAATTATACCCATTAAAATACAGATTTGCATTAAGAAATGACCCCAAACTGACCAATAGCAGCAAAGCATTGTTTTTGGTAACCATGGTTACAAGAGTTGTTGTTTAAGTTATTTTAAGTATAATGTTAAAATAAATTTTTTTAATGAATATTTTTTTAAATTAACTAGTCGTAGAAAAAATAATGTATGCAAATCTTATACTATAATGGCTATCATTATAGATTCGTTGCATAATATACCATTTTAAGCTCGTGAAACATAATACACGTACAAAAAGAAAACCGATATTTTCAGTTTTATTCCTAAATCTAAAAACCAAGACAGTTCTAATGTTTTTTAAACTTAAGATTTTTTCAACGTTGCTTCAATAAAACCAATTCTTTGTCGCCTAAAACAAAGCGAGATCTCTTTGGTGGGGTTCGAGTTTATAGCCTGTACAGTAACATTTCTGAAAGTACTTTAAAATCTATGCCTTAGTAATTTCTCATTCACTGCATGTCAATGTTGAATAAAAGTGCTTTTAGAATTTCGCTAAAAGTATTAACGAATTTCCTTCGAATTTCTTGAAAAAGATTTCAATACATAAGGACCACTTTCGTTTTAAGTTATTCTATTACTATGCAAATCTGTTTTAACTGAACACCATTTCCAGACATTTTAATGCTTGTTTGATCGTTTAGCGTATAGCTTATCGATTTCTACCGATTTGTATAGTAATGGTCCTTTGTGCATCTTCTGCATTAGGAATTCCAAGAGTGTAGGTGGCAAAGCCTATGCGTAATGAATAACATTCGTATATGCAAATTAACGGATTAACGTAAGGGTTTTCGGTGAGTTATAAGTTGAACTCGATTCGTATGCTTAATTAATATTGTGTTTAAAAAAACCCGAGGAACTGCTTAACGTTTCTTTACTTGTACTTGAGGAAACTTGTTATAGCATAATAAATGTAAACGTTTAATATATTACTTATATATCGTAAATTGTTATTACTGTCAAACCCCCAAGTCTGTTTTTAATATTTCCACCTAAATCAAATAAACTGATTAAAAATAATAGTGTAATAGTTATTTATGTTACTAGTGGTATACAGACGTTATTATAACAGGAGTTTGAAAGTTGCACGAGGAGGTCGTAGACCGAACCGTGTAATCAAATGAGTGTCATAATAATGAATTATCCCACGTGTGACATACAAAATTTTATTTACGGCTGCTCAAAATTTGTTAAAAATCGAGTTTTTTCGCTTGAAATAATATTTGACACTTCGCAATAATTTATTTGCAAATATCAAGTCACTTTTAAATACTTTTGTTTTAAAACCAAAGGAACGAGATAGATTCGATTTGTTCGATACTTATGGCAACCAGCCAGTTTTCTTACAAACAACGCTTTAGGTTTGTTTGTGTAAATAAAATGAGACAGGTACTAAATCCATTATCTCACTAGTGAGATAATGAACTTCATTACCTAACGCAAATGAATGACATAATAAGTCCTTATCCAAGCAATGGTAAAATTTTGTTTTTGACTAATCGGTTACAAATGTCAAAATCTTATAAAATTCGTAGCAAACTTCGTTTTGAAAATAGAAAAGAATGTGTACCAAAATAACATGTCTAAGTTCTTCTTTCGGTTTTGGTTCCGTTTAAAAACCTTGCAAAGAAATACCTGCAACTAAACGACTTCCACGTAACCCAAAACGTATAATAAAAATTACTCAAGGGGTTACGGAGATATAGGGAAAGGAACGCATCCATACACGCACCCACTTACGCACGCATCAATCCTTCGTTTTTTGAAAACCGTTTTACTTTCTCATACTTCTACTGAAGTAAGGAAAGTTACGATTTCAAGCAAATTTTTGAATTTCAGATTTTAACAAAAATACGCGTTTTGGGGTCTTAAAACCTAAAAAAGTGGTTTTAAAAAAATGTCTGTCTGTGGGTGGGTTCGTGCGTGTGTGTGTCCGTGAGTGCGTTCGTTTCCCTATATCTCCGGAACCTCTTGCCTAACTTTTATAGAATTTGCTGTGAAGACATTTTTTAGTTGCCGGAAACGGAAATTAAACCTGTTTTTTTTAAATATAGATTATTTTCTAAACGCTTTTTTGATATTTACATAGTGTTGTAGTATGTAAAGACAAATTCAACGTTTTTTTTCATATGTTGTATCTTCAAAATGAAGGGCGCTACGAATTTTTGTAAATTTTAACATTCATGCCCAGTTACTCAAAAACAAATTATCCAATCAATACACATTGTCACATTATTTGATAGCCTTTAACAAGTATAATCAAGTGATGTAAATATGTTTTTGGAGATATGAAAATTGTAAATATACTAGCTTCTCAAAATGTTTAACATTTTCAAAAAATTACTCATCAAAAACTGCTTATACACCATGTTTTTTAAAACTTTTTGAGCCGACAGAACTTGGAATTAACTACAAATTTCATTATTACCAATCCCCAAATTTTACTGTGACACCCTCCAGGAAATTTTCGAAAGTTTTAATTTATTAATTATTTATTTAAAAACGCATTTTCGAATTGTTATACACTTTAAACAGTTTGACAGCCTATTTAGAGTAGTTTATTGGGATTAGCAAGAATTTTCAACCATGTTAAAAATTAGAGGGAAAAACGATACATTTTAATTTCAATAACCCATTTTCAGAAAGTTCCGTAATTATAACTACAGTTATCAATTAGCTCTAGTTAATAAATATATTTTTCATTTTTTATATATTTTTATAACTCTTGTAATAAAGCTTTTACAGCGATTTTGGCACGAATTTCGAAGCGCATCTAATAAGCTGTAAGGTGCGGTCGGTTACTGTGCCCCTATCCTATGCGGTTATGCGTAGTTACCATAGCACTATTCATATACGGTGCATAATATCGTATTGCACAGGCTGTCGCAAGTTCAAATCACCGCTGGGGCGTCACTATTTTTTTTTGCTTTAATTTTTGTAAAAACAATGTTATTTAATCAGTTATTGGCGCGCGAACATTTAAAACGTAAAAGCATAAGAAAGTATCAGCGACCACTTTTAATATTACCTTTGATATAATGGCATGTAAACATGTCGAAATACGTAGAAGGGTAAAATAAATAAATTTTGTTGAAGTAATAAAGCATTTTGTTTAATAGAGTCATCCAGTTTCTTGACTATTATGATAGTACCGGAATAACATAAACAATTAGCACTGGTAAAATATTTAAAATTTTTAAGTTTTTTTAAACATTTTTTAAAGATTTTCACAAAAGCAAACAATTAAAAAATTCATTAGATGAGGTGTATCAATCAACAAAATTATCTAAAATTTGTAAGGAAGCCTTATGAAAACTGAAAGTTTACAAAACTTAAGAAAAGTGTTTAAGCTTACTGTCACCAACGCCGTAGGCTAAGCAGATCAATATTCTTTTCGTTTTGCTTTGATTTCAGTTCGGATTTGGAGCAAAAACATATTTTATTTAATTTAGTACCTGATTTAAGTTTACACTTATAAATACTCTCCCTTGCTTAATTGTGTTTTATTTCATTTATAAAGAGTGGTTTAACATTTATTACGCCTCTATTTAATTCTAAAACGGACCAAGATAGAAATAGATATTTACGATATAAGTATCGTAATAAATCATATTACGATATGAGATAGAAAATTGTAGTAGTATGATGTTACGATAAGAATATTGTACGTTTTATCTCCTTTCATGAAATTTTAAATTTAAGAATAAATTTTATATTGTCATTGAGAAATGTCATTAGTGACATTCATTTATTATTAGTAGGTTGTTATTCAATTTTCATTAATATCTAGGTTTCATTTTTTATCTTATCATCTGTCAGGTTGTTGCAAAATAATTACGTCGATTGCACAAATTGAGATAAATTATTGGAAATGGATGATTCCGAAGACAATCTGCCGTCAGATATTGAAGCAGTAGCTAACGGAGCTATTTCAGTCCTGATTCCCGCAAACTCAAAAACCAGGTATGAGCTAGAGTATAAAAAATTTGAAGATTGGTGTGTATCGAAAAAAACATCGACATCTGGATTGCAAATATCTAATTGTAAACAATGTATCATAAATGTGCACAACAAATAATTTGCGTGTTTTGTTAAAATATTTATAATAAATAATTAATATTTCGGATCATACTGTTATTTTTATATTACAATTCATTATGGGGTATCGTAATAGAAATTCGGTATCGCAATAGAGCTCATTACGATACGCCTTTTAGTATTGTAATATTGATATTACCTAATGAAAGTAGATAAAAACATAATAAATTTTGATAAATTTTTACCTGCCTTTCTACGTACTTCAACAACATTCAATGCTGTAACCGTTGTGACGCGATCTTTATTTTTTTTAAATAATCATTCTTCACGCTTATTTGATTGAAAATTTTTTTCTTTACTCAACTATATACAACTTGTATACCTTTACATACCAGCATTTTAGCGAGAAACGCGAAAACTTTTTTTAATATTAACTGGCTTAGAATTCAAATAAAAGCCTACCGCAATAATTACAGTAGTGTGCTATGAAATTAATTTGATTTCTCTCAACAATCAAAAACAATGAAAAGACCAAATTCCTAGTGCTGCCAGGAAAATATAAATCGTTATTAGTATGGCCACCTGGATCAATATCGACCTATATACAGTCTGTTTATAAAGTACCCTCCCCCCTAACTAACTTTTGAACGCCTTTATATTTTACCACAATATTTGGTGTGCTTTAATGGGAAATTAAATAATATTTTTTAGCCTATAATTAAATTTTGTATCATTCGAAATGGCGGCTGGGCGCCATTCATTTTTTTTAATGTAAAGGGGGGTTGAGTGACACCTCATTTGAAAGGTCTTTTAGTTCTGCGTCTGATCCTAGAGTTTCAAAGAAAACTATTTAGCCATAACAAAATGGCGGATTTTAAACAAATGGACTCATCAATTCAAAATTGTTTTAATTTTTTTATCCAGTAGTCCACTTTTTCGTTTGCAGGACAAAATTTTCCCAGAAATATCTCAGGTGGCTGGAAATAATATTGAAAACGTTATGTTCCAACAAGATGGTGCGCCGCCTCATTATCATAGGCCTGTTCCTGACTTTCTCAACGGACATTTTCTGGAAGATGGGTTGGTAGGCGGGGACCTGTAGAATAGCCGGCTCGCTCCTCAGATTTAACCTTCTTAGGTGAAATCGAAAGTGTACAGAACCCGTCCAGAAACAATTGAAGAACTGGAGCAACGCATTACAGAAGTTTGCAGAAATATCACTCCAGAAACTTATGAAAAGGTAAGGCAGGAATTTCATAACCGACTTTTTTATGTGCCAAGAAGTGAATGGTGAACATTTCGAACACTTAATTTAATTTCTTTTTGCATTAATTCTTAATTTTTTAAATAGACTTCTTTATCTTCAAACATTTGTCATTTTGTTATGGCTGAATATTTTTTTTAATTCTAGGATTAAGCGCAGACCTAAAAGAACTTTCAAATGAACCGTCACTCGACTCCTCCTTCCATTAAAAAAAAATTCAAAATGCCGGCCAGGCGCCATTTTAAATGATACAAAATTTAATTATTGGGTAAAAAATAGTATTTTTCTACACCTATTTAATTATATGACAATTATTAGAATCGTTTTCGTGAAAAATCGTACCTATAATTCATTGTAGTGAATTATGGATTCATAATTCACTGTATCCGACCAATCACAAGTACAAATTCAAAAATCACTGCTTCGCTGATTGGATGATATTTTAAATCGCCCGCGATCAACTCTTTCTGCGGCTGACAATCGACTGGCGTGACAGCCAAGTGTATCGCCATATTGCTTGGTTACGTTTTACAATCTGTGCAAACCAATAATTCAGCCACTAAAACGAGTCAAATTTATTAGTTTAATAGGTGTAGAAAAAGCATAGTATCACATTCGCGATTATGGCCATTATTCACTCGGATGATTTGCGCCACTCGCCTGCGGCTCGTGGGCTCAAACATCATCTTTGTGAATAATAGCTGTCAGAATCGCTCATATAATAATATACTATTAATTTCCCATTAAAGCACACCAAATTTTGTCGTAAAATATCAAGTCGTTCAGAAGTTAGTTAGGGGGGGGGGGCGTTACTTTATAGACACAGTGTATCTATACGACATGTCAATATTAATGCATGTGGCCGTGCTAATAACTATTGATATTTTCTTAACACAACTAACATTTTGTATTTTCAAATTGTTTTGGATTGTAAAGAGAAATCAAATTGATTTCACATTTCTGTGATTTTAGTAGATCGTTGTATGAATTCTGGGCCGACTAAAATGAAGAACGTTTTTGCGTTTTCTTAAAAATTTTGTTATGTAAGGGTATACAATTTATGTCATTGAATATAGATACAAAAATCTTCTGTCGAAGGAGCGCAGAATGGCTAGGGTGCTATTTAAAGAAATGACGATTTACGTCACACAAATTTTTGTGAAGTATGGAAATTGGAAGGAATATATTTAACAAAACAATTTTTATTTTAATTTTGCTTCTTTAACTTGATCCGTTCCAGAATTAATTAGCGGCGTAATAAGTGTTGCATAACCCTGTATATTTCTGTCAGATGTTTAAATATTTAGTTATTTTTGTCCTAAAGATGGCTGTATATTTGTTTTGAACGACACAATCATTCTATGCAGAATAACGTGCGATTTGCAAAATAGTTCAAAATTCTTCCTGCTCTCTAATAAACAGTAGAGAGACGCTGAGTTATTTGGCATTTAATTTTAACTACAAACGCTGTTTAGATTCAGTTTTACCCCAGCAAATTATTTCCGCTTTTCAGTCCAGGTTTAATGTCGCTGTGACTTCCTGATTTCTCAAATAATAGGCAATTACAGAGTCCAATTTAACTTATGACTTACTGTTTGCATTAAAAATACATAACAATTGATTACAAAAGAAAAGAGAAAGACGTAGTGCTAAATGAGAATTATTTAGATAAAATAGTGAGTTTGAAAGTTGAAAAGCAGAGGAAAGCTACATCATCGTTTCCTTTGTCCATAAAGTAATAACAACAAGATAGCTATTATCCTCGTGACTCACATATATTACATCATTACTTAAGTAATTTTTTCAGCTTTACTGTTTTTCACGCAATTACAAAACTGATATGATCACAAGATTTTGCAACTTAAGTCAGAAACCATCTTGACAGAATAAAAACAAAATAATTCTGTTGTAAGTTATATTTGTATATTGACGTCAACGTAGGCAACGTGTGTGGGCTGTTTACTTTTAGATCAGATATGTCTTAAAAAAATATGTACCTGGTTACAGGGGGTGGTGGTGGTGGTATCGTCGCAGGCACACTACAGTGATCTAAAACAGAGCGGGGTCTCTCCAAACGAATGGACTCGTCATCCGAAGGCATCCATGTATATCTTCTAGGATCGACTCGTGGCTTACGTCGAAAATACGAGCACTCCAGTTCCTCGTCGTACGGATATATTTCCGGAGGAGGTGCACCCCAGGGATATCTATAACGATAAGTTATCGAAAGAAATCATTAAACCTTTAAATTTATCGCGTGTAAACGAGCAATACCAGAAATAAAGTAAAATTCATGGATTTCGGGGGATTAGGACGTTTTACAGGCTTCAACTGAGATTTCTTTACGTTGTATAGACACCCCAAAGTTTGTCTTTATGGATTTTGCTTTCTATTGACCCGTGAAATTGAAAAAGGAAGGAGCAGCTGTGAGAACATGCATCATTATTAAAAAGATCACAAAGACGTTTTGACATCTTGAATTAATATCGTTGGAAAATGAAGGATAATTTGTAACCTTAAAGTGCTACAGTTTCGTTCAGATTTCATTTATTTTTCCTATCTTAAGAAAATTAGTACAAAAAAATATTTCGTTTGGTAATATGACTTTTAAGATTTAATTTTTGAATGAAAAGACTTAACCAGTTTGCATATTACGAATATCAGACGTTAAAATCTAGAATTATGCTAAACTTCTTTTAAAAAACTTTAATGAAATTTTTATTCGCGGAAAAGACTGAATCCTCAAATTACAAGAATTACATTCCAAAGGCGATTACGCGTTAATTAAACCAGCAACGCGGCGAAATTTTATCAGTCTTAAGAGCAGCTTTCTCAGGAAAAAGCGTCAAAACTTGGGTTTTTCTTGCGAATTAAAAATTCTAAAGATGTATGAATTCTCAAGCAGAAAATTTACTAAATAACCTTTGTAAAAATCGTTAGAAATTCAAATTGCACTTAATATTTTTATCTATGAAGAATATAGATTTGATGTTAATGTTTCTAAATCAATTAGTATTATATAATTTTTTATTTTTATTGTTATAAATGTATGGAAATCTGAGAATGTTATTCTGACGAATTCGCCAAACGCTAACTTTTCCATGTTGGTATATTACACTGCCTCAAAACATCCAGCTGAAATTATTCAGAGTTGTTTGGTATATGCACTACAACATATATCTTACTGGTATAATAACACGCACATCATTCTATACCCACGGGGCTAATGCAAATAACATGCCTCTATTTAATCCGTTCGTCAATACAAAGCCCTAACATTATGAATTTAAATAATTATTAATAAATTTCCCTTGAAAGTTTATTGTATTGAAAAGGCACCTCTTTTATACCAGAATTAATGATAATTCAATTATAACAAACATTTTTGACTATGCAATGGCACGTATTCACATTGAGTAAAAGAAAGAATTTATTATACCTCGCTCGTCTATGGTACGATGCATATTCGAATGGATATCTTTTGATGAGATCCTGAAGGTTTTCATCCGAAGGAATCTTTTGCTTTACGCAGACTGTAAGAAGTGATGCACGAGTTGAGCAAGGTGAATTTTGGTGAGTAGACAAGCAACTGAATAGGCTCCGACGGTCGGTCTCCAATGCTCCCAACCCTCGATCTGATATGCAGTATTGTTCGCGAATGTCCTGTTTACTGTACAACGGCGTTCCTCGTCTGCCCCGAGAATGAAATCGACCCATATTTTCATCTTCTGACTCATAACTTAGCGCTGTATGTTGAATATCCGCCTGAAATAATGAAAATAGTTTAGAAAATTAACAAACAATTTTGCAAAAAAATAAATTGACCAAGAATTATCATTTGCAGTTTGGGCAGTTGATTAAAATCAGTACGGCTTCAGTATCCATCTTATTAGAGGTGTTGTTTTACGTAATGAATTAATCCGATTAGATTCCGATCTGAAATCGAATCGGATCCAATTTAGTTGCAAATGGCTCAGATCAGACCAACTAAATGACTTTGTAATTCAAACGGTTCCGATAATAATAAAAGTTTCAAATAGCCGAGATTAAAACTTATGCCAGATTGCAAATTATCCAACTTCTGAAATTATCAAAAACTTTAAATCATTTGAGATCCCTAATTATGCAATCTGTAAAACTATTCGGACACAATAATTAAACAAAACACAAAATTACGCGAAATCCGAAATTATCAGAGAACAAAAATTATTCAAGATTTAGTTCCGAAATTATTCTGTATCAAAATTGTTTTTCTATGGTATTTAAAGTTGATTGTAAGATCGAACTTAACCCGTATCTCGACGTTTATACTGTAGGGTACTTCAGTTAATTAAAACTTCTAGTGGCAATAGTAAGGGTGGTACACTTGCGGCATCACCCACAGCACTTAGCTTAACAGGCACTTTGACCATTTCCTGGCCAGTAGCCCTAACATCAAGCCGTTAAGTGTGATTGGTTGAACGTGTTACTATGTTGATCTCTTTATTAAACATTAATGTGTTACAAAGATCTACGTCAAACGTTATTATTTATCATTTTACATTTGTGACTCTGAAAATTCTACACACCAATAACTAAACATTAATGTTAAAAAAAATTAAGCAAAGAACAACGTGCTCTTGGAAAAATTTTAGACAATCATGGTTGATCCAACTACTACAACGACCACTACCTTTACCGCAATTGCTGCCATAGATACTACACCGATAGTCACGGCTTTAGCGGTAACGTTGCCAACGTTTTGCCCAAATGAAACTGAACTATGGTTTGCAATGGTAGAGGCAAAATTTGAGCTAAGTCAACCAGAAATTAAACACAAACAGAAATAGCCATGTGCTCACTGTATTGTTACAGGAAATTGCGGATCAAGTTGCCGACCTAATTACAAAATCAGATGGACAACAACCTTACACAAATCTTAAAAAAGCCACTATCAATCGAACAACTATCTTTGATTCGAAAAGCTAAAACACTTACTTTCAGGTGAGGAATTAGGAATGAGACAGCTCGCTAACGACTCAGGATACGTTAGCGACCAAGTCCTCAAGGAGTTATTTCTATAGCAAATTTCACTGTAAAATAAATATAAGTATCCTTAACCGAAGTAGCGTTAGAGTAGCTGGTTGAAATCGCAGATTGAGTGTTGGAAACGACGCCGATAGTAACAGCAGTGAGCCCTGGAGGTGCAACACGTCTTAAACAAGTAAACAAGCAACAGTCGGACTCCAACGATCCCATAGCTGCTCCAGTGAACAAACTTGATGCAATTGCAGCTAGACTAGATAATTCAGAGGGTGTCCATACACATTGAAGCCAGGACATCATAGGTCGAAACCGCTCACACAGCAGAATACCTGGTCCGACAAACCGCAATATCTGTTGGTATTACCGTAAATTTGGTAATAAAGCAACTAATTGTGCCAGGCTGAGTAAAGGACGCAGCAGGTGCGGCAACCTCTGCAACCCACCAATCCGCCGCCTGTTTGTAGTAGATGCTGACACAAAAACACATTTTTTAATCGATACGGAAACAGGCCTCATCATTCTACCAGCAAAATTCGAAAACTGCAAAATAGACGCTAATAGTTCTTCTTGCAGCCTACAGTCAGCTGTAGCTCGAAAATTGATGTGTTTGTTTATAAAACTGTAAATAGTAATGTAGGACTTCGTCGTGTGGACTAATGTTACTGATGCCATAATCGGGGCAGATTATCTGAATTATTTTCAACTAAGTGTAGACTTAAACAATAAACAATTAATAGTCACCAACGTACCTCCAGTGCACTGCAAACCACGTCGCCTTACACCAGATAAGCCTAATTTACCCAAGGAGGAATTTCGATACCTGTTATCAACCGGAATCATTCGACCTTTGTCATCATTATGGACAAGCCCTTTGTAACTGGTTCTCAACACCGACAACAACTGGCGATCCTGTGGTAATTACCAAAATTTTAAAAGCAGTCACCATTCCTCATCCTTACCCGATCCCACTCACTCAGGACTTTGCTCACAATTTGATACCTGTCAACCCAGTAGACTGTCAGAAGACTGCAATAACGATACCTTTTGCACTGTTTGATTTCACATAAATTCCGTTCGGACTCCGTAATGCTGCACAAACTTTTCAACGGTTTCTGAATCAAATTTTTAGAGATTTGCCTTTTGTGTACCTTACACTAATGACATTTTCATTGCCTCTTTGTCAGAGCAACATCATGTAAAACACGTCAATGCTGTAGTTCAATAATAAAATGAGCATGAGCTTGTAACAAACAGCAAACGTGAAGGTTATCCAAAAATTCCCATTGCCCAAAATGACCAAAAAACTGCAAGCATTTCTTGAAACTCTTATCTTAGCAGCGAAAAGTGAGTACACGTACCAAAAATAAAATTTGCAAAATAGATCTAATTTCTAGTAAGATTTATTAATTTATTGTGTATATTTGACACAACTATCTGAATTTCAAAATTGGTAAAAATGGCTCGAAAGGCAACAAAGGCGGTAGAAATATCGAACCACGTTTGATGGCTCATGTTCATAATGCAGTAAAGGGTTTGAAACGTGCCCGAGGAAGTACTAGCGGTAAAATTGTTAGACGATTAAAATCGTCCACGAGATCATTACCCAGACAAAGTAGTACCGCTCGTCGTTTGGTTGCTGAAGTACGACACGCTCTTCGCCATGGATGGATGTTAGTCTTTTAGAACAACAAGCTGGAAAATACTTGATAGCTTCCAAAAGTAGGAAAACCGGAAAGAATAGAGGACAGCGACACTCACATTCCAATTATTGGAGTACGCAAGACGATGGAATAGAAAGCACAGATTGCAGTGAATTGGTTGATGACACTAGTTGCAGGTCTAGGTCATATAAGAGGCAGTGGGGTGGTAAACGTAAGAGACGCGGAGTAAAAAACAAACAAAGAACAAAACTTAAAAGACGTCGAAGATCGCCCAGTTCTTTTAAGTGCAACAGTTCAGAGAAGAAAAAGGAGTCTAAACCTAAGTCGATCAAACTACCTCCTAGTCTATCTACCCCGCAGCAATAACTTTCTTGTTTAATGTTACAAAGACAATCAGGATTACCACATTTCCCATTTCGATCGGCATCTTCATCGGCGCCCTTTACATCCTCGTCCATTTGCACATGGCGCAGGTCTAAACGCATACATTACATACATTACGATTATTCCATAGAAGCTCATTTATATGACTTACCATGCTTTGGCCTCTTTTGCGCAAAGAGGCCAAAACATGTTATAATTAGATTTAAACCATGTGCAATGGACGAGGAGGTAAAGAGCACTGATAAAGATGCCGATGCGAACGAAACTCCTGATTGTGGTAATCCTGATTCCTTTTTACGTGACAATCCAGCTTTTTAAAACGTCAAAATTAAAATCGTAGTTGCTGATGGTGACACAACATACTCGGTATCTTAGCAATTTACATACGCTTTAATCCCTTAGGACTTTTGAAAATATTTAATTCCTCTGACGTTAAAAGCGACTCTTTAGTCCTCAAAAAAAAAAGTCAAATTAGTACTTTTACTCCCGGAAGTGCAAAAAATAAATTAACCACCGTTTGTAATAAAAAACAGAACTGGCTACGACGCCGGTGTTGTAATTACTTAAAAACAGAGCAGCACACTTGCTAATCTAAACTATAAACAAATAGTGGCTACAATTTGGAATAAAACACTGAATTGTTTCGATTACCAACTTTTAGGTGTAATGCAAATTATATAAATTGAATAATTTTATACAAATATTATTATTTATTATTATTTCTCAAACAAAGTCAAACTTATAAAAGCTTTAAATTCATCAACACAATGTTATACCCATAAGTGATTTATTTTTACAATCAAGAGCGTAAGTAAATGATTTAGTTAACTAATTAAGGTTCAAATTTCATTAACCTTCTAGTATTATAACAAACAAACTTTCAGGTTAATTAACAAGATAATTATTAAATATTAACTGAATTAATCAAACTCGGCTACTGGTACCTACCAAATATATGCAGGATTCAGTTATTTACATGAAACATAGAGAAATTATCTATTTGACCTTTCCGAAGCTTGCTTAACTTTTCGACAATACAAGTTGTCTAATCCAGAACGAAAATAAGGAAATTTACAATTATTCTTCTAAAACTGGGCTTCCAAATTACTCCCATGCAGTTAGTAGTGCCCCAATACTAAATAAAACATACCGAAACACTTTAACAGATATTTTATGTACAGAAATCCAAAATCTGTGTACAAAAGAAGCAACCTTTGTTATCGAACCGGAATAAATACCGAAAAGTAACTGCGTAGATAGGTAGGTACATACGTGTAAAATATAATGCATAAGAAGCAGAATTAAAATACCAGAAAATAGGCGATAAAATCTAAAAATAAAGGAAATCACTAAAATCAAAATTAACTTTGATGTTAGTGCCCTGTGATTAAGATGATTAGGCTTGAAACGGATAACTTTCTTTAATTCTAGATTTTCCAGATTGCCATGGGATGTCGAAGTCAAAAATTCCATAAAGGTATTTGAGGCGAGATTTTACCCAAAATCCAAATTTACATACATATCTCGTGTAGTAAAAATGAGAAATATTTTCTAATTACTCCATCAAATGGTGGTTGCTTAAAAATTTCCAGAAAAAATCTTACACTTTGCTGTCAATACTTTAAGAACCGGAATCAAATTAGGAATTAGGAAGGAACTCAAATAATTCAAATTGAAGAGCGGGAAATACACCTAAAACTACAAACTACCTAAAGTCCAGATTTTAAATAAGAATATGTATGATGGGTCACCTAACAACTAGGGTAAAATAATACTGGAAATATTAACCGCAGCAAGGCTGCCAAGTTAAATTTTTGAAATTGTTTCAAATTCTCCCGCGGAATAACCAACGAATCACTGCGATCTGCGGACATTTTTTTACTAATATTATCATACTTTTGCCGAAGGAATAACACTATATGAAGCTTGTCCGCCAATTTATACTTACCCTGTATACTTTTCTGAGCATTTTACTACTGCCTACAAATATTTGTAGAAATCTGTCTAAATTTCGATAACGGAAACTCAATTGCAAACAGATGTGTATATTTAGGACTTAAGTTTGTTTGAAATCAAAGCGCCCGAAATGCGTGGTCACAGAACTGTCCTTAAACCTCCACAAAATCTGTTTTACGGAAAACTGCCTGGAACCGCTCAACCGTTTCAAGCAGTTTTCGAAACTCACCAGCTTAGTTTGGAACATTTAGTTAAAGTCTAACGAATCCATCAAAATCTATTATTGTAACAGATTTGTCATTACCCGAGAGTAGGTATCTAATGTAATTTAAAATCCTGCAGCAAGTACTCGTTTTCCTAGTTATTCAGGTGCTATCGTGATTTTACGCAGATTTTACAGTATGCCGGCAAATGTCAGAGAGAACCTTATATGTGCCGCGCTGCTCTACGTGACTGATTCATAAATATTCGCTTAAAATAATAATCAAAATGTCTCGAGATGTGAGAGCTCGTCGCCGTGTTATGGTGAGATAGTTACGGATTTAATATAAACTAGCTGAACTCGTGGCCTTGGACCCACGTTTTTTTGACAACTTGTAACTGGCGCGTGATAGTTACAGAAACATTTGCTCAAAATAAAAAAGTGTAATAAAAATAAAATGGGCAGGGGAGGGATCAATTGCTGTATATTTTCTGCTACGTCGCTGTTCATACAGCAACCAAATTTTTAATAATTTTCTAGGTGCTATTTGTTTTGGTATTATACTACGAATTGTTTGTTATTAAAAGAAATTAAATAAAATTGTGTTATATTTTATACTCATGAATACCCATAAAAAAATAAATATACTTGAATAAAGTAAAATGGGTATGGGACCCTCAATTGGTGCCTATTTTTGGTTTTCTAAAGTTGCGCCATTGTTTGTACAGCAATATTAACTTAATAAGTGTAACCAACAAAACATCTTAGGCATGTTTATTCTCTCTGTATTGTTAAAACATGCACGCGATTTATACGTGCTTATATGAGATCATCTTAACAGCCCATTAAAATAGTAATAAACAGACTTGATAGATTCATAATAAATATATTTTGTTTTAGTATTTTGAAATATTAGCGTTCTACACAGCGTAACTTATGAACGGCAATATAAATTGTAATTGTAATTATAAATGTAATTAAGGTACTTACGCAAGTTAATAGAATAACGGCGTGATTCAACCGCAATTGAGCTAGCGTATGTTAGTTGAAACAACAACACCAGCTACGTGTTTTATTTGTTTATTGAAAATCCACTTTGACCACTCTTCATGGAATAATAAGAAGTTATGAATTTTGTTTCTATGAAAATGTTTTTGTAGTGAATGTAATGTATGCAGATCCCTAGCATGTTTATTTTTTGTGCATGAGTAATTATCTGTTTGCCCAATTATTGCTATCACTTTTCTTAAGGACTGATTTCAGTAACAATAAGACATGTTGCAATACATTTTTGGGCAACTAAAGTGTGTAGTAATCAAGGTCTGTACGCATCATCTACTCGGCGTGATCCCACTGCGCAAATAAATGTTTCTTGCGCTTGTTGCATACCCTGTAAATCCATTCGCTTATTAATATCTGTAACTGTAGTGGTCTATCAGCCATTAGCAGTTGCAAATATGCGCCCTATGTTGCCAATGGGTGCAGACTAGGCTTGTTGCTGCATAGGGCCGCCGGTAGTAAAAGCTGAGACAGGTGGAAGGGATCTGGATTAAATATATAGGTTATGTGGCCCTATCCAAATGAGGCACCTGTCGCGCACTTTAACAAACAAAAATAAATAAAATCGTTTAGTTAAATGGGCAGTGTCCACATACTTATAAAATGTAATACAGCTACTATCAAAGTTGTTGAAATGAAGCGATTGAAATCTTTTTTCCGAAGATTGTAACTCCGTAAGGAAGCATTTTTGAAAGTGGAGTCTAACCTTTTATTTACAGTGTGAATAACAGATTTTACAGAATAACGTACATGCATGGTTAGTGAAAAGTACATAAACGGCTTTTTGTAGACGTTATTTATTTTAGAAAAAAATGTTATATTAAAAGTTATTTAAAACATTGTTTTCTGTCTTTTGGTGCAATGATTTTCTTTTTCTTCTTAACGACATAAAAGGTGTACCGCGCGCGCCGTTATAAAATTATTATTTAACAATATTGACATGTTTCTTAATTTATTAGATTCAAATATTTTCCTCTTTCGACCGTATAAAATTTTAGTACCGTTAAATAAACTTTTTTACAAAACCGCAAAACAAATTTGCATTTATTCTAACAGAAAATGAAGAAAGGTAACAAATAAATGAAAATTTATTAAGACAACCATGAAATGTTCATGTATTTGGCTGTTTTCTTCATTTCGCGTTAAAATAAATGCAAGCAAAGCGTATTCAAACGTGTTTTGCGATTTTATACGTTTGAGAAGAAAGAAATGCACCTAAAAGAATAAAACGAAATACATATTGTCACTTAGAAAAAATAAAGATATAATAGTATATTATACGCCAAGGTAGAAAAGTCTACTATTATAGCCTGAGGGCTAAGGCCCGAGGGCTATAAGACTTTTCTACCGAGGTGTATATACTTTTTTCTCACTACTAGTGATATAAACCCTTATAATTGTCGAAAAATGACTATTTTAACTTAAATCCCTGTTTATTTCAAATTATAGAACAAATGACAGTTTTTTGTTTTGTTGGCATGACAGTTGTTTGAAGATTGTTAACTCATCATTGGTATTCAAAAACATTGTTTTTAAGAACTGGTTTCATCTAAAATACTGAAATTATTAACAATTTTCTCTTTTTTACTATGTGTGGTTGTATTATAGGCAAAATTGATATTGACAGAGTTGTCATTTATTACGGCGCGAAAAACGTATATTCAAATACACCAAAGTTTTTAAAATTAAATTAATTTATTTAAACAACTATTTTATGCATAAAATACCATTAAATAGAATTTCTCCATTATATTAAATCGTGCTATAAAAACGTTCTCTTTACAATTGTCACAGAATTATCAAAAAGTATAAATTTGTTCATTATTTACCAGTGGTTAATAATGAAAAATTAGTTACCTGTCAGTGAGCAAAGGTAGAGAAATTGAATTTCACAGCATCCTATTATGTGTCAAAATGGTACGCCATATTACTAGTAGTGAAAAAAGTAATTTTTTAAACTACTTTTATTGAGAACATTGTTTTTCTAACTTAGACAACAATGTTTATAAAAGACCGTTTCGATACTTTTTACTAACTCTGTATATCGAGTTGAATGTCAAATAAAGCGGTAAACATTTAATCTAACGAGTTCGGATGATTAAAACAATTTGGACAGAATATCGTTTGAAATTAAAGTCAGATATCGAATTAGGTGGTATTGAATCCGATTGCATATATGCCATAGGACCTATCACATGTAAAATCTGATCGAATCTGGTTGGTTATTAGACATGACCTATGCATATAAAGCGGAACGTATGTGTGTGGGTTTGTATGTCGGAAAAGTCTAACCAACTTCTAGATGAGCTACAAAATTAAAATTTTGAAAGCTGATGTAAAATCAACCAAACAATTTTAAAAAGCCGATTTTTTGGTGTTTAAGTATTAAAAAAAAAGCGTAAACCAAATGGCGACCTAAAAACATAGCTTTTGCACTTATCTTCTAAAGCACGGAAATAATTAAAGGGAAAATGCGGGATAATAGATATGGGCAGGAAAGTAGCGCGACCATACGCTGAAAATTAATAATTAAAATGAAAAAAAAAATGTGTGCGGAGCACACAAGTTCTAAGCGAAACTTTTTCACATGTGCTCACTGAAGGTATTTTTTCTTTTCAGCCTTAACACATTTATTAGCTCTTTACTGCGAAGTTGGCAACTGCACTAGCAAAAATTGCATTTGTGTTCAAGAAGGTGTAAAATGTTGTAGGGAATGTAGATGTGGAAATTGTAAAAACGCGCAAGTAGACGAGGATGATATATTGGAAGATTTTTGATTTTTTTTGTTAGAATCTTGTCCGTTTATAGTTCTCAACTTAAAATTATTTAATTTTGTAGAATTTTTAATATTTTTTCATGCTACAGGCAAGGTAAATAGACGATACATCCATAGCTACAAAAGGTGAAAATGGCCAATTACATTCGTTTACTTTTTGCCCTTGACTACGGAACTTAATAGTGTCATTTACATTCCTAGGATAATAATTAAAGCAACAAGGTACAGATTCCAATATTTTATTTCAACAAGCACAGGCAACTTAGAATAATGGGACTTTTAAAAAATAATTCCGATGACAGCAGTCAAAACGAACTTTTAAAAATATGATTAAATTTCTACCTGTAACGTGAGAAATTTAATAAGTAACACGGAATGTATCGACTATTAACATTCTCGGCAAGCCACAAGCCTCGGCTCGTATTTACCTACCTCGAATGTTATTACGTCTTTACATTCCTTGTTACTTAATTAACTAATAATAAAAGATTCAGCACTTAATAGCTGAATGTTTATTACAACATCAAATAATTGCAGTTCTGCACGATTAGGTTTCTCAAGCAAATACTCGCCTCACGTGAATGACTTCATGTTAAAACAAGATAACATTATATGTAGCACAATTCTTACTCTTTCAATGCCCAGCAAAATGTATAAGTATATCCTGTTCGTACCATGTTTCGAGTTTTCACAATATGGACAGCCCAACGATGTCAGGGCTCTAGCCATTTTAGTTCTGAAACGCGACTATACATTGTATGAGGCGATATGTTCCTTATATTGTAACAAAATTTTGTATGTAACAAAAAACAAAGTTAATACTGTGAGAAAAAAATATGTTGGTAGGGTACGCCTGGGAGAGATGCTTATGGTTTTAATACTTTCCTATAATTTTCTAAATAAAGGCTGACTTAAAAAACTAACAAGTGTGTTGAAAAATAAAAATATTGTTGTTTATTAAACAAACAAAAAATTGGAATACAAACTCATAACAAAACTGTAACTCCAGTTCAAACGCAAGCTGTAAAAATAGGCGTCTCTCCCACTATTGTGGGAGAAAGGTCTACAGAAGATGAGTGAGATACCTCCACTTAATTACACAGATTTAATGATTTATTAAGTTTTTTGCGCTTTTCCAACTTATGGTAGTCATTGTACATCGGATGGTATATTGTGCATGTTTCATGAACACGTTTATTGCATTCAGGACAGTGTAGCAGCCGCTAAGGGGGAAGAAATTGTCCAAAACAAATTGGTTTAAATATAAAATCCAATAGTAAATTAAATGAAATACAGAACTCGGTCGTGAAAAGTTAGTTGAACTTTTTACATATTCCCACATGTTAAAAAGTGCACGATATAAATTACGCTATGTAATGTCCGGTGATAAAGCTTAAAACTTACAAATTGGAACGAAATACGAAAAGCTATGTCAGGACTTCAACACACATGGGCGATTCGTAACATCCAACTACGTGTGGGAAATGCAGTGTTTGCAATTAAAAGTTCAAGCAACCTGTGGGCACCTGGATTAGCTAGTAAAAGACAGTATGTAATAAACAAAAGACATAAATCGTAATGCCTCGGAGGGGAAGAGTCTAGCTCGAAAAGAACGCAAAAACTGCAGGGCAGTTCGGGTTTACATCTTTAAGACGAAAAGTCATTTTTTCGTACTCGCGAAAATCGGTTTTGGTTAAATTAAATTCAAAAACTAAGTTCATGTTTTAATACTAAATACAACTGGTTTTATTCTATAAGAGCAAGATCAAAGTTAAAAATGAGCGAAACACTTCGCCTGGACTTTCCTATACTTATAAAATAACATTGTTTTATATTTTCCAGCACTTTCGAAAAGCACCTGTCTAGGACACGACTAGGTAAAGTAAATAGTTCTTATAAGTTGTAACATCTTGAAGCGGTTGAAGAAAGACCGACCGCTGCGCTCTGCAAGCATAAGGTTGGGTAAAATATTCGGAGTGAATCAACGGAAGGGCGGAAATTGATATTTGAAAATGTATTGATAACTCGAGAAGTATTATTTTTAGCAAGAAATTACTCTTATTAATTTGTATTTAGAATTTCAAAACCTTTCTGATTTTAAAGCCAAAATGCCACGTTTCCATTAAAAAAAAAGTTATTTTTTACCGTGGCCGCCATATTAAAATTGGAAACTCAAGTTTTTTTTTTAAATACAATCGAGAAGAATTTGCCCTACAACTTTGCTCTGAGTTTGCGAGTCTATCTATTAAAATAAAAAAGTTAGCCTACACTGAACATTAAACGACTAGTACAAGAATACAACTGCTGGAGAAAGTATGTGAAATTATTCTGACAAAAAGATTATTAAGAGGCAAAAAATTCGATTTTTTGATTTTTTGTAAAAAGATTCTCCTATAGCAAACAAAACAAAAAACCAAATTTTTAATTTTTTATCGAAAAAATTTGGGGGGAGGGGGAACAGTAGCCCCCCTAAATATAAAATTATCGAAAAAATATTATGATATTCGGATTTTGCTGTCAATGATGAGCTATATTGCTTTAACAGAAATATTTTATTGCTCCCTGTTAAATAAATAAAAGGGTACCAATTTTCAATTTTCAAAAATTCATAGAGGGCGTCACAGTGAAATTATAACAATGAGCAAAAAAAAATAAAATTGTAGCAAATGCCTATCTCTATCAGCTTAAAAAGTTTAAACAAAAACGTGTGGGCAGTTTTTGAGATTTTTTTTTTGAAAATTTCAAAAATTTTGGAGTGGTGCCATTGAGATCGTTTTTCGATTTTCAAAATTAATGATATTTCGTGGTATAGTAACCTTAAGGGGCTACCAAACAAGATGTAGTTGATCCCAATCAAACAACTGGTTTTTGAGTAAATGGGCGTTAAAGTCGAAATTTTCAAAAATTCGTAGCGGCCGCCATGTTGAAGCTAGAGAGTTCGGTAAAAAAACGTTTGATTTGTTCTAAGGCTTTCTATAATTTCCACTATTCCAATTTCCAAAATTCCGTTTCTAACAAAAATGCTACCAAAAAAACATGTCTAATTTCCGCTTCCGGTTTCGGATTCTTTTTAAAAGCTTATTTTGTCGATGAATTTTTGATATACCTCCTGATTCCAAAGCACATCGAAATCGGTCCAGCCGTTCCGGAGATATGAGCGTTACCCACACACACACACACACCCACAGACAGACATTTTTTAAAAACTACTTTTTTAGGATCCTGGAAGCCCAAAACATGTATTTCCGTCAAAATCTCGATTTTGAAAATTTGCATGAAATCAATACTTCCCTATACTGAAAGTATAGGAAAGTAAAAACAGTGACAATATAACCTTTGACAATGGCATGTAAACATGTCGAAATACGTATAAGGTTACAATATTATCAGTCTAATTTAAATTAATTTATTTGCTTCGTCAATAAAAGTACTTGTGCCAATTACCCACACAGGGGCGCACTCATTCGAATTCCGTCGGAGGGAAATTAAGGATTCTGTCAGGTCAGAAAAGTCTAAAATAATTGTACTAACATTTATTAGATTAACTAATTGGTATCTTTAGAAATTGAAGTATAGATAATCAAATTAAATTATTTCTCATTGGTCAAAACCTTATTTATTCATCCAGCGTTTAGTTCTAATTCATTTTCAATTTAAATTTAAGTCGCTGGGAGCAAGCAGCTTCTTATTGTCTGTACAAACATAGCCTCTCCTCTGGAGCGGTCTTCCCTAATTATCAATAAACTATATTATATTTTACCTTATTTTTTTTGTTTTATTTTCAACAATAAGCTCTCTTTTCAGGCCCCCTTAAGGGAACATTATTTAATTACTTTATTTTAACTACTTTTTGACGCTACGGGAGAAATCCCAAATAATCATAACCCTAAAAATAATATTTCCATAAATTGGATTTAAACAACTCCTTAAAATTAAGTGCATATTCCAGGATCCTGTGTAGTTGATTAGATATAAGCTTCCAGTTTTAGGAGCAGTCCAGATTCTCGGCAATCGCACATAAAGTAAACTTAGTATTTTCAGATTTTTAGGAGTTTAAGAGGACAGTGCCTAGGTGTTACCCCTCCCCAGGATTTTACCCAGAAACTGTCAAAAAGCACCCTACAGGGGTGGCACAACAGTGAATTCAGTCAGCGATGTGCTTGGTTTCAAAATTATCTTCTCCACAGACTGCTCCAAACTCTTCGAAATGATCTAAATTATCTTTAATTAATTAGTTACTGATAGTCTTTCTTTACTCTGATTGGGTTCTGAACTATATTTATTTGTTTTTATACACGCGTCTCTCCCAAAAAAAAATAAACTTAAGGCATCACACTTAAGTTCTAAGGGAGAGCAATCTAATGGAATTAATAACTATTGGTCTAAAAATGCCGCAGTACACGAAGGGGTCATTTGTATAGCGTTTCCGCCATCTTTTTGTTCGTTACTAACAAAAATGTCGTAATTGCCTATTTTGTACGCCTAATGAAATGTCCAACACTATGTGTAAGTTTCATCTGCTTATAATTCTGTATCACGGGTACTGACTGCAACCCCAATTAGTTTCAAAGGGACGTGACGGAGGTGTACGGCAGTAACGTAACTCAGTAGGCGGTACCCTCTATTCCATATGAAACTATTAAACATTAGACCAAGCGTGACAGATTTATACACGCCGACTAACAAGTAACAAAAATAACGCTACAATGCTTGCTTGTTACCGTAGCGGCAGCACCAGCTTAAACTTTAAATTTTACAATTTTTCCAAATATATTGCATCGGTTCTGCGTTGTTTTGCTTGTTAGTTAGAAAGCAATCTGAACGAAGTATATCTTTTTGTAAAGACATGAAACCAATTTATGATTCTAATTTATTACACTTAAACGTATGTGCTTCATATTAATGTAATGATTTGCCGGCAAAGTTTGATATGACTTTAACATTTTACATCAAATGTAATAAACTAAAAGCATTTAAGCATCTTTAACCATCATGAAACATAAATTTTCGTGCAATTTTGTTTTTCACGCTTTAAGAAAACCGCGCATTCCTTACACTCAATTTCAATTTATCACGTAGCTTAGTACCTGCTCTTAATGTTTCAAATGTCAAATCTATGTACTAAATCCGGATCCGAAAGACTAGGACAGCACCCAGCAATGAAGCATATCCGTCCCCCCTCCAGGCGGTGAAACCCTTCGGGACGCCATAATCGAGGTACGCTCGATCAACGCGCCTGCCCTCAATACAAAAAGAGAACAGGCTACCAGTCCTGACATGAGGCTGCGAGTCCTAAGCCCCTACTGGTGGAGGGAGACTACCTAAATCTCTACTAATTCTTCAGATCAGTGCCCGAGCTGAGACGCAACTCACCCGTCGAACCGCACTAAGACGGCCCTAACCTGCATTTAGGCTATACCACTGCCACCACGAGTTCTACTCCGTGACTAAAAACGGGGGGTTTGAATCCCCTGAGGGCTCGGATTTGGTCCCCGTGGTACCAGTCAAAAAAAGTCACTGGTTAGACTTGTCGGAGCAAGCGCATGCCAACAGCGCTGCCCTTCCCAGTTAGGAATTTGCAGATCCCAGCACTGGTGAGCTACGCACCGCCCAGACTGGTCGGTAACCGGCCTAATCATAGTGACCGGCACCTTAACAGCGTCGGGTGTACATAAGTACGAACCCTCTGGGTCGACACTTAGATAGTGTGCGTAAGCAGGCAAAATGCGCCTTACCCCTAGAGTCCTAGTCCCCAATGACAGCTGCACACCACTCCATCATGGAAAAGCACCATCACTTGCCGTAACGCCTACCATCCAGCTCAGGTTCATCCAGCAACGAAGCTGGTACGTAAGAGTTAACCCGGTCAAGGAACGGGGTTCACATTTCAGCGATCGTGCTACCGCTCAGGCGTTAGGACCCATACTGAGGGCGGGCTGCAAGCGACACCCCTAAGGCCCAGGTCCCTTTGCAGCAGCAGCCACTGCATCCTGGAAAGCACCATCACCTGCAGGACCGGTCAGGGAGCGGGGTTTCCATTCCTGAGAGCGCTACCGCTCAGGTGTTAAGACCCATACTGGGGGTAACTTGTTTACACCCCTGGGGCCCAAGACTCTCATACCAGCAACTGCACTTCTTCATCCTGGGGTGCACCTTCACTCGCCGGACCCCATCATCCAGTTAATGCCAGGCTACCCTGTCAGGCAGCGGTGTCCGCCTTTTACCTGCCGGACCATTTGCCATCCAGCTCACGCCTAGAGATAATGGGCTGGTACGCTCCCGGTACCCCGGTCAGTTAGCAGGGTTCCATTCCAGAGAACGAGCTACTGCTGAGATGTTAGAGCCCATCTTAAGGGCTACACTTCACCTGGTGAAGTTACTCACCCAGTCTCCGTGATCCCAATTAAGGAAACCTTGAACCTCTCCGAAAAGAGGTGGGCGTACCAAGTTGAAATCACCGTTACAACGCCGACCCCGCACAAGGTGTCTTTGTTCACGCCTCTCACCTAGATGAGGGTCCTTGGCCGCCCTGCCCCATTGTAGGTGCAGCATGCCGCTATTGTAATAGAAAAAGATAAGCAAATGTGGAAGCGGCATTACATAAACAAACTCCAGGAACACTGCACCTGACCCGCGAGCCGGTAAATGACGGCGGCGGGGGTTCCAGTTTTACATTGAATTTTATTAAGTTGTGCTACAATCTGTATATTTGATCTGTAGACAAGAACTCAGTTTTCTTATCTCATATTTAAAACAAGTTCTCGTAATTAGGTTATAAGAACAAACAAAAATTAAAACAATAAAATAACAATTTCGACGTTACCAATACTGAATTAGAAATGAATCTTGAACCACGCTGACCCACAGTTTTTATCGCACTAGCCGGGTTTTTATATGCTAAAAACAACTCTTCTTCTTCTTCTTTCTGTTAAGCTTTTAGCTTGTGTTATCCAGATTGTATCGTGTCTTTGTTTAATTCAAGTTATTCCCTCTCTCCATCTCTTGTTGGGACGTTCTATGCTCCTTCTTCCTTGTGATCTGTTGTCCCTTGCAATTCTAACTAATCTTGTTTTGTCCATCCTGGATATGTGCTTATTCCATTCTCTTTTTCTTCCATTTATCCACTCTGTTATGTGTGGTACCTGACATGATTCACGGATGTTTGTGTTCCTTATCCTTTCCATCCTGGTATTGTCAGTTATTTTTCTCAGTACTTTCATTTCGGCCACTTGCATCTTTTGTTTCGTTTTTGTTGTTTCTGCTGCATCTGCGTCCTGTAGCATATGCCATTATGGGTCTTATGACTCCTTTATAGATCCTTACCTTGGTGTCTTGTCTTAGGTATTTATTCCTCCATATAGTTTGGTTCAAACATCCCGCTAATCTTTCCGCTTTACTTATATGCTCATTTATTTCTTTGTTTAGATCGCCATAACTAAATAACTGCACTCTTAAATATCTGAATTTCATCACTTGTTCAATTGACTTGTTGTTATTGACCAATTTGCATCTTATCGGTTCTTTGGCTATTGTCATGGCTTTCGTTTTCTCGGTTGATATTTCCATATTAAACTTCTCACAGGCTGAATTAAATTCAAACAGCATTCTTTGTAGGCTGTTTTCGTTTTCCGCAACCAATACCACGTCATCTGCGTAACTTACGGCGTTTATTTTGTTTCTCCCCATTTTGTATCCCTCCATGTTCCTTGGGAATTTCAGGATTTCGTCCATTATCAAATTAAATAGTGTCGGGCTCAATGAATCCCCTTGTTTTATACCTTTTTCTGCTGCTATTGGTGCGGAGAGCCCCTCTGGGCATTTTATTTTCACTTGGCCGTCTGTATAGATATCTTCTATGGTTCTAATTATTTGAACAGGTACTTTTCTTTGAATGAGCTATGTTAACACATCGTGTAGTTGTATTCGGTCAAATGCTTTTGACAAGTCTATAAAGCGTAAGTAGGCTGGTTTATTGTATTCTAGCGATTTTTCCATTAACTGTCGTATTATAAGGACTAGTGAGACTCCAGCGCACAATGCACTGACAGACCCGCGTTGTCCGACCCGTTTCAAATGCGTCACGTGATGCATTAGTTCCAATAATGAGACGCGGCGGTTTTGTAGATGGCGCCCCAAGTGACGCGCGTCAAGCCGACCTATTATAAATTAAAATAATTATTATAGAACAATCGACGTAGAATAAAAATATAAAAATGTTTCATGTTCCATCTGAAGATAGAGACCTTTCATTTAAAAAAAAAAAATGGTCCAAATTTGTGAAGCGGTAGCCGCTGGAGGAACCGGAGAAGAAAACCCTTTGAGCTTTTATATATGTATGGATTGCGTCTGTGCAAGACCTTCTACGTCGGAATCCCTGTTGTTCGTCCCCCAATTTTAGTTTTTTGTTCAGTCTGTTGTTAATGATTCTTGTTGTGACATTCAGTGTTGTACTGAGAAGGTTTATTCCTTTGTAATTTTCTGGGTATTTTTTTCACCTTTTTTGAAAATAGGTATTATGATGTGTGTCCTCCATTCATCTGGTATGGATTGTGTGCTTATTATTTTTTGTATTAGTTTTGTAATTTCTTCTACTTATTTTTTTTCTCCATATTTGAGTAATTCATTGGGTATTCCTTGTTCTCCCGGTGATTTTCTGTTTCTCAATTTTGCTACAGTTTCTTGCACTTCTTCTTTTTTTATTTCGACATTCTCGTTATTCACCTCCTCTTCTTCCCATTCTATCATCCTTCTTTCCTCCTCGTTTTTAAATAGTGTCTTGAAATGTTCTTCTCATTCACTTATTGCTATCTTTTTTGTTCAACATACTGTTTTGTTTCGGTCCTTTGCGTTCGAATAACTCGCCAAATTTGTTTCTGTGTTCCATAGAAATCATGTTCCATTTGTTTCGAGAACTTCTCCCAATAGTTCTGTTTTATTTCTCTTATTCTTGAGTTCACTTGGTTTCTTATCTGTTTGTACCTTTCATATTCTGTTATAGTTTTCACTTGTTTATATGTTAGATATGCTATTCTCTTTTATTGAGCTAGTGTTTATACCTCTTCACAAAACCATGGTGTTTTTCGGTAGGCCGTATCTTTGTTAATATTTAGCTGTCTTCTTCCTAGGGCTTCATTTGCGGCGTTTGTTATATTGCTTTTTACCTACCTAAAAAACAACTCATATGAAACTAAACTACAGACTGAACAGAAATATGCATTCTAGCAAATTCCTTAACGTCCTACAAGTCCAAAAGCATGTACACGTAAAAGCAGTAATTGGACAAATTAGTATTGAACAATTACAGTACAAGCGATCTCTGCTCATACATTAGTAAAATAAATACGGCCACCTTAGGTGTAGTTATGAGATGAGATTAACAGATTTATATTTGATTATTATGTTTACAAATAAATAGACAAGAAATTAATAAACAGAAAATCAACATGACCCAAAATATGGGGAGAAAAAGTTGGCACTGGTAACAAACTGATGATTTACACTAACAAGTCGCAATTAAGAAGAACTAACTACACCCGTGGGCCACACCCTAGGTTTCCTTTTGGTACGTATTACGCTTGGGGTTGTATACCCTTGGGATTAAATTGAGACAGGTAGAGGGGATCTGGATTTACTTCATAGAATTACAGCAATTGCTATATATTTCATAAAAATGACTTCGATTTGCGGACCGTCACACTATCTACTTAATTAATAAATTCAGTAGCCTAAGGCATAGCCCACGGCTTCCGCTAGTAGACAATAATGTGGAAGTATATAACAGTTTAATACAAATAATAGCCTTGATTTGTTTTGTTGTCGTAGACTGATGCGTTTTATATCGTTGCAGATGTCCATTGAAACGCTTCAGAACCTGAGCAATAGTTCCTATTTAATTCTAAATAACTAGAATTTGTCAGATAATCGGAAGAGAAAAAGTTCAGATACACAACCAATCGTTAAATAATAATGTGTTGTAAACACGGCCGCAAAGTAAAACTTCAAATGAAACAGGTGTTTTGAAATTTATTGAAAAGCGATTTTAAACAAAAACAAATAATAGTATTTTAAGTGGACAAAACTTTTTGTGGAATTATGAGGAACTATGGAAATGTTTTAAAATGAAATAGATTATTAATCTTCCGAAGACTCGGGTTTCATATAAACTAATGTAATAAATCTGAGATAAAATGTAAAGAAGACTACAGCCGTCAAAGTCTAGTATGAATTCTTCTTGCAGCTTAATGCGATTGTTTTTAGAAAATTGTACTTATGAAAAGAATTTAGTTGATAAGCATTTATTTAGCAGAAAATTTGTAGTATTTTTTGTTCCCTTAAAAAATTTAGCCCATCTTTCATCTGAAAATTACTTTTTATTCACAAGAGAGTGCCATCGAGGATTTTCTTGAAATATCTACTTGCATTCCTAATTTGACAGTCAAAAATGTGAAGCAATGTTAGCGCTGCAGGTATTTTTATATCACCCTAAAATATATTGATTAAGTTCTCAGTTTAGCCTGGTTTAACAGGAAATTCGAATTTTCTTTAATATTACGCTTTATGGATGTTAATTAAAAATTTGTAACATTATATTTAATAAATAGTACAATTAAACATTTGATAATTTGCAATATTTAACAATCAGCAAGCACGAACGTACACAATATGGCGTTAGAATTGTAGAATTGCTACTCACACCCTCATCCCCAGCGACCCCAATTTAATAACATTAAATAACGACATGTTCCTTGTGATTCGTCAAATTAAAAGATACTATCTAATAGTAAATTAAAAATTAATATCTGACGTAACCGTTTCCAAGCTATGAATTGCAATTAAGGGATTCGTTTATTTAGTGTCACTTCTTTAATTCTAAGCTGCCCGAATAAAATTGTGGCTTGGCAACTGACGTGATTTATATCAGTAAAGTTGAACTAATTAAAAAGCCCCCTAGCTCACTATTCATTAGCGTTGTGCAAAAAATTGAAAAATTCTGTCCATCCACAATACAATTCATAAGCTGGGACGGGACGTCTAATTAAACACTAAACTTTAGTTGTCAGTTTGCTAAAAATGACTTCCATCACTTTTAAGACATATTTATGAAAAGCGCACCTAGTGGGGTAGATAGGCACTTAAATTTTTTAATTTCTTAAACGGTTGATTTTTGGTAGTCATGCAATATCTAAACAATTCGCCAATTCAATTTCTTTGTTTATCTTACATGAGGAAAACTCTTTGAGCTATAAATTTTTTATGATGACATCGTATTGTCATTTCCGGTGGCGACTCCGGAAAAGGCTGAACTATATGAACTCAATCTCAATTCAATAGAATACAAAAATTGTCGGAAATGCGAGGTCTTTTATTTTTGGAATTAACCGATCCACTTTTAAATCTTGTTGTAAATTATAGATTTGTTCGTATTTTACTTAAATAAAAAAAAAGCTTTATTGTCTAAGGTTTTTAAAACCCGACTTGTGCAGTTAGCTATCTACAAATCATTTATATGCGTGGATGTTTTGGGAAGTGCTATTTTATACTATGAAATGTTTTTTGACTCTATACATGCTAAACAATCGTTTTTTGATATTCGGTAAAGACTAGTCATTGGTGAGTTTTTGTCTCCTTTTCCCCTAAACATAATTCATTGTAAGTGTAGCTGCTATTTACTGATACCTCTTATCACATATCATTTAACATTAAACGAAGTAGAAAAGAATAGTCAAGAATCATCAACAGAGTCTGTTCGAAATTAAATTCAAATCATTTCACAATTTTTACATATAGTCGCATTTAGCGGAGTTATTTTAAACTAGTGAAACCAATAGGCTATGACCCTCGCGTTTGTTGCTGGTAGCGTAGCGGGCTACGGATTGAAGACCTAGTTTATATGCGATAGTAAATCCTGATTCCTCCCCCCTGTCTCAACTTTTAGTGTCCGCGCATTCAGTAACACGCTTTACATCTCGACACAGGTTATATTATATCTTTTGCAATAAATTTGCTACCATTGTTTGAAAAGGAAATTGTGGGGCGTAGTCCACGGGGTCAGCTAGTTTACTAAATTAATTGGCGATTGCTTTATCTTTTGTACTTGTAAATTTCAGCGTTTGTCATTTTAATTGGAGCTCCCGATATTTTGATTAATGAATTGTAGAATTTGTAGACATGCTCGTCGACTCTTGTAACTGCCAGAACCACGTTCTAAACAAAATATGCTTAGGAAAGTTGTATTGTATACTGCAAGAACTCGCTTTGTTTTAGCATTAAAAACAAACAGGCAGACTAACAGACATTATTTTACAGTAAACATTAATATTCTGTTTCCGTTAAAAAGGTTAAAATTAGTTAGTTAAAATTTTATTTTGTTTCTTATTTGCTTGTTTATTTAGTCCTCATTATTTGCCCAATTATTGCTTTTACTTGTATCATTTCAATCACACTCATATTATTTGTACTCATACAACTAGCGATAAACAAATGCTGTTTCCAATAAAATTATAACATTGTTATATTATATGTATCGTCGGTTATTAAAAAAAATTATATAAAATCGTAGAACCCGTGGGCTATGTCTCCTTTTTTTGTTTTAATAGTACATGTAAGACACGTCGTCCCGTTGCACGCTGCTTGGCCTGACCAACATCTTTCCACTAAAGCAGTTTCGTGACTAAGCGGCATTCCGTGATACCAGCGTCGAACAGAAGGTCAGCGCTGCGCGACACAGTCATAGAGTTAAGCAAATACGAACTTCTACCAGGAGGTAAAAAAAAAGTAAAAAAAAAAAGGATACCAAAATGGAAAAGCGGGGTATTACCATATAAATTGCTTAATTTTCTTGCAATTGAACAGATGGCGCCAATAAGTTTATAACATTCGTTATATTACGTTGGGTTAAATAGAATATAAAACTAAGAAAAATGAAACATACTGTTCAAAGATTCACACCATTTTCAGAGAGAATGTACTCTTTAATAGTTAAAGGAAGATACAGAAATTTGAGCTTAATAAACATCTACGCACCGACGGAAGACAAAGAAGATGAAGACAAAAATGCCTGTTACGAGGAGCTAGGAAAATGACATTTAAAGTTAATTTTAGACACTGTAACGCTAAGATCGGCGAAAAGAAATTTATAGAGCAATCATAGGAACCTATACAGTAAACATGAAGAAACTAATGACAACGGTAAGATGCTCGTAGGTTTTGCAGCAGAAAAGAAATTGAAGGTTATGAGCACGTATTTTCAACAAAAGGATATATACATAGAAATACAAGGGAACGTGGGTGGCCACAAACAGACAGATAGATAGATAGATTACGCCCTCTTGCAGAAACAACACGCGAAATGTACAACGAATGTCAGAAGCTGTAGGAGGGGGCGGATATAAACACAGACCACTTTCTTCTAAGAAATATAAGAATAAAAATAAAACAGGAAATGTTATTACCAAGCTAGAATCCAAGAAGAAACGAATTGAAATATAACGTAGAAGACTTGTTAGAAGAGATGGAAACAAGAATGCAATACCAACAAAACGTTGAACACAGTTGTGCAAAGAAAGAAATAGAAAAGGTAATAACAGAGTCAGCAAAACAAGTGATAACACGGAAGAAAGCAAAGAAAAAAAGAGACTGGTTTAGCGAAGAATGTAAGAACGAAATCAAGACGGAAAACAAAGTTAAAAAGTAAATATTAAATACGGGTTTAGAAGAGGATAGAAGATTATATCAGTAGCAGAAGAGCAAAACCAAGCAGACCTGCAGAAATTTAAGATATTCCACAAAAAAAAATTGTTGGAAATATGGGAAAATACAAACCCCAGGAAAATGAAACTTCCACCAGGCGGTAAAAAAAGTAAAAAAGGAATACCAACAAAACATTACAGTATGTAAGAACAGAAAGGGAATGGCACAATAAGTCTCATGAGTCAAGTATTAAAATTGTTCTTGAACATAATTCATGAAAGAATAAGTAAGAAATGTGACGAATCACTATGAAACAATCAATTTGGATTAAGATCTGGCGTAGGCACAAGAGAAGCCTTATTTGCAATACAAGTTTTAATACAGAAATGCAGAGACATGCAGAAGGACGCTATCATAAGTTTCATAGACCACGACAAGGCGTTTGACAGAGTAAGACATGAACAATATATTCAAATACGGGAAGAAATACTCCTAAATGGAAATGATATACAGATTATCAACAACTTGTACTGGGGCCAAATAGCAACTGCCAGAGTCGAGATCAACAGTAGAGAAGAAATAGAAATTAACCAAAGAGTGAAACAGGGGTGCATTTTATCGCCAACCCTATTCAACGTGTATTCAGAACATATAATATTAAACGCGCTGTATGAGAGAAAGGAAAAGATAAAGTAAGTAGTGATGTGATAAATAATATTCGATATGCAGACGATACCATTTTGGTTGCATCAATTCAAGAAGATATGCAGGTCTTATTAGATAAAGTAAATAAAGAAAGTGTAAGGGCGGACCCCAATATGAATATCCAGAAGACAAAGTTTATGGTAGTAAGCAAGAAGAGAGACAAATGTGAGACGGATGGTAGCAGGTAACAACATAGAGCGAGTACAGAAATACAGATACTTAGGCACATGGGTAAACGAAGAATGGGGTAGTGACATGAAAGTTAAAGCCAAAATGGAAATTGCCAGAGACGGATTTAAAAGGAAGGAAGTAATGTTATGTGATAAGGAATTGAACATCGATCTACGACTAAGAGTAGTTAATTGCTATATATGGCCAATATGGCTCTACGGCTCAAAAACACGGACTCTTAAAAAAAAACACAGGCTCAAGAATAGAAGCTTCGAAATGTGGGTCTTCCGACGAATACTAAAATTCTCATGGACAAAGCGATATACCAATGTGGAAGTTCTAAATAGAATAGGAAGAGATGGAAAACTTTTACACATAGTGAAAAGAAGAAAAATTAAATATCTGGGACACGTAGTGAGACACGGAAGATATGACTTACTGCAGAAAATAGTGATGGAAAGGATTGAAGGCAGAAGAGGAGTGGGAAGAAGGAAACCTCGTGGCTCAGAAACATACGAGAATAGACGGGGATCTCGAGAGTCAGCACTTTAACATCACATTGAACCAAAAAAAATGTACAGAGATGACAGCCAACCTTCACTAGTTCGAGCGGCTCCTAAAGAAGAAGAAGAGAGGGAAAGTTAGTTGGAAATAAAAAAAAAGTTTTGAACAGATGAAAAGAGACACCAAATGCAGGAACAAACGAGAGAGAGGAGCTAAAGAAAAAGTCTAGAACACACAATCCAGCAACATAAGACGCAACAGAGACACATAATCAGTGTTAATTCCGCTATATAAGAAAGGTGACAAAGGGAATTGCAAAACTTACAGGGAAATACCACTCTTAGATACCACAACAATCCTAAAGTGCAGACTTAAAAGAACACGCAGAGAAAGTTATTGGAGACTACCAGTGCAGGTTTAGGAAAAGTAGATCATCCAAATTCTTTGAAAGACAATAATTTGTTATAAAGTAAATTAAAACCTCTCATAGAAAAATAATGTTTTTTAAAGAATAGTAAAATTACTTAAAGCAAGACAAAATTGATTTAAAGAAAAACTTTTTTTTTGTTTTATCTCTCTTATTTTATACTTCCCTTTAAACTTTCTTTTTTTTTAAGTTTCTCTGTCGTTAACAAAAAACATTTTTCGTTTTTCTTTTAATAATTCTGATTCTTTAACAAAATATGTTTTCCTTTATTGAAATATTTTCTTCTCTATAAGAGGTTATTCATCTCTGTGTCATTTGACAACGTTGCACGTATGGCTAAATTTTGCATTTAAACTGTGCTGGCATATATTTTTAGGAGTGTTCAAATATTTTCTTACAAAATTGGTAAGTACATAATTTTTTTTAAATGAGGAATAAGACAATAATTAATTATTTATTGATTACGAAAATATACAAGTAATTAAATAATGAACGGTAAATCAAATTTATGTTGTATTTGTATATGAATTGCTAAATGGGAGGGGACATGTCCATTTAACCTTTGAAATGAGTTACTGGTATTTTATTGTCTTATAGGAAAAACAGACCGTTTACTATAAAAATTGCATACATCCTATGTGTAAGCAGTACTCGTAGGTACATAAAATATTAACTGCAACCTTTGATTATATACCTTTAAGTGTATAATAGTCAATGCTGCAACTTAATTCAAGCTAGCTATCTATATTCTCATGCTGCATGTATTTTTCAACAGTTATATCACAAATGAATTGAAATATAATCTGTTTGAAAATTTGTTCTTAAGCAGAAGTAACACTAGTTTCTATGCAGAATGTTTGATTGACTTTCTTCTCATTAGTTTTCATAATTTCAATCTGATTGGTATTTGATTAGATTATTTTACAAATAATATAATAAACTGTCAAATTAATTTAATTTTTAAAACTAATAAATACAATTAAATTTTAATTTATTTATAAACAATGTCACCAGATTTTCACTTAAATCTAGTAAGCTATGATATAAGTTAGGGTAAGTTACTCAAGATTCCTGCATAGCACATTGTGCTTATTTTGTGGTTCCGAATTTTATTATGAATAAATTTAAGCTTATTTGTTTCATTTCGTAGTTATAAAAATAAAGCAAATACTGTCAAATTAGACAATATATTATTCATGAAATAATCTAACCATATCGTCGTCGTCGTCGTCGTCGTAATCAGCCTTTACGTCCCACTGCTGGGCACAGGCACTCTTCTCTGCCACGTACTATCCTTAGCGCTAAGGTGGAGTACGGGGGACCTACCGTTTAACGCCGAATCCGACCGACTAAATTCCAGAGAAGGTTTCAGGCATTAAGACCTCACGGCTGCCTACACCGGATTGGGAAATGTGAGTGGCGGGTTGCGGCATAGATTGTTATTGCTGCATTGCTTCGGCGGAGAATCGAACCCAAGACCTTCAGCGTTAGAGACTGAGCGCCCTACCTCTGAGCTACCGCTACTCTTCGTCTATCTAACCATATACCACCCGTGAATTGAAAACTAATAAAATTACTCAAACTTTCTGAATAGGAACTGCCGTTTGTTTTGCTTAAGATAAGAGTTTTTGGGGCTATTGCGACGATAAGAATTTTCTTACAAAACTCCACTCGTTGCAATGCAACAAGTTTCGTAATTCTTAAACAGATTATGTTTCAATTAATGTATAAGTGGTATAAGTCATATAGAAATTACAACATAAATTTGATTTATCTTTCGTTATTTTTTTCTGTTTATTTATAAATTCTAGCTTTTTTTGTGATTAATAAATGATTAATAATTGTTTTTTCTTCATTTAGTAAAATTAAACACCTAGCAATTACGTAACAAAATATTTGAGCACCCTGGAGGATATATAAAATCCGGCGCTCCTATGACAACACAGCTGAAAACGCTACATCTAGCCCTATGTATAGCCAACATGTAGTGCAACGTTGTCACATGGTACAGATGTCAATAACCTCTTATAAAGACGACAATATTTTTATAATAAAAAGGTGTTTTGCTAAGGATAAGAATTAAAAAAAAATAAGGTGAACGATTTTTGCTGAAGACAGAGAAGTATTAAAAAAAAGAAAAAAAATTCAAAAATCATCAAACAAAACATTTTTCGTTCTTTTCTAATAATTTTTACTTCTCTTAAGAAATTTTATTTTTCGTTAAAAAAATTTTTTGTGTGAGAGTAATTTTACCTTTCGTTAGACAAATTTGTTTTCTTTAAAAATTTTGATTATGGCCCACACAAAAATGTGCCAGTGACTATGACAAAATAATTATTTCTGCAAGTAAACTGTTGTGCTGTTCTTGCTATAATTGTTTGCCAAATACTTCATGATTATCGTTTTTAGTTAAAAAATGCCTTTATATTATAAGAGAAGCAGCACGTTTGTATGCCCTAAAATTGCCAGGCCAAAGGCATTCCTGAGCACTGAAAGTTTTCTAATACAAAGAGTATGTGAAAACGGTTGTTTTGATTATAAAAAACCAAATCATCAAAAAAATCCGCCGCGAGTGCTATAGAGATACAGAAAATGAAGTAATGTTTCGCGTAGTGGAAAACTGGCACACTATCACGAGAAAAATTGCTAACGAAATAGGACTATCCCAATTTCAAGTGTCAAAAATAATTAGAGCAAATAAATTACACCCGTGTAAAATGATCGTTCATCAAAAACTAATTGACAATTATTTCGGTTTATTACAAAATTTTTCAGAGTGATGTTTACAGAAATTTGGACAAAATAGAAGTTTTTTTGATCATGTTGTATTTACTGACAAGGCGCTTTCACAATTCCTGTGTAATAAAGCATAAAGTAGAATTTAATCTAAAGTGGGCAGTGTTGGATGCATCAACGAAGCATCTTCGACTGGCGTGTTATGTTTTGGTCACTGTAATATTATGCGACAGACTGAATATTTACATACGCAACCAATTAACTAAAGATGCGTATTTATAAATTTATTACAATATGATTTTTGGCTATAACTTCTAGAAAGCTCGAGAAACAGCTTATAGTAGCAGCTTGACAGAGCTCTTGTCGATTATAAAGGTAATGTCCGGGAATTTCTAAATAATAAGCCATGTTTGTACATAATATCACTACTACAAGACGATAAAATAAGCAAAAGCACATCTCGTGGATTTTCCTATATTTTAGAAATTGTCTTATCATATTTAAAAGTATGTTTCTAATTTTGTTACACTGTTTTGCGCCCCAACGGTGACTTGTAAGGTCGCCTCAGTGCTGCCTCTATACCGGCTCGGCGAGCGGAGCGTATGCCTATTACCTGTTAGTCGTGACCCGCTTGCATACAACCAACCCGTTACTCTTTAGTAAGGGGCCATATAATACAAAGGTACAATTATAAACCGCCCATGTACTCTCTAGCCTACCAGCTACATGACAGACTCCATTACGTACGATCCGTATATGCCTGCGGGCTTGTCTTGTATTTAGAAACAGAAATTTTGTTTGAGTTTTTATATAAAAGAAAAGAATCGAGAATTTGGGATTGAAAAGCCCAAAACGAATGGATAAATTCGTTCGCAAAAAGTTTTGTAGAGAGGCACCGATACTCTTTTCCGAATAACTTTTATTGTGCACTGTTTAAATTTTTTTTAAAATGCTATTGGTTGATCAAATACACATTCAAACCCAGGTAGAATAAAACGTTTCTATAGTGGCACACTTTTGTCACCGAATGAAATGTTCGCTACGAATGTTTCTTTAAGTATTCAAAACTTCGGAGAGTTGCTTAAATGCGTCATAACATTTTTCGTAGTTTAAAATTTGAATTAGCAAAAAGGTAGCGCAGTATGTACAATGTCTTCAACGGCTTGTCCACGCAGTGATTTTAATATGGTAAGTAGTTCTATTTTAATTTAACTATCAAAACTGGCGCGCGCCGCCGCTCCGAATGTTTCCTCCGTTAAATCGCTGTGGGAAATAAGATCTGCAGCGGGTAGCAAATTAAGGGCCTGTCGGCGTTACAAAAGTCGAGATAGGTGGCAGGCCCCAAAATAATATATAGAAGATGGTAATAAAGTACCTAAGAATGATAAATGAATGATAAAATAATTGTATGTAATAAAACAACATTTGTAGATATCTGCCCTTTGAAAATCTCAGCTGCAATGAAATCTGAAATGTGTAAACCGTATACGAGTGTAATCGCATTTCGGAGAAGGTAATGTTTGGGTTATCTCATGCCGATGACATGGCGTCTGCGAGGATGGATACTTGAGTGACACAGCAGACGGAGGGAGCATCGAGCGTTCTTCTACGTTACTCAGTATTGTGTAATACATTAAATCTTTGTTAATAATGTTGATGCTCTTGTACTATGTCCTGATTATTGCCGCACTCGGCTTTGTATCTTTAAAAACAACTCTACGCAAGCTGTTGAAACCAAGAGCTGTGCTCACTTTTTGCTTTTAGTATTGGTTAATTGTAACCAATATTTTTATTTTATATGATTCGTTGAAATCCAAAATTGATTTCATTATTTGGTTAGTCTTTATTTTGGTGATTATACAATTAAACTGTTGAGGTAAATAACCAAAAGAAAACTTCCCTGCGGTGCTGTCTCAATGGAAGATTGTTCCTATCGTCATTTAGTATGTTCATGCCAATTTTGAAGCAGAAATTCCTACATTTTTTAATATAAAAAATACGTTGGGAAGACACTGGGGGGAATCGGGCTTGCGCAGATCGTCTATTCCACATGTGCAGAACACGAATCTTCTTTACTGAGCGCATCTATTTTAAAGTCCCCCTTCCCTCTCATGTTTTGAAGCAGTTGAGTGGTTTTATGATATTTTGTTTTTTTTAGTTGTAACTAATGTTAAACTCATAGCGTTTTTTTTGGCTATGACTCAATTAGTCTGTTCAGGTAAACGACCAAAAGAAAACCTTCCAGTGGTGTTTTCCTAATGTAAAGTTGTTTCTATTGTCATTGAACAAGTTCATACCTATTTTGAAACCGAAATTCGTAAAATTTTAATAAATCAAAAAATCAATGGTGGGGACAATAGAAAGGTAATAAGGAGATCGTGTTTGCCCAGATTGGCTACCCAACACACCCCTTTTTTATTGGCGGACCAGCCTCATTTTCTTCCAGTGTCATCCTATTGCAATTATCTCTCTTTGAGCCAAATTTGATTTTTTTGCGTTTAGGTTTCTGGACTGTAAAGTGTATACAGACACACAGATTCCTTTGCAGCGTCCACTTTCATGGTCTGCCAAGGCCTCAAAACCCGCCTTTTAGTCAAAATGTTTGGCATAAATGTACTTTTCTTAGGCATAAATCGTATATCGGCCAGTAAACTCAAAGCGAAGAAAAACGTCGCTGAATGAACGCATTTGCTCCAAATTCACAATACCTTCCTCTTCAGCTGCCATGCTTCGTATAGCAAGGAAGGTGAAAAAAGTACATAACTTGGTTCAAGCTGCATATCTTAGCCCACCCTTTTAAAGTTTTTCAGGACGGCATGTACTTGTAAAATGCAGGTAATCGTTTGAAACACTAAAAAACCAACATGGATTACTAAAGCAGTGCTACCTATGTTTGTTAAAGTTGTGAATAGGGTATAATAACTTCTCTTTTAATTTCGAAGATTTAAGTTCCGCCGTAACAAAACTGTTGTGTTAGTAAATTTCAATTAATACAGTCGTAACCTATTTACGATTATGTATCTTGCAGCAGGTGTAGTTCCATACGAGTTTATTAATGTTACATGATCAGAATTAACTCCACGAACCTATGTATATGTACTCTTATGTGTACATAGGTCTACTTTAGGGGTTTCAGCAAACCCTTTGAACCTTTGAAGTTGCCGCCCGGGGTGTTGATTTTCACAGGACGTTGGGCTTCCTTCTATTTGTCTTCTCCTTTATCGGGTTTGTTTTTCCAATTTACTGCAATTTGATATTAGCTCACAGGTTTACAAACATTTAAAGTTGCAATTATTTATGCCTAAATAGATGCTGGAAAGGTGATCTGGCAATTTGATCGGTTAAATTACTGAAACTCCTTAGAATTAAAATAACTTTAAGCCAGCTTAAAAATAAAGAAAATTAGTGTCTTCTCTGTGTGTGTGTGTGTGTGTGTGTGTAGCCGGGAGCGTCTATAGATGTGCTAACAGCAGAGGAAAATTATTGCATTTTGGGTTTTGGTACGTGAATGGGATGTCTAGTGCAATTTACGGTATTGATGTTTCAACAGAAGTAATTGAAAACAGTACAACGGAGGCGGAAGAGAAGAATAAGCCGCTATTAAAGTTATCAGCACACAATTACCTAAGTGCTGAACACTTCCGTTGATAGGACGGCCAAATTTTATTCCAACACGCAGCTGCAAAGGGGAAGATTTGTGAGGGTAGGTGACTTATTAGGCATGGTCACACATCGACATTTCTCATGCATTTTACTACATCGGTCAACTACTTTAGATAAAATAACCTTTCATACTTTCAGTGTAGGGAAGCAGCGATTTCCTGAAAATGTTTGATTTCGGCATTTTGACGGATATACATGTTTTGGGGGCTTAGAAACTAAAAAAAATAACAATGTTTACCTGCAGGAGAATGAGTGGGTTTGCGCCTTATAACTCTCAATTGAATCGGTGAATTTCGATACTTTTAAAAATCCGACACCGGAAACGGAAAGTAGAAATTTTTTGTTACTATTTTGTAAAAAATCGAAAATTTTTAAATGTAGATAACGGAATCTCATGAGGAGACCCTAAGGCAAATCTTAAGCGTTTTTCTGGAACTGTTCAGCTTCAAAATAGACCGCTGCGATTTTTTTGAATATTTTCTTTGTGGCGCATTAATCAAGGGCGAATTGCCAGATTGGCTCAAACCGTAGAGATCATTATATGTATAAATGTTTAAATAATATTGCTGGCAATACGAAATTTTTTGATTTGTGGGCTTATAAAGATAGGGATAAGCTACAATTTGGTTAGTGTCCTAAGCCGCTAATTTCGTTGTCACGGTTTCTATGTTTAAGCTAAAATACGTATAAGTGATAGTAGAATAATAAATGCACAGTGAAATCATAGCTTTCAAAAAAAACAAATTGTAGCAAATACTAGATACTAATACTGCCGTTGCCGTATTTGCAAAAGTGTAACATTTAATAATTATAACGTTGTACATATCAGGGAGTATTAGATTTCTAAGAAAACAAGCAGCAGGTATTTGAATTTGCGATAGTCTGTTCAATTGGTTTCCGTACCGTAACTCTATCCATAGAAGCATCAAAGCAAAGTAAGCGCTCGCCGGGGCGCCAATCGCGGATTACAAATTCCGCTTTGGGAAGTTATCAAAAATATGCAAAAAATGAAAAATATATTTTTAACTGATAGGTGTAGTTGAAATCACGTAACTGCCGGAAAACGCGTTGTGGATATTAAAAAGTATCGTTTTTTTCATTAACTTTCATAATAGTTGAAAATTCTAGCAAATTCTAATAAGGTACTTTAAATAGTCTATTGAACTAATAAACGTTTATAACGATCGGCGTTTGCGTTTTTGAATAAATAATTAATCAATTACAAATTTTTCAAAAATTCCTGGAAGTCGTCAAAGTAACATTTGGGAGATAAATAAAAAAAATAATTGTAGTTCAACGCAAACTCTATCGGTTCCAAAAGTTTAAAAAAAATCGTGTAGACAGTTTTTGAGAAAGTTGTTTTTGAAAACTTTAAAAAGTTTGGAGCAGCGCCATTGCGATATTATTCAGTTTTTAAAAATTAGTTTTATTTCATCGTATACTACCTAGGAAGGGCTCTCAAACAAGTGCTAGTTGGTCCCGATCAGACAATTACTTTTTTAGTAAATGGGTGTTAAAGTCGAAATTTTCAAAAAGGTGTAGTGGCCGCCATTTTAAAGCTAGAGAATTCGATAAAAAATTTTCGATTTGCCTTAAGTTTTTCTCTTATATCCCGTGCTTAATATTCTAAGATTTAGTTTTGGAAAAAAAGCTACCAAAGAAACATGTCTAACTTTCGCTTCCGGTTTCGGATATTTTTGAAAAGCTCAACTAGAACTGCAATTTTGATTTAAAATTTCATCAAAATCGGTCCAGTACTTTCGCCAGTAGAGGCGTCACCCACCCACACACTCTGCACCCACCCACCCACCCACCCATACACCCTGCACCCACCCACACACACACCCTGCACCCACCCACAGAAAAACATTTTTAAAAACCCACTTTTTTGGGTTCCTTGAGCCCCAAAACTTGTATTTCCGTTAAAATCTAGATTTTAAAAATTTTCATGAAATCAATACTTCCCTTTACCGAAGGTATGGAAACGTAATTTTGTGAGAGCTAATTTGTCCATATCCACCCAATTATTTGACCGAAGCATTTTTTTCTTTAATCTCCGGTTTTTTAATCCCAAAAAATCTTTCTTATAAAAATGACAAAATCTATTTTTTTCTATTAGCTACGGCATGGAATCTAGCTGGCGTGTCCGCCGTTGCTATATGCTGTAGGCTTCCGCTAGAGTGGTAAAAGTGGTGCGGTGTTGTAGTCACTGTCGGTGCTAAAACACTTTTGAAAATGTTATAAGGAACAATTTAAAGTATGAAAAAGTGCTTCGCTTATATTTACTAAACTATTTCACGCACATTCAGTAAAGGAAGGTATGGGTAACATGAAAATTTTAGTTTTCAAGATTTTAATGAAAAAACCACAAAATTAAGTTTAAAAAGTTATCTTGGCACCATTCCTTTTAGAAACTCAATACTTTAAATATATAATGTCAGCAAACCGCCACGGGACCTTTCTCGCAATTACTGAAATTGTGGGGTTTTTGAGTTTTATAAAAATTTAGAAAATGTTTTTATATTTTTGAAAAATTTTTAAAAGGCTTTTAAAAGTTTTTAGTTTGTGTAAATTTTTGATATATTTTGAAAAATATGCACGTTTGGAAATTTTTGAATATGTTATGTATTATTTCCAAAAATTATACGTATTGTTAAAACTTTGTAATCAAAAATTTTTACAGTTCCCAAAAATTTTCAAGTTATGAAAAATATACAAACTTCTAAAAATATTCAAAATTCTTTGAAAAAAGGTCCGTAATTTTATATTGTTTAGTATTTTCTAAGTGCAAAGAATTCGTTGAAATTTCAAATCCATTTTATAATGTGGTGACACGTAGTAGTTCCTTTGGGGCGATTATCCAATTACACTGTCCAGGTAACCACCAAAAGGAAATATTCCAGAAATATATTTTCTGAACGGAAAACAGTTCCTATTGTCATTCAACATATTCATACCGACTGTGAAGTCGAAAGTAGTACATTTTGGTAATATCGACAAATCCTTAACGGGGTGGGGGAAGGTAGAAATATTGTGCTTACGCTGATCGGTTATTCGACATTTATAGAATACGAATTTTATTCATACATCGAATAGCGAGAATGGTAAAAAGGATGTCATAGAAGATAAGGAAATTTTACAGTTTTTCAGACCTTTCTTAAAATGAGTATTAATGGGACTCTGAAAATTTTGATTTTAACGCTTATTTGACGAAAAGCAGTTGGCAAATTGAGGTGAAATTTCATATAATAAATAGCAGGAAAACTGAACTAAAAAATTATCAATACTGTGGAAACTTGAAAAAACAACCGCCCGGACTTTTTCTTCAGATTCGTAGGCTGATTAAGCTAGGGACGCTTTTTTATCCCAAGGAGCTAATTTACCTAAGATGCTGACGCTGATTATGAATATTGTAAGTATGAACGTGAATGCATTTGTATTTATTAAAAAGGGAACGATCAAACGTTTTTGTTGTAGTAGAGTCATTCAATGCTAATGTTTTCCCCTCCCCCCAAATTGTGGCAGCCGATAAATTTCTAGTCTTTAGTGAGTAGAAGTAGATGTTCAGCGCTGAAGTCTACGATTTAATAAGCATTTTAATTTAATTATTTTAATCACATTAATATTACTTTGCTAATCAGAAAATACAGTTTGTATTTTTAATTACCAATGGAAATTGAAAAAAACCGTCGAAAAGGCATTCTTGTGTATTTAAAATTGCTAAACGTCCCTGATCAGAAAAGTGACAGCAGGAAATAACAGTAGCGAATACTGTGGCAGGGTCTGAAACGAACGAAAAAGAAACTCGAGACGTCTTACAAGACATTTGTAGTGTATTCCCTAGTGATTATTTGTACAACAAAATAATGGCTTGACAAGAAAGATGTGCACGTAGACATTTACTACTTTGAAACGATCTTTTTCAAATATCAAAGTAAAAAATAGATTTCTCCAAAATAACTAAGTTTAAGTATCTGAATGCTCGTTATAACGAGCACCCTTACTTATTTCAATAAATAGGAGCAAAACGCACCCTAACGATCAACGTCTTGAACATTGCACGTGGAAGATATAGATACTTGCAAAGTTTCCACAGTTATCCTTAACTTTCTGAATGAATTATTATTGACTTTTAAATTTTCGTTTTCTAACTTAATAATATAATACTCCCGAAAAATACTGGAAAACTCTGTAGCACTGATGAAAGTTATGAAAATCTTAAAAACAAATTTCATTATGCAAATAAGTTTTGAAATTTTAAACGACAAAAAGGGGAATATTTTTATAATTCCTCTTTCTCAGTATTGACTTCTTCTATTCGGTTCGTTATGCCTTAGGCTCTTGTAATATAAAGCCACCGATGCGTACAAATTTGGTTTGTTTCGTAATAAATTTTGGACTGATTTTCGGGTTGCTAGTGTAAAGAAATTCTTTATTAATTATTCTTTTGGCTGTTTGCGGTGGCTCCAACTACTAGCATACGGTCCCCATCGAACATGACTTAATTTAGAAACATATTATTTATTTACAAATACTCTGGTAAATGCAGTGAGTAGCATTCTAACCTACTCGCCTTTGGCAAAGTAGCTCTAAGGTGCGAGACTCTGACCACTACCCTACCGCCGCGCCGGCCCCGTTTTGTTATTAACTACGTCTTAATTTGCACAAAGACGAACTTGCAATAAATGTACATCAAAATTAGTTCCTAAGCCGTATATACACCATATACTAAAAACTAGCGAAACCTGTGGTCTACGCCCCACGCTTGTTTGGTAACTTCTTTTCAAAATGTAATAAATAAGCAGCGTCGAGTTGCAAGACACGTACCCAATGTATCCCGTGGTATTGTACACTCTAAACTTCGCAAAGAGAACGACTGAACCGAACATATGTAACTACCAAGTAATCATGCGAATGTTTATTATTTTGTAGTTAAGCTTCTACCATCTACCTACAATTGAGTGGCGGTAGCTCAGAGGTTGGCCGCTTAGCCTCTAAAGCTAACGGTCTAGGATTCGATTCCCCGCCGAAGCAATGCAGAAATAAAAATCTATGCCGCCACTGACATTCCCCAATCCGTTGTAGGCAGCTGTGGGATCTTACTGCCTGAAACCTTCTCTGGAATTTAGTCGTTCGGATTCGACGTTAAACTGTAGGTCCCACGTACTCCACCTTAGCGCTAAGGAGAGTACGTGACAGAGAAGAGTGCCGGAGCCCAGCAGTGGGACGTAAAGGCTGATTACGGCGGAGCCCTTAAGCAGCGTGATCAAAATCAAATAATCTTTAAAATAAATCTACCCACTTTTCCTTCAAATTGGCTCCGTTCATTAAAGTTTAATAACATTCAATTTAAATTTTCAGATAAAACATTCTTGCAACTGTAGAAATGAATGTGTGTTTTTGATTCCTATTAATGGTAATTGTGTATAACAGGTTTGCTTAAGTAAGGATAGTTTTATCTGTAAATTTGTGTTTTTAAACTTAAATGGCAATCCATTACCCGAGGGCAATAATATAATTGTCGATATAAAAACAACATTTCCAGATATCTGCTGGTATCTCTTGAAATATCAGTTGCAATGCATTTGTAATCGTCTTCGCGTACGCCATCGTTTGCATGATATGACCTGCATTTCTCTCCAGAGTCGTACCTTAAGTACAAGGCTAGCTCGATGGAAGGAATTCATAATCCTAACATGTGTGTTCCAAGAGGAGTCCAATGTGGAACTGCCAGCTATCGAGAGAGTCGATGTCTCAATCATACACACAAACCGTTGACATTAAATTTTGTTTATCTTTATCAACAACTGGAGCGGCCCGCTGTACTAACGAACATGCGTCTTATAGAATAGACGCGTAAATATGTGGCTTTTAGTAGTAGGGGACCCTCGTCACTGAAAGTTGAGCCAGATGAAAAGGAGCCTGATTAACGTAAACACTCGTGGGCCATGCCCTCCGTAGGATTTGGTAACAATAAATAAGTGAATAAAATAGGTATCTTTATCGAAAATTGTAGCCGTCCGCTGTACCGACGAATATCCGCCTTATATAATAGACGCGTATATATGTGCCTAGTTGGGGCTTTTCGTCACTCAAAGTTGCGTCAGCTAAAAGGAATCCTGATTAACATAAGAAACCGTGGGCTATACCTTTCATTTTTCCTGCTAACAATAAATAAGCAACTGAAGTAGGTAGCGTAGCGGACTTGACGTAAATCCTAATCTCTTCCCTCTGTCTCAACATTTAGTGACCACGTATTCAGTAACATTTACGGGTTTCAATGTTTATGTAATAGTCCGCAGTGTAATTGATGCCATGGCGCTGCGATATCAGCGGAAAAATTTGCTAGAAATTCTTTGTAAAGAAAGGCGTGTGGCGTAGTCCACGGGTTTCTGCTATTTTAATGTAAAGTTTTAGACGCGTTTAACAAAAAAATATTATATTTACATTTCTCTCCAGGGACGTTTTTGGTACTAATCTGTCCCTGATTCGTAAGTAAAAGTCTAGGCCGACATGTGTGCTCCCAGTGGAGTACGATGTGGACAGGCCAATTATCAACAGATTATGTCCCAATCATACACACAAACCACAGACCTTAAATGTTGCTTATCTTTACTGAAAACTGTAGCGTCAGCTGTACCAACGAATATGCGTTTTATATAATAGACGCGTTAATATGTGGATTCTAGTAGCGGAGGCCCTCGCCGCTAAAAGTTGAAACAGGTGGAAAGGACTTTGATTAAATATACACTGTGTCCATAAAGTAACCCCCCCCCCCAACTAACTTTTGAACGACTTAATATTTTACCACGAAATTTGGTGTGCTTTAATGGGAAATTAAATACTATTTTTAGCCAAAAATTAAACTTTGTATCATTCAAAATGGCCACTGGGCGCCATTTTGAATTATTTTTTAAATAAAAAGGGGGGTTGAGTGACACCTCATTTGAAAGGTCTTTTAGTTCTGCGTCCGATCCTAGAATTGCAAAGAAAAATATTCAGTCATAACAAAATGGCGAATTTTAAACAAATGGCCTCACTCAATTCAAAATTGTTTTGATTTTTTCATCTAGGGTAGAATGACACCTCATTTGAAAGGTCTTTTAGTTCTGCGTCTGATCCTAGAATTTCAAAGAAAAATATTGAGCCATAACAAAATGGCGAATTGTAAACCAATGGACTCACTCAGTTCAAAATTGTTTTGATTTTCTTATCCAGTAGTCCACTTTTTCATTTGCAGGACTAAATTATTCCAGAAATATCTCAGGTGGCTTGAAATAATATTAAAAACGTTATGTTCCAACAAGACGGTGTGCCGCCTCAGTATTATAGGACTGTTTCTGACTTCCTCAACAGACATTTTTCTGGAAGATGGATAGGTAGGCGGGGAATGGCCGGCTCGATCCTCAGATGTAACCCCCTTAGATTTTTTTCTATGGGGATACCTGAAATCGAAAGTGTACCGAACCCGTCCAGAAACAATTGAAGAACTGGAGCAACGCATTACAGCAGTTTGCAGAAATATCACTCCAGAAACTTATGAAAATGTAAGGCAGGAGTTTCATAACCGACTTTTTATGTGCCAACAAGTGAATGGTGAACATTTTGAACACTTAATTTACTTTCTTTTAGCTTTATTTCTTAGTTTTTTTAATAGACTTCTTTATCTTAAAACATTTGTCATTTTGTTATGGCTAAATATTTTTCTTTGAAACTCTAGGATCAGACGCAGAACTAAAAGACCTTTCCAATGAGGTGTCACTCGACCCCCCTTTGCATTTAAAAAAAAATTTAAAATGGCGCCCAGCCGCCATTTTGAATGATACAAAATTTAATTATTGGCTTGAAAATAGTATTTAATTTCCCATTAAAGCACACCAAATTTTGTGGTAAAATATTAAGTCGTTTAAAAGTTAGTTGGGGGGGGGGGGTTACTTTATGGACACAGTGTATAGATAGACAGTGGAACCCGAGGGCTATGCTATATGAAGTAGGTAGCGTAGTGAGCTTATAGTAAATCCGGATCCCTCCCCCCTGTCTCAACGGCTAGTGATGACGTAGTCAGTACCATTCTCGACACACTTTATTTATTGTGTTTACGGGTTTTGATGTGTATGTAACAGTCACGCATTGTAATCAAGGTCATGAAGCTGCGATACCGGCGGAATGTATTAATTACATCAGTATATTTCTTCTAATAAATTTCCCAGCAATTGTTTGTAATTAAGAAAAGCGTGTTGCGTAGTTTACGGGTTCTGCTAGTTTTATAAATTAATTTGCGATAGATTTAATTTCTGTAGTAGTGTTAACTTTATTTAGGTTAAGGAAACGTTGTTTCCGTTTAAGAACTCCTAGCCTGTGTATTTCTAAATCGTCAAAACACTGCAAACATCGTCAAAATGATAAAGAAAAACCCGAGTTGGCTATGTTTATGTTAATTTTAAATATCAATTTATTCAAATTACCCGATATTTTACAATAAAATAAAAACAAGATAATACTAGTTTTCGGATCTGCAACGAAGGCAATCATTAAATTTGTATTTCGAAAGTAGTTATGTAGTCGGAGTAAAGATTAGATGTTCAGATAGCAAAAGTAGAAGTTTACTCTTTAGCAGTTCCAATAGTTGATAAAAACTCCTGCAATATGGAAAGTCATTAGTTTTTTATTGCTCTAAGCAGGTTTCCAACATGCTTTACTTTGCTTAGCAACGGACAGGAGACGTTTTCAGCATATGAAAAAAACGTTAAGTGCGGATTTTGAGAAGCATAATTTTGTGCGACATGTGACAATATCCATGATATTTGTCCCGAAAAAATTATAAGCATGGATGGTATTTGGATAGATTATTTCACAATTAAGAAACAAAGCTATTGTGCTTGTTTGTTTAATTTTTTTAGTGTCTCTGCTATATATGATCAAAAAACAGCGTTTTGTTTGCACTTTATACTAAGAGTAGAATAATCAGAAGAGCCATAAGCCTGTTTCAGCGGTTTCCGTTTCAGCGCTCCCCGATTCAGCGGTCCCGTTTCAGCGGTCCCCGTTTCGGCGGTGACCCGATTCGGCGGCCCTTCTTTGGGCTGCATATTAAATTAGCGGTTTTAATATCAGCACTAAAACGAATAAATTTTAACTTACTAACCAGGAAACTCTGATATCCCGTATAGTTTGATGATTATTTGACCTACTGGGAATAAGTACAGTTGTTAGGGACATTACGGTGATGTTAATCTCTAAGGGTACAAATTTTGAGTATGTAAATTGCGTTTAATTTTTTTAAAATAAATATTGTCTAATGAGTATCTGTATATAAAATACTTAATTACTTTAACAATATTTATTTATTTAATTGTTAAAGTAATTAAGTATTTTATATACAGATACTCATTAAATATGGATTTTAACGAAGTAAAGCTGGAATTTATAAATAAAATATTGTCTACCTCAGTTGGTATTTGTTTAAGTTTTATTACAGGCTCTTCTAAACCGTAAACATCAAAAATAGGAATTACTGATGTTTACATAAATTAGACATTTATTTACGATGTGAATTACTTTGAGAATTAAATTGCAAACATACACAAAAGTTTCAAATGTTATTACGGGTGTTATTAAATATTTAACCCTGTTTTAGTTCCAAAATAAACTATTTTTTAAAACAAGCTGTTATACGGGATAACCGAGTTTCCTGGTTAGTAAGATAAAATTATTCGTTTTAGTGCTGTTATTATAACCACTAAATCAATATACTGCCAAAAAAATAGCTGCTGAATCGGGTCACCGCTGAAATGGGGACCGCCGAAACGGGGACCGCTTAAATACGGCCGTAAGGGAGACCGCTGAAACGGTACCAGTGAAATGAAGAGCGCTGAAACGGGGCGATACCTCAGAAAAAGAAACCTTAGATGCGTTTAACACATAAAGAAAAGCTGTCGGGAAACCGCCAAACGACTTTTTTCCCATACACCCGCTGCTTCTTTTCATATTCTCTTAGGAACCGGAATTCGTATATTTAAGAAAAACGCTATTTGACGTGCACAGAATCTAAGCTTCTTTGTTGACCGCGTTTGTAGTGATGTACAACACCCTTCACCAACCCCCATTTTTTTGGGCGGACCAATCTCGCTACTTTGTTCACAAATTCAAATCTTTCAAACCTAAATTAGATTTTATGGATTAACGTGTGCTTGGCTATAAAGTGTGTACAGACACATACAGACACTTTGGGGAATCGCGGATTTTTGGTGTTCTAGGGCCATAAAACATGAATTTCCCTCAAAATCTAAACTTCCGAAATTTTGACAAATACAATACCTACCAAAACCAAAATTTATTAAAATGTATTCTTAAAAAAAATTAATAAAGAAGTAACGATTTTGTCACAACATTACCTACAGTTTCACTTAACGTTAAAAGCTGACTGCAGCAGTATTCCGATGGAGTAATTAAGTGATGACGTACGTGTACTTCTAAACACTTCATTTAGCAATGGCTGTTATAGGAGAATGCATGTGCTACTCTATTGTGTTTGCAAGTACTGCCAACACCACTACCTGCTTGATAATTGAGACGAAAGTCTGTAACACGAAGCGTTTACTATTATGAGATAACGTCTATAACAGCGCTGTTGCTATGTAATTTATTTAGAACAAAGGTGCTTTGGATAATGCTGACATTGTCAATTTTGTAAAACTGTCAATGGCGCATCCAAAGCCAGTGAACTCCATATTACATACCTGGAAAGGACGCACAATGCGAACTGCTGAAGCAGGCTAAAATTTATGCAACCCGCCGAATGGTGGTATTACCATCCTTGTCTAACACAAAGCTGCCTATGGCTCAACAATAAGAAATTAGTTTTATAATTAAAAAATTCCACTTTCATATGCTATAGTTATTTATTTTATGTTACAGGGTACAGTCTTAGGCATAACACTACAAATGAAAATTAATTTATACATAAAATTTAAAATTATTTGTTGTAAAATAAAATTAGTTTTGTAAGTTTTTGCCTTACACTAGCAGCTTTGCCATGTAAATTTTGGTTTATGTGTTTTGACTCATGGGGTAGACGGCATTTTAAATACAAATTAACTATTTTTTTAATTAACTGAAGCTGATGCAAATCTTCAGAAATGAATTCTTCAAATGGTGGATGCTCTGGTTGAAACAAATGTAAACTTGAAGACAAATTATTAATAGCTGCATTTTGCAAACGGCACTTAAAATTGGGTTTTCTCATACCCTCCAGTCTTTTTAAATATTGAAAATGTTTTTCAGTGAAATGTACAATTTTATAAACGATCTCCGAGGCATACACTAAACCACCACGCGTTACACAGTTGGTGAAACGTTTAAAAGTATTACAGCTGGCGCTGTAAGAATGTTCTGCTTGTTGTGCAATAGTGTTTTGAAACAATATTATTTGGACACAACTACTACATGCTGTATTTTCGACTAATTTTCGTGCTATAAAACCTGCTATATAATAAAGAACATTTTCTTGGTAATCAGATAAATTATGCCTGTTTATTAAACTAAACATATCATCAACATTATAATCATCATCCTCAATTTCTGTAACAGATCTTTTTTCTGATCGAAATTCGAATGCAGGTGTACAGTAATTTCCATAGTCACTACAGTTTGAATTGACACTGGAACTTACAGAATTTTTAAATAACAACTGTCTCAATGACCATTTGAGCTGCTGAGAATTTGGGTTGTTGTTCCACCCTCCACGTGCTCTGATACAACTAAAATACAATTCTAAATGGTCTTGCGAACATTTATATGACAGGAAATATTTTAATGGATTGTCCTCAATACTAAACAAATCTTTTGCTAGTTCCAAAGTACTTTGCATTGTAACAATGAACCCTATTGCAAATGTTTTTCTGCGATGCTTCAATAAAGGTAACCCATCAATGGTTAAAGTTTTTAAGTAAAGGTCTGTTTCTGCAAACACCTCCACAAAATAATTCATTGTTGTTGGTCGAATTGGTGCCTTGTATCCTTTGCCAAAAGGATTTCTGGCATTTAGTATGTCAAACAGTCTGTCTAACATCCGAATAAATTTGATGGTAGCAGAACTCCCTTCAAACTCTTGAACTTGGTGTTGTTCCATATATTCTAATGCATCAGCTACTCCACTACTTAGTGCTTGCACAGCCAAGCGTACATTCATAATTTTATTTTTGTAGTATATATGATTAGAAGATAATGAATTGGCTAACCGCAGTTGTTCACGTACCTGAACTTCATCCAGCTTTTTTAAATATTCCCACCTAATAGTTCCTATATTTGAACACAAAGTTTGTTCAGCACAAGCATTTCTCGCCAATTTCATCATATGGCATGTATCTAACATGCAGTATACTTTGGCAGTTGTAGTACATGGATGCATGAAAAAAGGTATCACTGGATCGGCATAAATATCACATCCTAATTCTTTAAATGTCTGGATATTTGCTGATGCCCCATCACAAGTTATGGACCGTATTGTGATGCCAATTTCAAATAAGCTTGTTAAGCAACATTTTACCAACTGAGCTTGAACATACGAATCGGTTTTATTTGTTAGGACATAAGCTATTGGACATTTAAAATTTGTAGAGTAACTAACAATTTGAAAAAAAAGTGCTTCAGACGCGGCAGCTTCAATATCTGTATCGATAACACCACCATAATCAACATAACCAGTGAATTTCCCTTCTTTATCGTCATAAACTATTTGTTTTCTTATTGATATTGCATCAAAAACTAGGGCACAATTTTTGAGATGGGGCCGTCTTATTACTTCTTCTTTTAAAAATTGCAATACTTCACTCAAAATACCAGGCCGACAGTTGAGTTTAGACAACCACTTTCGGATAGTACGACCGTTTGGTAATACAAAATGTTGACGCACAAATTTGTATGCCTTTGGCGAGTAAAAATACAATGTATGAGCAAATTCTTTCATCACACTGCTATATCGTCTACGTCCAGGTTTTGACAATTCATTTGTATGTTGGTGCATCAGAAGCTCTAATGGAATACCTTAAAATATAAATAAATATGTAATTTCATTATCTTTTAAAAATCGATGGTATCTACCTTTGAAATAATTATTCATTACTGTTGTTAAATTATCAGTAGTACAAGAATTTTTTCTGAGTTCATCCATCAAATTCTCCAATGTACTAATTTTTTGATTTCTTCTGCGAACCTTTTGGTTCAACCTTATAATTTTCTTCCGCAAAATAGATTCCTGTGGTATTCTACTTATGGTTTGAGTTTGCATATCAACATATGTTTTAATTGTTTCATTGGCGTCAACAGCCATCTTTTCTATTTCCTAAAAATTATACATAGAAACAATACCTGCAGAATTTGTTTAAACTAACAATACTTACAGGCTGGAGTTCAGATTCAGAAGCAGAAATATTTTCTTTTTCACTGTTGCGTACTAGAACCCTGCGGACAGTAGTTTTCTTTTGTAAATGTTTAGGAAACGAGAAAACACTTGGTACCGCATCAGGTTTTAACAATTTTACAGAGTTACCAGGTCTAATTATATAATCTGTTTCCACAAAGTGCTCACTGCAAAGTCTACTGGTCTTAGATGGATGCCAATCTTCTCTGCGTATTGCTGTCACCCAAAGATTTAATATTCCTGGGCGCGTGAATGGAAACCTAGACAGTAATTATAATTTTTTGGAATAAATGAAAAATATTGTGTAAAATACAACCAATAATTACGGTCGAATCTTTAAGCCTTTTCACTTAGGGATTATCTGTAACTGATAGGGGACACTCAGGTAGAACTAGCCAACGTATTCAGGTAAATTTTAAAATATTTACAATACAATACAAATTTGAAAACCTCTCGTTCTTTTGTTACGGTATTACAAGCTTCACGCTGAGAGGAAATAACAAGATTAGAGCAGCTTAAAGATTCGGTATTGATATTTACTATTTATCTCGCTTACCTATGAAATTTTATAGTATTTCTTATATCGTGCAGGTTTGTGCATCCATATGCTACACAGTAAACTACCATTTTTATTGCAAATAACACCGGTACAAAAACAATTGCTATTAATTTTATCCTAAACGGAACTAAACGCGAAACTGTTATTGAACAGACAATGACGGAGATCCCACCAGCACAGTATATCTTTGTCTCACACTCCTACTTCACCAGCGGTACGCATGTCATGCGCTAGCGTCCTTTCCAGATATGTAATATGCAGTTCACTGTCCAAAGCACCCTGTTTAGAACCATACAGGGTGAAAAAATGTGACAATGAGCACCCCTTTGGTGTAGAGCGGCAAAAGATGTTTCTAAATTTTTATAGCACAATAAACTGGACATGGACAATCATTCATAGAAGTAAAATTCATGCAGAAATTATAATTACAAATACTATATAGACAGATTATTTCATGATTAAGAAGTGGAGTTACAATACATGTTTGCTTAATTCCTTGGTGTCATTATAATCAAGATAGTGCGGGTGCGTTTTGTTTGCACGGCACCTAAGATATTCGCGGATGGAAACGGCGTGTTCCCCCTTTGTCCATTAATAATGAATGTAAATGGTGTGAAATAAACAGCAGCAAAGAAATGATACAATAAGTTCAAAGCAGAATTATGTCAGGGATTAGAGCATTATGTTGCACAAGGAATAATGTAGTCGCGGAAAATACACAAAAATAACTCATAATAAATGTAAAAAAAAAGCTGAAATGTAGACTTCGAGTGCACTTTCCCACACTAGATATTAATACTTACCGTATTTGCAAACGTGTAAATTTTATAATTATAACGTTGTACATTTCACCGACTGTTAGATTTTTAAGACAGCAAGTTATATAGGCAACTCTCCATTCCATCCATCCAAATTCATAGAAAACGCCGCAGTGAACCGTTGTAACAGTCTACAAAGTTGGAAGAAAATCGTGTAGGCAGTTTTTGAATAACATGATTTTGAAAATTGACAAAATTTTAAGGAAGCGCTATTCCGATGGTTTTCAGATTTTCAAAATTAATTTAATTTCATTGTATGTCGAAATTTTCAAAAAGTTGTAGCGGCTGCCATTTTAAAGCTAGAGAGTTTGATAAAAAAAGTTTTGGATTTGTCTTAAGGTCTTCTCTGAGATTTAAAAATTTAGTTCTGGAAAATAACGCTACCAAAAAACATGTCTAACTTCCGTTTCCGGATTCGGATTTTTATGAAATGCTTAATTAGAACTAAAATTTTCGATATACTTCTTGATTTAAAATTTTATTAAAATTGGTTCTGTACTTTCGCCTTTAGAGGCGTCATCCACCCACACACAAGGAATGTGAAAGTAAAAATAATCACACTATGTAATGTACCACCTATAGGTGTGAATCTTGGACACCGACGAAACAAATTGAAGACATGTTGCCCATTTTTGAAAGGAAAATTATCCAGAACATGTACTGCTCGTCACAACAATACAATATATGGAGGACGCGATACACCTTGGAACTGTATCAGTTACATGAAGAGATAACTATACAGTGTCTCTAAACCTGCTGCCATAAATTCACCAGACGATTCCTGACGCAAAAATAAATCAATAATGTCGATACAACTTTTATCCTAAACCGCTTCGTGAGGAAGTTACACGTCTTTGAAAATAGTGTTGAAAAAACCGGAAAAACAATTGCATTTCAAAAATTGTTAAAATAAAAAAAATTGAAATTTGACAGGCAGCGTATCCTATTGAAGCCCAAACTTTCTATAATATTGTTTTAAAGATTACTTCCGTTTCCTTGCAACCCGTTTGTTTTAACCTTTGTTTTTGTGCATTTTAGTTTGCTGTTTTTTAGTCCCTGCTGGCCAATGAACGAAAAAAGTTCTCTTGTTGCAGCTCGCATGAACTAACTTTTTATTTTTTTGTTTGTTAGAAAACAGAGAATACAAATCTGCAAACGAAAATGCAAAGAAAATAAATGGCTAAAACAGCTGGCTGAAAAAGGTGATAACCCCCATATATGCCACCCATTGTTAATTTACAAGAAAAACTAGTAGGAAGTTTAGGCTTTCAATAGTTTAGGCTGCTTGTAAAATTTCGAATTTTTTTTACCTTAAACCGTTTTTAAAATGCAATTGTTTTTCGGTTTTTTTTAAGGCCGTTTTCAAGAACGTGTAGCTTCCTCATGAAGCGGTTTAGAACAAAAGTTGTACAGACATTTTCGACTTATTTTTGCGTCAGGAATCGGTTGGTAAATTCATAACAGTAGGGTTAGAGACACCCTGTATAGTACAATATCTAAAACTACGACTAGGGTAGGCCGGACACCTGCTACGAATGAGTACCACTTCGATTCTTTCTTGAAGAAATGAAAGGCACCAAATATTGCCCAGAGAAAGATGAAAGAATAGGGTTGAGAGAGATGCACGAAAGACCTTGGAAAGATGGAAATTGAAAGAGGAAGCTGAGGGTATAGACAAGTGAAGGCGACGCTTATCGGAACTTAGAGGAACCTAATGCTCGATAGAGTACCATAGTACCACTGGATGGATTGGCAGAATTTTTACAATTATACAATTGTTTACCGCACAACAATGTATCTTGAAAAAAGTCCGGTTAATAATTTAGACGCAACAAGAATTTTGAATACTTTTTAATGGTCGAATGGCGCCTTCTGCTTCAACAATTCAAAACCTGGTTGAAATATTAGAAAGAACGAGGACAATAGCGGAATCAAGGCGCAGTGGAAGATTTGGAACCAGACGATCTAGCCAGAAACGTTGACCCGCAGACGTTCTACTTGATTAGAGATCGGCAGGCGGTCGCTGCAGCAAATTTTGGTTACTGATCTGCATATGCATCGCTACATAATTCAATTAGTTAAGCAACAATAAGCAACATTCATTAAAGGCTTCTGCAATTATTAAGAGTAATGGTTTGGTGTGGAATTGCAGCACAAAAGATCATTGGAATTTATTTCTTTGAAGACCGCCAAAGTGCAGTTTATACGATGAGTGGTGCCCGATATAGGGACATGGTTCAAAATTGTTTGAAGCATTTTTTTAATAAAAGTATATTTAGAAATTGCGCTTTGAATTGCTCCCCTCCGCCACATGATCACCAAATTTGGTCATCCCCGATGTCTATCTCTGTGGGTATCTAAAGAAGAAAGTGTATGTCAACATACCACACATTTTAAAAGCTCTTCTAAAAGCTAAAAGAGAACATTGGAGTGTAAGTAGATATTGTGTAACAACATAAACATGACCTAGTTCCATGTGACGTTTAAAGCTGACTGTACACTATAGTAGTATCCCAACTAGTGTATGGCGACAAAATGGTTTTCTTAAAATATTTATGACACACTTGAACGGACAATCATTCGTAGACTCTCTGTATATAGATTGTATACTTTTTAAAAACGGGTATTATTCTCTGTCCCTCACAATCACGGTTTGAGTATGATACAAAGAGATGGCGCTACTATATTCCGGCCGGTGGGTGCTTCGAACAGCTGAACAATGAATTCAATGTAAAGCTAAAATGGCCGCCTAGACAAAACAAGACAGACACAGTAAAAGTAAATATGGTTCATACATAAAACAACAAAGATCATTAGATAAAAGTGCTTATTGTACCCCGCGCGTGTTTCCTACCCCATCAAGCCAGTCTTACTAATAAAGCGTAGGATGCTGTTGACGTGGGCAGTTGCTAATTGTTCAACACCTAAGAATTGAAACCCAAAGTGTTTTAGTTTTTTGATCCCCAGATATTGTGTAGAGAGTTCTTGTCTTTCTCTCCACGTAGTCTGCAACTTGGAACATCCACTTTTCCAATGCTGTTGAGGTGTTTCCTGAAGCAACAGTGTCCTGTTAGTGGTCCTGTTACTATTCTCAGTTGCTTCCTGCTTAATAGCAACATTTCTTTTGCCTTACCCCTAGATAGTCATAAACGTCCGCGATTGCCTCAGTCTAGGAGCTTCCATCCACTGTAAGCGATGTTGTTCTCGTAGCAGGTCCTTTACAATTCCTTTCACTACATGGTACAAAATCTTGCACGTGAATTAGGGACCCATGGTAGTCTTCTCAGAACTACTTTTGGCTAATTCTTTTGCCTTTTCATGTTTCTCTATGCCATGGCGTCCTGGCAACCACTCTATGGTAACTTTGTTGTATTCTCCCAATGTCAACGCAGTTTCAAGGCATTTTTTGACTACTTTGGAGAGTATTTCTCTGCCCTCCAGAGCTTTTAAATCCGCTTGGCTATCTGTCAAGATGAAGATTCGTCTATTAAAATATACCCTCTCCACCATAACATGCGCGCCGGTTGTAATTGCTAAAATCTCAACTTGGAAAACGATTGTAAGTTTGCCAGCTTTATACTTAAGCCATCTCGTCTCTTTCCAGTGCTATTTTACGTTTTATTTCCGTCTGTAAACCAGAGGGATTCTACCCGATTTCTCAGCCCCTGAATTATGTCTTTCAAAAACCTCTCAGGTATCACTACGCTGAAACGCTTCTTGAAGTCGAAAACAGCTAATCTTATCTGACTGCATACTTAAAGAAAATGCAGTTTTTGTCTATTTTATGAAAGATCTCGGTATTGTCTCCCTTCCTCTAGAGGATCCTTCTATAACCACTTGTTTTCATTCTGTATGCTGCCATAATTGCTTGCGATTCCACAACTAAATGTAGCGAAGGTAAGTCCAATAGCATATCTATGGATGCAGTGGGCGTTGTGGTCATCGTCCCTGTTATTCCTAGACAGACAAGTAGTTGTAGCTTGCCGAGCTTGTTTTTGACAACTGTTTTTTTTACTGTATGCCACCAAATGAACGAGGCGTACGTAACCGTGGGTACTACCACCTTAGTATACAACCAAAGCATCATCCTTGGCTTTAGTTGCCATGTTCTTCCGACCATTGCTCTAAAGGCCCATAGGAGCCGTGTCGCCTTGTTCTTAGTACTTTCCACATGGAAATTAATAGTCAATTTGGTTTCTAAATAGACTCCCATGTATTTAACCTTCAAACCTTTTTGCAGGTCTTGTTCGTACATTTTGAATCAAATCTTGCAGATTTATCTTTCGGATTCACCAAGAAGTTCTCTCTTGTGCATCAGTTTTCTATGGTTCTTAGGGCTCGTTGCATCACACTTGATACAACTTTTTGTGTCATACGCAAACTGTACTTCTGAGAAAAAATTATAGTAATAAGAGAAACGTGTTTGTGAGAGAACTTTTTACAAGAAAGGATTTTGTTTATGGGAATATATATTTCGAGGGAAAATTGTTTTAGAAGCCATTTAAAAAAAATTTTTTGTAGAGAGTTTTCTACAGAGCAGTATTTTTATAAAAGAACATTTTTCAAGCAAGAAATATTTTATATAAAATCTTTTTATAAAACTTTTTCGAGAAAGAAATAAAAGTATTTTTATAAAGAGTCTCATATTGGAATGTGTTAATCTTTTTGCTGAAAAGTTCTCTTTTTTTTTCTTTTTGATTCCTCTTTATTTACAATCTGCCAAACAATATACAGGCATTCAGTAAATTCTATGATGTTGCTAGTGACTTGTGGGTTATTGCCTAATTAGCAATTACCCTTACATACCCTAAAATAAAGTTCTCTCTTTAAAAAAGTTTTCATTTAATAAATAATATTGACATACGAATATTTGACAGTTCTTACTAATATCTGTTATGATTGTTATTAAGTTATAAAAATAACAGACTGGAATATACCTATGTGATACAGTTGGGGTAAATTGCATTAAGATATTAAATTGTTAGGTGAGCCCTTTTGAAATGTTTTGCTACTTAATTTTTTTTTCGCTTTATCCTTGCATTGCTAAGGTTATATGGCACTCATCTAAGATACACAATACGTCATAAACACCTACGCCCAGGCGGGAATTTATAAATCAAACCTTCGTATTATTAGATCTCGGTCCAACTGACCGAGCCACTAGCCTACGCAGGCTGGTTCTCCTTAAATCGTTTACTCACTTGTAATATTTGTAATAGATAAAGCCAAAATCAAATTCTTTCTTTATTAACTATTAAATTAACAATTAATTACGTTATTACTATGGCTACTGGTTGCTACTTTTGCTAAAAAACACATATTGTGAAGTTTACAAAAACTATAATAATAATTGTTAACATTGAGCAAACATTTTTTCAATTTCATGTTGGAACGTAGTCTCTTATGTTTATATGTATGTTTTCTGTGTTTTTTCATAGAATGTTACAGTAATTTTTAATAGAAAATATTGATATAACTAACCCACACAGTGACTGTTAAGCTGAAAGTAGTATTTTCCTTTGATAATAAGCTGCGAAACCTGGTTAAACAAGAATGAACAAGTAAATACGTCTTGGCGGTTTAATCATACCAGAGAGGGCAAATTGCGTTAGCGCACACAAATGGAATTGAATTTCCATGTTGGATATCTCTATTTATGAGGGACAAGGGGAAACGCACGCCATTGACAAGTTAAACTCACTATGATCCAAGAAGGTTGGTTAATTATGCGCGACGCTGCTGTTGTATTAAAAGTTCTTTTGAAAGCTTTTCCATGTGTTATCAACAGAATAGAATAGGAGCAACAGAGCAGAATAAACTTTGCGAGTTAAGTCGGCCCTTGTGCATACAACTAAAACAAACACCGTTGGGATTTTGTGGTTTTAGATTAACGTTTTCCTGCACAAAAAAAATGTAGAAAAACATCATTTATGTAATATATGATAAGATAATATTTAACATTCTCTCAATGTGGTTTCAAGATGTAGTAAATGAATTTTATGTCAGATATTGAATCTGATCGTTCATTTTTATAAAGAACTGAAAAAATTTAGTTAAAATATTTTGAAATGCAACATATTAAGTTAGCAACCGTTTGACCTGAAATTTTTTATATTTATGATTTAAAAATAAAAAGCATTATAGAAAAAATTCCAGTTTGTAAAGATTTAATCTACGAGAAAACCGATTAGGTATATCAAAGAAAACAAGAAAACAAAGTTACTTACTTGCGTGGACACATCGTAGTGGTTGAGCACGACCCGCGAATTCCCCAGATAACCTGAAAGAAGAAAATTGACGTTAGAGGATTGTTCGACGTATAACTGAAACTGACAAAGTGAAAAGCACTATATTTCACATATTCCACTTGCGTTCGTGCCTTAAATTTATAACATTGAATTTTCTCAAGTATGGTATAGTTTCAGGATTTATAGTTCTAAAAATAGTGACGTGAATTAATTAATTGCAAACTTGCAATAAAAAAACCTTTTGTTTGAATAGATGCGGGCATTATTGTTTGAACCAGAGCGGATGGAGTAAAACCTTTAACACCGAACGTCAATTACAAAGATTAGTTCCAATTCACCCGTAGTTATTTACATTATAGGGGTTATTTTATAGTGAAGATAAGGACAATCGAGGTTAATATGAAACAACACAGATTCCGGTTGGTACCTACAATTTGATAAGTTTAGCTGAATGTAAACTCACTACACATACATTTGCTTAGTAAAAGTGAAATTAAAACAGTCGGTCTATTTCGAATACAAAACAGTTAAGAAAGAGTAATGATGTGCAATTGTAGCGGATCGAATTTTATCGATATTATTACGACCCAGATTAAGACATCACAGCGTTTTTATCTTAGGTTTGCATGCTTTGAAGTGTTATCGCAAGGCGAAAATGGTGCCATTGTGTTCCTTACAGCACACTGCCTTTTGATCGAATTTAAACTCCAGTTTTCACTGTCTACAAAATTCCACAGAAAGAAAGCGGCAGTGTTCAGATATAAGATTACGAAAATGTCAACACATTTGGATGAAAATTTTGAACTTTCTCAAATATTATCTGGTAGCGTTACTCTTTTTAGTAGAAATAATTCGAGGAAATTACACTGTAAGTACTTTTTTCATAAGCGATTAGCTGAAAAAAACGCAATAGCGCTCATATCTGGTTATACAACAGCAAATCTGGTTGGTATGGAGGCGTGTAGGAGTTTTGTAGGATTAAAATCTCAAAAAAGTAATGTCTGCATTCTCGTATATCATTTAATTAATTTTATTCTCTTAGTAAATAAATGATCAGCTACAATTGTATAATAAGCTAATTTCCAAAAATAATGATCATTATCAATCAGATCAAGTAATTATTTTTTTATTTGATTATTGCGGTCATAACATATCGGCCAATCACTAAGTCGGATTTGCTGTTTTAGCAGCCAATAGAAAAGTTTAATCTGATTGTTTATGACCGAGCCACGGGTTTTCTACAAATGCATATTTGATAGTCGATATGCCAATAAAATGCATCTGTTTGAAGCATATTTTTGGAATAAATGCATATTTAGATAATATTTCTTTATATTCGCAAAAATATACGTAAAATTTTAATATGTAAAAGAGGAGAAAATGAGAAGTACATACGAATTTTCAATAAAAGCGTGCTGTTACTACGTATTCTTGAAGGGATGTCCCAGATTATATCAGGAAGAATGTTATTTCCATGTTTTGAAATTTTTACCATCACATTTCTAAGAATTATCTAAAAAGTAGCAAATACTAGTTTTATTCTGTCTTTCATGCCTACCACTTTGTGAGAAATAGAAAAATAGTGGCTCGCCTTGTGTGTTTCTGTTTAGACAAAAAATGCCAAAATACAGCAGCTTGCCTTTATTATGGATAAAGGGTTATCCGAAACTGATTCTACAAGGAAACAAAGTATTTTGCAAAGTTTGCAGCAAGACGGTAAGCAATCTTCGACTTTTTATAATGTTCAAATTTATTGACTATGTAGGCCCAAGTAACAAAGAATTGTTATCGTTCTAGATTTTATGCAATAAAAAATTGCAAGTGAATCAACATATTAAAACTGCTTTACATCACGGCAAATGTGAAAAATCTCGGAACCTACAAATGCCGATCCGCAAGTTCATTAAGTTCATTGCTGGAAGTTCTAAATTAAACGAAAAACAGGAATTTAATTTTATTAATGCAATGCTTTAGTGAGTGCTAACATACCACTAACAAAATTAAACAATCATAGATTTAAACATACAAATTAATTCAACGTTAAATTTGAGTACTCAGTTTATAGAAAACCTACACAAACAGACATTACAATACCACACGATTCTTGTCACCATAAAACACATAAATTAGCAGCATACAGGTCCCTGATACATAGGGCTTTGACGGTCCCTTTAGATGAAATTAATTATAATAGAGAAATTTCAATTATTAAACAAATTGCATACAGTAATGGTTATAATACTAAACTTATTGATACATTAATTAAAGAAAAAGATTATAAATTAGCCATTCAAAAAATTTGTCCGAATATCCTAACTTCGTTCGATACAATTAAATATGCTTCGATCCCATATTTTGGTGAGAAATCAGAAAAAATTGCTAAAATTATAAACAAAACAAATAAATATAAAGTAAGCTTTAAAACAACTAGGAACATCTTAAATACTTTGTTTAATGCAAAATCAAAAACAGACGATTTGTTAAAATCAGGCATTTACAAATTAAATTGTTCGCATTGTAATTCGGTTTATATAGGCCAGACAATTAGAAATTTTGATATTAGGTATAAAGAACACGTACGTTGTTACAAATACAAACACCCACATAAATCCAATTACGCTAAACACTTACTAGAACAAAATCATTCAATGACATCTAATAACACCATAAAATGTTTACACTTTTGTGATGATAAACGTAAATTAGATATACTAGCAGCTTTTGAAATTCACAAACATTTAAAAACTGTACCGTTAATGAATGAGCAAATTGATCTGTTAAATTCTCCTCTACTGGACATTTTGGAATAAGAAATCAAGTCATCTGCAGACGATTACCAAGATAAGTAAAAAAGTTCTATTGCTATAACAACACTAACTGTTTGTTTACCTTCATATAACCTTTGACAATGGCATGTAAACATGCCGAAATACGTATAAGGTTTAAATAAATAGATATTGTTAAAGTGATTAAGTATTTTATATACAGATACTCATTAATCATAGTCTGAAGTTAATTTTAGAAAAATATACCAGTAAACATGTTCCAGATAAAAGCACTCTTAGGAAAAATTATACCAACGATATTTATATAACAACAACACGTAAAATTTGCGAAATTATTTCAACAAATTATATTTACTTTTGGCTCGTAGTGTAAACAGAATTGCAGAAAAAAATAGGAATCAGTTTCCCATTGTAAACGATTTAATATTTAATGTATAAAAGATATTTGTAAAGGTGCTCCTGAGAGTGCAATTATTTAAAGAAAAATTGCCAAGTATTTTACTGTCTCTTAAACCAGTGCTTACCAGATCGGGTACGTGGTTGAATGCTGCTCTTTATTATTAAAATAATTTCGAAAATATTACAAATTTTATTTTACGTTTTGAAGATTCTTATGGATTTAAAAACTATAATAAAAAATCTCACTTGCTACGCAATTAGCATTTATTAAAGTCAATTATAATTTTGTAAGTACAACACTCAATTAATTACAAGAAGAAGAAGTCTTGCTATCCGATTCAGTAGAACGTTCAAAAAATCAAGTTAAATACAATATTGGAAAAACTGCATAGCAGAAACGAACAGACCTATATAAAACCAAAATAAAAACAAAGGTTTTTAAACTCTTGTGAAGGTGAATGAGGTTATAACTGGCAACTTTAACTATAATGACATGCAGCTAGACTTGGGCAATATTACAACTAATTTAAATAATGCGCCAATCACTTCAGTTTACGTTGAAAGGAGCTTTTCCGCTTGTAAGAACATACTGTCTGTTAAAAGACAGTCGTTCTATGTTGAAAATCTTGTAAAACATATTGTAATTCATTGCTATAATGCTATAAAATTAAAAGATTAGTTATAAGTTAAAATTGTTATACTATAATAATGATAGTTTTTAAACTTAGCCGTTTCTAAATAGTAATTTTAAGTGTAATGATATGTTATAAGGTTTTCCACATGAGCTTTTTTAATAAAAAAAAATAAAAATAGTATATTATAATACAAGTGTATAAGCAAGCCGCAGCAGTGCTTTAAAGGCTCTTATACACGTGTATTGTACGCTATTTTTTATTATACCTGCACTACATTCCGAAAATTATAACAAAAAAAGGAAATTGAAATCCCTTTTTCGAAGTAATCTGTGTCATTAATCGTTGATATAGAAACGGTTAGCAATTGTTGTTGTTTCGTTGCTATGTATATTTATTATAAATTTGTTGATTTGTGAAATTTGTTTCGACTTAGTTCTGATTGCCTGTGTATTTATCATTGTTCAAAATTTGTAGGTGAATTTGTTGTTACCTAGGCAACTTTAAAGCACTAGTGCTTTAAAGGACCGATTTTGCACGCTTTTTAGTTTCAAAAACAGAGATTATGATTCAGGTATAATAAAAAATCTGTTGTTTACCGATTTCAGTTGCAAGTTTTGTATACAGTGCGTTTTTTTCAGGACTGGACATAGGATTTTACATGATAATATTTCGACCCCCTGTTAACTTTCATTTTGATGAAAATATCCAACTCAGTTTTGCACTAAAAGTTCTAAAAGCAACAAAGAAGCTACCAAAAACATTTTTTAGATTCCATCTAACTTTATTTTATGCGACTTTAATTTTATGTAGGCTGAATTTTTTGTCGACATCGAGATGCAAAGCTGCAAATGTTGCCGAAATTTCACAACTAGAAGCGCCTCTTATGTATGCCGTAATATTTGAACAGGTTCCTCGGCGACATTTTATAAGAAAACGCACCTTTCTTATAAAATTGTGTTGAATTTTTATTCCTATCAACCAAAAATTACAAATGTCAGCGAAAAATCCAGGCTACTAGAAATTAAAAAGTCGTATAAAATAAAATTTAAAAAATGTTTTTGGTAGCTCCTTCGTAGCTTCTGATGTTACATTGAAATCACTTCAATAAAGTAAAAAATTCTACAACTTCTAGTGCAAAAATAACTTGGTTATTTTCATGAGAACGAAAGTTAACAGCTGGTCGAAATATTAGCATGTAAAATCCTATGGCCAGACTTGAAAAAAAACGCACTGTATAATGCTTGCATATTGTGCATAAAATGTTGCATGCTTTACATATAATGGTGCATATTTTGTATATATTTGGTTCATATATATGCGCATGTTTTTACTTTTTTTGTGCATATAAATCTGCGCCTTGTTTATGACTTACTAAATTTTATTGCGACAAAATTTATGCACTATTCATTTGTTTCATTTGATGGTTATAGAAAAAAATTAATTTAACAATAATATATATTATTACTGAAATAAAACCTACCACTCATGAAATCAAAAATAGTGACGGTAGGTTACTTCAATTTCCTGCATAACAAATCGTGTTTGTTTTACCATAATCATATTTCACTCGACGTTGGCGCATCTCGTGATTCATTTAACCCAAACAACAACGTTGTTAGACAAGCTTTCATAATTTGAATTTAATTTAAATTTAAAATTACCCGATTCTTTTTCAATTCGCTCGTGGTACAACTGACAATTAATTGAATGCTAAATTTGTTAAGGTAACTAAGGTAAGTTAATATTTGTTTTTAAAAGCTAGATCTCTAGTCAATACCGCATAAATAGCTGCTTTTAAACGTTTTATGCCACATCTATTAATAGTTCAACTGAAGCTACGTCTGTCACGATTCTTTGTTACCTACTTGCTATACAATTTAATAATCCAAAAAAAGGTTTAGTGTTAACTTCGAGTGGACAAAAGTATCTAAAAACTAACATTAAATTTTGGTTATACTAGTCATGATGAGCAGTTTGTCCAAAATAGCTACAAATAAATAAGTAGTAGCCAAGTTGACCTTTCGTAGCCAAGTTGACCTTTCCCATACTAAAATTTTTTTGAAAAACATTCGTTGGTAAAAAAGAAAACAAAAAGAAAAGAATAAAAAATTGTATCTAATACTTTAGTTGTGAAGTATTTTCTGCTATTACTTATGAGCAATTTAGCTGAAACAGGAATTTTATATCATTTTCCGTTTATTAAATGAAGGAGTAAGAATTTTCAAATTTCAAAAAAATTATCGAATATGTCACAGAGAAATTTACGACCTAGTACGTACGTTCGTACGTTCGTACGTTCGTACGTTCGTACGTACCTACGTACGTACCTACGTACATATATTGTGTTTATAGGGTTATAAAGATACAAAACTAGTCAAACTAGTTTTTGAGTACTAGGGCACCAAAGTAAAAATTTTCAAAAAATCGTAGCAACCGTCATTGTAAAGCTACCACCTTCGTAAAAAGGCTAAATCGTCTAATCGTTTTGCCCTAAGGTCTTCTATCTGATTCAGTTTTCAGATTATAAATTTTTTAAGAAAATAATATTACTAAAGCTTATCGAAATCAGACAATCCGTTCCGGAGTTATAGGTTCTTGGAAGTCCAAAACATAAATTTCCATCAAAATCTCGATTTCGAAAATTGTCATGAAATTAATACATACGTACGAAAGTAAAAACGGAAGTGTACGTTTTACGAAAAATCAATGTTTGTGATTAATAAACACCCAGAGACAATGAAATAAAATATATCTGTGAAAAGGCAGAATAAACTTTTTTTAGTTAAAAAATAGTATCTTACTCGCCGACCACTAATGAGTAATGTTCCCACTTTATTCATGCAAACGAGAGACAAAGCGACGTTTCATTTAAACCGTATCTACGAATCAAATTTTACTTAAATTTAAATTTCTTTGCGCTGAATAAGGTTTTGAATTTTTTTAATTCAACGCAAATCTGTATATATTTAATCTAGCGGCGAGGAACGTAGAAACTTCTAATTACCAAAAATAAATACGTAACTAATTTAACAGAAAAATTGAAGCATTGGGGACAAAATCTAAATATTAACCTATAAATCATCAAAATAACAAAAGAGTCACATAGCCAGTTTTGGAAAAATGACGTAAAAGTTTTAATTCTGAAAAATGTTACGGTTTCAAAAATGTTTTCACTTCTTGGGGTTTTTAATAAAAAATCTTACGAGTAGACACTTTTTGTGATTTGTGAAATGTTTGAACATTAAAGCTAAAATTCTTAAAACATCTGCTAGTTTAAAACTACAGAGTTTGGATGAAAACATTCTTTACCAATTTATTATTTCTTTATATTTATACTGGTCTATAAATAAACGAAAAACATTATAAATAAAGTTTTTATTTCGTTTTGAATTATTTTTAAAAAGGGTTAAAAGACAACCCGAGAAATAATAAAGAACTTTTATACATTCCTAGAAGTCCGAAACAGGTATTTTTATTGGAATTGAATTTGTTTGCAATCACAGTATATTACCATACTTCTATTAATATAATACCGGCTTTTAGGTATACAAACGTCGGATACCGAAAAGGAAGGTCACAATTTACATAATGCGGTTAAAATGAAGATGTTGCAATTAAATTTGTGCAAAAACGAGAAAAAAAACGATATTATATGTTATAATCACGAAATATGTAATTATTTAACTTTTTTTAACTAACGCTTACAAAATCAAACATCCACATGCTGATCTCTCAGGTTATTGCGTAATGATAAAGGACAAATATATAATTAAATACCGGATAGAACAAACATATTTTTAAAACAAACAAACTAATTTATTTGCTAGGATTTCAAGTATTACACAGAAATTGTTGCAAAGTGGTAACGTAATAACTTGTACAGTGTAATCTGTAGACAATAATAATAATAATAATAATAATAATAATAATAATAATAATAATAATAATATTTATTTTCCAAGAGACAATAGTAAAAATTGTATAGAAATAGTCAAAGTAAAGAGTCAATATTCTACACACATACATACATAAAATACTACATAATATGTTCATTGGTGGAATAGTAACATTTATCGATTAAAAAGCGTTTCAGGCTAATTTTAAATAGATTAATCGATTTACAATTTTTACCTGTATTGGTAACGTATTAAAAACTTTAACACTTAAACATCGTGGTGATTTGTAAGCTATTTGACATTTGTTGAACGGTACTCGAAAATTTTCTTTAGTTCTTGTTTTAAACTTATGCATTGAGTTATTTTGCACAAAAATTTTTTTATTTTTAAATGCATAGACACATAGTTCAAATATAAATAAAGATGGTAATGTTAGTCTATCGTATTGTTTAAACAAAATTTTGCAGCTATGAGTAGTTTCGACATTCGCAATACATCTAATGATACGTTTTCGTCCAATAAATACCTGTGACGATTGGGTAGACCAACCCGAAAAACTTATTCCATACCTAAGAAGTGATTCAACTTGCGCATAGTAAATCATAATTAATTGCTTTTCTATAAGAACAGTTCGCAGATTTTTAAATAAATATAAAGCAGAATTTAATTTACTAATCAAATTTTCACAATTTTTTTCCAACTTAGACATTTGTCTATATACAGCCCCAAAAAATTTAACACTTTCAGCATTTGAAATTGAGACGTCATGTGTTTCTATATTTAAACCTTGACAAACTTTTTGTCTGTTATGAAATCGGATAGAAGTGGTCTTTTCCGCATTGAGAAACAAGGAGTTGTCACAAAACCAATTTTGCAAGGCAACTATCGCCTTGTTACATTTGGTTTTCAAAATTTGACTATCAGAGTCAGATACGATTATGGAGGTATCGTCCGCGTAAATTGTATACATCGCATCAACAGTTAGTTACAGTATCTAGGTCATTGATATACAATATAAAAAGTATAGGCCCCATTACTGAACCTTGAGGTACGCCAATGTTGATATCAATACAGTTAGAATTGAACTTGCTCCTAGAGTTACTTTCGGCGTTCGTAATACTTACAAATTTCCTACGATTAGGAAGGAATGAGCGTATCCAGCTCAGTGCTACATCTCCCAATCCATATGTATGCAATTTAGATATCAGTTTCTCAAAATCAACACAATCAAAGGCTCTGCTTAAGTCACAGAAAATTCCGACTGGACACTCATTTTTTTCTATTAATTTAATTAAAACATCATAAAAGGAATCAATTGCTGTTCCAGTTGATTTTTTAGCACGAAAACCGTGTTGATTTTGAGATAGTATATGATTTACATTTAGAAAGTTGGTAAGTCTTTCCAGGAAACAGTATTCAAATATTTTAGAAAGAACCGAGGTAAGAGTGATTAGCCTATAATTCTTTAAGGATCTGCTATCCCCTTGTTTTAAAACAGGAACTATTTTTCCAACTTTGATTTGGTTAGGAAATACTCCAGAACAAAACGATAAATTTACCAAGTATGTTAACTGTTTTACAATAACACTACGTTTGATAACAAACATTGGTATATCATCTGGACCAGATGATCTTTTATTTTTTAATTTCTTGTTAATGAGTTCCATGAACTCCGTTTCCGTAAAAGGAAATAATTGTAATTTTTTAACGTACTGAACTTTTTTAGGTATAGTTTTGATAGCATTATCTTCAGCATGTGATATTTGATTGATAATGTCTAGCGCGGCATTTTTGAATACTATTTTCCAAGCAGATTTGGTAGGATTATCAGAGCATAGTATTTTATTTTGATAATGAGATTGTCGAACACAATTCAGACGGTTTTTGTGTTGTTTTTTAATAATTTTATATACAGTAGTAAGTTCAGGGTAAGTAGATTTTAATGCATGCCAATTTTTTAGACCTTGGCTAGAAATTTTCACATTATTATTTACCCATGAGTTATTTAAGATCTTGATATTTTATTCATAAAAACGCATCGTTTATGCCGCAAAGATTATAAAGGTTAGACCAGTCTTGTTGTAACAACGCAGATGCCAAACACCTTATCGAATCTTCTGAAAAACTTCTTTTAAAGTACGAAGTGAATTTGTTAAGTTCGCACGTGTCACTATCAATTTCACATAGCACCGTCCTGTGGTCCGATATGACATTGTCAATCGTATAAGCCACTCCCGTATTATCAAAATTGATATAAATATGATCAATTGTTTTAACAGAGGTATTCGTCACTCTTGTTGGCCACTTTACAATATTATTCAGGTTAAACTCAGATAAATTGTTACATAGTTTTTTAAATCCAAATGAGTAATTGTAAGCGTCAATGTTGACGATTCTTATTTTAGGCTTAAACAATAAGTTTAAAACATCCACTACTTTGTCAAAGAAAGTTTGCAGATCTCCACAGGGTGATCTATAACACGTTAAAATAATGTAAGTGTTGCTATTGTTTATATATGAAATAGCGCAAGCTTCAAAATGTTTGTCCACGCAGAAATTTTTAAGATCAATATTTTTGATAATTTTAGAATTTATGTGGTCTTTTGCCCAGATTCCAACTCCGCCACTTTTGTATTTGGTTCTAAAGTAACTACTGTGTAACTTATATCCATCAATATGGGCTCGCGTAATAAACTTCGCATTAGCACCAATTTCAGTCAAAAATAAGAACTTACTAGGAAATTCAATGACGTCTAACAGTAAATCATTTATTTTATCGTAATTCAAAGTTTGGATGTTTAACAATAGTATTTCCGGTTTCAAAGCTATTCCGGGGTCTCGCTTGTTTTTCTTCGGTATAGAAAACGCTGAATACACGCACATTCAGGCCATTTCGACGGATCCATGGCTTTGCGAAAATTAGTTTCCAGGATAGTCACCTTAAATGATGAGCACATCCGGTTTCAAAGAAGTTAATGATTATTTGATTTTGATTTTGATTCACATTTGATTTCAGGAAAGTCGTGTTTTAAAAACTCTGTTAAATTTTCAGGTTTGGTTTTAGGTGCAAGTCGACCAACATGTAGAGTTACCGTTTTTGGAACACCCAACTATCATAGGACGCTTACGCTGCCGATGAGTAAATTTGTGTGTCGTGTAAACAAATAAATGTTCTTTGCAGATCTTTACAGACGAAAAATAAAATTATCATTTCATATAAGAGAAAAATTAACACAGCGTAACGAACATAAATTTAAAAAAGGTAATTCAAGTAAAACAGAAAAGCATGGTCAGCAGACGTATTTGCAGCAAAGCTTTTACTACCCCTACACTTTTAGTGTAAGAACTCGTAAACGATTTTTATAGCATTCGAAAGCTTCAAATGTACGTGACGTTTAAACCTACATATGCTTTAACAAAAATCCGAAACCGAAGGTTACATAAATGTTATTTTTAAGCTTATTTTGATGTGCGGTAATATTGGAGGCTATGAAACGCAGCTGTACTTGATATTACTAACATTAATTCGTAAATATGCTACTTTATTTTGATGTATATAACAGAAAATGTATTTTTTACATAATAATATATTTTATGCACGATTGTATCATAAATTGACAATTATACACGAATTTCTTTGTCATAAACGTCTTTTTATAGCCCATGGACCTCTTTATTGCCCATGGGCTATAATGAAACGTCAAACAACGATATCATACCTAATAGAAACAGTTTAAACACTTTTTAGGATTTGAGGCAATATGGCTACCGTTGTTTACCCGCTACCATAGTTACGCTTCAAAACTCAAATTTAATCAATGCAATGCTAGATGTGCGTGGAAAATTCAATTTATTTTAGAAATATTTTTAAATTAAAAAATCTTCATAAAATTGTGTATGTACCACGGGCGTAACTTGATTTTATGGCCTTCAACGTATTCTTAGCCCTCGGCTGCCGCCTCTGGCTCAAAATTACGTATTATGCCATAAAAGCCTCTTTACGCCCTAAATACATAAATAACTATTAGAAACATATGTTGGCTAAATTTATCGTTATGTTATATGCTTAGGCAAAAACAAATCTTCTCTTCAACGCAGAAATATTGCATTCTGGTTTTGACAATAAGAAAATTAAGCATAGCAAATGGTACATAAAGTAAAAAGTTTATTTTTTGGAAAACTATTCCCTGGAATTAAAGAAACTAAAAACGAAAGTCTGTCCTAGTGGGAAGGAGACACTTCTCTTAATATTGCTGCACCTAACAATTAAATAGATAATCTTATTGTACTATGACTTATAAGAAATTTAAGTTAAACAGAAATTTGTGAGGCATGAATTTTCAATTTTCAAAAATTTATAGAAGGCTTCACAGAGGCATTTGCGAATTAAAGACACAGACCAAATTGTAGCGCGTTCCTAGCTATACTGGCCTACAAAATTAAAAAACATGTGCTGCCAGATTTTGAGTAATATTGTATTAAAAATATCAAAACTTTGAAATTTGTTTCTCTTAGCCGTTTTGGTAGTTCTAAATATTTTCATAGTTTGTAACATTTTGTACTTTTAGAGCATTTACAATATCAAATTTCGTCACGATCAGGTAACCAGTTTTCAAGTAAATAGGCGTTAAACCCGTATCTCCAAAAATTCAGAAAAGGCGTCACAGAAAACTTTTCGAGCTGAGACACAAACCAAACTGTAGCACATCTTTAACTCTATGAGTCTACAAAATCTAAATAATAGCGTTGCCAGTTTCTTAATAACGTTTTTTGGAAATCACAAATTTGAAATAATTTTAACTTCATAGTTTTCATTCCTAAGAAATTCTCGTACATAGTAAAATTTGTCTTCTTGAAGCAACTAAATTACTTAATTTGATCCGGATTTGTCAATTAATTTTCAGTAATAAGGCTTTAAAGTTATTGTATTCAAAACACCATTTTTAGTCAGTAAAAAAGAATTGAATTTGCTTTCTATCATACTCCGGTTTTAAATTTAGAAAATTCGCTTTCCGAAAATAAATTTCCAATAACACGTGTATAACTTCTGCTTCCGGTTTAGAATGTTTAGGTCAATTTTTTGATATACTCCCACATTCCAAAGCTCATCGAATTCGGCTCATCCATTCGGAAGTTACGAGGTGCACCTACCCAACTTCATGTAAATAATTTTGTTACGCCAATTTTTTGGTTTTTTGAGCTTCCAAAACATGTGTTTTCATCAAAATCTCAAACCGTAAAATCTTCATGAAATCAATTCTGAACGTATAGAAAATAAAATCAATCTTTATATTAAAGAGGAATGCTATGCAAAAATGTATGCAAAGCATTTTCGTCTTAAATGTTATATATTTTTCGGTAGGGTATCTTTCATGCGAACATCTGTTGCGTGTGGGTTTTAGGTAAAACCTAAAAGAGTCGTTTATATGTATTAATATTAACATTTCTAGTCAGCAATAATTCAATGCAGAAATTTTATGCAACGCATTTTTGACTTTGCTTTGTCTAATAATAATTACGCGACACTTTGATTATCGCTTGTAAATTATATAGATTATTAAGATTTGAGTTGCATTTTACAATTCTAAGACTTTGCTTGATATATGTTATACAGGGTGTTTGCAAAATTACACAGCAATATTACAGATCTTTTTGAATTAAAGATAATTCCCAGAAATTTCCGTAAAGCCTTTTCGCCTTAAATATTATATGATATTTTTCTGTAAGGTATCTTTCATTGCGTGTGAGTTTTAGGTAAAACCTAAAAGTGTCGTTTATATGTATTAATACTATTATTTCTAGTCAGCAATAATTTTATGCAACGCATTTCTGACTCTGCTTTGTCTAATAATAATTACGCGACACTTTGATTATCGCTTGTAAATTATATCGATTATTAAGATTTGAGTTGCATTTTACAATTCTAAGACTTTGCTTGATATATGTTATACAGGGTGTTTGCAAAATTACACAGCAATATTACAGATATTTTTGAATTAATGATAATTTTCAGAAATTTTCTCAACATGTTTTAGTTAAATTTGAACGTTAATGTTTGGGAAAACTATGCACGTAAATTTACAATGGCTACGGACTAGTCGACCTATTTTGTTTCCCAAAGTACACCAGCAGCAACATTGCCGTGTAGTTTACAAACGCCTTGCATAATACGCTAGAATATTTATAAATTAAAATTATATGCCGAAAAATTAGAGCTGTTCCAAAAATATGCTGTACAAATAATATATGTAATATATTTGCTACTTTTAGCGAAAAAAAATTAAGTGTTTGCCTTCATTCATGTATTCTGCTGGGATGAATGTTCAGTTTTTAACTACTTTTATATTCTCTTATTATACGCTTCCTGTGCCGGATACCATGAATCACTACTTCAGGCAGCTACGTAGCTGAGCATGTTAAGAGTATTTAAAATATACTGTAAAGGGCGGAACTTCAAATTAACTTTTCTACAATTTAAATTTAATCTAGAGTTTAACGTAAACGGTGAAATTTATGTAAATGATGCGCTTTAAAATTAATTGATGCTTTACATACTACATGTATAATATAATATGTAAATGCATGTACAGCTTATGATAATTAAGATTGCGATTAAAAACTTTTCCGTAGAACAGCTCCAACAGCTGTAACTAATTTAATTGTCGAAAAAGATTAATCAAATCAAGATTTTCCTTTAGATTTATTGAAACTCGACTGGGTTTATTTTAAAATTTTTATTAATTGAAATTTAAGAAATTTACTGAAAAATAGTTTAATATTATTTCAGCTTGTTTTAATCTGATATCAAGTATATGTTGATATTCCCAAATAGTTGATATTTCCAAATGGCTTGAATAAACATTCCGTTAGATTTTCCACAGTCCGGAGTAAAGCTGAAAGATCTTTTATCTTCTATTAGCTATTTTGCTTAACCGAAGCAATATTTTCGTTGGCTTATTTTTACATTAGACAAAAGTTTCTACAATGGAGTGAATTGTTTCTAATTCTAAGGCTGTTAACACAAAAATGCTTGCTTAGGAATGAAGATATTTATAATGCAACAAGATGTGCTGGTTTTCCAATTACTTCGTGTATTGTTAGAGAAAACGACGTTGTTGTAGAACAGTGCGTGTTTGGGACAAACGAATTTAATTTATGAAGAGACTTTTATACTATCCCCTTCCATAACTAATTCAAAAGTGTCTGCTCGTTTTTTAGAAACTTTGTTGAAATGAGCAAGCATGCACAAAGCACACCTATACAAGGAAAAGTATAAATTTAATTGTAACAAAAGCTTTTCCCCAGATATATCACGCATACTCATATAAGCTTTGGAGATAACAATATGAGGCTTCCATTGCTGTTGTACGTATATTAAGTTGTCGTGTAAGGAGAATTTAAGGCAAGTGAGGGAGATAATGTGATAAGTGTAGGTTTGGGTAAGGTTAATTTCGTATTCCCTACAGCGCACACAGTACATGCCAGTTAAATCGTATTTCATGGGGCTACATACGTAGAGGTCTGAAAAAAAAAAAGAAAAACGATAAAGTTGTAACCGATCTGTATGACAGATTGGATTATGGATAACAGAATGTGTTGCAAACAACAGATGTGTTAGAGAGAAAAGGTTTGGGTGTTTGCACTTGAGTTTATGTTGTGATATACATGCTAGGGTAAAAATAAGGTAGGAGTGGTTGGTATAAGAACGGATAACATAAGAAGAAATATGGTTTTGTTTTGAAAGAAAACATAAAGCTCAAGTAGACGTCCCGGAGAATGCAAAAATGAGCCTTTTAAGAATTGAATTAAAAATAGACTGCTGACCAGTTAAAGAATTATAGACAATAAAAAAATTCTATGAATACGATAATAAAACGTGAAAGATTTGCTGATTTTATTTAGGAAAGGTTAAACTCGAATCCAACGAATTTATATCTCTTTTCCACCAATTTACTCTAAAATTGAATACAAATTCCAAAAATGATTGATAACAAAACACAGTGAAAACCACAGCGGCCTAAAAGTTCAAGATAACTTTTAAAATATAGATAAACTTTAGGGCTGACTGTCAAGTTCTGAACTTCTCATCTCGTCTCTTATTGATATCCACCTTTTATATTCAAGGCTGACCCGAGTTATTCGGCTTATTTTGTAGAAAATCTACGGTCTTATGTAAAATATTGTAACTGAGGGAAAACCAAGTCAGAATCTGCGAAAAGGGAACAATTTCCTAAAATTTATTTAGCTTGTTTATCTAACTGCACTAAAGAAAATTAATAAAACATGAATAATAAAGGAAAATTAAAATTCTTTAATTCTCACAAGAGCTCTTGTGTACTCTAAACGTACATTTCGACGGCTAAACAGTCATCATCGGTAGAAATCGAAAAGGGGTGAACCAATCTGAAAATTACAGCAGCAAAATAGAAACGTCCCTTACGCCTGGTGTATTAATAAAAAAATTAGTAATATAAGCTATTTATAAACGCTATTTTTCGTAACCAGAATAAACATTGCCGAATTACTGATTCTCACTAATGGCCGATGGGTAGATCTGAATTTTAGTTTTGGGATTCCTCCCCTAATAACGCCGTGCGTCAAAAATATGTATCGAAGAATTTGTAATCAGACAGGAGATTGATTTAAAACGTTTGATATAATTGAGACAGCTTTCTTGCCAATCAAAATGTTATCTGAAGAAGCGCAAGAAGCCAGAAACAAATACATAAAGAGGTTTAGAAAGAGAGAGTTTCCAGAAAATGTTTGGGGGAAGAAGTTTTACTTTCTGTTGGTATCAGATCCTATGATTTTGAGTAAAAGGCTACTATCACAAAGGAAAGTAGAATGTTTTTCCTTAGCTGTGTTTAAGTTCCTAAATGTTACAGAACCAGTTAAAGATGCAATTCAGGATGACATCTTTGTAAACCATTTTGATGCAGATTCAGTTTATCAGTCGAATAAATTTATTATTATTAACTTTTAAAAGAATTTAGATCTACGCCTATAATAACAATTTATTTTAATTTTTCCATTTAAAAAAAATAATTGAGTCTCGTCTTGGGTATAGAATACGATTTTTTTACATTATGACCAGCTAAAAATTTTATAACTACGCCTAATTTAAATGCAAAAGAATCAAAACATAATTGTAGTAACGTTTTTTGAATCCTGCGCCACTGTGCGCCGGGAGGGGAGGAATCCCAATACTATAAATTCAGATCCATACATCGGCAATTTGACGACGCTGAAAAGGAGGAAGCTCATAAACAGCCACCGAATTGTATCATGTATAGGTTAAGCATAAATTAAGTGTAATTCAATAAATACTGTGAAAATTCAAATTCATTCGGCGATTTGTGATTTTCTATTCACCACGCTCAATGGGTGTTTGTACCTCGTTGCTATAAGTTTCAGATTTGCTGTGGTTCATCCCTTTTTGATTTCTATTGCTGGTGACTGCATAGCAGTCAAAATGTACATTTACAGTACAAAAAAATGTGTGCTAAGCACGGAAGCTCTAAGTAAAACTTCTCACTGGAAGTGTTTTCCCTTTAAAGACATTTATTAGTTATTTACTGCGAAGACCGCAGCTGCATTGGCAAAAATTGCATTTGTGTTAAAAAAAAAGGTGCAAAACGTTGCAGGGAATGTAGATTTAAAAATTGTAAAAGCGCGCGAGTAGACGAGGATGATATATTGGAAGAAAATTTTGAATTTTAATTTCTTTGTCGGGATCTTGTTCATTTGTGGTTATCAACTTAACAATAATTCATTTTGTAGCATTTTTTGTATATTTTACAGCTGAATGTTTATTGCAATATTAAATTGTTGCAGTTCTGCACGATTAGATTTCTTAAACAAATATTCGCATCACGTGAATGACTTCATGTTATAGTAAAATCTCATAGCACATTATACGTACAATTACCACTCTTCCAACGCCCAGAAAACTGTATAGGTACATCTTTCTCGCACCCTGCTTTGAATTTTAACAATATGAACAAGTCCGAATTTATGAACTCTAGCGAGGTTTGTTTTGCAACGCGACTATACATTGAATGAGACGAAATGTTCCTTAGATTGCAACGAAGTTTTGTATGTAACAAAAAACAAAATTAATATCGTAAAAAAAGATATTCGGTATGTAACGTTAACAGAATTCGTTTAGAGCTCGTAAATGTGCCCAACAACTGTTTTTAACATACATCTATTTATTTATATCTTATAAATTATAAACCAAAATTAGAGGCAGTTAATGAGCCACATGTTAAAAAAACTAAGTTGGTAGGTCTTTTAATTATTATAAATTTAGAGCTTTGAAAGTGCTACCAACAAAGTATGTTTTGTTACTCCTTCAAACTGCGGAAACGCGTGCAACCTACTTCGTGACCATCTATGTACTGACGCGCCGATGCTAGAAACTAGAAACTTGCCGAGAAAAATGGCCGCGCCTGTTCATACGTTACGTTACTTCCGCTATGATGCGTGATCCTACGATCGCGTGTTGCATCCCCCCGGAAGGAAGGTGCACCCGCCGGCTAAGAAGTTTCACTTTAAAAAGTTTTTGTGCAAATCAAAGGATATTAATTTTGCTTTATTAATCATTCTATCGCCGTTGCTATTTATTTATTTTATCTAAACAGAAAATGTTAATGAAGACAAATAAAATTCCAACCACATTTTGTACTTACTAAATTTAGTTCACCGGTTTTAAGCTATCGTGCTACTCAATAATTTTTTAAACACCAATTAATAATAATAATCATAACCGGTTAGCTTGGAAATGAAAAGTTAGAGCAGCCATTAATTTAAGTTTAGTGAGGTAAATTTACGACAAAAATCAACAAAAGTTGTATTCAGAGTAGGGAGACAAAGTTTTATGTTTAATATGCGGAACTGCGATTGCTTTGTGTTTTAAAAGTGTGTACTTCAGATTGTTTCCACTTTTCACAGATTTTAATTCAAGTGAAAGCAATCAAGACTCTGAATTAATAATTACTAAGGCGGTAGAATCCCCGAACACCTAAAAAAATGTTCTATAATGCCGTAATCTCTTCACCGCGCGGTAATTATCCAAATAGTAGTCGGTGGTAGTAGGCAGGAAGTGAAAGCTCGATGTTCTCCCATTGTTTAAATAAGCTTACGTAAAACCGAGTCACTATTAAAGTCGTTAGCCCTAATGAAAGGTTGAAAATGTTCTCGGAAAATTCTGCCAAATTAAGGAATTTAATTTAGAACTAATTGCTTTCACAATCTGATTATCCTACCTCGATATCTCCAGCAATTTCCAGCTAATGACTTATGAGTCTGCAAATGTAGTTCTGTGGAAAATTCATTAGAATAATTAGTAATTCTAGGCGAACTTGTAACTTGCATAATTTCAGTAGCTACTTTAGAACTGATAAATTGAATTTAGCCTTTCAAGCGGATCTAATTAATTAATATTATAATAACGACAATCACATACATTTACTGCCTGCTGAATTAGTAAATAAATGATAAATTGCTTTCAAAGTTTCCTTAGCATTATTCCGAAAATTGTCAGCAGCTTATTTTATTATTTAGCTTACTTAAATATTTTATTATACGTTCATCAACTTATAGGAAAATAATATAAGAATAAGGTTGCAGTTAAAATTTCTTTTATTGAATGTTATTTTTCAGATGCTTTATATTTAAAATCACGAAACTGAATATCTGAAATTTTACATTTTGTGAACGAAAATAGTTTAAAAGTTTTAGAACTAATAAATAGAGCGTTTCGCATCACACGTTTTTGTGTATAAAATTTTATTAGAATTTCATTAACTTTTTTTTAAGGTTTTATCTAGTGTCCATTTAGAGCAATTTATACTAAAACTCAAAGTTTAATTTTCTTGTGATACTGTTGGACCAATAAATATTACTGTTAATAAACTACAGCATGGGTTGCCATGGTTAAGAACCAGCCAGATACTTAACTACGGCTTCACTTACACTTTCTCAAGTTATCTTATTACGTTTAGTTTACTCTTACGGGTTTCAGTACACGTACACAATTTACTAATTCAGAATACTAGTCAATGTCTTAAATCTATTTAATAATAACAAACTGAAACAACCGAACGGGTGGGTGAATGACCCACTCATTATTGTTCTTTATTAGCAAGCGATATTCAATGTTTCCTGAACTTGTCACTCTGTAAAATTTACTGCGCTAGACAGCGGTGTGCATTTCATAAATACTGAAATTAAATAACACCTTTGTTGTGTAATGATTCATGTTTATGTTAAGATTTATTTAGGCATTGAAATGTATTTTATTTCAGTTTTACTATAGCATGTAATTTACACGGTTTATTGTACGCGTGACTCTGGGACAGACAGTTGCGACGCGAACCTCCAGTTTGTCCAGAGTAAAAAGTGAAATTTAATGTTCATTATGCCCGTAGCCTACAAAAGCGAAAAGCAGACCGTAGTAGAGACCGCTCATCTTTTCGGTTTTAAATTTCCAGTGTTTCGCCTACAAGCAACTACCAGGTAACCAGCCGAGGTAACCGAACTAGGAATATACTGAGTGAGTAAGGATTATGATATTCTGTTGCTCTTGTATTCAATTTACCTTGTATTTACCACTTTTTCTCTCCCTTTTCGATTTCTTTCTTTCTGAGAACTGTTCCAGGTAATTGATAAGGAAAGTTCGCTCTGTTTCTTTCCGAGAATAGTCACGGGGAATTTACACAAAACAGTTTGCTTGCTCTCTCTTCTTCTTTCCGAGAGCTGTCACGGTGAAGTGACACGGAGCAGAACTCCCTCCCTTCCTTTTTCTTTCTCTCTCTTCTTTTTCTTTCCAAAAACTGTTACGGGTAATTGGCACAGAACAGTTTGTTCTCTTTCTTTCCGAGTACTGTTACAGGGAATTGATGCGGAGCAGTTTTCTCTCTCTTTTTTACCATATATTATTATTCTGTTTATCACATGTACCTGTTTTATACGTATTGGGAATTAGATTCAGTAATACCGTGCCGTTTACACGAAAACGTCTTAGTCTTACTTATTCAAATGTTCTTACAGTTTAATACTGTTTGCTACCATTTGCTACTGTTTGCTATCGTATTTTGCCTGCTGCCCTTTGCTTTTGTAGATATTTTGCATTGATTGGCTTGTAATACCTGGCGCTGTAGTGTATTAGTTATTTTGTAAATAGCATATGTAATTGAACGTTTGCTTTTATTAACAATATATATGGGTTAATGTTAAAATAGTTTTCTTAATAACATAACTTGAAGACAAATAATTTTGATATGTAAAACTAATTAGACCCCTGGATACCGTCACCTTTGCTGCAGTCGCCCAAGTCTTCCACTTAGTATGAGGAAACCGTGCAGACCGGCTGGGGAAAAGCTTTTCTCTGCAAAAAACCCTCAACCGCGAAGTGAAGTCAGGCTGAGGAAAACACACTCGCTCACCTAGCGAAGTCCAACCAGAAAGTAAATTCCATTGTCAATGGCGCTCGAGCATTTTAGTGAGATTGTACGTTGACGTACAATCCCATCAGCAACAACGACCACGTACAGAAAGACCATCACAATTGAGTTGCTGTAATGATTTATTAAAATTAATGTATTAGGAAACAGCACAAAAACATTAATCAAAAATATTAAAGGAAAAACAGCTATAAAGATCAGAAAATAAAAAACAACAAAAAACGCTTTTCTTTGGAATAATGATGTGGACGATGAGGGGCAGCGGCCCCCTAGGGTCGGATGTCAAGCAGACGTCCTGTAGGGAATTGGCAGGTCTTACTAGTTCTATCTGCAATGTACAATAGACTCTGTAAAGGAGTGGGTTGCTTTAAGGTTCTAAGAGCTTACTGCGCTGATTTGCTTCCGATTGAAAGGGTCGTTAAAGAAGATGGCTGCGTGCGGCTAATTTGCTTAAAGCCGTAAGCTTGCGCTTAACCCGGAAGCTGGGTGGTAGGTAGAGCGGAATAGGTTGGTTTATCTCGAACGAGAAGCTAGTGCTCCATTTTGAGGGTGACTTTTAAGCGTTGGTTTGTTGGTTTTTGGACGGTTAGCTTATGCTCGCTTCTGAAAATCATCCGACTTTCGTGCAAACATGTTGCGCATATATGATTTGCTTGACTAGCACTTCTAGCAAAACGCATAGCAACGTCTGCACAATACAAAGAAAATACACCAATGTTTTGTTTTGAAGATTTATTTCTCCAATTAAATAATTTTAAAATTGGTAATTTTCTTTGCACAATAAAACCATTGTGAAAGAGTGAGACGGACTATGGTTGTTGCGTAAAGAGGAAATGAGAGAGCGGTATCCGGTATGTCCTCGGGGTAGCAAAACGGAATTCGTAGTTGTATAAGACCACACCCCTTGACGCTGATTGGATGCGAGATCAGTCTTAATCAGACAGGGTATATTAAATATCTATTGCTGGTTGGGGACATAAAAGTTCGTTAATCATCTCATGTATATTTAAATTATGTAACCAGAACCTATATTATTTTATAAATTGATAATAATTAAATAAATTAGCTAAACGTACAAAAAAATAAAAATATTTTTTTTAACTTGTTTATCAATATAAAGGTAACACTGCTGCCTTTGTTTCTATGGACGCCACGTCACTATGTTAAAGGTTTATATTTCTTGTAAATAGTATAAAAGCGTAGAGAAAGGTTGCAATTTCTCAAGTTTGTCAAACGCAACTTACGTTATTCTCTGTAAACAATTTATTAAATTGCGAACTAGTAATTATGTTACTACAGATAAGGTAGATGACATACAACTTTTAGGTATTTTTTACCGTTCAATAGAGGAAGTTTATAACGGGTGCTGTTTTATTTTTCAAAGTAACTTAAAAATATTCATATAAGTAGTTTTCTGAGTAAACAATCCATACATATATAAAAGCTCAAAGGGTATTTTTCTCCGGTTCCTCAAGCGGCTACCGCTTCACTAATTTGGACCATTTTTTTTTCAATGAAAGGTCTCTATGCTCAGATGGAACATGAAACATTTTTATATTTTTATTCTACGTCGATTTTTCAATAATAATTATTTTAATTTATATTTGAAAGTCTGCCAAACGCGCTTTACTTGAAGTCGACATCTACACCAACGCCGCGTCTTCTCATGGAACCAATGCATCACGTGACTTAGCATTTAGCCGGCTCAGTCAACGCTCAGTCTGTCAGTGCATTGTGCGCTGGGGTAACACTAGTTATTTATATAAAACGGATCCACTGGATCGTTGACAATCAAGATCTTTCGACATTAAAAGCGATTACATAAACAAACTTTACGTTAAAACAACTAAGGACCCAAATGTACACTTCCTGTATGCATGAAAGTAAAAACCAAAATGTGAGAGTGGTTACAGATACAGCTCTTCTTTTGCCACCGACGTTGCTATCGATTCTGGTTTTAACTGCCGCCCAAACCTATTTTATCGCAGTTAAGGCACTTAAAGCTTATTTACAGTGATATCTTAATGGTAACGTGGCAATTAAAGCATGAGTTGTGTTTTTCAGAATACGTGCTAAGATTCAGGAAGTGCTTCTATTTTAGTAAATCGCAGAGTGAAACTAAGCGAGCTGTTGCAACTGTCCTAAGAACAAATTTGCATGGTATGAAATGACATTTCGCTCTACCTCAATTACAAGCTTAGTTACATTCCTAGTGACGTCTTATCTTAGAACTTTGTAATACAAGCCTCTAGAACTAACTATGTTTAGCAATAAGCTAATTAGTATTCTGATATTGTCGAAGTCTATCGAAGTATAAATAAAGTAAATTAATTGGGTCTTTTGTGTGAAGGTATTGTTAAAATAAAATCTGACAATATACTTTTCACAGAGTTGTGGTTAAACGAGGGCGGAGATAATGAATAATGAAGCTGATGGTGATGACTATGCAGTATATTGCAGAAACAGGAACCTGAAAGAAGCTAGAGGAAGGCATACTGTGCTTGGTCCTGAATACTAAAGCTGAAGTTTCAGGAAGTTTAAGTTTTTAAGATGAGCTAAAACAGTGTACGTTAAAACTTCCCTTGACCCTTTATAAGAATAATAATATTTTATTTTTGATGTTTTAAGGTTTGCCAGAAAGAATCATTTATTTTTTAAGTAAGATTAAATAATTTCTCCTATCATATGTAGAACTTCTTATTAAATTGTTTGCAGTCCTAACAAATAAATAATACTAAATTTGACCTAGAAGTGCTGACAAATAAATTTTTGTAGCAATTAGGTAATGTAAATAATATAATGATGCAAAATTATGCAATACTTTTGCTGGTGTGCAGATCATGGCTCCTAAATTGGGAGCTTTGACAGAACCAGCTGTTAAAGCTCCCAAGGAGCTGTTAAACCCCCAATTTAATATGTATTAATAACAATATAAATAGAGCCAGGGTAAATAAATGCAGCAAACCAAACCAGAATTATGTCAACTTTGCCGTGTTAATTAAAAGACGGAAGCAATTCAATAGAGTGCGAAAAAAGGGAGAATTTAGTTTCACTTTATTTTATAAATTATATTAGAAAGTACCTACGTCCTACATAGTATTTTTAGAGGGGCAAATTACTTTATTACATTGTATATCTTGTATTTTGTTTTGTTATCTTATGTCATAAATGTTGTATTTGTCTAAAAATGTGTCAAAAGGTTAATTGGCTAACAACAAAACAGTTAAAAATTAACAAAGTTTGTGTTGGATACCGGGATCGAGTTTGTTGAAAATATTGGGCGCTGTACAATATTAAAAAAAATCGTAGACAACTAAGAGATGTTGCCCATACGACATAACAAATTTTGTGTTTGTTGTAGTTAATTGTTTAATGATAAACTGTCAATACATGTTTAAAGATGGTAAATACAAAGTAGTTGTGTTGGGGCTACTGTCGACGATTTATTAATTAAGCAATTGTTAACGTGTTGATAATGTTGTTCATTGTTTGTATTTTTATTGAAAATTGTTTAAAGTATATCAATATAGCTAGTTGTTTTCTTGAAATTTATATAATTTGGTAAGACTAGTTGAGATTCCTCGACCTGATTAAGTGACAGAGTATTAACCAGTGAACTCAGAACGTATATCTTGGGGTGGTACAGTATACCCACTTTCCGACTGGATTTCTTGCGTGTCATGTCTTTCGAGAGATGGGGTCCGCGAATGTTTAGCACAATGACATGAATTATTCTTTGTTGAACCGGTATCTAACGTCATAAGCGTCCTATTCTTGCCATACTGGTTTTTAGGTACGTCGACTTCAAAGGTCGTCGAGTTAGCACGTTAAAGACAATGTTGTAACCCACTTGACGGTTAAATAAGAAAGACTACGTGGGGTTTTCTATGAGGGAAATACCTCTCCCGTAAGTAGTGTATTTTGGTCATGCTTCGCTTGATCAGTTATGTACATGGGTTGGAGCTGAGGTACAAGTTACTAACTGCGTTCACGAGTTTCGGAGAGTGAAACGACTACCAGATACGGTGGTTAACAAGCGAAATAAACAGTCACGGATAATGTGGCAACAATACCAACAAGATGTAGAAACTAATTCTTAGAGAAGACTAGTCAATAGGCACAATACTACATATATCCTATGATGGTGCGTCTTTTGCCGCCATTAAATAAGCATACCCTTAGTGGAGGCAGTAACTATTATTATTTGACTAAGCGTTGGAGAAGTTTTTCAAAGTGGCTTAACTGAAAATTATCACAGACGCATACCACATATCTACTAGCTACAACGACTGTGATACTGAGATAAGAAAGGCGAAGGAAAAACACCTCAATATTTGTTCCTAGTAGAATCAACATTGCTGAAAATTTTACAAATCAAACAGGCCTCAGTCCTCGGCACCCTGTTCAGAGGGTGTGAGAATCTGCTAGGCAGCTATAAAAATCGCTACTTGAGAGCTATAAGCTTAAATCAATCAGAAAACTAGACAATTTTGTAGCCAAAATTAAAACACTAAAAGTTGACATTCTTGGTATGAGTAATGTACAGTGGCCCAGAACAACCACATCGAATGGTACTATGTATTATTAAAAAAAATTAAAACACAATCGTCGATATGGTATAGCAATACTAGCTAAGAAGAAATTAGTAAAGCAGTCACAATTTCAATTTCCTATTCACATAAAATTGCGTTAATATAGCTTAATACCCACGATACTAAAATTAATATCATTCAAGTGTACCATCTGATTATATCTATGTGATGACAAAAATGAAAATTAAAATAAAACGACTAAAGCGCAAAATAAAATAAATAAACAGAACATTACGAAACATAAAAAAAGAGATTGAAACACACAATACCATCAACATATCACAAAAAACCAAGATCAAGGTATCTAAAACGCTTATACGGCTCTATGAATCAGAAACCTGGTCACTCAGCAAAGAAGAAAAACGAGAACAGCTTATGGCGCAGAAGATACAGTCACGAGCTATACCAACTATACAAGGATACCGATATTGTCAATACTATCAAGATCGGGCGATTTCGATGGATTGGACATATTCAATATTGTAAGATTGGAAGACGATGACCTTAAGAAAATAGGTCTCAACAAACCCGAAGACCAGTAGGGCATCCGCGAACAAGATACTAAGATGTGCTGGAGAAGGATTTAAAACGATGGGAGTGCGTAACTGGAAGGCGAATGTACGCAATGGACCAGAACGGAGATAAACCCTAGAGCTTGCTAGGGCCTGTATTGGGCTGTAGCGCAAAATGATGATGATTTACATGACTGGAATAAATACTGCAAACGCTAGGGAAAGCAGTGACCGTCGGACAATAAATATCATGAGTCACACACTCAAAATTTTTCTTAAAGTATTTTACCATAGAGTATATGAAATCTGGACTAACACGTGTATGGTACTACGAAAGTTTTCTTACGTAGCAATGTCCTCATAGAAAAATGCCTCAACATGACTGAACACTTTATGTACGCTTTACAGACTTTGAAAAAGCCTTCGACAAAGTAAGAAATGATTAATTTGTTGAAATACTTAGAAACAAAAATATTATTTAATTTAATATTCACTTCGAAGCCATATGCGACGAAGTATTTCTTCAAAATAATTAAAGTAAATATACGTTTTTATTTTTTTGATCACAATTACCAGAAGGGGGGGATAAGAAGAAAAAAATATAAATATAGAGGAATTATTGTGCTAAGCTCTATGGGGAAAATATACGGGAAGGTACTAAAAAACCAAAATAGAACATAAACTTACGGACATACATTGATAACTTTTTTTGCTTAAAGCTTGTTATATTAAAATGATTAGCATATGACACCAAAACAACCCTGGTAGTCATAGATTTGCAAAAAGCCTATGAAAGCGTTCTGCTAGAAAAATTATGGCAAGCAATAAAATCTGAAGGAGTAGATCTAGTGTATATACACAAGCACTGACACAACTGTACAGTGTACAAAAACATGACAAGCAGCATAAAAATCGGAAATCTAATATCAAATGAATTTAAAGTGACGAAAGATTTAAGACAAGGTTGCTGTATCGCACCTACTCTATTTAAAATATATATAAACAAAATTTTTGGAAATTGGATAAAGTAATGTCACAACATGAAAATAACTATAGGTGACCCTAAATTGTTTACTTTGAATTTCGTAGATGAGCAGGTAGTCCTAGCTAGTATGAGCACGAAGTCGATTATATGCTGCGAAAACTAAATAAAGTATATAAAATATGGCGTTTAAAAATAAACAATGCTAAAACTTAATATGTAGAGATTGGTGGAACAGGTCGAAACTTTAAGCTAGAAAGAGTAATATTAAAAAAATTAAAAACTTTTTTTTTAAATAAATATCTAGCTGTCAAGAAAACAAAGTAGCGAAATTTAAATTAATAACGATAAAACTAAGAGCAGGATAAGTCAAAGTAAAAATGGTATTAAACAACTAAAGAGCCTACTATGCAGTCAACATATTACAAACACAACAAAAAACCCTATTTACAAGAACAGCATATTAACATATGGCGCTGAATTATAGAACATAAATAAAGTTAACAAAAACAAAATTTTGGCGTTGGAGATGGATTACTGAAAAAAATGCCACCGGCTTGCAAGAATGGACAGCGTGCGAAATACTGAAATAAAGGAGCAAATAAGAATTGATATGGATATAAAGGCCGGTACAGACCGAGATCAAACACAAACGAACGCCAACGAACGCAAATATGGCGTTGGCGTTCGGGGTTGGAAACAATTCGTCAGCGTATGATTGCAGTCGTCAACACCAAAGTTTCGCATTCGAGCACTGGCAGTTCGGAGCTGTTGGTAAACGTTCGGTGCTACTCTGTCCGAATTCGAATTTACGTTTTAATAATAAATAAAAAATTTTAAAAATATTTAATAATACAGTAATTAATTTGTCATAATATTAGTATGTCCAGCGATGATGAGGATTTCTTAATGGCAAATGCGGGATTCATAATAATGCATTCGTTGATAACCAAGAAAAAGAAAAGGAGACGCCGGCGCTGGTGGATGCTTCTCCAAATATCCACCTTCTTTTTGGTTAATTTATAGTGCATATTTGTTGGGTCCCATAGCACGGGTTTGTCGCGGTAGCACTCTATTAATTTCAAACTTAACTCGTCGCTCCACTCCATCTTTATCTATTATTTAAAAAATTTTATTGAAAACGTCCCGAACAGTCCAAACGCTTACCAACGACTGAAAAGTGACAAATCCTGTCCAAACCAAAACGAATCTTTCTTTGAGGTACCGCTCTACTAGCGAACGCAATCGAACGCAAACGAATCCCTTGGCCAGCGTTGGTAAGCGTTCGTTCGCGTTCGCCAATCCCGTACACACCAAACTCAAACGATTCCACATGTGCCTTCGTTGGCGTTTGTTTGCGTTCGGTCTCCGGTCTGTACGGGGCATAATAGAAATGATCGCAGCAAATCGGTTGCGCTGATATAGACGCATTGAAAGAACGCTGGTCAAAAGCCGTTTGAGAATGGCAACCTCCACAAAGAAGGGAGAGAAACCGTCTCAGCAAGTCTTGGCAAAACGAGGTTAGAGAGGCGATGCTCAGCCGAGACTTATCACCGGGAGATTGGAGAGGCAGGAGCATTCAAAATGATAGTCATGTATTAATTAATGGAAAAGGATTAAACAACACACGTTGTGCTGATGACATTGTATTGTGAGCTCAAAATATTTAAGACCAATGAGAAATAACAGAACGATTAAGCAAAATTGGCACTCAATATGGTCTAAGGATGAATATCAAAAAGACGAAGTTTATGATTTTCATAAGGAACGGAAGTTTCTAGGCTGATCTAATAGTGAATAATAAAACAATATATTGCTATGATATTTGGAGGTGTATGTTTTGACTGGGGTGTTGTAGTTCCTGGAAGGCAATTTTTGGGATGTTTGCTGCAATTCAATTTGCGATTGGAGGTTTGTGAAAACTATGAGATTTGATACTCTAACTTTTAAACTCAGGGTTGCGTATTTTTGCTATAATTTCTTGTTATAAATTCTAATAATTTATATTTTTCATATTTGTGAGGTTTGTTGGTACTCAAAGAAAAGAAAAACACAATCAGATTGATACGATTTTTATTTATGTTAATTTGAATTATAATTTAGTTCAGAATTGTTCAAAAGGTTTAATTTATAAGAAGTTTTAGACTTACTTGTGTGTGAATCAATAAATGTCATTATGGATGTCAGTGTCAATGTCACAAACGTATTAAGGAATACTCATGGTTATGAGATTTACTTGTTTGTTAAAAAAATGGGAATCAAAGAAGGAAGACAAAAGAATGGAGAATTTGTTTAGTTAGTACGACTCGTCTTTGTAAACAAAGACAGAGAAATTTATATCCGCTGGATGAATAAAGAGGAAAAACGAGTTTAAAAGTAATATAAAAGTGATTACGAATATAAAAGAAGAAAATACAACGAATTATCAACGAATTGTAAAAAAATCCAGAAGAATTACAAGTATAAAGCGATCCAGAAAGTTTCTCCAGTTGTGGTGGTGTTAAAACCAAGTCCAAAATAACATAAAAGCAGTCCAGAGCAGGATTCAAATTAAAGGCGAGTGTTTGTGGTTACTTGAGGAACCAGCGACTAGTGAAGTAAAAGTTTCGACATTCATCGTTTGCTCGAGTGAAGAATATCCCAGTAAGGAGACATTAAGATAAGTGATCTCTATTAGAAAGACGATAGTATTTAGTAAAATTTATTTGATTTTCGAAAACTTCATTTAGAAATTGATTTATTAAATAAAACCTTTTTTTGTAACGTTGATATTGTTTTGTGTTTATTCTATTTCTTATTTATTTATTAATAACTTATCTTACAAGTTAAATAACGACCCTGAGAAAGTTAATAAGAGTCTCATACGAAATATAATTTGTGATTGGGTGAATTGCGGGCATTTGGGGAATTGTCTTCTAGTAAGTACATGCACACGCATATCATTGCAATATAGAATATACTCTTACTAGTATTTAGACACTTAGCTGAACTAACAAAAAATTAAAAAAAAAAGGAATAAGAACAAGAATTAAAACAGCCAAAGGAACATTTTTAAAAATGCAAAATCTCTTGTGCAGCAGAAGTCATAATGAGAGTGAGAATGGTAAGATGTTTCGTTTTTAACTCTGTTTTATAGAGTGGAGGCGTGGACACTGAAGAAAGAAGACATCAGAAAACTGGAAGCTTTTGTATATGTGGAAATATACTAGAAATGTGTTGAATAGAAAAGTAACTAATATACTAGTAGACGTGTTTAGATAAATGAATAAACCAGAAGTAATACCAAAAAATAAAAGGTAAACAAAACGTCGGACAAAGAAAAACTTCATGAGTATGAAATCTTAGATAATGATTTGGCTGTAGTTTCATGGAGTTGTTTAAGGCAGCTGTAATTAAATGCAAATTGCTACGATAACTACCAGCGGCGGTTTCTCCATTGGGCCAAATGGTTATTGACCTCCCAATGAAATAAGAAAAAATAAATAATTACTTTTTGTTTGGGTACTAACATACTATAACTACTTTATAGTTAACTTTTGTATGGGATTTTTATGCGAGAACGTTTATTAAAGAGCTGCCGCAGGATCCGAAAACGTTTGAATGTTTGAGTATTTCGCGCCTATTAAACGAATCTAAGCAAGGGTCATTTGGCTGTCAGTTCCCAATTCAGCTATACGCCACCGAATAAATCCGCCGGCTTAGAAGACCTTCAAATGAATAAGAGTGAAATAGAAAGCTCATTGCAGTAAAATTCATGTTACACAAGCTAAAATAGGCTGGAAGTATCTGCGTATTAAAGACTTCAGGGTCATGAACCCACAACTTTCAAGAATTATGCTGTCAGATGTCCGTGATAAGCGCATGCCAATAGCCGCCTAATTTGCGGGATTCGCACGTATACGACGTAGTAGTGTAAAAACAGTTGTTGGTTGTGTAATCATAATTTAGTGGTGTTGTACGATGTCCGTGCAAAATAATTTTGGATTGTGAATGTCATGTAAGAAAATGCCTTCACTTGTTTCGCTGCTTGCTATTTTGTGATAATTCATTGTGTGATATTGACTGTAAACATTTAAAAAGTAAAATTTAAACACATTTTTTATCGGTAAACCACATGCAAAATTTTGTGCATTTTGACACACTGGCAATGTGGATGATAATTTACAATTATTTTATTAGAGAGTGCTTATCGAAAGTCTATTAACGACTTCAATAAAAATGTAGGTAAAAATAAATTATTTTGTCAAGGTAAAGGATGGCATTGAAATATAAGACTACCTAAAACTTGTGTGAGAACAAAGGAAAATACTTTAAAATGCCTTTCAATACACCATACCACGAGCCGCCACTGAGAAACAGTACCTTTTAGAAGAAGATATGAGCTTGGTTTTAAAGCTAACACGAAACTTCAGCACCCCGGCACGAATTTTTTCGAGAATACGATTGAGTTGCATCCTCAGCCGATCTGTTAGGAGCTCGGTTAGTGAATATTAGTTTGTTGGTTTACATTATGCGTCTGTTATATTGAAATTGCATCCCTCTGTTAAAGCAAATTAGTTTTTACCATCCATCATATCAATGTGGCAGGTGTTGAAAAGTACCACATATAATTTATCATTTAGATAACTTGATAAACATTTTCATATCATGTTCGAAATCAATAATTAGCAAAGTAATAATTATTAAAAAGTTATAATTTGCAATAAAGTTACATACCAAGAGAGTTTGAGTTACAACTGTAATAAATATTAATCGCAACAGAACAAACAAATTTGACGCGATTTAAAAAAAATCTAAAATGATGATTCTACAGCTTAACAGAAATTAAAATAAGCATAAAAACGATTTTCAAAAGCGCGTCTATTGAATATCAACGAAAAGTGCTAGCTAACGTGGAAGTTAGGAGTGAAATCAGAGCATGACTCTTGGAGCGGCAGAAATACTTCCTGAACGCCGCCGACCCATCAGCATTCATCATACTTAGGTCAGGGCCATAAAGTAGCTAACCATTTAGCGCCGACGTTTTCTTTTTTTAGGAAAAAAATATTAATCGAAAGTCACGACACAACTAATGGATTCGACGGGTTTAATTTATAACATGAGAGTGGTAAAAAGGTAAACATGCTGCATTGTAACCGGATGCTAACCAAACCAGGATGCTGGGGGAAATAATATTTACACGTTTAGTATAAATATGTTTGTTGTAGGTAGCTTATCAACGGTATATAATTAAACTAAACATATTTAATTGTGTTATAATAAAACATTTTGTAGCTTCGAACGACAAATGGACCGGAAATTGACGGGTTAAAATGAATTCGTTTTAATTTAATTTTAGATATTGTCACAAATTTTTAACATAAATTTATTTTGTTACTTTGTTGCAAAGCTTTTACAAAATCTTATCGCTAAATATTATGTCGAGTACAACTTGCATTGCGCGTGTTTCAATGATACGTCAAGTTATGTCACATGTGAATTAATTACTTGTGAAAGCTTTATAAGGAAAAATTAGGTCTAAATCAGACAGTTCTGACTTTAGTTCTAATTCCAGCTCATCTGATTCTTCTTCGTGACTTTGTCCGCTTGAGGGACCCTTATGGGGTGCTTTTTCAGAGTTGTTTTATGTAAGTAACTTTAGTTGTTCGCGAATTTTTATTTAAATTGTATTTAGTTGTAAATTTAATTATGTCTCTTAATCAGTTTATTTATATTTAATTATAATCTTTTGTAGAATTGCAATTGTATTTATTTGCTCGTATCAAGACATGTGCATCATCTGACTTTAATTTAATTAAAACCGGATCGTGACATTTTGGTGGAGTCGGCCGTTGCGCTTATTTTGCACCAAAATTGACATTTTGGCGGAGGCGCCCGGTGTGTTTTTTGGAACCAAATTTGCATTTTTGTGAAAGCTCTTAGGCTTTATAGTTTTTTATAAACACCAAACCAATGCTTGGTATCGTAACTTAAGAACATGTATGCTTTATTTTTAACAATTCTCTTGATAATGTACATTTGAATTCAGCACCGACCAGGTACAGTATCCTATGATGGCGCATTTTTAAAAGCACGTTTGTGAATATTAAGGTGGAAAACGAATAAAGCATATTTGCTACAAATATTTTATTTCCAAGTTTCAAATAAAAAGTTTATTTTTATAGTACGAAATTTTGATCCCGTGTATAATGTCTGGTTCACGGCCTAAATGTAAAATTTACTACTGACCCCCAAAAAATCAAAGGCGAGTTTTAATTGGTAATAAACCAGAAATACTGAAAACGAATACTATTAGTTTTATCTATATTAAAAAATAAAAATTTAGTTCATATTGCTAGTTATACTATTAATATAGTATCACAATATGTTGACAAATCTTTCATTGAGTTAAACAGTTCTGACGAAAATGTTAAAAAATGTTTAATTAATTTAGAGAATTCACATACTTTCTCTTGTTACTATTTCTTACCTTAAAACCGGATCCTGACAATATATCTCTAAATTTAAGAGTTAATGCTTAAAAGGTATTGCACAAAAGGTAAAAATTGAAAATTATACATGCTTTCATAGTATCGAAGTAGTGAATTTGGCACCAATAAAACTTAAAATGTGGAGAAACTGTAAAAGAAGGTAGTAGATACCCTACACGAGCAATAGGAAAGATTTACATTGTTTGAGGCTTTTGCTGTTTCTCGAACTGTCAATATTACGATCTACTTTCCACTTAGACCGCGCCGTTATTTGGGAACTAGGCTCAGCATAATCAGGTAAATACCGACCTGTAGCTTGCCTGCCTTAACAAGCATTTGCTCTTAATGTTTGAGTCATAGTAGTTAGTGGGCCCTGGTTCAAACATTTAGAGCAAATGTTTGAAAAAGCAGACCAGCTACAGATCAGTCTTTACCTGATTATGCTGGGTTTAATCCCCAATTGACGCCGGGGTCTAGACCAAAACTAAATTTTAATATTGCCAGTATGCTAGATTTTTAAAAAACTTAAAATACGAAAAGATTAGACAAGTTTATTGTTGGTTTGGGAAAACTTTAACTGCCTGGGTAGCACGTAACATGCCTGACGTGAAGGGCTATTACACATGACTAGGGAACGTTTATTGGGTTAGAATCAAACCCACTCGCCTTTAGCGGAATAGCCTGAGACTGAAGCTTCTTCTCCAGTGTCGACACCTAGAAAAGTTTAGTTGTTGTTATTTTCCTAGAAAACAAATTTTTCAATTCTACTGTACTAAAACCATTTTCTTAAACTTAAAGTTTGTTTATACGATGTTAAATCTTACACCATGTGTTAAAGAAAGGTTGGCTGTGAAAAAAGGCAAGTGCTAGCTGTCAGCAACGTTTTGTGATAAATAAAAGTTAAAGGTTTTGTTTACGTTTAGAACTTAGAAAAAAATAATAGTCTTAGCCAGACAGCGGGTTGCGGTCTACGGCACAGATTCTGCCTAAATATCATTTTTTTTAACATATAGTATATACAATATAGTAACCGCATTTATTATACTTTACATTGTACTCGTTAGCTACTTAAAAATTTTATGTAATATATATTTTGTATACAGGGTGTCCTAGAACTCGCGGAGGAGCTCTTAACTCTAGATTCTACTATTTAAACTGACACTTCTTTACCAAGAAAAAAATTTCTACCCTCAATGGTTTTCAAACCGCAATGAAATGAAGCTGACCAATAAGAGACGGTTAATTAAATGAAGATAAATGCAGAAATATTAAATGTATGCGTTTCTTAGGAAACAAGAATAATTGTTAGATTTTGCAAAAGTTAGTATAAAACATCTGGTCAACTTTAGTTTTTAACGTGAATGTAATTTAATCACTTGCTCACATGCAATCTTCTTGATTTGAACGCCGCAGGTTTGTAATGTCTTGGGACAATTAGTTACCAGTTAAAAAATCAGCATTTTACAATAATCTTGAGAAGAATACATTTCCCCCCCCCCCACGAATTGCACAAATTATTAAGCTAATTCAGAATGAACTGTCACGTTGAACGTCTGTCACTAAGACATTGAAAATTTATAGTCGGCCAAATACAAATTCAACTTATGACGCTTTTAGTTCAGTTACCATATAAACAACCTTTTTTATTTTTCCTACCTTTACGATTAGTTAATTAATTTTCCTGTGATTAGTGAACTTTAATTAGCAATAACTCGAAAAGTATTCTAGTTGGAAACATTTTTCATGGACAAATCGAGTCTATTTAAGGAACAGAATTCACAGTTAAGAGCTCAATTGTCAGTTCTGGGACACCCTGTATAATACATACAAACATTAAAAAAAACACATACAAATAAACATTTAGGTAGGCGCATACTTGTAATTGAAATATTCATTTATGAAACCAAAACATTTTCCTGATAGATATGCTTTTTTAACAAAATAGTGAATTTTAATTGTAGATTTTAATTGATTTGGTAAGTGGTTAAACTCTTTTAAACTTGTATATTATCTTCATCTACCAAATGCCACTAACTAGTTTTATGTAGAAGGTCGTGCTTTCTTGTGTTGTGATCATGTGAAGTGGATTCTCTCCCTCTAAATTGAGGGAACAAAATAACAAATTTTCATCCATCATTACAAATAAATGCAAGAAAAAGTAAATAACTTATTTTCAAAAAAGTATGGTCTGCCGGAGTCCCTGGGAGCCACATCGAACATACATACCTATTCTTGAGCATGCGGTCCGTTTCACTACCAGAGACCGAAGAGATAACATTTTATGAACACGCATATGTCTTTTAAATACGTACGGACACTTCAAAAGGTGGTTTCTTGGGTTATTTCACGAAGAAAAGTTCATACGAATATATGTCCGAAAATGCTTCCTTACGGAGTTACAGCTTTCTAAAGAAAGGACGGTCTAATCACTTTTTACTCGATAACTTTCTCATTAATTGCACTAAAACTTCGAAATTTTATATGTGAGCACAACTAATTTAGCTTGGTATTTCTACTAACTTTTGTGTGAATGAAGTTTTGTCTAGAAAATCTTATTTTCTATATAAAACTACACAAAAATGGCACCCCTGATAAAAGTCGCTATATCTAACAGTTTAAAAAAAATGAATGTTTTTGTAAAATCGAGTTAATATGGTATAAGTGTTTTCTGAAGATGTCCAAATAGTTAACACAAACTTTGACAGTAATTTTTACACATGAAAACGATGAAAAAGTTCCTAGAATAATTTGTCCGGAAACGCTTTATTACAGAGGTACTGTACACCAATTCAAACTATTGCCTTCTAAGAAAGCTGTAACTCCGTAAGGTAGCATGACCGAACTTATGTTTCTGCGAACTTATTTTATTGCATTGTTGTGTAGAACTTCACCTGAAAGTTTGTACCAATTATTTTCAAATCTCAGGCAAACACTCATACCTTCATGGCAACCTGATTTTTAATAATACTTGAATTATGTCAGCAACTGTTAGATATACCAACTTTCAACAAATGTATTTTTTTGGTGTGGTGTTAAATGGAGAATAAAATTGTCTAGGCATAGTTTTGAAAATTGAAAAGATCTAAAATATTTTGAAGCAAACATTTTGTGACAGTCTCCTCTCCATATAAGACGCCTCTAATGCTATTTTTCAAACAGAAATTAAAATAAACACTAAGCTGTAACAGCAGTACTCGTATAAAAATTTCAAAACTTTAATGTTACTACTGCGAATGTTAAAGACAGAAAATGATTCGATTCTGCCTTTGGAGTGCTGTAACTCCGTAAGGCAGCATTTTTGGACTTATATCAATATAGACTTTTCTTCGCGAAATAATACCCACGGAATCACCTTTGGAAGTTTCTGTACGTACTTAGGAGACACTCTGTATATGGAGTATATTAGTGAATAATATATTTTTATTATGCAATTTCTATTTTTAATTCATGTTTCAATCTCGTAATAGCCAAGTACGCATTGTTTAATTAACTGCATTATAACATCAATTTGTTCAGTAAAATTTGAGTGAGAAATGCGAGTTATGCCCAGAACAGAATATAACATGTTAACGTTTTTAAATAAAAGTAAATAACAGTTTGGTAGTTTTCATAGGATATAATAATACTAACTGCGATCAAAAACATTTCTAATTTGAGTGGTCTTTGGAAATATTTTTCATGTCATACCTTAAATTGTCTATCTATTTATTTTAGGTTATGAAGGTGTCATATACAGGGTGATTCTAAATATATGCAACAAACTTTAAGAGCTGATTCCTGGGGTTAGTTTGATCATAAAAGTTCATATGAATAACTGTCCATAACGGCTTAGTTTTAAAGTTATAGGATGTTTAATAATAAATTAAGAATACAATAAAGGGTAGGTAATAAACAAAATGAATTTATAGAAATTGTTGAAAATGATCGCCGCCAACTGCAATACAGGCTTCTGTCCTCCGTCGTCGTACTGAATGGCGAACACGTTCAAAAATACCTGTTCTGAATTGTCTCAAATGATGCAACAATGCGATTTCTCAGTCCATCAACATTTTCAATGGGAGTCGTATAAACTAGTGATTTAAGGTGACCCCAGAGAACAAAAATCTAGAGAATTTAAGTCTGGAGACCGAGGAGGCCACGGTTGTGGACCTCCTCGTCCTATCCACCGATTTGGATATGCACCATCCAAAAACTCACGAGCAACTAAACTGAAATCTGCTGGAGCACCATCGTGCATAAAATACATTTGGAATCTTAATTGATATGGGACTTCTTCCAACAGTAGTGGCACTTCCTCTTCAAGAAAATGGCGGTATACTTCTCCATTTATCCTCATCGGCAAAAAATGTGGACCTATCGATTGCTTTTGCTGAGCCAACTATGATATTAGATGGTGTAAGTTATACTATACAAATATTTATAATTTCCAGCTTTACTTCGTTAAAGTCCATATTTAATGAGTATCTGTATATAAAATACTTAATTACTTAAACAATATCTATTTATTTTAACCTTATACGTATTTCGGCATGTTTACATGCCATTGTCAAAGGTTATAACCTTTGACAATGGCATGGAAACATGCCGAAATACGTATAAGGTTAAAATAAATAGATATTGTTAAAGTAATTAAGTATTTTATATACAGATACTCATACTATACTAATTCTTAATTTATTATTAAACATCCTATAACTTTAAAACTAAGCCGTTTTGGACAGTTATTCATATGAACTTTTATGATCAAAATAACCCCAGGAATCAGCCCTTAAAGTTTGTCGCATATATTTAGAATCACCCTATATAAAGCTTTGTATCCACCAAAGCTCCCCATCGTTCTCCATTGTCCCGCACTATCAATTTTACTTGTTTTTTCAAAAATTTACAAATTTCGGCTTCAAAATCGGTATGAGCATGTTAAATAAAAATAGGAAGAATTTTACATTTGAGAAATACCACTGGGAGGTTTCCTTTTGGTCGTTTACCTGAACAGATTAATTGAGTAATCGTCAAAAAAACGGTTATCACCAAAATATGTAATCGATTTAAGATTTTTAAAGATGAACAGTAGTTGCAACTACAAAACAAAAAATATAACACCACTCGACTGCTTCAAAACATACTTCAAAATAGATGCGCTCGGAAAAGAACCTTAGATTCGTATTCTACATATTATGTCGTATAGCAGATCTGCCCAACCCCGATCATTCTACCATCCCTCAGTGTCCCCCACCGGTGATTTTTTGATATTTAAAAAATGTAGGAATTTCGGCTTCAAAATCGGTTTGAACATGTTAAATGACAATATGAACAATCTTACATTAAGAAAGAATCTCTGGGAAGGAGGTTTCCTGTTGCTTGTTTACCTGAACAGTTTAATTTGATAATCGCCAAAAAGTAACTCATCAAATTATGAAACCCATTTTAGACTTAAAAAATATAGTTTATAATTAACACAATTACTTAAAACCATAAAATCTTTACAGTTTAAATCTTCAACTTTTCAACTCGAAATTTTTTTAATACCTATTTCATAAGTTTTTTTCATATTTCTAAGTTAACAAAATTTTTAAATTTTTCAACACTTACGTACTTCGATAAAACTTTTAAAAATGTTCAAAATTTTCTAAAATTTCCATTTTTTACAATTTTGAAAATGTTAAAAACTTAAAAATTGTAACAAACTTCAAATATATGCAAAAATTCGAAAATTTTAAAAATGTTTAAAAATTTTTAAAAAATTCCAGAATATTTAGAAATTTTTAAATTTTCATACAATTTTTAATATAAATTTTATTACTATTAAATTACCAAATAATGTTATTTACTTAAATAATAATCAACGTACGAAACCATCAATTTGAAAAATGTGTGCTCTGTGTCTGGTATACGCTGGAGCCTCACACCTCTGAAGTTACAACAAAAGACAAAGTTTTGTGTGTCTTATAAAGCTCTTAAAAGAAATAAAGACCGCTTAAAAATTATTTATATTTCTTTACTGAGTGGGATCCTGATAACTGCTCTGTTAAAGAAGTACAGCACCCCTCGCCACTCCCAATATTTTTTTGCAAGAGTTATCTGATTTTATAGTGTTTGGTATTTTGTACTTTCAAACAATGTTTATCTGCTGAAACTCGACAATAGATTTTGCAAAACTGCAAAAAAAATTTTTGGCAATTATTTAATTAAACTGTTCAGGTAAACGACTAAAAGGAAACAGCCTATAGGTTTTTTCTTAACGAGAGTTCGTTTTTATGGTCATTCTACATGTTCATGCCGATTTTTAAGTCGAAATTCCTAAATTTAAAAATAAAACTAAAAATCGCGCTTGCGCACATGTTTGTGGTTTCATCCCAGTGTGATTATTATCAATCTTTTAAACCTAAATTGATGTTTTTGGGTGAATGCGTCTGGACAGTAAAGTGTAAGCACACAGACAGACACCATGGCAAAACTTTGGTTTTTCGGTATTGCTGGACCCTAAAACGTGCATATCCGTCAAATTCTCAATTTTTAAAATTTTAACGATAACAATACCTTCCTCTACTATACTCCGTACAGCGAGGAAGATAAAAAGTTGAGGAAATCGAAGATTTGGCGGGCCCTTGTAAACTATTCGTGCTAAGTTTAAGGCCTAAAACTTAAAAAAAAGTGATTACTACATATAATACGATGCAGTAATAAATACAGTTAAACGGTAGTCGGTAGCTCGTTTCTGTTCTGATTTTTGATTAACCAACGTCTTTTACCGGATTTCTGGCGTCCTTAATCTCAAACTATGTTTATCCTTTTGGAATTTAGAAATCGGCTTTTACGAAAAGTAAATTAACCAATATTTGACTTTTTTGAGCGATGTTTTGTTAAAGCCGTGCTTTTTACAATGATCAATAAGTGTGCTACTGTGGTTGAAACTGCTTGTATGTGTGTAGGCAATAGACCGTAATGAAACCTTGCAAAATATTTTTTTGAACAATGTCAAATTGGAGTAGGTAATATAAAAACTGGTGATAGGAATCAAAAGAATTTTATGTAAATATTATGCTGCAAACTGGGGAAACTGCGTGGAAGTCTCGTTTGCATTTCAAGGCACGTTTAGTGATAACTAAACCCTCGATTTATATGCATTTTTATATTTTTTGATTGCTAACTCCTTTTTTTAAATTTTTTTTGCGTTTCTTGGGATTCTAAAGAAGATCTTTTTATTTTGCATATGAATGCATATTTTAACAATACGTGCATACTTTACAATAGATGCATGTTTTACTGTATGTTTATGCATTTTTCTCATTGTCTCATTGTGCGTGAGCTCAGCGGACTTGCGCTCTTTCACCGGTCCAACATGCACCCCACTCCTGACAGACATGCAACCCAACATACACACCATCCATGGACACGTCGGATTTAACTTATTCAGAAAAATTTCCGACGGGCAGAGGACTCGAACCTACTGCCGTTGCGAGTCTAGTTTCAAAGCCTGGGACTTTAACCACTAGACCACCCGCTGGCCCACAAATAGTGTAAAATGTTACAATTTTATTACGAATCTTTCTAGAATTGTCGACCCGTGAAGTACTTAGAAAAACTCAATGTTCGGCTTTTAATTTTTTCTAAAAACCAACCATGAATAACAGTCTATAAATTTTAAGTTGATCAACAGTAATTGTACAGACAATCAAACACTGAACATACAATATATCACTCTGAAAGAAGTGAGAAAAAATAGAAAGCGTCAAGAGCTCTCTCCAGATTGCATCAGGTGTAGTTGCAAAAAACCCATGACAAATTACACAACGTTTTCAAAACAAACTAGCTTGCTAGCAAAACTATCATGAAGCTTTGAATCAGCTGACTGTAAAATAAGCTTAGAAGAGTTGCCAAAGTATAAGTATGCGCTAACAACATCCTGTGCAACGGAAGCGAGTTTACAGACTACGAGTTCATGGTAAATTTAATATTTTTAAATGTATTATAATAAATTTATTTGTGTTTTATTTGTGTTTTGAGATAGGTCTTATTTCCTGACTGCTAGCATAAATACTTTAAGAAGCAATAACATCTGCTCGATTACGGGCTTTCCCTATGCGAAACATGAAATTAAATATTTTTTGTAGTCTTTGGTGTAACTAGTAGTATATATAATCTATCTATCTATATAATAATACCCTAACCGTTTCACTATCACACGACACAACGGGATCTTACATTTTATTTTTTATTTTAAGCTAAACGTTTCTGTAGCAGTCACGCGGGGCGGCGCGCCACTACAAAGAATGTCTCGTATTTATTCTTGTTTTATTTCTTGATTTACTGATGAAGTACCTACTATGAAATTTTGTTATGAGTATCAACTTTTACAGACAAACTAGTGAAAACGTAAAGAGAGCGACTGGGACGATGTTTATTTATTAAATGTCACGACAGCCTACCTCTCGGGGCCGTGAGGCAAGAAAAGGTTGCGTGCAGTACTTCTTCAAGATTGACTATTTCCGAATAACGATCAAGGACCGACATTCCTAAAAATACGATTTCGTTTACAAAAGCACAAGCAGCAGTTTCTGCAGTTGCAAGAGTTCCACGTGAGAACTTTGCAATTAAGAACACTTATGAACAGGGACACTCAAACATCTTAAAATAAAAGTGGGTACATTTACTAACACTATACTATTTAATGATTATTTGTATAAAAAATACTTAATTACTTTAACAATATTTATTTATTTTAACCTGATACGTATTTCGGCATGTTTACATGCCATTGTCAAAGGTTATATTAGAAAGTAAACAGTTAGTGTTGTTATAGCAATAGAACTTGGTGACTTGATCTCGGTAATCGTCTGCAGATGACTTGATTTCTTATTCCAAAATGTCCAGTAGAGGAGAATTTAAGAGATCAATTTGCTCATTTATTAACGGTACAGTTTTTAAATGTTTGTGATTTCAAAAGCTTCTAGTATATCTAATTTACGTTTATCATCACAAAAGTGTAAACATTTTATAATGTTATTAGATGTCTTTGAATGATTGTGTTCTAGTAAGTGTTTAGCGTAATTGGATTTATGTGGGTGTTTGTATTTGTAACAACGTACGTGTTCTTTATACCTAATATCAAAATTTCTAATTGTCTGGCCTATATAAACCGAATTACAATGCGAACAATTTAATTTGTAAATGCCTGATTTTAGCAAATCGTATAAGGTTAAAATAAATAAATATTGTTAAAGTAATTAAGTATTTTATATACAGATAATCATTAAATATGGACTTTAACGAAGTAAAGCTGGAATTTATAAATAAATATACTATTTGACGAATATTAGGATTACAATCTCAATACATTTATGTTAATGATTAGTTATTTGATATTTCGGCACAGCTTACGAAAACAAACACAATGCAACTGCATTACGAATTTACGCTGTATTTTTTTTCAGTTGTGTTACGAGGGATCGAAATTTCTATATTACAACCGGAAATAGAAGTAAAAACAGTAATTGGACAAACAGATACTGAACAATTACACCACAAACGATTTTTGCGCATAAATTTGAAAAAGAACGGCCACTTGGAGTTTACGTATGAGATACAATGAACCGATTTAATTTTGTTTATTGTGTGTAGACGATGTTATCACGCTCATGTTTCTAGATAAATAGACTAAGAATTAATAAACAGACTCTAAATTTAAGTAATATTACATTGAGTGACAAACTGCTACATTGATACTACTGCTCGTATTTATAAAGAAATAACTGTACCCGTAGGCTAAGCCCAACGGTTTCTCGTGGTAAATTTGAATAAAAAAGACCCTACGAGAGCTGTTTTGGTTACTGCAGAAGCAATCCTGTCAAGTTGAGACAGGTCGAAGGGATTCGGATTTATTATGTAGAATTACAGCAACCGCTATATATTTCATAAAGCTGAGACTTTGATCCACGGGCCGCTACTATACATACTTAATTAACATATTTATTAATAAAAAGAAAGAAAAGCTTGAGGAATAGCCCACAGGCTCCGCTAGTGAAGTTTATTCGGACATCGCCGCTATTACACTACATTCTAGTGAAAACGCATGAAAAAAAGTATCAAGTAACAAATATAAACAAATAAAACCCCACTGGATCATAACGTAAATATTTTTTTAATTGATCAACATGACTTTGGAAGGTCCATTAAAAATTTGTTTCTTTTTTGTAACGATAGTCCTATTTACCATGTAATTTCAATAAAAAATGTTTGTTTGTGGAATGCTGTTGGTAAAAAACCAACCAAATAAAACGTTGAAATGTCAAAGGATAGACACTCTAAAAAAAGATCTGGATAAACTTAATTGAACAAACAACCAATATATGTTTTTTTCATAAAAAAAAGACCACATCTACGTTGTGGTATGTTATATATTTACTTCTATGGAATATGAAAAATAATATAATGAAATGTTACATCAACGAAATGTTTCAATTTAAATTAGTAGAATATTTAGAGATTTGAAGCTCAATTTTGGCGCCCACTTGGTTTTTAGAAACATTCTGTTTATTGCGTCTTGCATTTGTGCAAATTTAGCATATTTTTTAAGTTTAAAACATTTTTTTCCGGACGGTTATGGTCCAATGTTGAGACAATGCTGGCGAGTCTATTTAAAGTAAACAATGAAATGAAACTGTGTCTATATTTAATTAATTTTCGAGTTATTGTTTCTTTTGTATATACTCTTCGAAACGTAACGATTATTACATATTCTATGAAATGATTGCAGCAAAAGCCAACAACTGTTACTAAAGACTTAAGGTTATTATACACCGGCTTTTTTTCTACTGCGACCTATTTCTGCCGTTGAGGCTTAACACCAACGCCAGGGAATAAACCCACCCTACATGATTATTTTGCCGAGCTCTTGGTTTACGTAAAGCAGGAATCTTTGACGTGCAATGATAATATTACACATAAACTATAGTTTTGTATCTCCTCCGAAGGATGGGCTATCTATCGTATGTCACTCACAGTGACTTGATTAGTGGCGTTCAGTGGGTTCAAAATTTGAGTAGGCAATGGCAAATTCAAAAATATTAAATAATTTAACACTTAGAATACAAAACTAAAAAACATCGTAATTTTAAAAATTAAGCTCGTTATCGTCATCAAATATCAACAACCAATAAAACATATAAATTAATATTAAGAACATAATATAATGTTCGACGAATTGACCTTCTATACACTGTAGAGGAAACATTTATTTTCTATATACGAGGTCGATTCTACTTTCTTTCATGATGATGATGCACTGTAACATCGGTGCAAATAGTCGATTATATTACCGTACTATTTATTACTTTTTTAAACTTTAAAAACTATTTCTATGTGTTTTTCAAAAGAGTATCTATTAAATTTGTCGTCTAAAAGGTGGTTCACAAGATTTTCCATTTTTGCTGCAAACCACGTCTAAAATTAATAGAAACTTGCTTGGTGTAGAATAACGTATCCTGTACGCTGCATGCGAGTGCCGCTGACTGACCGTTCTCATTCTGTCGAAATAAAAGCTACGGAAAGTCGGAAACATGCGCCTGTTCAGTGGTTGACGCGGCGTGATATCCCCACTATTTCATTACATCTGATCATTGTACTATTTACCATTGTGCATGTAAAGGTATTAAGAGTAACAGATTGGTTGATTGTTTGGTGGTTGGGAGCGTTAAGGCTCGCTTTCGCGTATGCGTATGCAAAACAGTGTTTAAAGGCAGCGATCCATTTATTTGGCGCCCAACTTTAAATGTTACACGGTGGCGTTAAAAAGTAAACACCACATGTAAAAGTAATTTTTGTCATTGAAACTTAGAATTTGTTTCTTTTTATATTTTTTTTCTATTAATAGAGCGGCCCGCCACTGCTTGATATGAAACGAAAATTTCTTATTATATCAAGTCAGTGTAATGTTCTTTATTCAACTCCATACCATCGTCCTCGGTCCCACCGAATTTTGTTTGTTTTTTTACCAAGTGTTGGATTTGAATACACTTTTCTCGACGCGAGCTGATATTCTACATCAGCTGCGCCACCTAAGAACGACGGGCACAGCTAATTGGTTTTAAATAATTGTAACCGAGTTTTATAAAACTGCTAAAATCATTGCACAAAAAAGGTCAGATCTACAAATGCCAACATTGACTTTGTTTACGACTTCTGCAAGGGAAGGGAAGCATCAAAGCGTTGTAAAAGCGAATGTTTCTTAGAAACCCTAATCAAAGGCTACGGACCTAGTAACAATTTATTGGAGACTGTTCATTTAAGTCCACAAGAAAGTGGTTAGTTACTTCTTGCTGAATCAGCATGTTGGTCGTTGTGTACCAGAAGTGACAGATGAGGAAAAAATGTTGTAGCTCGTAACCATTGATCTATCAGTTAGCACCAGACCAATTTCTGCACAAATTGGCGTTTCATATAGCAAAATTTGGCGTAAATTACACGAAAAATTGTTATACTTGGTTCATGCACTTCATCTTGGAGACAGCGATCAGCGTCTTCAAGTCACTGCTTGAGTTTCTTTATCAACTTGTTGCAGATCCCGATTCCTTAAGTTATGTACTGTAAAATATTATTTCTCAAACTTCTTCCATTAAGTGCTCCCTGCATTTTTTTTTGCGTATACACGAAGATACGCGTACCCCAGTTTGAGAAACACTATGTAGATCGACGAAGCACAATTTCACTGAAATGATTTCAATAAATCTCACAATATTCATTCATGGGCTTTAGTAAAACCTTTCACTTAATAATAATCCTTAAGGGTTGCAGTTTTTGCCACACCGCGTTGATGCGGGTATGACTTACATTTTTCCGCAGAAACATACTTTTCGATATATTAGACAATGTGTTTTATAATGTGTAAACTAATATAAGGTACTAATAGAACGGCGCGGCGCTTGCAGTTCAAAATTGGATAGATAAGCACTACGCAGAAAGACGGATTGGACGAGATGGCTCCGAGATTATTATTTATGAAGATTATTAAAACAAAAAGTTTACAGTACAAGAATCCGAAAGTATTTAATACATCGGATAGTAGAAGGAATTATTACGAGACTAGTTGCCTTTATCGCGCCTGCTGTGAAGAACAGGGGCGGTACTTTAAATATTCACTACAAATTTTTCTGTAGTTTGCATTTACAATCGCTTGGTAACTGCTAAATACTGCATGTTATAATAACACTTTTCTATAAAAAATAATATTATAACTCGAAAATAAATGCAGTTTTACACGTGTAAATAACGTGCGCTCACAAAAATATCATTCTAGACAAGTTGTAAAAAAAATTCGTATGTCTTAGCTTGCACCTTTTATTTTAAAATTGTAAGGCTGTAAAATAATTAAAATAAAAACATGTCGTTAAGAATAAACCGTTCAAATAAAATCAAAATGTCAAGAGGTTAGTCTTTACAAAATGTTGACCACCTTGTATGCACATTTGAACAGTGCTATCATATGATTAAAATTTTATCTAAAGGCCGAGCGCTTCTTGAATTTAAAAACGGAAAATACAAAAACAAAATAGTTACATTTCATTATTATTAATTTTATTCAAATACATTTTTTCGATTATTTTGTACACGCAGATTACAGTTCATCAAATTGCAGCATTACCCTACATAAATCAAAATTAGACCGATAATTTCGCTAACTTTTTGTGTATGTTGTTTATAGTTGTTTACCTTAACAAAGCCTAGTTACGCTTTAGTTACATCGTGGTTACGCTAATAAACAATAACAAAGTCCGCTAATCTTGTATTTATGAAACAATCTTGTCGAATACCACTCAAGCTTATGAATTTGTCTAGTTACATTAACTCAAATTTCTTGCAGATTGACTCAAATCCTGAAAATTTGCAAGTAAAAACTAATTCCTTGCCAAAAACAGTATTGTTTGCGTCAATCTGCAACAAATTCTCGACAATTAAACTCAAAGCTTATGTGGTATGTATTATTATTGAACGCTTTTGTAGCAAAAGGCTCGGTAAATGCCCAACAATGTAACAAATTGGAGACACTTTTAGCATATTCCTGATTTGAACCCGCTTTCCAAACCCCTGCAATTAAAGTTGGTAAAATGTGTGGGGATTAATTATTTAATTCTTCACACTCTGCAGTAATTTGCTAGGTAAGTTCTTCTCAGTTGTTGATGAGCATTTTAAAAATAGGGTTTTTAGGTAAAACTATACGAAAAGAATGTAATGGTGTTAAAGCACAGGACTGTGGCGTGGGAGCAATGCAATTGGTGTATTTCTACTGCTAGGATATGACTATTGGGTAAAAAATTGTTGCAAATTCTCAATGGTTTCGCATGCTGTATAAAACGATGGCCCGTCGCGTCGGGCTGAAAGAATTTTCGTTTCTGTGCACGATCAAGCAGTTCAATGATAAATGGTTAAAGAATTTTTTCCCGATATCTTAATGCGGTGAGATTGTCACTTTGAAAGTACACTCTTTCAGTAAAATTGTGGGATTTCTGCAGTTAACATTCTCATGTTTTAAGAATTAACGTAACCGGAGAGGTGGAAAAATAAGTAAAGAAAGACATTGCATTCCTAACAATTTGCTTAGCATTTTTAATGTTTGAACTGCAGGATGATTACTCCCTTTCGTCTTGTAACACTGCCAGGTAGAATATGTCAGAATATGTTTCTCTGTCATTTGTAAAGTGACATTTAAAAAACGTGACTTCATCGCACAGTTGAAAAGTTTTTCCCAAGGACTATATAGCAAAATTTTTACTTTTCCATATCTTTGGTATAGGGAAGTATTGATTTCATGAAAATTTTTGAAATCTGGGTTTAAACAAAAGTACACGGGACTAAAAAAACCAAAAAAGTCATTTTAAAAAAATGTCTTGTCGGCGGGGGTGTGGGTGTGTGTGTGACGCCTCTAAAGGCGAAAATAATTAACCGATTTTGATGAAATTTTAACTGAAGGGGTGCATCGGAAATACTAGTACTAGTTAAGCTTTTCCATAAAAATTGAGAACCCGAAGCGGAAGTTAAACAGGTTTTTTTGTAGCTTTTTGTTTCCAAAACAAAATTTTGGAAATCTGAGCCCAAGATAGAAAAGAACTTAAGGCAAATTGTAAACGTTTTATCAAACTCTCTAGATTTAAAGTGCCGTTCGCTACAATGTTTTAAAAATCTCGAATTTAACGCCCACTTACTCAAAAAGTAATTTTCTGATCAGGCTCAATTGCAATTTGTTTGAAAGTCTTTTGTGGGTAGTACCACAGTATACTTATATATACAGTAGCGAAAGTAAAGGTCATTTATGGTAATTATAGCACCAAGCGGCGAACAAGTTACACTAAAATCTGACAGCTGACGGTAGTAGTGTTTCTCTGCTTTTTGAACGTTATAAGAACAATTTTCAAGTTGTTTGCCAGTGCTTTTATAAAAATGTGATTAGTGATATACCAATCTATTATGAGCGTCTCGAAAGGGAGCGCATGTTCCGCCTAAAATGCGAAAACAACAAAGGAAAGAATCCTAACCTTAGTTTTTTTACATTTCCCAAAGATCCAAAAAGGTAATAAATTCTGATAAATATTAATACATTAAGGTTTGACTTTTTCGTCGTTCTAGATCCAAACAGTGGTTTGTAAACTGTAGACGTGAAGATTTACGTGAAAAGGAGGTGGGATATTTGAATAAAAACTGCACTTTGTGTACGCTGAATTTTGAAGATTCGCAGTTTATAAATGTTAATAAATCATACTACTGGCATTATCTTTGTATTATTTAAAAACGATTATATAGTGTAGCTCGTAATTTTTCTGTTTTGCTCATTAAAAATATGGTAACAACAACGAACTGGATTAGAATTTAAAACCCGCCATAATTTAAACGATAGTTTAACCTGTCGACCGCTTTGAGCGCCACTAGTTATAGCTTACCAGGCGTTATATGGGCGCTTTCGCTACTGTATATATAAGTATACTGTGGTAGTACACAATAAAATGAAATTGATTTTAAAAATCTGAAAACGATCGCAATGGCGCTTCTCCACAGTTTTGAGAATATTTAACAAAAACTTATTAAAAAAAAAATTTTTAATTTTTTGCTGAAAGCTATGATTGCACTGTGGCGCTTTCTATGAATTTTTGAATGTTGAAAATGCGCAACTTTTTATTTATTAAACGGGGTTGGGTAAAAAAATTTTCCTTAAACAGTTCTGACTAGTCGGCATCATTTTTGCTAACGTCACGAAAAACGACTGACTACACTTTGTTTAACAGTTCTTTGTGGGAGTATGCTATAAAACAAAATTAATTTCGAAAATCTAAAAACGATCGCAATGGCACTTCTTTACCATTTTGGAAATCTTTAAAAAAATATGTATCATAGACTGGTCTGGCAATTTTGTTTAAAGTTTTTATGTCGCTAGAGCTGAAGAAGGGCTACAATTTGGCTCTTTACGCAACTCTTACATTTAACTGTGACGCACTCTGAATTTTTTATAATTAGAATTTGGTACATTTTCATTACTTAAACAGGGGACGATAAATATTTCGGCTTTAGCAATATTGCTTATTAGAACGTGATTTAGCATCAAAATGCCTTCGCTTCAGCACGAATTACGTTAACTAGTATAGTTGATTGACACAAAATTTAGTTTCCAGATTTGGGCATTTTTCTGCAACTTATTATATTTTTTGGTTAACCTAATAGTTTTTTTTTCGTTTTTTAGGCATTCTGAGAATTTTGAAATATATCTTAGTGTATAAATCAGTGCGGACTCGGCCCGTTTTTGACAAGAAATGCTCCTTACATATCCCTCGATATTTTTTGTCTCCAGCAACGCCTTTTCCCATGCTGAATATCGTTTTTAAAACTTTTAGTTTTTACGATAAGCGTGATACACATCAATCCAGCTCCTACCGGCTATTGTGTGGTAGATCAACCTCGTACTCAGTTTTTTTATTATTCATTCTTAAGCTATCCGTTGAAATGGATTTTCGCCTATGATTAAGGATTAATCGGTCAACCTACTAACGTAGTAATCAGGCTTTACGTCCCACTGCTGGTCACCGACACTCTTCTCTGCCACGTACTCTCCTTAGCGCTAAGGTGGAGCACGGGGGACCTACAGTTTAACGTTGAATTTGAACGACTAAATTCCAGAGAAGGTTTCAGGCATTAAGACCCCACGGCTGCCTACACCGGATTGGGGAATGTGAGTGACGGGTTGCGGCATAGATTTTATTGCTGCATGGCTGCGGTGGGGAATCGAACCCTAGACCTTTAGCGTTAGAGGTTCAGCGCCCAACCTCTGAGCTACCGCCACTCTACTAACGTAACCGACCAAAATTAAACGTCCTACAAGTTTTCTCAGAAAATTGATGGTGAAAGTGGGTAAGGTTTCAAAAATCTGGTGCTTGAGCAGCCTTGGTAACTGTATTTAGCGTTGGTTATTATCCTTATGTGTTCGCAATCCAACATTTAAAAACACATTCACTTGACGACCCAATGTACGTCAGTTAAAAGAAAAATGAAAAAAAAAAGGAAACTGTGAATGTTTTTAAGCCAACAAAAAAAAGTTTCTGAAATTGTAACTTGTTGTAATTTCTGAATTTTTACTCATTGAAAAACACAACTGTCGGCATTCATTAAATTTTATGAACAGAAATTAATGATCAGTAATTAAGAAATTATTTCCTATTCATTAGGCATAAGGCACGTTTCTATTTTGTTTCTGTAATTTACAGATTCCTTGTGGTACATATCAATTTTGTTTTCTATTGATGATGACTGTTTAGTAGTCATTACAGTGCATTTAATTTTCAAAAAAGTTTTTGTGAGAATTAAGAAGTGTTAATTTTTCTCAATTAATCATTTTCTCACAGTTGCTCATTTATTTACTATATTTAATAATAAAACTAAACTACTAAAGGACATTTTTCACCGCCAGATAAAGAATACACGCATACTAAATTACAAAATAATAACTTAGTACTGCCGTGCAGTGCAGTGCTCGCTCGGTTCTTTGAGGCTGGCCGCTAGTAACGCGGGAAGGGTGGGGCGTTATGTGTGCCAGCGTATGTTATGGCGCTCAATAGAAATAATAATAATAAACATGTAAAAATGCAGATAATTATCTGTAAACACGTTTGGTTTTAGGATTTAACATTTATTTTATTTCCGCACGTTACACGAGTCTCCGAGTCGCATTACGCCACCCATCCCAAAGTTGGGAATCAATGGTATATAGTGTGCGCTAATTTTTAAGTAGGGCACTCTCTCGCCCTTTTTAGTCGCCCTAACGTTGTTTCTCTGCTGTTTTATCCGAGTGCAATTACCAATCTGTTGGGCTTTAATTGGTTTTCCTGTATTAAGTCACCTCCACTGTAGAATGTACGCAGAGACAAAAATACTTTATGGCAAAAATCGGGTTTTGCGTATCCTCGAACACAAAAACGGACGTATCCGTCAAAATCTCGACATTAATTACTGCAGCAAATATGATACCTTCTGCGCCGTTATCAGGGACTTCTATAAAAATGTCATTTCGAACATATTCTATACAGGGTTTTTCTAAAAGATTTAGTCAAACTTCAGGCGGATGTTCCTTACCGATAATTAGTGTAAACGTATTTTTTTGTTTTTAAAAATTTTTGTTTTAAGAGCGGTACGGGCCCTTGAGTGTAGCCCCTAAAATCAGTTTTTTTGTGAATATGTCAAAAAACCCTCTACCGATTAATATTAAAATTGGTACACTTCTATTAGATGTGAAGCTGCGTATTTCGGTTGCAATTCGATTTTTAAAATTGTACCAGGGGCGTGCGTATCGGTAATGAGTAGACCTTTTTCTATAATAAATACGCACGCCACTGCATTTTTTGAATTTTTGACACATGCTCTAAAGTCTTTGTTTAAAAACGCATCAAAGTTACTCTCGCAATTTTTACGTACGGACAACCCTTTTGGAGTTATTTGCACTTGAATGCAAACGAACCAGATTTAGATTCGTTATTAGAAAATAATTTTGTTTTTTGTATCGTAACAGGCTCACGTTGTTTGTGTATTTTGTCAACAAGTGAATTATTAATTATCCAGTTTTGTTTTGTTGCGCCTGCAATACTTAAGTTCTTTGCACTTCAATTCGTAAGTAATATATATTACCAATGTTGGTCGCAGCTTACAATAACGCAGAAATGGCAATTATACATTTTATTTATGGACGAGCGAACAGAAACACCTGCGAAGCTCGGCGACTTTATAGAGAAACTTACACGCAAAGACCGTGTGTTGTTATGGTACACTTTCCATGGCCTGCACGTTCTCCCGACTGCAACCTATTAGATTATCTTATGTAAGGATATCGTTGTTTACTCTGCACCAGTTCCAATGCACAAGTTCTTCAAGAACGTAAATGCATGTGGAACACTAAGAAACACTCCAGGAATTTTGGAACGCGTTCGACAAAGTATGCGGATACGCTCTGAGGCGTGTATTGCTGCTCAAAGAGGCATTTTGAGCACTTTCTTTGATTTAAAACATTAACTAAAATTTTAATATCCATCTGTTTTAATAAATAACTGTTTTTCACTTATTTTTCCTTAATGGCGTTTCGTATGAAATAAACATACAAATATTTTTTTTTAATTAAATGTAGTTTGGAAAAGGGTAATCAAAGTTTAAAAATTCCAGTAGCGTATCAAAACTTTTGAAAAAGAGGGCACCCTGTTCGGTTTCTACGCCACTGAAATGACAAATTTAAATAAGAGTCACTGGGAAAATGACTAGTCTTGAGTAATATTTACAAAATACAAGTAGTAAACGTAAGCCAAATTTCATTTTAATCGGTAGAGTGTTTTTTGAAGTATATTCACGAAAAAACTGTTATTAGGGATTACTATTAAGGGGCCCGTACACCCCTCAAAATTCAAAATTATAGAAAACAAATTAATACGTGTACACTGATTTTTGGTGAGAAACATACGCCCGAAGTTTGAGTAAACCGTTTAGAAACACCCTGTATATACACTTCCTCTCTAAAAATCCAAAGCTAAGAAAAATTTGTAAAAATGTATAAATCACAATGGGGCTTTTCTTAAATATTAAATGTTTTTAGACGTATTTCTGTTTTTGCATAAACTTCCATGCGGATTATTGTTTCTACACCGTAATAGTTATTTAAGTATCAAGGAATGTAAGGACGTAATAACATCCGAGGTAGGCGAATACGAGCTGAGGCGGAGCCGAAGCTTGTCGCCTGCCGAGGATGTTATTAGTCGATACATTTCGTGTTACTTATTAAATTTTTCACGCTACCGGCAATGTAAGTAGGCCTACAGGTAGAAATTTAATCATATTTTTAAAAGTTCGTTTTGACAGCTGTCATCGGAATTATTTTTTAAAAGCCCCATTATTCTAAGTTGTCTGTGCTTGTTACCATATCAACGAACAGTTAACATCAACATTATTTTCCTAGGAACGTAAGTGACACTATTAAGTTCCGTCGTCAAGGGTAACTAGTACACGAATGTTATCAGCCACTTACGATCCCTGTAGCTATGGATGTAAGGCCTACTTACACTGCCGGTAGCGTGAAAATAAAATTATTTGCTGTAAAAGTCACAGCTCTGACCTATTAAATTTGTTTTCGTATAATCTTCATTAATAGGCTGTTACCGGGGTAGTTGTAAATGTGAAATTTCTTGGGTTAATTATTTCGGATATTACAACCTTTTGAGTTATACCTATACTGCATGGCATCTACACCTTAATTTCCGTCGGCGGTTTAGGAACGAACGTTCCTGTAAAAGTTTTCTTGCAACCGGAAAACTTTTACCAATTACTCGCTACATTTGACTTCCGAAACCACCGATTTCTGGCTTGTTTCATTAGTAGATATTTCTTTGTCTTTTTCTCCAATGTTTTGTTCTTAGTTCAAAGTTTATAGCAAATACAGTTTATGTTTTTTAAGAAAAACGTCATAACAATCGGAACTTTGGAACTGATTTTTAAAAGTGAGCTTAAAAATATCATAATATTTTTGTTATGGTCTAGAAAACACGATTTCTGGAGAACGGTTTAAAAGGGCAATATTAATATTAGGTTTGACGCTTAAGAGAGGAATTTACTTTTTTATTTGTTACTCAAATTCTTCTTCAAAAAGTATTTAAAATTTGTTAATATGTACAGGAATTTGTAACCGATTTGTGGGGTTTTATTAATTATTAAACTTTTGTAGAAACATAATTACAAATTTATTGATCTTGTTGGAATTTGGGAAAGTTTTTGATGAGTTTTAGAAACAAATATAAATTAATTAACTTTTGGTTTGTAATAAACCTTTATTTTTTCATTTTGTTTTGAATTTCTTCCAAAATTACACGGATTTTAAAAATAAAAGCATTTGTTAACTTATAACTACTGAAAAGACACAATTTAAATCCACTTCGTAGTTGAAGAAAATTAAACAAAAAAATGTAAGAAAAAAATAATAAAAAATCATAGTGCTTTAGACAAATTGATTTGTAAAACCTTGTTCAAAGTTTTAAACATTACAATTTTTAGGCATATCCGTTCCTGGTTGTTTTCGTTCTTTGTATTTAGAAAAAAATTTAAAAATAAATTAATTAACGTACATTAAAATAAAATACACAGTTTAGAACTACTACATTTTAAATTTGAAAACATGACATAAATACATGCAAAAATTTATATTTTACATACCATAATTGTTTAGTGCCTATCAATCTAGCTAGGATATGTTAATATTATTATCAGAAGCATGAACGTCATACAATAATTATTCACAAATATTAAGCACAAATTGTGTTCCTATATTCACTAGATGTTAATCAAATTAATTAATTCTTTGCTGTGGTTAGCGGTATTAATTAGCAGGTCTAATCAATAGTCGTATAAATTTTATTTTCTCGTTACTCCATATGCTGCGATCCACGCGACGAAGCACGATACTCACTGGAGTCTGTAAAGCTCCCACAGATGTGCACCATTCTGAAGTATCCGGAATCGCAGCGCATGCACCATCTGGAAAGCTTTGCTCCGGAAGCTGTTCGATAGTTTTCAATGTAACTGTTTTTTTTATTATTAAGGAATGTTAACCCTTTTCCTCTACTATACCTAAGTGAAGTCTAGGAACATTTATATAGAGTAAGAGTTGTAAACAGTAAAAACTAGTAGGTCAAGTGTAAGTTATAAAATATACAGAGTGACTCAAAATTATGAAGACACCAGTTTTGTACGGTTAATACTACTGGCCATCAAAGAATTTTTTTACACTCTAATACGTGTACCGTATGTCCTTTTTCATGTTGATTCTGAAAACATTTAAATTTTTTTTCTACAACGTCAGAATATTGAGAAATTTTCAATAATAGTTTTTCCTTAAAATGCATATATTAATTTTTTACTGGAATTGGCATTTTATGTTTTACCGCATTAATGTTAAATACTGAAACAAATCTTGTGGACTTGTTTGAACAGGTCTGAACAAGTTTTGGCATGTTTTCTACGTCACCACCGTAAGCCACGCTTCTCTTTGCTTTTAAACTAATCATATTTCGGAAAATCGTAGATATGCGATTATGCGGGTATATAAGAAGGTACAGAAGGATTATACGGGTACTGAAATTGAATTAACCTTCCGACGGGCGCAACTGATCTGTTGGATACATGACATATAATATTTAAAATATTTCGTTTGCCGTTTTACGTTACGCGACGCGTCTTCAGCTATCCTCCCCACCTACTAAGAGCTACCATGTAGTGTGGTTGCAATTGTTGCAGTGAAATGCTGTGCTGCTGTGTTACGAAAAGAATCTGAGAGATACATTGCGCCCGACGCTGCTATTTTTTGTTATTTTTTAAATAGTGACTTATTTGTAACGGTAGTTGATTGGTAAATATAGATTATAGGTAAAAGAACTTTTCACGAAATTAGTATTCGAAGAACTGGCCAGAAGAAGTACGAAAACCAGGGGAATCCCCAGTTCCCTTCAAAAAAGGCTTGAGGCGTATAAACCCTCAGCAATTGAACAACATGTAGAAGAAGCTGGTCCAAGCAAAAAACGAAAGCGCTGTACTCCCTGTTCTAACGATAAAAGGACCAGACTGTCGAAATATTCCTGCAAAGTGTGCGACGATTTTTTTTGTTTAGAACATGCAGTCATGATCTGCAAAAATTGTTACAGTCAAAAATTTGAAGGCTACGAAGCTGACGAAGAGTCTGAATAGTTCGGAATAGTAGTCTTATATTTCAATTAGTTAACACTTTTCTTTATTTTATAGTGAATTTAGCAATATGAATTTAGGTTTCCTTAAGTAAATATAAAACTTATTCACTTATTCGTTTACTTTGATTATTATTTTTTTATAATATAATAAACATATTCTGCATATTTGAGTTTAATTTATTCATGTTTTTTGAACAGTTGCTTATTCAAATTTGAAATATATTGAAAAAAATGAAAGTGTATCTCTGAGATACATTGCGACCGGACTGGTTCATTTTACTATTGCGCCTGACCGAAGGTTAAGTCAGTTTGTGATAATCTGTTGTGTTTTATATTGACAATGTCTCGTAAGTGTATAAATGATCCAAAAGTTTTTGTTATGTTTGCGGAAAATTAACTATTGGGCAACTTAAGCAAAATATTACGTCCACAATAGAAAAAGCATACTACTACTATTTTTTGTTAAAATTAAAAATAAAGACAAATCTTGGACTCCTAAAACTTGCTGTACGCATTGTGCTGTTACTATAAGAAGCTGGTTAAATAGTAAGAGCACTGCTATGCCGTTTGCGGTTTCTATGATTTGGCATAAGTAAACGGACCCGACGACGAACTTTTGCTGCACCAAAATCTTTGGGTTTTCTGACAAAAATAGGAAGAAAATTGCTTAACCCAATTTGCCTTCTGCTACTCGTCCAGTAGCTCATTCGACAGCCTTTCCGGTACCAACATGTCCAAACGTTTTAAAGGAAGAACAAAGAGCAACTAAAGAACTGTCAAATAATGATGAGGAATTTTTACCATCTTAAAAAGACAAACCTCATTTAATAACTCAATTAGAACTAAATGACCTTGTTCGAAATTTGACTTTATCGAATACTCAAGCAGAGATACTAGGATCAAGATTACAAGAATGTAAGTTGTTAGCTTCAGATATCTGTATTTCAGTATATCGCAATCGTCAGAAAAGTTTGTAACAGTATTTCTCAACTGAAGAGTGTCTTTCCTTCTGCAATTTAATGCTTGCATCAGGCTATAAACACAATGCAAAAGCATGAAAACTGAGCTTAAAAGCAATTCTTCTACACAATGGAAATATTTACCCTTCAGTTCCTGTTAAACATGCTGTTCAAATGAACGAATCCTATGAAAATATGGTATGCCTTCTTGATAAAATTAATTACAGTAAGTATAAACAGTAGATCACTGCTGATTTAAAAGATGTGGCAATTCTGCTTGGTTTACAATACACGAAGCATTGTTGTTTCATTTGTGAGTGGGGCAACCGAACAAGAAAATTCTCATTATAATGACCACCAAGAGAGCAGCATATTCCTGGGCAGAACAACATAATCCATCCGGCACTAGTTGAGCGTGACAAAACTTTCTTACCACCCACCGTTGCGTATAAAATTGGGTTTAACGAAAAACTTTGTGAAATCCATAAACAAAAAAGGACATGGATTTCAATATCTCAAACAAAAATTCCTCAATATCACCGATGCAAAAATTAAAGAAGGTATTTTTGTGGGACCCTAAATCAATCTACCAATGCGAGATACAGAATTTGAAGAAACTCTAAGCGACTTAGAACGTTCTGCTTAGAATGCTTTTAAAGCGATAAAACAAAACTTTTTGGGAAATACAAAATCTAAAAACTACAAAGAAATTGTCAGTGAACTTCATGGGAGTTATCAAGCATTGGGTTGCAACATGAGCCTTAAAGTACACTTCTTAGACTCCAGCTTGGATTTTTTTCTTCCGAATGTTGATGACGTTAGTGATTAGCACGGAGAACGGTTCCATCAAGACATTGCCATTATCGAAAGACGTTACCAAGGGAAGTGGAACAGCAAAATACTTACTGATTACTGCTGGGGGGAGTGGGGAAAAAACATTTTAATTGTAATGCAATAGTGTACTTGTTAGTTATTATACGTAATATCTTTCATTCATTCTTCAAGTTATAGATAGTGAAAAAGAAATAAGAAGTCAAAAATTTGTTGGCCATTTTAGAGGAAAGTGTGTTGACGAATAAAATTTTGAGTTATCACCCCGCTTTTCCGATAAGTGCACATTTTTGAATGCTTTTGTTAATGAACAAAACAGCCGCTACCGAAGTAACATAAATCTTCGTGTTTTTTGAGAGAGACATACTCAGTGACCACAAAAAATTATTTGTTGGCAGGTATCTAGCGGGAACACTGTTATCCTTATCAGTCTTTTCTTTATTCAAACAATGAAATTTATATGGGAAAATTTGCTTTACTATGCTTCAAGATGATATCGATTCTCTAATAACAGAAGCTCTAGAAAACCAACATGACGAACATGAAAACTTACAGCTGGATGACGACCTTCTTGACTATCAGAAAGTTGGAGCCCTGCTCATTACGTATTATCCGTCCGGCATTGGTTAAATGATTGATTTCGTAGTAAGTGGATTGGCAGAAGAGGAGCAATCGAGTGGCCATTCAGATATCCATATCTACCGCCACTAGATTTGTTTTTGGGGAAACACTTAAAATCTGAAGTTTACAACACGCAGATGGCGGATTTTCAAAATTTAGGAAATAAAATAACAAGGTAGTGTACGGATAGCCCCGCCGAGAAACATTTAAAAATGAAACAGACTTTATCATCGTTTAACAAATAACAGCGAACATTTTGAACATTTGCTGTAGTGTTAAAGAAGATGCTTTGCTTTTTGTTACGAAAATAGTTTAAAAAATCTATTGTAACGGGGTGCAGTTGCTTAAATACTTGGCTCTCACTTTTTACCCACTAAAAGTACTTTTTAATTAATAATTCGACAACGAATAAACCGATTTCCTTCGCGCCAAAAACTACATTTTCAAGGGCTTCAACTTGGTCTCACGTAAGAGGTAGGGTAATATTAAAGATTTTAAAGTTGAGTAGGCTGTGGTTGAGGGCGTGAATTGTTATTCATTATCGATACCGGAAAAATGTGTGCCGCTTGGCACCTAAAAACCTCCCACAAACCGCATCTCTTCTGATTCTCCTAATATTACGGGCGGAAACTATTCGAATGAGCAGGCTGTGTTAATTATTAAAGAATTCGAGGCGTTTAACTTTGGAAGGCAAAATTAATAGTGAAATCATGGTTACCACAGATTAACATGTTGTTAAATTTCTACTTTACCTTACAAACATTATTATTTACTGTTACTTTATAGTGCACCTGATTAATTTGAAATAACGTTAAGCTGTCGGGCAACCGCTACGGGACTTTCCTAGCATTTAGTGAAATTTTTGGAAACTTTTAGTATATTTCGGATATTTTATGACAATTTAGAATATTTTTTAAATTCTGTAAACATTTCCAATATATTTTATACGGGGTGTTTTATGAAAATATGCAAATTTTTCTTTTTGGTTTCAAATTTGTTGGACAATTTTGATTACTATAAAATTTTTTAATTATTATGAGATTGTAAATATAGAATTTATTTAAAAATTTAAAAAAATTTGAAATTTTGATGTTTGAAAATTATGAAAAGTTTTGAAAATTTAAAATATTTAATTTATCAATTCCAGCTTTACTTCGTTAAAGTCCATATTTAATGAGTATCTGTATATAAAATACTTAATCACTTTAACAATATCTATTTATTTAAACCTTATACGTATTTCGGCATGTTTACATGCCATTGTCAAAGGTTATATAACCTTTGACAATGGCATGTAAACATGCCGAAATACGTATAAGGTTTAAATAAATAGATATTGTTAAAGTGATTAAGTATTTTATATACAGATACTCATTAAAATATTTAAGCCTTGAACATTTTTGAAATTTTTTTAGTTTTTTAGATATAATGAAAGTTTTTGAAAGTTTTGAAAACTAATAATTTTTTTAAGTTGCGGGAAATTTTGAAAATTTAAAAACTGTAGAAAGTTTTGAAAATTATTACAGTATTTGACCATTTTGGAAAATCAAATCTTTGAAAACTGGATTATTTCATTTTCTTTTATTTGAAATTTTTTGAAAATATCAAAATTTTAACAATTTTAGGAAATGCTTTAAAAATTTATTTTGTACATTTTTTGAATATTAAAAATTTGATAGTCGACATGTGTAGAATACTAATCTAACGTTTGTTTCTCGAGCTCGTCTATATTGAAGTAAGACAATTCTCCCCCTCCCCCCATTTTTAAATACAGTAGCCCGCTGTTTTAATATTTTGATTATTTACCATTAAAATCTCAAAATCGATTTTTCACAACCGATAGACTTTTGGCGATTACTCAATTAAAGTGTTCACGTAAACGACCCAAAGAAAACTTTTCAGTAATGTTTCATTAATGGAAAGTTGTTCCTATTGTCATTTAACATGCTCATACCGATTTTGAAGTCGAAATTAGTAAATTGTTGGCAAAAGAAAAAAACGATGATGGGGGCAATGGGGAGTGATCGGCTGTTCCACATGCGTAGAATACGAATTCAAGTTCTTTTTTCAAATGTGTCTATTTTGAAAGAGGGGCACACCTTCCTTCCCCTTTTTTAGTAGAATCAACTTTTTTTTCTTGCGGTTTCATCCTAGTGGAATTAACAATCTTTGGGCCAAATTTGGGTTTTCTTAATGCGTCTGGTTTGTAAAGTGTATACAGACAGACCAGCAGCATCTGCTTTATCGTTCTCCTAAGGCCCTAAAACCTGCTTGTTAGTCAAAATATTCAGGTTAAAAATGTTTGCCCTAAAAGTACCTTTCTTGTAGTTGTAGCTTGTATATCGGCCAGTAAACTCAATGCAAAGAAAAACTTTGCTGAATGAACGCATTCGCTCCAAATACAACCTGACAATTACAGTACCTTCCTCTATAGCTATACTCGCATAACGAGAAAGGTCATAAAAAACGCGTGTGACGTTATAACTAAAAAACAATTGAATAAAAATTTTCTTTTGTTAGTATAATGATAACAGTTTTCTGAATAACTTTTGTTTGAAACATTCTTTTCTAAAACTAATATTAATGGCCGGAAATTGGTGTCTCCATACTTTTGACTCGCTCTGTATGTAAAATCTGACCCAAAAAATTCTAACGGCGAAACATCAATTTAAGCTTATTTTTTCTTTGATGTATGTTTTTTCTTTGATGTATGTTGTAAATATTACTCTCTCTTAATTGGATTGTATGAAAAGGAAAGACTCCTTTAAGATGTTTAGACAGCAAAAGAGTATTGTTTGTGAGTTTTAGGGATAGCTGATACAATTTTAATATAAATTGGAATATGATATAATATATAAAGCAATGGGTCAAATTCCCTGGCTTACCCTCATTAAATAAAAAGGTATAATATTGTAAACTTTAAAATTCAATAAATTCAGTTTATAGTTTATTAGTGTCTATGGTTTAAAGAATAGTTTTATATCATAAAAAATTTCTTTCGCGGGACTTCTTATAATACCAAATTTTAGATTAATTTTCCGCATAATTTCTACGTAAACGTTGTTAAAGAAAAAATTTTCATTTGAAAAAAAATAAACTTACAACTGTAGTAGACAATAGCTCTTAAAAATTAGAGAAGTGTTTCTCAAGTTATTGTGACTTGCTAAACATGGAAAATAATTAGAGAAAAATACTTTTTTTTTCTCCTAATTTATAGAAGTAGAATATAGTGCCGCAAAAAACAATTATGAAACTGGTGATGTTGTTTTAATGAATGAAAAAGAATTGTATCGACAATTTCGTAGGGATGTAATCGACAATTGCACGTGTGGTTTGAGCGATCATTTTGAGAGCATTTGAAAGTATCGAAATATTTTAACTGATACCAAACATTTATATTTATATTGTTCATCATTTAAATGCTTATTATTATTGTTATCTTCTTCCGTGATGACATAGTTGATTACATTACCTTTGTGGGTCACGTGTTTGGCGCATTTATCTAATCTAAACTTCATATGTATATCCGAACTAGATTTATTTATAACATAATAACTTTTATTAGCCTATGCAGTGTTTGTTCTGTTGCTGCGAAGAGTTTCAGATCGTCAATGTCGAACAGGTGATTTACTTAGCACGACGTTTCCTTTTAATTCAGTAATTAGCCTGGTTTTGTTTTTTTAACATTCGAGATAAAAGATTTAAACTAAGAATGAACTATAGTGGACTCAGCGGATCCCCTTGGTATATGCCTCTTCTGATGTAAATTGGCTGCGTTGTTAGTGGAAGTCAACTTGCATGATGTCTTTATTGTCCATCTTCTGCGACTTGTGTTTCTACCCCGATTCTCAGGAGGGATTTCAGCAGGCTGCTGCATCAGTCTCACTGGTTGAGAATCGTTACTTCCTTGTTCCATGTTACTTGGCCTACTACACTCCGCCCTGTTGCACTTGCCTTCTAGTTTTCACTGCAGTTTAATAACACACCAGCAGGTTGCTGATCCGGGTGATGGGATTCGGACTCCAGGCGAGGGGTATTATTATTATAATTATTTTATTGTTGGAATTGAAATGAAATTTTAAAGTCATTTAAACTATTATACAGCTCCTCGAGGTACTATCATCTTGTCAAAGATATCTTATTCTGGGTGAGAAGGCTTGCCTGCTGTATGGACACGTGCTAAGCATGGACATCTCTTCCTGGTCGCATAGTATAAGGGAATGAGCTTCCCCGTCATTTCTTATGTCAATTTAAACAACTCTTTTTGTTACTATCCTAATAAATACATATAATATTATAAACACTTTTTTCCACTACTAGCATTAAACGATATCGTTATTTACTTTGTTTTAGAGCCAAGAAGATGAATTTCTTTCCTAGTGGTTAATAATATTTCATTATTAACTACTGGTTAATAATGAAAACAATTGCTACCAATCTTTAAATTCACCATAAACTTTCATGTAAAAATCTTTTGATTTTACTGGTAATAACTGTTCACCAACACTTTCTGCACCTTCCCTAATTTCAGGAGGAGTGCAGTTTTCACTCAAATCATCAAAATTGGACATTTTATAACCACTATTATAAAATATATATTTTACATAAATGTCAATTGAAATTGAACTATTCTCTTGTTTTCAAGCAAGGCTACTTTATTTTTGTGCATATTTGCATTTGTAATTTTATTTTTTATTAATGTAAAATCAATTAATTATAAAAGAAATAAGGGTGCTAGTAGTGGAAAAAATAATATATAAACCACGGTAGAGAAGACTTATCAGCCTCGCAACTTATTTCCCTCGATGCTTCGCATCTCGGGAATTAATTCTGCTCGGCTGAGAAAAAGTCTTCTCTACCTCGGTCTATAATATACTATAAATTATTACTTTTGCGTCTTTAGATAAATACTTTTTTAAACTAGATTTAAAATTTTCTTGACTATTGTCTCTCAAAATATTAATTTCTTCGCGCATTTCAACAAATATATATTTAGTGTCGTCTTAGTAAGTTTACAGGGCGATTCATAACATGTGGGGCGCACATTCAGGGTAGATCCAGAACTTGAAAACAATAAAAAACATTCTTATAAACTAAGGTCCAAAACTAACCTAACCTGACCTTTTGGTCAATAACTTTTGAAATAGTTTAACTAAAATTTTATACGTGAGCGTTTCTTGCATCCTTTAGTATTTCTACTAATCTTGTTTGAATACCCAGCGGTTGGATTTAGCCAATTTTAACAAAAGTACTTTTTCTGTGTATTTTTATATAGGGAATAAAATTTTATATCTAAAACCTCAATATCAGAGATATTTAAAATATTTTCTCTTTAATTTTACGTAACACCGATCTTCTTTGGTATTTCATATTTATTTTAACTTGTCCTGCAGAGTTTACGCGCCATACTTGAAACAGCATGCATAGGTAAATTACCTTCGTGAATATAAAACTGTAAATGGTGCCAGCTCGTCTAATTCAAAACCTTTTAGTAAATTAAAGAGTTTAATATTTTAGTAATCTAAAGAAGAAACGACATATAATTGATTCACAACTCCTTGTTTCATATCACATAAATGACAACCAAAAGTAGCCACTTTTAAAGTTTTCGATAGCCACAAATTTATAATTAAGCTTGAGGTAACCTGCCAATTTAAAATGAAAAGAATCAAATAATAATTTAAAATATAATAGTCTGCAAGCGGATTGCGAGCGTATTATTAAAACAGATAACTTAATTTAAAGTGTCAAAACAACCTATATCTAGGGATCAAATCATTTAATTTAAATTAACATTACAGACAAAAATCCAGCAGTAATGAAATTAAAATTTAGAAATGCCAGTTTCTTTAGAAAATGTGATAAATCATCAGATGTATTCACACCGTACCGTAGGAGCTGTAAGGCGTTTTCATTTTTGGTAAAATTATTAAACCGTAAGGTTTCTTAGCTGGTAGATCTTAGAACTGTAGATAAAACTTTACAATTTGTAATTTTTCTTATTGTCTCGCACATTTTTGTTGGTAGATAAGGTTAATTACTATCACAATTTTAGTGAATAAATCAGAAAACTTAAACTAAAAGTAAATCTCAAGACAACGTTATTTAATCCATTAATATTTGGTTAATTGTGTCTAGTATCAATTTAAATTTGTTAAAATTGAAACTTAAAAAACGTAATAACAGAATTGATTGCTTCACACGTACACGTTTTCTATTTGGTACAAAGAGTTGAAGGCATGTTCAATTTGGCTACTCCCGATGGGCTTTGATGTAGAATATCTACTGTGGCTGCCTGCAGTTATTTTCAGGAAGCTGTTGTAGGATAGAAAAATAGTTGCATTTTTATTTATACCAAAGTTATGTGTTTGTAGCTGATGTAAGTGACAACAAAATAATGGCTACTGTTCTCACTGAAGTAAGAGATCCATAATTGTGTATCCAAATATTTGTCTTAGTTTTGGTAAATTATAAATTTTAATGTTTTTAGATCTGAATCTTTAAGAACCGGATTCTATTACCGGGTAAATTAGTTTTTTTTTCAAATTAGAATATTTAATGATCGAACTTGTCGAATAAATCCCGATAACTTATTTTCCGGATTAGAATTTCATATCACGGATTGTACCGGGAATATAGAGACCTTACGAATATCGAATAATCCGGATAACGAATAATTTAGAAGTTAGAAATCCAGATTTAAAACTATATAGGGAATTTCACACCACTACTATACGGGTGATTGTAAAATGTTTTTTTATGAATAAGAGGGGGTACTTTCTTATTCAAAACTTAAAAAGTGAGTCTTTATAAACATGTCCGGACACGCGCTTTTTTTGGGATACCACGTTGAAAGAGAGCGCAGGCAGGTCACGTTTTAATTAATACTAGTGGAACCCGTAGACTACACTCCTCGAGTTTTTGACACGGGTCATATTATTATACCTTTTAGAATAAACTTGCTACTATTGTGTGTAGGAAAAAAACGTGGGACATAGTCTACGGTTTCAGCTAGTTTTATAAATTAATTTGCAATTGTTGTACACTTTTGCAGTTGCCAAAACTGTTTGCAACGTTCGAAGCAAAATAAAATGTTGTGTACATTGTAAGGACTCGCGTAGTTTTAGTACTAGAAAAAACAGACAGACAGACATTATTTTAAGGAACAAATAATCTGTTCTCGTCATAAGTGTTAAAATTTTTTGGTTTAATTATTATTTTGTTGCTTATTTGTTTTCTTATTTAGTTCGTCTGCATGAGTAATTACTTGTCCAATTATTGCCTGTACTTATCATATCATTTAAATCACACTCATATTTGTATTCACGCTATTCGCGGTAAACAAATTCTATTTCTAATAACATTGTATTAATATATTAATTGTTTGTTAGTAAAAGAAATTATATAAAAGGTGCTGTACGTGATTCCTGACCCGCCAGAATGAAAGTCAGCCATAAATAACTAAATTATAGCAACAGCATTGACAGCAACATAAACAATCATCGAAAACAATCAATACACTGAGTGAAAATGTAAGATCTCGTCGTTGTGTTATGGTGATAAATTAAGTCGAGATGCAAAAGCCCGCAGCGCGTTTTATTATGATGGGACAGTTAGGGAACAGGAATTTATTATATAAATGAGATGCAAGAGCCCGTCGTCGTCGTGTTATGGTGTGACAGGTATTTAATATATGTATACGTTTCTGCCGTACATTGAAATATTTAATTCAAGTATTGTTTAGACATTTTACTATTACTGAGTTTACATAATGTCATTGCTTAAATCCATCAACCGAGGCAGTAGATGTGAGAGGTGCTCTATGTAATATTTACGTCATTTCATACACACCTAATTTTGATTTCAAAATTGAATTTTGCGTATCAGAATACACAAAAACGATTCGATTTTCTTATAACAATAAGACGTACCTTGTTCGATAATAATGTTTTTTTTTTTTATTTTATTCTGCAGCACACTATTATTAAACAAATAAATCTAAGCTAGCGTCGTGGTTTTCTGTTGTCTTTCTATGATTATCATAAACGCAGGTGATGTTGTTGACTATATCACATTTTATTTAGCCAAGTCCTCGTCTTTCGTGTCAACAACCAATCAAATTCATTTTAGATGAAGGAACCACTGCTGTATTTGTGGTGAAAAGATTAGAATAAAATTACGATTAAACCAGTCGTGTTTATGGCTGCGTTTGTTAGCGACCAGGGGGACAAGCTAAGATCGTAGTTGCGGTAAAGCGTGCGGAAAACGACGGCTGCTATTTAAAATAATTCAAAATTACTTGTGTGTGATATAGTCATGGTATTTTACCATAAAAACTGAACAAAAAGTTCCTCTACGATTTTTCAATTCGACCAATATTTTTAGAGTTATTAAAGTTTTAAAAAATTTGAAAATAATTCAAAATAAACATTCAAATTCAAATGTAAGTGTTTGGTCAAGTACTGAGAATAAATTCATGATACATTACAACAACAAAAGATAGTTTAAAACGATAATTGACAGGAAAAATTATAAATGTTGTTTAACGTGTCTGAATAACCCAAATTTACGTGTTTAATTTATCAGTGGTACGCTATTGGCTGTTGAAAACAGCACGTCATTATTTATTTGTTTCATAGTTCGTCATTTGTTTGAATTTAGTTTTAAAGTGCGATAAAATGGCCGCGAATTATTGGAACCAAGGGTATTATGATATGCTGATGGCACTGGGGGCTTCTAATAAACAAGCGGGACGAGCGGTATGTTTATACGCTACCATTTCTTCGCACTTTAGACCGATTTCAAAATTAGGAACTAAATTTAAACAAATAACAAACTATGAAACAAATAAATATTGGCGTGCTGCTTTCAATAGCCAATAGCGTGCCACTGCTTAATTAAACACATAATTTTGAGCTTTTTCAGACACTTTAAACGACATTTGTCATTTTTCCTGTCAATTATCGTTTCAAATTACGTCTTGTTGAGTTGTAATGTATCATGGATTTATTTTCAGCACTTGATCAAACACTTAAATTTGAGTTTCAATGTTTATGTTTTGATTATTTTCAGATTTCTCAAAACTTTAATAACTCCAAAAATATTGATCAAATCGAAAAATTGTAGAGGAGCTTTTTGTTCAGTTTTTATGGTAAAATACGGCCCCGCAGGCCGTGTTCGCGAGTTTCAGGACACCCTGTATGAAGGACACATCAAGATCACTCTGTATGTTACTCAAGTTAAAAGGAATCATAAGTAAAATGGTTTTTGAATTTAAAACTTGTCGAAAGAATGGTATTAAAAAAACTACTGCAAGTTGTTTATCCTTTCAGAAACCTTTTCAAAACTTGCTTATTTCTCATTTATCTGCTGTTTCCTCTTCTTATTGCCTTACCTGTGTACATGTGTGTATGATAAACCATAATAGCGCTATTTAGTCAAGGTTCCATTTATTTCTTACAAATCTTCTACTTTATCAGTTTCCCAGCAAGCCCTTGCTATCATATTTCCTTTCCCTTCTCGCGCTTAGTGTACACTGTTTAAAACAGTAGGCCATTTGTAATATTACACATGATTTTACTACCTGCATACGACAGCGAGCTTGCACTATGCTTTATTTGGACTGAGTGTAGATAAAGTTAAATGTCTCCTTTGAAAATGTTAGTTAATTCGAATATTGCAACACGAAATTGTACAATATGCCATTTGCTTTGATTGTGATAGTTACAAATAAATATACAGGGTGTTAATGAATTGTAGGGACAAACTTCTAGGGCTTGCAGAACACAACAAAGCAAACAACTTTTGTTAATAAATGTGTGGTCAAAAGTGTTTCCTTTAGAAAATAGAGTCTCTTAAAGATTCTTTAAGAAGTACCTGAAAATAGGCAACCCAAACTGCATTTTCAATTATTTTCACAGATCACACGGAATTTTGAAAAAAAACGATCTAGACATACATGCATTCAAATAACGTCAATTTTGACACAATTCGATATTTTTGTGATATTTTTTGACTTTTCTTACATTCGTTTCTTTCTGTGCTTTTTATAATTCGTTTTTTTCGTTCTGTGATTTTGTTGATAATTATTTTCTTCGTTAATTTCGTTCTGTGTTTCGTATTCTTGTGTTATGGCGAAATATACTTTTGCCGAACAGCATGACATGATGTTCATGTATGGAGCTGCTTGAGATAACGCACGCGAAGCTGCTCGCCTGTACCAAGAACATTTCCCGAATAGGAATCATTCATCGCACAAGGCCTTTAGTGTAGTTTCACGTCGGCTGCGGGAGGAAGGTACATTCGTTGTCAACAGACACAACTGTGGAGCTACCAGAACAAAGCGGACGGTGGATTTTGAGAAAGAAGTTTTGGTGAGAGTGGTTGAAAATCCTTCTACTAGTTCAAGAGCCATCGCTCATGAAATGGCAGTAAACCATGTTTCAGTATGGGAGGTACTACATGAGCAGCAGCTACATCCGTACCATCCACAGAAGGTACAAGTCATGATTCAAGCAGATTTTCCCAGAAGGGTCTAATTTTGCCAGGAATTTCTGCTTTCTGTGTACTGAGGATCCAGAATTCCAAGTAAACGTTCTGTTTAGTGACGAGGCATCTTTTACGAAAGAAGGAATATTCAACAATAGAAACAGCCACATTTGGGACGATGGAAATCCCCATGCTGTGGTTCAAAACCTGCAAAGATTTTCACTGAACATTTGCGCCGGGATTGTTGGCGATAGACTCATTGGACCATATCTGCTACCCCAAAGGTTAACAGGAGCAATTTATTTAAATTTCTTGCGCCATGTCCTGCCTGAATTTTTGGAAGATGCTCCACCTCAAATGTGGCTGCAGCACTATGGTGCACCTGCACATTTTTCGGCGGAAGTCAGGGAATTTTTAAATAACAGTTTTCCCAACAGATAGATACGTCGAGGAGGGCATGTGGCGTGGCCTCCACGTTTTCCTGATTTGACTCCACTTGATTTCTTTTTGTGGGGTCATGTTAAAACGTTAGTGTATGCTACCCCAGTTGAAACTGTAGAAGAACTTACGGCGCGTATTCTTGCTGCATGTGAAGAAGTTCAACAGACTCCTGGTATATTTGGAGTGGTGCGCAGGAATTTACTTGGTAGATGTACTTCGTGTGTAGAAGCTGGAGGTGGGGGGCGACATTTTGAACATTTACTATAATTTTGTTAATTTTTGAATTAGTTATTGTAAATTTTTCAAATAGTTGATTTTTGCTTTGTAATTTTGGTTTTTTCTATTGCTTAGTTTTGAAACATTTTGTTAATTAATTTATTTTAAATTTAATTATAATTTGAAAAGTGGGAAAGAGGGCTTTACTTATCCTGTATTAATTTCCGTTGTTATGAAAACAAATAGTAGGTAGTAAATTGAGGCGCTTCTTAAAGAATCTTTGAGAAGCTCTATCCCCGAAAAGAAACACTTTTGACCACACATTTATTAACAAAAGTTGTTTGCTTTGTTGTGTTTTGCAGGCCCTAGAAGTTTGTCCTTACAATTCATTAACACCCTGTATAGTGCGTCCTAGCAATATGAGTGTTCAATAGGGAAAACTTTTTTATTTTCAGGCATGATTAATAACAAATTAAATGACAACAAAAATAAAACACATTATATTAAAACTAAAATTAATAATTTTTTGATGTTTTCAAAACAAAAATACTGTTTATAATGAATTACTTTTGTGGTGATATCGAAAATAAACATTGGACACCCAATCCTGGAACACACTGTATATATTTTATAATTAATATTCGTGCTTTGAATATTGATACTATAAATATGTTGTACGCATTATTATATAAAACCAGACATATTAAATTTTTGACTTTTAATTATGTAGGTTTCTTTTCACACATGTACTTGTATCTAGCACAGATTTTACCCCGACATTTTGTGTAATTTATACCTACTTGTTATGCCGATTACTTTCTCTGCATTTAGTTTTCATTCTACCCTTCTTAAGCACAACCACTTTCGCTTAATCCTCATTTATTCTCAGACGCGTCCGTTGCTTCCATTCTTAACAAATCCAATTCTCGAGATACTTGGCTTGTTTAAAATTTTGGCTTAAATCTATCATTATGTTTCTTTACAAACAGAGATAACTTTGTGAGAATAATTATTTTATGATAACAAAAAAGATTTTTTCAAACCGACACGCGACAAGCAGGTTTTTAACTTTGTTGGTGTTCCATCTTTCTTTCGTTATTAAATGCAAATTTTTCCTACTCGAGCTTCCTCTTTACTGTATCGTGTGTATCATTCAAGGACCGCGAACAGGACATCCTAGTTTTTGTGGGATCGAGAAATGTGTCTTTATTCATCGACTAATGTTCTTTTTTCCGAATTCTAAATTTGGATATATGCATTAAAAAAACGAACATGAATTATATTTCAATAAAAAATACAGTAAAGAATTCAATTTCGGGTATTATTTTTGGGCAAATTTTATTACAAAATCGGAAGATTTAGAAAACGAGTTCATATCTAATCTTGTTTTTAACGTGTTGGTGTTTCCGATTTTCACAAACATAAATAATTCATCGTACATGGACAGATGACTAAAAGAAAACGGGATTTCGATGCAGAATGCTTGTATATGTATAACGTATTCTACATACTAAGTTAATTCTAGCGTTAGTAAACGTTGGTATAAATAATGCTTCAAATTTTATTGTCTTAGCGTTACCACAGACCAACATATAAATTTGAGGGTATAAATATACTGTGTCCTCGCGAAAAGTTAGGGTGCGATTATCTCTGTTGTCTTTCAAGTTTTTCAGGGTGTTAGTCAGTGCATAGAGGTACGTAAGTCACTATAGATATCACATCAGTACTTTGTTTCCAGCCACCCCCAGCCACGGCCACTTCAAAATTTCAAATAGCACACTATGTTTTTTAGTGATGTATTATGACTACTTTTAGTAAGTGTGGGTAAAAAATCTGCTACGTTAGAAGGGGAAGTTTTTGTAATACACCACTTTGAATAAAAAAATAAATTGAATATTATTATCCATGTGGCTGGGGGCTGGGCTGCCTGAGAATAAAAGGAAAGCAGCGCAAACTAAGTCTGCTAAATATACACGCACCAACAGAAGTAGCGGGGGAAAATAAAAAAGACAATTAGTATGAGCTGATGGAAAGAGAAATGAGCAAGATCCCAAGGTACGATACTAAAATAGTGCTAGGGGATGCAAATGCCCAAATAGGAAAGGAGAAAAAGTTTTTCCCTACAACAGGCCCACATAGCAAACATGAGAATACAAACAATAACGGCGAACGCTTAATAGACTTTGCAGCAGACAACAGACAACAGACAGGCAAACAACCAAGTAGACCATGTATTAGTAGACACTGAGCATACGAAAAGAATTAAGAACGTGAAGAACGCAGAGGCGCAGAGATAGGATCAGACCATTATGTGGTAAAAATCGAGCTGCAAGAAGAAATACAAAACGACCAAGCGCGGGGAAGCAAAAAAAAAGGAAGCAAAGCAATTGAACTACGAGAGTATACAAGATGGCAAAATACAGGAAAAATGTATTGAGAAAGCAGAAGAACAACTAGCTAAAATAGACCAGAGCGCAGAAGGAATAGATGAAAGATGGATCCAAATAACAAAAGCACTTAAGAATGCAGCAATGGAAGTGCTACCAGGGAAAACAGAAAATGCCTTCAAAAAAGACTGAATGGACGAGGAGTGCTGGAAAGCAGTGGAGCAAAAAAAAGAGCAAGGCAAAGAATGCTTAACCAAGATACAGTAGAAAACAGAGAATAGTATAGAGAAAGGGCTAAAGAGGCCAAACAGTTATGCAGAAGGAAGAAGAGAGACATGCTTGAAAAGAGAATGCTAGAGATGGAAACCCACTACAATAACAAAGCAGCGAGATCATTCTACCAGTCAATAACCAACACAAAGAGGGGACCGCAGCCGAAATCAGTGTACTGTAAAGATAAGGAGAGGCACTTCATAGGAGAAATGGATAAAATACTACAGAGATGGGCGGAATACTTCGAGTAGCTCCTAAATGTAAACCAGTATCTGGAAATAGAAATAGAAGAAAGTAAGCTTGAAGAAATTGCACCACCCATGATCGAAGAAACTCGCAAGGAAATAACCCAAATGAAAAACAATAAGGCAGCAGGAGAAGATCAAATGCCCGCCGAGCTACTGAAGTATGGTGGAGACAGAGTACTACAAGCAGTACACAGTACTGTTACAGAAATATGGCTAGAAGAGAAAATACCTCAAAAATGGGCGGAAGCAGTTATTACACCCATTTTCAAGAAGGGAGACAAAACTTGCTGTTCAAATTACAGAGGCATTGCATTGCTAGACACTGCTTATAAAGTATTAGCGAGCCTACTCAAAATAAAACTAGAAATGTTCATGGAGAAGGAAGTAGGTGAATATCAAGCCGGGTTCAGGTACGGTAGGTCAACAATAGACCATATCTTCACCCTAAAACAAATAGGGGCTCTAAGTGAGTAATACAGATGCCTTTACATCTCTTGTTTATAGAGCTTAAGCAGGCGTACGACGCAGTAAACAGAAGCCAACTCTACAAAACTATGAAGGAAATGGGAGTGCCAGAAAAGTTAATACGGCTAGTAAGTTTAACGTTAACAAATACAACAAACCGAGTAAAGATGCATGGGAAAGTATCGGAACATTTTGTTACCAATAATGGACTGCGCCAGGGAGACCCTTTATCCAGACTACTATTTAACCTTATACTGGAAGGGATTATCAGAAAGAGCAAATTGACAGACGGGACCATAACTACTAAACAATATCAGTTCACAGCCTATGCGGATGATTGAGTAATCATAGCTAGAACAAAAACAGCATTGGAAGAAGTATTCTTAAAAATAGAAACAGAGGCCAATGGTTACGGTTTAATAATAAACGAACAAAAAACTAAGTATATGCAAACGGGAGGAAAAAAGGAGCAAGTTGAAGGGGGTCACATAACAATCAGGGGTGACACAAAACAGTATCACTTCGAGAAGGTAAAAGAATTTGTATGCCTGGGAACCACGATTGCAGCAACGTTTAACCAGGAAGCGGAGATTCAGGCAAGAATACAGTGCGGAAACAAAAGTGCAAGTTCCCTTTATAGTGTTCTTACTTCAAATCACCTATCAAACAATGCGAAGCTGAGACTGTACAAAACAGTGATAAGACCCGTAGTGCTATACGCGTGTGAAACATGGACTTTGACGCAAAACCTGCAAAATATGTTATGCACCTGGGAGCGCAAAATAGTGAGACGAATACCAGGGGGGATACAAGAAAACGAAATGTGGAGGAGACGGACAAACAGAGAAGTACTAGACGGTTTAAAAGGGAACGATATAGCAGGAGCAGTAAAATCCCAACGGATCAGGTGGCTGGGGCATGTGCAAAGGTTGACGGACAGCAGGACTCTCAAGAAAATGATGTATGCAAGACTATTAGATACCCGAAGACAAGGAAAACCTAAAATAAAATGGATAGAACAAGTCATGGACGATTTAAGAAAGTTACAAGTAAAATGCTGGTGGCAGAAAGTTCAGAACAGAGAGGAATGGAGAAAGATAACCTACCAAGCCACAGGCCTTAGTGGCCTATAGTGCTCGATATATATCGGGCTGGGGCCAGAGTTCTGACAAAATAACTACAGTGACTTACGTACCCATACACACTGATTAACACCCTAAAATTTCAAATTTATAACTTGAAGGAGACTAGAGATAACCGCATCCAAATTTTTCACGCGCATATCCAGTATAAAAATAATATCAACAATAATAACAATAATAATATTTTTTCTGTAGCAACTGTTAAAACGTGCTATTATTAACTAAAATTAGAGGGAAAAGTAGCACTTTACCATCAAGGGTAGATAAAGTAGTACTTTAACAGCAAGGATAGAAAAAGTATTTTATTTTTAAACAAACTCTACAGCAACCAAAAAGTTATTAAAGCCACCTACCCATTTTTTCGTGAAACTGTTTTTTTCCTGACACTTTTAAATTAAATTTATCATTGATTTTTCTTCATTTTTTGGTCTTCTTTAACAATTGCTATAGAAAAAAATGTTGTATTCCACACGACGATAAAATTTCATTATCTTCTCGATGCGGCTGACGCCTCGACGCTAAAATCGCTCTCGAAGATAAAGTGCAATGTTATCATCTTGTACAATAAATAACTATTATTTAACCACATTTTATTACAATATGAAATTATGGCAAGTCAGAACATGCTAACCCGCTTTCGTCACTTTTTCAAATTTTCAATATTTAGCGCTTGAGAGTGGTTTGGAAATGTAACTTTAAGAAGTCGGATGATTCTTGCCATTAAATACAAAGTTTTAATTTCTAGAAGTTGGGGTGGCTCTTAGGGTGGTTTGGGATGTCATGAAGAGAGGATGATTCTCGTAATTTTTAAAAATTCTAAATTTTTAAGGGTTGGGTGGTTTGGTGATGTTACTTTAAAAGAGAAGATGATTCTTGTCATTTTCAGAAATATTCAATTTTTAAGGGTTGAAGGTGCACTTTGCTGTGGTTTGGAAAAGTTAATTTATAAAAGGGGACGATTCCCACTACTTTTACAAATTTTTAACTTTTAGGGGATGACTGGGGGCAGGTAGGAAGATCGCCCTCCACGCAAATCTGCTGCTCGGCATGCGTAGAACACGAATTTGAGGTTTCCTTTCGAGCTCGTCTACATTGAAGTAAAGCACCCCCTTTTTTGAAAGATTTTTATAGTGCAAAATAGGTGTTAGTGAAAGTTGAAGCGGGTAAGTTTGCCTAAATTCATCAATATCTGGCGCGTGGCAACCGGCCGAGTTTACACGAGGTGCGCGAGCAAACACCGCGGCGAATTTATTAAACCGCGGCGACGAAGCCGAGCGAGGCAGCGGTCAGACAGGGAAAGATAATAAAAGCTATGGAGAAGAAAAACCTATTGGGTTGCTCAAAAATAATCATTGAAAATGATTTAACGGTTGAAGAAATAAAGACTCAAGCCAGCCTACGCAATATAGCCAAATAACAAAAAAAAGGCGAGAAAGTAATAGTGGGTTACCAGAAGATAACAATAGACCACGAAACATATGACTAAGACCCCAGCTACAGAACGTTGTGAAAACCAGCACAAAAAACGAGTAAACAAAGCAAATTATGCAAAATCTATGACGACACTGGCAAAGAAATGGCGAATGAGTAAGGAAGAAGCGATTAAAAATGACCAAGAGAAGGACAACCTAGAAACAAGGCACATGAAAATTGGGACGTGGAACATTAGAAGCTTAAGTGTGAAAGAAAGAGAACTGATAGAAGAATTCAAGGAAGTAAAACACTACTTCCTGGCAATTACTGAAACGGAGAAGAAAGGTCAAGGTTGCGTGGAACTCGAAGAACGGTACACTTTAATATACAGCGGAGTGCCGGAAAAAGAAATAGCAAGGACAGGGGTAGGATTATTAATGGAAGAAGAAGAAATTACAAACGTGAAGCAATGAATGACGATAACGAAAAGAATATGGCGGGGATTCCCATTTTAAAAAACGTGCTACTTCTCATGTACTTGGCACACATATTGAGATCTAGTGAACATTCCACCTTGCGAAATCACGCATCCAGTCCCAATTAAGAAGACCTTAAGCCTCTGCAACAAAAATGTGGAGGTACTAAGTTTAAATCACAGAAGTGACCGTTACAACATCGACCACGTGCAAAGTGTCTTCGGTCTCGCTTCTCATCGAGGTGAGGTTCTTGGCACCCTAAAATTTCAAATTTATAACTTGAAAGAGACTAGAGATAACCGCATCCACATTTTTCGCGCGGACATCCAGTATATTAATAATATCATCAATAATAACAATAATAATATTTATTTAACAACATTTCATTACAATATGAAATTATGGCAAGTCAGAACATGCTAACCCGCTTTCGTCACATTTTCAATATTTAGCGCTTGAGGGTGGTTTAGAAATGTAACTTTAAAAAGTCGGATGATTCTTGCCATTAAACACAAAGTTTTAATTGTTAGGAGCTGGGGTGCCCCAAATTTTCAAGGGTCTTGGTAGTTTGGTGATGTTACTTTAAAAGAGAAGATTATTCTTGTCATTTTCAGAAATATTCAATTTCTAAGGATTGAGGTGCACTTTGCTGTCGTTTGGAGAAGTTACTTTATAAAAGGAGACGATTCCCACCACTTTCACCATTTTTTAATTTTTAGTAGATGACTGGGGGCTGGTAGGAAGATCGCCCTCCACCCAAAACTGCTACTCGGCATGCGTAGAAAACGAATTTGAGGTTTACTTTCGAGCTCGTTTACATTGAGGTAAAGCACCCCCTTTTTTAAAAATTTATTGGCATAATATCTGATATTGATTGTGCGGCGGCGCCAGTACCGATCAACGGCTTCGTCACGTGCAGACAGTGAAAAAAGATTTGTAGCTGGAAAGGACGAGTTTTATAGTGTAAAATAGGTGTCAGTGAAAGTTGAAGCGAGTAAGTTTGCGTAAAGTCATCAATATATAGAGGCGTGCTCGCGCCGGAGTTTACGCGAGGTGCGCGAGCAAACACCGCGGCGGAATTATTGAATCGCGGCGGCGAAGCCGAGCGAGGCAGCAGTCAGGCTGAGAAATATAATAAAAGCAAATAAATCACATTGGAAAGAACAGTAAGCAAGAAAAGAAAAGAAAAACGAGAAAACGAAGAAAAGGAAGAAGAGACAGAAATCCTCTAATCCAGCAAAAAAATACTTCGGTCACTAGCAAGCATCAGAAGGGCTCAAACAGCAAACAGAAAGAAGGAAGCGAAGATAAAATTGAAAACGAGAAGTGGAAATGGACAAACTAAATAACATGATGAAAGACATAAAAATACTTTTAGAAATGAAGTTAGAGATCTGAAGGAAGAACTGAAGGAAAGAGACAAAAAATGGGAAAAGAAGAAGAAGAAGCTACCATCAAGAATTACTGATCTTGAAAACAAACTGGAAAAGCAGGAAAAAGAAAAAAATTCATGGTAATAAAACGAGTAACCATTAAAGAAAATGAGATAAGAGGAGGAGTTTAACAGATTATTCACAACAAACTTGGAAATGACATAAAAGTAAAGGATAGCTACCCATTTAAAGGAAAAGAGAACAATTAATTAATTGTGGCTGAAATACAAACCTGCAATATGAAACAAGAAGTTATGAAGAAGAAAAATCTATTAGGTTGCTCAAAAACAATCATTGAAAATGATTTAACAGACTCAAGACAGCCTACGCAATAAAACTTAAGAAAAAAAAGCAAAGGCAAGAAAGTAATAGTGGGTTACCAGAAGATAACATTAGATCAGAAAAGATATGACTGGGACCCCAGCTACATAACGTTGTGAAAACCAGCCCAAAAAAACAGTAAACAAAACAAATTATGCAAAATCTATGACGACACTGGCAAACAAATGGCAAATGAGTAAGGGAGAAACGATTAAAACTGACCAAGAGAAGGACAAGCTAAAAACAAGTCACATGAAAATTGGGACGTGGAACATTAGAACCTTAAGTGGGAAAGAAAGACAACTGATAGAAGAATTCAAGGAAGTAAAACACTACTTCCTGGCAATTACTGAAACGAAGGAGAAAGGGCAAGGCTGCGTGGAACTCGATGAAGGATACACTGATATACAGAGGAGTGCCAAAAAAAAGAAAAAGCAAGGGCAGTGGTAGGATTAATAATGGAAGAAAATAACATTACAAACGTGAAGAAATGAATGGCGATAACGGAAAGAATTATGGCGGGGATTCCCATTTTAAAAAACGTGCTACTTCTCATGTATTTGGCACACATACTGAGAGCTAGTAAACATTCCACCTCGTGAAATCATGCAGCCAGTCCCAATTAGAAGACCTTAAGCCTCTGCGAAAAGAAGTGGAGGTACTAAGTTTAAATCACAGAAGTGACCGTTACAACACCGACTCCGCGCAAAGTGTCTTTGGCCACGCTTCTCATCGAGGTGAGGTTATTGGCTGACCTGCTTTTTAAATATTCAGTAGTAAGATGATAAGGATAAGGAGCTTGACACTATATCACTTTGGTTAGCAGAACAGATCAGTTTATGAGTTTTGCCTAGGTTTAGCTTTAATTTGTTCGCAGTAAGTCACCTTTCAGCCTGATTTTCTAACTTTGAAGCTTGATTTCAAAGTAAACTATAGCCGTTATTTAACGTAATGAAAGTAGTATCATCAGCACAAAGGGCAAAATTTGCTGGACTTCAAAAACTGCAGAATTTATTAGTATATATAATAAATAAATTAAGTTTTAGTACCAAATCCTGGAAGATCTGTGAAAAAGTCTTACATAAAGAGGCCCAAATCCTAACCTCTTTAGCTCTGTTTGATAGGTATGATCTGATGAGAGAAAGAAACACCTCGAATTTCATAAAAGCTCAGTCGAAGGTTCTTACAGAGGTTACATATAATGACGGCAGTATGATATTTATTGATATTTTTATTGAAACCTGAACTGATTAGGGTAGGCTTTAAATTATACTCTAAGCCACATTTGGAAGGAATATAATAAGCTTTTTTGGTGTTACATTAAGCTCAACTTTTTTGGATCTTTTTTTTAGTGTATCATTTTCTAGCTGTATTTTAATTTATTAGTAGAATTTTTTATAAATAGATTATAGGCAGCTTTCTTTGCAGCTTTTAATTGGGATTTCTAGTCTCGGTAGAAATGATCATAAGTTAGCTAAGCAAGTGGGTCAAAACCGCATTATAAATAAGTTTTACAGGGAAAAGTTTAGATCTAAAAGTTCTTAAACTATCATTAAATTAAACAGTCAAAGTTTTATAACTATTATTGTTAGGTATTAAAGACAAATGTGCATCCACTAGATTTTTAAAACGGTTTACCAAGAATTCCGAAAATTTTTGCACTAAACATTAGAATAGTTTATTTAGAGATTCTTTAAATTTATAAACGCCAGAGGCAGTAAAACCCTACTAAAAAGTTTCTTACGCTTGTTGTTGTTTTTGATTGTTTGAGTTTTAAATTGGTCCGAAAGGCAAGGATCTACCATACTAGCTTTGAAGCTATCCTTATGGCAATTAGTTAAGATGTTATCATCGTAGCTAGATTTTTTAATATAAATTCTAACTATATCCAACATTGTAGTCTCGAAACCAAAACTATTCATTAAACAAGTAAGTTAAATCAGGTTATCCGAGGTAACTCCAAAATCAACATTAAAATTCCCAACGATAATCAAGTCTCTGTATTTACCTGACAGCATTGTAAGCAGCTCGTTATACCTTTCAACAAAGATTTTAAAATTACTATAGCAGAATCTATACAAAAACCCACAGTAGATTACAGTATACAAAACCAGAGAAAACATTTGCCTGACTCTTCAGGTAAAATAGTTTAAAATTATTCAAGTTCTGTAAGATAATAACTAAACTGTGAGTTCAAAAACGTGCTATTAGTAGAAAAACCAAGACTGAAAAGGACAGCAAGAAATGTTGAGGTTTCCTGGAGAAATGGTTCTAGGAATCTTCTATGTAGGGTAAACAGTTTTCGAGTTATAGGCCCATAACATACTCGGTTTTTTATTATTTTTAGTTTATTTTATAAATACAGTGAGTTTTCCTTTTTTGTATACATACCAGCTATGTATACTTTTATAAAAAACATGTCAAGGCATTGTTTTACTGCAATCTGTAGGCAACCAACTATACACTACATTTCAAAGCTTCAATTTTTGAAGCTGTGGAAACAGTAATCAAATTGTTTAATGTCAAATTAATATCAATTAGTTTTTTTTATTAAATTTATCATAATATTTGTGTATTGTCGATATTTTATGTTTTTCAAATTATAGTTTTAATAAAAAAAATTTGATATTCTAATAATTTTGCGTTTATTCATAAACATACTTATTGAACATAACCTCACACTATGAGGAATAACCTTTCTCTCTTTATTATTTTCTGTACAGTTGGTTGCCTATAGATTGCAGTAAAACAATGCATTGACATGTTTTTCATAAAAGAATATATAGCTGATATGTATACATAAAAGAAAAACTCACTGTATATGTAATAGGTAAGTAGACATGTAGACATGTACGTTTTTGGGATGCACAGTAAACTATGCGTCCACCTCCAACCCCATATGGGCAGTGTTGCCACAAGGTAAAAATGTTGTGTACCAATACTACCGAAAAATTGTACCAGATTTAACACCAAATGTACCAAACTTAGAAGAGCCGAAATTTTGAAATTTAAAGTATAGTTAGCCGGATACAATGATCTTTTTCTGCCGATTTTGTGACGGAATTTTTTTCTGTTGTATTGTATATAGAAATTTATAGCTTTATATGATTATACACTGTGTCCATAAAGTAACCCCCCCCCCCGGCCCCAACTAACTTTTGAACGACTTGATATTTTTCTACAAAATTTGGTGTGCTGTAATGGGAAATTAAATACTATCTTTCAGACCATGTTAAAATTTTGTATCATCCAAAATGGCGACTGGGCGCTATTTTGAATTTTTTTTTAAATAGAAAGGGGGGTCGAGTGACACCTCATTTGAAAGGTCTTTTAATTCTGCGTCTGATGCTAGAGTTTCAAAGAAAAATATGCATGCTGCAAATCACTGACTGCGTAACCAAAAGCCTTGCAGCAACTTCTCTCGGAGTATAGCCTTCCTCGAGCAGTGTGACCACTTTAGATACATCTACCTCCGAAAGATAATTTCTCTGGACATTAGCTGCCATTCATTTTGATTTAAGTCACTGTATCAATTGTTTAGAACACCCTAACAGGCAACTTTTAATTACAAGACTTATGCGATTTCTGCAGTATTTCTTATTAAGCAGCATTTTTGTGATATCTTAAGATATGAATGTCCCTAAAGTAGCGATAAATAGTCCTATCTTTATTGCGTATGAGTTTCATAACAATATTTTCAACGATAAAAAAAATGTAGCACTTTTATTTCTGATCCCCTAATTTTGCGGCGAAGTGTATCTAGAAAACAGGTATCGCATTTGTCAGATTTTGAAGGAAAAGCACGTTTTTGGGTCCGAGGTTACTGAAACACCGATTTTTGCAACACTGGCTGTGTGTAAGTGTATTTATCATATTGCACATCGGCACTACATACATATTTCATGCTACAAACTTCCGCGTTTTCTTTAATACGCGTCGCATTTGTAGTACACCACTGCAACTGGGGAAATCATGAGAGCGGCGATTTCTTCTTTATTCTATTAGTGCTTGTGCACCCAAGTAGAAGGAGGAGTGCTCTACATTAAACTCATAATAAAGCCGCGTTTGAAAAAGAAGCTCAGATTTGTATTGGACCCATGTCGAATAGCCGATCTGCGCAAACGTGGTTTTCATACTACCCCCGGTCACCCCCACTCACCGATTATTTGTTTTTTTTTTCATAAATTAGGAATTTCTACTTTAAATTCAGTATGAACATGTATAATGACAATAGCCGAATCTTCCATTAAGAAAAATTTTATAGGGTGTTTCCTTTCGGTCGTTTACCTGAACAGTTTAATTAGGTATTTGCCAGAAAGACTCAGAGGTGAATAAAACACAAAAAAAAATCTATTTTTAAAATTTAACGGATAACTATGCAACAACTAGGAAACACAAAATATTATGAAACCAGGCGACTGCTTCAAAAAGTGGGGGCGGAGGAGAAGTACTCTACTTCAATACAGACGCGCTTAAAAAAGAAGCTTATATTCGTTTTCTACACATGACCTTTAGCCAACTTGCGCAACTTAAAAGAATTTTTGAAATCTTTACAATTTCTAAAATATTTCAAAAAATTATAGTATGTTTTCGAAATTTTCGAATATTTTAAAAATAGTAAAATCTTTCTAAACATCCGGTATAAATTATAAAATTTCAAAACTTAAACATATTTCTAAAATTTCCATAAAAATGTCAAAAACGTTTTAGTGACCTTATTGGTAACTCAGAAAAAAGAGTGTGTGTCGAGCACGCAAGTTCTAGGTAAAATTTCTTAATCGCACTGCAACGAAACATTACGTTACGATCGATCGTAAGTTGGACCCCCGGCAAAACTGTTTCACTTCAAAAAGGACGAGCCGAACACGCAAGTTCTAAGTAAAGCTTCCTAGCCGCGCTGGAACGAAACCTCACGGTACGTTAAGTTACGATCGAATGTTGCACCCGCCGCCGGCAAAAAAATGTTGCTTCAAAAAGGAGTGTGTACCTAGCACGCAAATTTTAAGTGAAATTTTTTAACCGCACTGTAACGAAACGGTACTTTACGTTCGCATGTTGCAGCCGCCAGCAAAGAAGTATTATTTTAAAAAAATTATCGATAATTCTGTCGCCTCATTGCTAAGGAAATTGCATTGCTGCTAGAAAACATCGCGATTCCAAAGAAGGAGCGATATTGCCACGCATCAACACAATTGAGTTGGTCAAGGAAAGACAAAATTATAGCAAATTTTTAATTAACGAATAGAATTTTGCAGAATATTCCCTTCGCATTGTAACAGCCAATGGCGGCCGTTTATTTTCAGGTTCTGGACCAATTAGACCCTCACTGGCTGCGATAATACTTTTTTTAGGAAGCTCCGGTGTTATGTATGTTGTATAACCATAGCAACACGTTAGCAAATTTTTTTGGTTTTTGCATTTAATAATTAAATATGCGTTAATACGTTAGTACATAACAATTAATTATAATAAATAATATATAAATTTTTTTGTTCGTGCAATATTCTAAAAAAATCTACTCGTGAATTAAAAATTTTCTGTAATTCTATCTTTCATTGAATATTTCACTCACATTGTAAAAGCCAATGGCGGCCGTTTATTTTCAGGTTCTGGACCAATTAGACCCTCACTGGTCGCGATAATACTTTTTTTAGGAAGCTCCGGTGCTATGTAGGTTGTATAACTATAGCAACACGTGAACAAATGTTTTTGGTTTTTGCATTTAATAATTAAATATGCGTTAATACGTTAGTACATAACAAATAATTATAATAAATAATAAACTAATAATCGTTGATGGAATATTCTAAAAAATACCATTTGGTAAGTTAAAAATTATATATATTATAATTAATTGTGTTGATGCACAGCAACATCGCTTCTGCTTTGGAATCGCGATGATTCCTAGCAGCATCACAATTTCGTTGATAATGGAGCGACAGAATTATTGATAATTTTTAATTCACATGTGGTATTGCTGTTGAATATTCCAGGAACTAAATAATAAAACGCTTAGTTGGCATAATTATTTGTTACTTACTGACGTGCAACCGCGTTGTTCAACTATTATAAACAAAAATTTAAAAAAAATGTTGATGTGGTTGCTATAGTTACAACAGCGATAACACCAGAGCTTCCAAAAATAGTATTATCGCTATCAGTCAGGCTGTGATTAGTTAAAACCCCGAAAATAGACGGCTGTCATTGCCTGTTTTAATGTGAGTGAAATATTCGTAATTATACAAAAAATATCCAACACAACAAGTTCTGATATCTAACCTTGTAGAACTGCAGCTTTCAGACACTTGCTTATTAAATATTTAATGTAGTTATGTGTCCCTTTCTGTAACTGAAACTTCTGTTACCTCTATTTAGTTTAAGCGTTGCAATAGAGCTCTACTGTTTCTTATAGCACTTATATTTCTATAAAATTCTTGGCCACAAAGTATACCTCGGAAAACGTGGCAACAGTTTGTTACGTTGCCTCTAGCCGCACACAAACATAAGATGACTTGCCCCGAAATCGAACTGGGGTCGCCCCTCTCAAAGTTACCAACTGAACGAACTATGAGCTGTGGTCGGAGTCCGAGTTTATTTTTATCGAAGAAATTCCTGTCTGTTAGTAAGGAATGCAATATTTTTATGTACTGAAGAAGATTTAGTTGAATTAATGTATATATAGAATGACATTTTATAGAACGTGTGTGGCGTCTAAAACGAACTTCTACTACTATTTCGAGTATCTTCGACAGCGTCGCTTTAATTGACCTGTAACTTGCATCGTTATACAGGCTTGGCTTGTTGAACAGCAAAATATTAGCATACTTCAACTTTTACTAAAATATTTCTATGAAATTATAGTAAGGCGTCAATTCTCGTGAGGATTCTATCATATTTACTGAAATTACTTTAAAAATACTCTTAAATAGAAGATGGCCTCGTGATCTGCTAACAGCACCCTAAGCGGAAAGAGTACTACAGCAGTACCATCGATGGATGAGTTCTCCTATCAAGCCTCTTAATACTTAATACTCCATGTAGAGTACATTGTAAATAGTCTTTAATAAAAAAAAATATTCTTACGTGTGAACTAGCGAAAATACATAAATACTCTAGTAAGGTAGCTCTCTGCCTAAAATGAGCAATCACTAATCAGTGCAGAGTCTGATTTTTTTATTTCTCTGAATAAGTCAGGCCGTAACTAATCCAAAATCTAGTTTCCTTAAAATTCCTTTTATGCTGAGGTTTACCTATACTGTTAGCGTTATTCCTGTCAGGATTAATTTACTCTTGAATAACGACAAATTAAGTAATTTCTCAATTGCCTTTCCGAAAAACAGATCAATATTGCTAATACGCATTTTATTGGCCCCTTCTTAAAAGCTATCTTTATTATTATGTCTCGTTATAACTAATCTCTTCATGTCGTCTAATTACTTACCTTTAATTATTTTTTTGTTTTTGTCTGTTATTGATTTATCAAAATTTTAAAACTCTTGTCCACGTACTAAGATGATCTTATGGAATTAAATTACCGTGAAATCACCTTTTGTATTTAGTGTTATAACATTAAACAATAATTTGGCAAACTGTTGTTGGAGTTTGTACTTGTTAAGTGTGTTAACATTTTCAAGATTACTAATTCGTAATAACTTTGGAAACATTTTATTACACTATTGTACTTAAAAATATTAAATCTTCCGTTAAATCTGTAAGATATTATATTTTACAATTTTTCTCTAAAGTTGAACAACAAATTTTAAAAATAAGGCGGAAACATTAAGAAAGCTTTGTTTTCCTGCACATGAAGTATATTACAGAAAAATCAAACTGTAGATAATAAACGACACAAAAACTTTCCAACAATGTTTGTTACTCAAAGCATGCGAGAAATGACTTTTATTGATTGATTACATGACCTCTCTGCTGGCCTCTTCCAACATTTCACTTTTACTTTATTGTAATCATTATTGTTCGGTTTTGTCACATCAGAGAAACTACTCTCGTGTGAAAGTAATAAACTCCAAATGGAAAACCGAAGTTGCCACTATCGCAAAATGAACTTCATGAAACGATCTAAACGCGTTTGAATTTATGTGTCCATTAAAAAATACTACCGCTGACATCGATATTGAGAATATTGCCATTTCTTCGTATAAGTCTATAAAATTCACATTAAACGACGTTTGTGGATGCGAAATCATTAGAACAGAGGTCAAATTGCACATAAAAATCATTTTTCCGGTTCATACGTAAGTAAAACTAGAAGCACATGCTCTTTTGTATTGGTTTATTTATATCATGAATTATTCTCATTTTTAAATATTCTAACTTATTTTGTTTCGCATAGGATAGTTTTAACGTGTTCTAAATATTTATTTATACTTAATTCTTAGTCGGTTATCCTACGCGAGTCTCCTCGGCATAGGATTGGAGTACCGGCGTTGAGAGTACTTATTTGTTAATAAAAATTATTCGTTTGGATAGTTTATAACTATCTATGGCAAACCGCATTGCTTGTTATCGGGGTAGGGGTGTAAATGATCCACTAACATCTTAAGGAAGCCAAATGTCAACCCCACCTGCATGAGAAGCGAATAAATGGCACGGTACACCCTGCTAGAAAACAGAGGGAGCTCTGCCGACCCAGCACCGAGGGCTATAACCCGGTCTAATTGTCCTGAGCGTACAGGACTCACCTTCGTTTGGTTAATCACCTATAAAGAGGATATAGCGATTCAGAGACAGCACAATAACCTCTGAAATGGACGGATTACTGGACGACGAAAACGGCGCAAAACAAGGACAAGAATAGGAACATGGAACATAAAAGGACTGAATGGGAAAGAGAAGTCTATGCGAAACAAAAAAGAAAGGCAACGGGACACAGATACTAACGAGAGGATACCAACTTTTCCACTCGGGCTTGAAAATACGGGGAAGAGAAGGGATAGGAGTAATCCTGAATGCCAGACTGACTCAAAAATTAATACAATTGAAACCGGTAAACTTAAGGATAATGTACGGTGACCTCCGCCTATATAAAGAAACAACAATAATACAAATGTACTCTACAGTAGAAGGCTCAAATATGTACAAGAACTAGACGACTTCTATGAAGAACTACAGAAACAAATAGGCAACGCAAGAGAAACAAGCAAGCACGTTCTGCTAAATGGAGACTGGTATGCAAGAACAGGGAAAAAGCAACAACGGGGGCGTGGCACTATCGGTAAACATGGAGGAGAAATCACTATCAATACAAATGGAAAAAGGATAATAGAATTCTGTGTCAGAAACCAATTTATTCATAGGAAATAGTTGCTTCAATCCTAAGACAATAAACAAGATCACAATTGAGGGAAGACAACGCAATAGTATTATAGACTCCATAACAAACAATCTCTCTTCTCAGCCTTTTTCCGTCCACTCCTGAACGTAAGCCTCTTCCATGTCACTCTGTTTTGCGCCCTTTGCATCCAGTTTCTACCTGCTATTTTCCTAACATCATCTGTTCATCTTGTGCGTCTTCCTACGCTTCTCTTTGTTTGCCGTGGTCTCCATCTGACTATTCTTGATGTCCAGTGTCTCGCATCTTTTCTAGCAACGTGTCCAGCCCATTGCCATTTGAGGTGAGCTACTCGTTGCATGATATCGAGTATTTTTGTTCTTTGTCTAATTTCTTCATTTTTTACTCTGTTCCTCAGGCTAATGCCTAGCATTGCACGTTCCATCGCTCTCTGTGCCACTCTAAGTGTTTCTGCGCTTTTCTGGGTGATAGCCATGGTCTCCAGCCCATATGTTTTAACAGGTAGTATGCAGGTTTCGTAAACCTTCTTTTTTAGATTTATGGGTATATCAGTGTTTTTGAGTATGTGTTTCAGTTTCCCGAAAGCTGCCCATGCCGCCCCAATTCTTCTTCTTATTTCTCGGGTTTGGTTTTCTTTCCCCAGCTTTACCGCGTGTCCCAGGTATACATACTCTTCTACCGTTTCCAATCTCTCATTGTCTATCGTAATTGGATCGTTGTTGCTACTCATTATCTTAGTTTTATTTATGTTCATTGCTAATCCCACTTTTTTTGAGGCATTGTTTAATTGTTGTATCATACTTCGCAGTTCATTTATGTCGCTGTTGATTAGGACAATATCATCTGCGAAGCGCAGATTGTTGAGGAATGTTCCATCAATATTTATACCCACGTTTTCTCAGTTGAGTTGTTTAAAAACATCTTCTAAGGCAAGCGTGAATAACTTGGGTGATATCGTGTCGCCCTGGCGAACTCCTCTTCTTATCTGTATTTTGTCTGTTTCCAGATCTTCGTCTATTTTTACATAAAACGTGGCATGCTCATAAATGTTTTTTAGCATGAGTGAATATCTGGAATCGATTCTTGCGTTGTTCATCGCCGCCAGGACAGCCCATATTTCAATTGAGTCGAAGGCTTTCTGATAATCTATGAAAGCCAGATGTATGGGGATGCTATATTCTGTGGCCTTCTCAATCAAGGTTCTGATCGTTTGGATGTGGTCTGTGGTACTGAAATTCCTCCGAAATCCTGCCTGCTCTACTGGTTGATAGAAGTCGAATTTTCCAGTAAGACGGTTGGTTATGATTTTAGTTAAAAGTTTATACAGGTGGGATAGCAGGCTTATAGGACGATAGTTTTCAATATTTGTGATGTCGTCTTTTTTGAATAAAAGAATAACTTCAGCGTTTCGCCATGTTGTTGGTATTTGTTCCTCCGTTAGGCATTTGTTTAGGAGTATTTTGACTGCTTCTTCTATGAGCTCGCCTCCTGTTTTCAGCATTTTGCAGGTTATTCGATCTTCCCCGGGGGCTTTCTTGTTCTTCATTTGTTTCAGCGCTATTTCGATTTCATATTTTGTTATTTCCGGAAGGTCTTCTGATCCTATATTTACTATCGTGTTTGCTGTAGTTTCAATTTCAGGGTCTGGTTTCGTTACGGCTGATGAGTATAATTGTGTATAAAAGTGCTGTATTGCGTTTTTAATGTCCTTCCTGTCCGATACTACAATACCTTGGTGGTTTTTTATTTTAGTAATTTTGGACTTGCCCCTAGATAGTCTAGATCTTAAGACACGCATATTTCTGCTGTCTTCTATTGCGTCTACAATCTTTCTGGTCTTGCATGCTCTTATATCTCGCCTGATTTCCTTTTTCACCTTTTTGTTGAGTTCTTTGTAAATAGTTGATCCTTTTTCAGTTTTTCTTCTCTGTTCCATCAACTTGAGAGTTTCTGGGCGTAATTTACTATCTTTCTCCAACAAACAATGTTGAAGCAAAATATGCAAACTTAGATATAAAAGTAAAACGAGGATCAGAATTACATTTGGATCATAAACTACTGATAGCCGACGCGAGATTTTATAACAGTACAGCACAAAAACCTAAGCAATATGAGAAAATTAAAATAAACGAGCCGAGGAAGCCCGAAGTAGCCCAAGAATACAGAGACTGTTTAGATGCGGCTCTCAAAGAAAAGAAAGAGGAGCAAGCCGAGGAAGAAAGCTAGAGTTTTGGGAAGAAATGGAATGAAATGAAGAAAGAAATATGAAAACAGTCATAAAGAGTATGTGGAAAGATGACAATGGAAGAAAACCACAAAAGAACAAGATAGTGGACCACCAAAGTTCAAGAAAAAGTAAACTCAAAGAAAAGAGCCTGGAAAAACTGCATGCAGAGGAAGAATGAAGCTAACTGACAGCAAAACGTAGAAAAAAGAAACGAAGCCAAAAACGAAGCGGCGTTGAAAGCAAAACAGGACAGTTAGGAAGAATTGGTAGGGACCTAAAACAAACATAAAGAAAATAACGGAAGAGGTGTTTCTAGGAGGTTAATAAAGGCTTAAGAGGAAAATTTGTAAAATCAGTGTAGAACATATAAAATAACCAATGAGTAATAGAAACAGAAGAACAAAAATCCTACAGACATGAAAAAATCATTATAAACAAAAATTAAAGGAACACAGCGTATTAAGAGAAGAGAAAAAAGACTAAGAGCTAAAATTTTACAAAACGAAAAAGAATTTGGAAATGAAGATGAAGAAAACAACATTAAGATAGAAGAAGTTAGACAGCAATAGAGCAGATAAAACTAAGAAAACCAGCAGGTAGAGATGGCGGACAACCTGAACGATCAGATATAGAGGAGAACAGTTTCACAACCGGACAAAAGATTAATGTTTATTAGCGTGAAAAGGAAACAAAACACCAAAGCACTGGGAGATGAACATATAATTGCCTCAATACATAAAATAGGAGACTTAAACGATTGCAATAACTATCGAGCAATATGTCTATCCTCTATTACAAAAAAATATATTCAAGAATTTTGAGAGAAAAGAACAAAAATACTGTTGGAAGAACAAGCCGCCTACAGACTACCTACATACTTTAAAGAGGATGGTAGAGAGAAGAACAGAAAGAGACAAACCGCTATACCTAGTGTTCATAGATATCAAATTGGCATTCAACTGGATTCCTAAAGAAAGTATATGGAAGGTCTCATCAGAACTAAAGTACCACACCAACTCACATAGGCCATTAAAAAACTATATGAACAAACGAAAGGAAGATTAAGAATAAAAGTATTAGAATCAGAAAGCCCTTAAATGCAAAGTGGAATAAAACAAGGAAAGTCCCTAAGCCTGCTTTTGTTCCTAGGAGTGATAAACTAGATAATAAAGCCAAAAAACAGATTTAATGTGAAAGCCGGAAATTGAAATACAACAAGCAGTCAACAAGTGGAATGGCGTGATAAAGCGATGAGGCATGAATATAATCAAAAACAAAAGTAAAGTAATGGATATAACAAGATCAGAAATAAGTGGAGTATTAGAATAACACTCAACGGAAATCAACTGAAAGCGGTAGAAAGTTACGAGTACTTAGGAACAATAATAACTAGCACAGGAACACAAGAACAAGAACCCCTAAACAAATTCTACTCCGTTCTATATACAGTGCTTTCATTTCAAAACTAACCAGCCTTCATAACTATCGATTTTAAGTAAATTTCTTTTAAACAAAAAATACGTCGATTTAGATATGGAGGGGGAAGCTTAAAACCAATATTGATTGAATTTTAGGTTTCACCCCCTCACCCCCAACTATCACCACTTTGAAATTCTAAATAACATTTCCTACCTTGTGATACATCGTTTTAAAGGTAGAAAAAAATCCCTATGTAACTGCGTTAAAAAAAATTGGATTCAGCCGATTCGTTTACCAGATACAGTTAAAAATATTTTATTGCTGGAAATATTCCATAGCACCCCCTACCTCGTGATACATCATTTTTAAGGTGGAAAAATCCTTATCTACCTACCTTGAAAAAAATGAATTCAGTCGATCCGTTTATGAGTTCGGGTCAAAAATGTTAAGATGAAGCCACAAATAATTTGTTTTCGGCAGTATTACAATTTTTGAAAATTCACTTATAAACCGAATCTACCGATTCCAATTTTTTTTAAAGATAGATCGATAATGACTATTTCACCTTAAAAATGATGTATCACAAGGTAGAGGGTGCTGTGGAATATTTCTGGCAATAAAATATTTTTAATTTTAACTCTATCTCGTAAACGGATCGACTGAATCTATTTTCTTTAAGGTGGATAGTTGATGATTTTTTCCACCTTTAAAATGACGTATTACACAGTAGGGGGTGCTGTTTGAAAATTTAAAGTAGGGGTAGCTGGGGGTGAGAGAGTGAAACCTAAAATTTAATTAATACTGGTTTTAAACTTCCCCCCACATCTAAATCGACGTGTTTTTTGTTTAAATCAAGTTTACTTACAATTGATAAAGTTACCATGACTAATTCCAGTGGCGTTGCATGGTATTTTAAATATCGCACAAAAATTAGCAGCTGGTAGTGTCATTATTCATAAATGCGCAAACCTTTTTTTTAACAATTATGTTTAAGGAATTAAATGCCATTTTTTGTTGTAAATTAAGATTCATGAAGTGTGCAAATAAAATTATACTCGAGTAATCTTCCTAAATTTAACAAACTTGAAAATCAAACTGCACCAAAAAAGTTTGATATTTCAATAGTTAACTTACATATTTTCAAAACGAAAAGAAAAACAACACAATTTTAACGCATACAAAAAAGAACAAGATAAGTATCTTTTTAAATTTATCTTTATGCAATAATTGTTCAAAATACTCCCATCATAAAACCATGCTTCATCGCTGATAAATGTCACATCTAAAATGTCAGCATTTTTCAGGTTTTTGTTAAACCATGTACAGTATTACGGACGCTTTTCAAAACCTGCGGACATCAACTCTTACAGGACCACAAACGTAGAACAACAATAGACTAAGTATGCTTGCTTAAATATGTGTACCCAAGTCGGCCATCTTACGACTCTCGTACTCCCCTCACAGTGCATTGCTTCCCCTAAAAACAAGCAAAAAGGTTTGTATCTTTACTACATGTCAAATTTTTATTCGTTAACCCAACTTTTCGTACGCACCTACAAGAAGTGTAAGAAATACATTGTATAATAATAGTTAGCTAGACAATATGTGACTGCAAAATGAGCATTTACTTACTTACTGTTTGATTACATAACCATGTTTGACAATTTGACATATCGACTATAGTTTGTGTCTCGGCTACTTTTTGTTACCAACCTGCTCAAGAAGGCAATCTTTAGAAACTTATTACAACAACAAAAGTACCAAGCGAGACTCATAAGACGGCTGCTTTTTAGGTACAGTTTTTGGGAGTGGGGACTGTATGCGTAATTATTAGTCTACTATTTCAAGCTTTGTGTGCAGGACGACACTTTGTATGAATACAAAAGCAATATTTTTTGCAAACCTTTTGAGATTACACAAATGAAAGATCTACAACAACAATATTCAGTAATTCAGTCTCAAAAGCAATATAATGCCTAAGCGCGTTCCCTCTTTGAGCAGGTGAACGTATTAAATATTTATTGGAACGTTATCGTGGCCAAAAGTAAGGTTCCAAAATAAATTGTTCCTAATTAAAAGTAAACACTATATTAACCTAAAATTACACTTCACTTTTTATTTTAAACAATACTCCGTAATTTGTATTCTAACTACATAAAGCGGCCGAATTGTACCTTTTATTGTTGAAAAAGGTTTTTTTACTTCCAAGGTCACAAAAACAAAAAGAACTCCAACCATAAAAACCAACGAACAAAATAAATGAATAAATATCTTTTTCTACTTCCGCGTTTAAAATGCCATTTATCGCATATGTTTCCATGACGCTAAGTGACCGCTTTAGTCACGGGCTGAAGTTAGCTCTAGGTTTTTAATAGCAAAAATCAATTGAAAATTAACTGAAAATCAAGTTAGTCGTCACTTGTCATCAATCTGTCAAAATAATTAATATTGCTTAAGATAATCAAATAATTTCCAAATTTTAGTATTTTTGTGATGGTCGTAGAAAAAGTATAGTATGCAATTCGCTTTATAAACTTCTCTAGACACTCGTTTTAATGAACACTCGCTCCGCTCGTGCCTAATAAAACTCGTGACTAAAATGCCGTTTCTAAAACTTGTTGCATAATATACCATTAAATGCAAAACACAACGACGGTCTCTTACATCGCAACAACATTTACTTATTGTTTTAACGAATGTTTATACAGCAGTCACGCAAGGTGGCGTTTCCTAGTAGCAGCTTTATTATTTGTTTAGCGCGAGTTGTGAGTTCGGCCGCGTCTTGGTAATAAATTTTATCGCCAACCGTCAATAGAGCCATGCATTACCATAGCGATTTTTGGAAGTAAACAAACACTTTAACTTACTGTGAAAATCAAACACTTTATCTGTCGCTAATATTTATCAACATAGCCAAAACAACTGTTTGACATTAATCAGAAATCGTTTGCCGGTGTCACGGCTCTAACAGTAAAAGTTTAGTCGCGAATTATTTATAGAAAATAATGGAAGAATTTTTTTTTATTATAAATTTTTACGGTTGGCGATAAAAGTTTGTATGCACCACGTCAGTAAAGTGTCTTTATCGAACTCGCCTGTTACTCGCCTCGCCCGCTTTGCTTGCTCGGCTCATAATCTCAGACTCGTTCGATAAAGAATCACTTTACTGAGTTGGTACATAAATAACTATTATAAACTTCAAAATTCAACTAAGCTTCAAACTAGGGAATTTAACACTTATACAGGGAAGAGAATATTGATTTTCACTTTAAAATAACGTCTGTCTGTCTGTATTTTTGATTTTATATCAAAAATAAGCGGGTTCTTGCGGTACTATTACTTATTATATTAGTAAAATTCAATTCCCCATATTTATTTGCATAATCGCCACATAATCAGTTGCTCTGCTGTCAAATATATCAACCAGCAGCATGGAATGAACCGTTTTGTGTTTGTTTATCGTGTGTTGATGATGTAACGCTTATGTTTAAAAATATTAATAGGCTACGAATTAATAAACTAAACATGAGCCAAACAAGAGTTACCATAACAAACGCGCTGGTAACAAACGGCTGCGTATTAGAAAATTTACTGCATGTGGGCTACGCCCCGCGTTGTTTTTTGGTAACGTTGAAAATATAAAACTCTGAATTTACTATGTATAGTTGCAGCAATCGCTATATAATTTATAAAACTAGGATTTCGATCCGCGGTTTGCTGCACTACCTGTTTCATTGGCTTATTTACTTTTAAAAAACAAAATAAGCTTGTGGCCCACTGGTTCTGCTATCTATATATTAAATTCATATCACTTTCACCTGTCTTGACTTTAAGTGGTGAAGGGCCTCCTACTACTAGAAGTCACATCTCTGCGCGTTCATTATATAAGGCGCATACTCCTTTGTATAGTGAACCGCTACAGTGTTCAATACACGTACACAAAATTTAATCTATACGATTTCTTTTTATTATTGTAATGCCGATATTTGGCTTATCCTTCTCATACTCCGCGGGAAGCACACATGCTGTCGGGCTTACGGAGTCTTTCCATCCGGATCGATTGTATTCATAGCGGCATACGGCACAGATCAGTACCAAAACCGACCCCGAAGAGAGATGTAGGTCAAACCGTGCAAACGAAGCCACACGCGAATATAATGATCATATTTAACTTAAATAAGGTTTATTTACAAGTATTGCAGCAGAGATTACAAGAGGGCAGATATCTGGAAACGTTGTGTTATTATTTACAATTAGTTCATCACGGTCGGGAACTGGAATAAAATTTAAATTCTACAAACCCAATCTTTTAGGTAAGCTAACCTAATCGAACCTACCATATACAATCACCATGAATAGGAATCAGGCACAGATAATTATTCTACAGTTGAAACAGTTTTAAATGTAAGAATTATAATTTAAAACAAGCAAATGAGCCAATTTGAGGGAAAAATGGGTATAATTATTTTTGAAGGTTATTTAATGTTTACCACGCAAGGGAGGGACCTTTCTACAAAATAAGAACATTCGCATGATTACTTAGTAGTTACGCATGTAGTCGCTGACTTTGCGGATGTGAGAATATAAAATACTGCAGGTAAATGTCTTGCATCTCGATACAGCATATTAATATTTTTGATCAGATGTATTACAGGAAAAGCATAGAGCGTAGACCACGGGTTCCGCTAAATTTGTTAAATTTTCTATAATTGGTTTTAGTTACTGCTTTATCACATTTGGCGCGGTTTACAATTCCTGCAGTCCATTTACTTATTTATTTTGCAATCTCACCCCTGTTGGCAGGTAAATCGGTAGTACAAGCTTCATAGTTTAGTTGAATTTTTCAACATATTGTTAAATTTCGCTAAAAAATTAAATATTGCTCACTGCAGTTGTACGTAGATTAATTTATCAACTACAGATTTTTGTCACCCAATTTAAGTCGGCATTTTGACGATTCCATGTAAAGACGCAATTCAGTCTTTGTTTCATCTCTCGCAAACACAGATACGTTTGTCTTGTACCTTGGCTTATTGTCAGATTCATCTGCTTTGTTATTTACACAAGGTTTTATTAAAGACGACCGAAAATTGGTACGGAATTTGTAGTATAATGAAACAAACAAATTAGCTTTTACAATATAATACAATATATACTGCTTTTTTATCTTATAATTTAGTAAAATTGTATATTATGTTTTGCGCAAAAACTTCCCTGTAGACAGCTTGGATTAACTCTGAACAAATCCTAAGATGAATTGTTTTTGGTAAAAGAACTTCCCTTGTAGTAACTAACATAACTCTTTCGTCTATTTTCTGGCAATTTAATTTATGTGCTTGAAGATTATACGATACGATATAAGAGAGGTTGGTAAGAGTATTTCGGGTTTAAACGTTCCGGTTTGAATATTTCGTTCCCGAATAGTGCGGAATATTACGGCTTCCGGAAAATATAGTTAAGTAGACTATAGTCTCTCCAGACCAAAAATTCAAATGTTTTTGAAAATCTAAAAATTTTAATTTTTTGGAAATTGTAATCGAATGACAACTGCAAAAATGTATAAAACAAAACATTTCTAAATCTGTACCATTTTAAAAATATCGAAAAAATGTTTTGAAAATTTAGAAATTTTTAAAAAAATGTTGAAAATTTGAAAAATGCATTAAACAATTTGAAATTTCAAATACTTTTAGAAATTAGATTCGGTTTGAACATTTAGTTCCTGAATATTACGGAATGCTTCAGGTAAGTATAGGTAAGTAGACGATATACTCTCTAGATTAAAAATAAAACGTCTTTAAAAATCTTAAAGATTTTTAAATTTTTGAAAATTGTCAAGCATGAAACTGCAAAAATTTATAAAACGAAAAATTAATTTTCTTTTGTTTTGTACGTGGTTAAAACTTTTAACATTTTAAAATTCTCCGCAAATGTTTTCAAAATTTAGAAAGTTTTTTAAATTGTTGAAAATTTAGAAATTTAGAAAATTTTGATTTTCCAAAATGTTTAAAAGTGGTTTCGGTTTGAACATTTTGTTCCTGAATATTACGGAATGCTTCAGGAATAGGTAAGTAGACGATATACTCTCCAGATCAAAACTGTAAGTGTCTTTTAAAAATCTTAGATTTCTTTTTATTTAAAGAGCTATTATGACGGGCCTGGCATCAAATTTTAGGCAATTTAAAATTCTTGTAAAATAACTACTAAAAACCAAAAAAGATACAATTGGCAGTCAAAAAGCGGTTATTCGTCTAAACCTATTTATACAAAACTACACAGTATGTGGCAACTGGTTAAGAATGACTGCATACCAATTATGATGTGTCTAGTTAAAATATGCCCTTTTTTAAATAAATTTTGGAACGCCCTGGGCAAAGAGAAAAAATAATGTAATCGATCGTATTAGTATTGATTTTCGTTTTTTAGTGTCAATTTTGGAAGAGATTTCAATTACCTACAATTTGATGCCACGTTCGTCATGATAACTCTTTAAATAAAAAAGAAACAGGCCGGGGAAAAGATTAACATAAAAATTTTCAAATTTTAAGGTTTTGAAAATGGGTAAAATTGAACATTTTAAAATTTTCGCAATTGAAGGGTACAGGGGAAAAACATCCTAAGTCACAAAATTTGATACTTTTAGATTGTACTGCCATCTGCTAGCTTAGCTGTTAATTTAACATTGTGTATACTCTATATTGTGAAATATCATCCTATCTCCATAGAAACCAGCTATGAAGTTTGGGTACACAACGAAAGAACATCCTAAGTCCATTCGTACAGGGAAAGAACATCCTAAGTCCGCTTGATTCATACAGGCAGCGCTGCTTATCAGTGTTTCAGTCTGTCAGTGTCTGTTCATGACAGGTTACTTCGTTTAACGCGTTTGAAGTAGTTGTTATTTTATTGTTGTGTTGTGTTACTGGTCGTGTTTAATACTTACGCAGTGCTAATAATGTCGGACGAAGACGAAAATGAGACGTCCGTATGTTTTGAAAGAAATACAAAAAAAGAAAGGTTATTGGAAGATTAAGGAATGCCAATAAGAAGCTAAGTGTTGCCAGCCATGAATCCGGTAACAGTTGCTCCTGCAAGCATTTAAAATGTTTTGAAACTGTTTCCGAGAACGTTTGTTGAAAGAATTTAATTTGCTGAGATCAAAAAACTAACAAAGTGCTTATTTATCTGGCCTAATTTCAATCCATCAGATAAACCGCAGAAGACCGCGAATAAGTGAAGTACAAAGTAACTTGCGTAGTAATGCATTTTTTTACAAAGTTAGATTAGTACGTGAAACAGGTGCACTTGAGGTTCCTATATGTAGACAAGCATTGCTATCAATTTTTGGCATAACTTCTCAGATCGTAAAAACTATCCAACGTTCGCTCACTACAACAGGAAAGCCTCCAATAGACAACAGAGGTAAACATAGAAACAGGAAACACAAAAAGTCAGACCAAACAGTAGAAAAAGTCCATTCTCATATTCAATCTCTCAAAGGCAGGAAATCACACTATAGCTTGCATGATTCGAAAGGACTATATTTACCCCAAGAATTAACAATTAAAAAATTGCACAAAATGTATACAGAACGAAATCCGCAAAATCCAGTGTCTTACGAATTTTATAGAAATATTTTTAATACGCAATACAATATTTCGTTTGGGTATCCCAAAACAGACACCTGTTCACATTGTGATGAATTCCAAGCTAAGGTGTCTTGCCTACAAAAGGAGAAAAAAAATTCTACCCCAGAGGAATCTACAGAAAAAGATAATGAGATAAGGAAATTAACCACACTCAACCAGTTACATTTGAAGAAAGCTAATATGTTTTATGTGAGGAAGAGGCTAGCAAAACAGAGAGCAAGTAAAACTGAAGATTATGAAGCCATTCGTATGGATTACATGAAGAATCTGCCGGTGCCTAACATTTCAACCAACGACGTATATTATAAACGTCAGTTATCATTTTATATGTTCAACATTCACGTTCTTTCTACTGCTGAAGCTTATTTTTTCACATACAATCAGACAATTGCAAAAAAAAGGGAGCAGACGATGTGGTCTCTATGCTATATCATTTTTGCAACAACATTTTATCACCAGAAGTAAGACACCTTGATATATTTTGCGGCAGTTGTGCTGGGCAGAATAAAAATTACACGCTATTCAGATTTCTGCATCATCTTGTTCACAACCTAGACCGCTTCAATACATTCAAGTCACGTTTCCAATTAGAGGGCACAGTTACATGGAATGTGATAAACATATGGGTCTTATCAACACGAAAGTTCAAATTGAACAGCCTTTAGAGTGGAATGAGCATGTACGAATATCACGCTTAAAACCTTCCCCTTTTACAGTAATAGAATGTGACAGAAGTCTCTTTAAACATTGGAGCAAATACTTGACCAAGTTTTACAAAAAAAAATTCTTTTAAGACAAGACCAATTATTCAAATTCTGTTTGAAAAACAGCATCCAAGGACTGTAAATTTACGGGCATCTTATTCTGGGCCCTGGGAATCTCACATAATGGTTGACAAAAAAAAGAAGACGATTGTTGGTCAGAACAGTGTACAAGTAGCAGAGGAGCCGTAATTACTTTATGAGGGATCTATTCCAATCCCAAAAAAAAACGAGAACATTATGTTCTTAAGTAGCTTCTGTGGTCCCGAAGCTAAAGTATTCTATCAAAATCTCTAAATCAGCGACCAAGATAACGATGAAGAGGAAGATTACGATGAAGTATTTCCACAGGTAATTAAATTAAAAACCTAGAATCATATTGACTATTACTCTTGTTTTATTTTTGCAGGCTGCAAATTAGAAATTGAGATAGACCACCCCTCCGCAAAAAACAGTATGCCGCTACTGACTAAAATAAATTTTTATATTACCTTTAACTATGTTCGTTAAATATAAACAATAAAAAGACCGTCTACATTTTGTGAGTTATATATTATGTGATGTAATGAATGTTCTTTCATAAAAAATGATAGCTAAAGAATTTTCAAAATGGAATTATCATTATTTTGATAATTAAAAAAAAATTAAGGTGTGGTGTTTATTAAGTTTTATTTATTATATTTTTTTATTATTACTACTTACTAATACCGTTCGTATTAAAAAAGTTATAGGTTTATGAACTTTAAACTTCGATTATCTCAATACTTTACTTTTGTGACTTAGGATGTTTTCCCCCTGTACCCTTCAATTGTTTTGAAAATTTTTTAAAGTTTTTGAAAAATTGGAAAATACTTAAAAGTATGAACTTGGTTACGGTTTGACCATTTCAGCTTTAAATATTACGGAATGTTTCCGGAAAATATAGTTAAGTAGACGCTACGCTCTCCAGACCAAAATGTGTTTTTTTAAATCTTAAAACCTTTCAAATATTTAAAGCAAATGTAAAAATATATTTTAAAATTTTCGAAAGTGTTTTGTAAATTTAGCGAATTTGTTGAAATTTTTAAAATACTGGAAAACTAAAAATTTTTAGTTATTGGTTTCGTTTGAACATTTCGTTTCTGAATATAACGGATTTTTCCGGAAAATATAGTTAATAGACGCTACGCTTTCTAGACCAAAATGAAAGTGTGTTTTCATAAATCTTAAATTGTTTTTAAATTTTAAAAAATTTGAAATATGAAAATTTGCAAATTTTCAATTGGTTAAAAATTTTAACAGTTTAAAATTTTCGAAAATGTTTTAATAATTTAGAAAATTTGTTGAAATGTTTAAAATATTGCACAATACTTTGATAATTTTGAATTTCTAAAAACTTTTTAGAAAATGGTTACAGTTGGAACATTTTATTCCTGAATATTACGGAATGTTTCCGGAAAATATAGTTAGCAGACGCTACGCTCTCCAGACCAAATATGTAAGTGTTTTTTTAAATATTAAATTTTTTTAACATTTAAAATATTGTAAAAATATAATAATTGCAAATTTTTTAATTTTATTAATCTCGAAAATGTTTTAAAAACTTTGTATATTGCCAAATATGTAGATTTGTTTTTATTTTTTATTGTTTTCTAATTGCAACGGTTCATATTTTGATTGTCTGTAAGAATTACAGTAAAATTATTTGTTGAATAATTGAGGAAAACGACAACGTGAAGTTCAACATAGTTTGTATAAAGGATTTTGATGTTATTTAACAGAAAAACACTGCTTTTAACATAAATGTTTATCGTAAGCAACTTTAAAAAGTAATTGTATCGAATAACAGTACAAAAACCAAACAGTTTCAGTCTCTTTTAAACTTGTTATTCAACAGAAAATAGGTTTAGGAACATAAAACGATGTTATTGCAGTTGTAACAACGTCAGCTGCAGCCCCTTGTTCTAATTAAATGTTATAACACTTCATGCTTGTCTGCTCGTCACTTGTAATCAACTTCTGGCTGAGCTATGACAGTTGTTACGGTCAAAATGGTTTTCTCTTGCTAGACTCTATGCAGCAGGTTTTTCAGAACCGCAAGATTTTCAATTTGAAGTTTAGATATACAAAATAGGAAAAGTATTGTATTTCAATAAATAAGTCACGGACAAAGAGTTCTAAAGAATCTTTCGTTGCATTCTTTAATTCTACAAGAGCTCCGATAGAGTGGTAAAAATACCTGAAAAATTGCCATTCATTATAATGAAATGTAATACTTTCATGAAAAAACTTTCCAACAAAAAAAATCTGCAAAGCAATGCGAAATTTACTATTTTTGTAAGCATATCATGTATTTTAACGTCAGATAATATTAAGACATGTCTCATAGAAAAGGATTTGAACATTTAATATCTTAAATTATTTTTATGTTTTGTTAAGAAACGAGATTAGGAAACATAAAAAATATAATTACCTCTCCATGAAAAAAATTGTTGAATTGGTTTTTTACTTATGTCTTTGAGGAAAATTAAATATACGTAATAAAAGAAAGAATTTAATCAAGCTTTGCTAAGTTGTTCTCTGTACAAGGACTATAAAATTAATTATCAGACAAATTACTAATTTATTGTGTTCACAAAATTGTAATTGAAAATAAAAGTAAAGAAATTACTACGTGAAAACAACAAAAAGTTAATTAACAAGCAAGTAAAGAAATCAGCAGCAATTACAAAATATGAAATTTGATCAGAAATTTTAATGACACTAAATAAAATAAATACGTACATAATATGTGGAAAACTGTAGTTTTGATTAAATTTAAATTACAATTTTATGTTAACTTACAGTTCTAATTTTTCTTTTTATTTGCCGGCTACGAACTGCCTAATGGAAGACGCTACAGTTAAATAGGTCTTCTTTAAATCGTAGAAACCACCAAAAAATTAAACGCATCACTCTAAATCGCATCGATCACCAAGGATAAAGAACGTCAGCATTCGCAGCCTTTCCTTCTCGTATTAGCCTTAGCAACCAAACCTAATATAACTTCCTAATTCAAGATCTGTTACTCTCATGTCCATTTATCAAAAATTAGTAATTTGTCTTCGAATAAAATACGTAGCTAGTTCATTAATTTGGTATATCAAAAGACATTCACTGATATTTCAGATAGGGAGAAAAGTTCGAGCTTATTCAAGAATACACTTTTATTAACTAATTTATAAACGATACGTTCAACATTTAAGAGTAAATTTGCTGCAAAATAACAAAACAGGACGGAATTTAGCATACAACAACGACGGCTATTAAAAAGTATTATAAACAGGCTCTCAACTAAATACGGCTCACTTGATTTTTTAACTTTTTAAGACAAACGAGAGAAATTTCAAGCTGTTATTATAAAAGACTAGTGTTACCCCATCGCACAATGCACTGACAGACTGAGCGTTGAGAGAACCGGCGAAATGCTAAGTCACGATGCATTAGTTCCAATAATGAGACGCGGCGTTAGTGTAGATGTCACCTCAAGTGAAGCGCGTCTCGCAGACTTTCATATATATTATAAATTAAAATAATTATTATTGAAAAATCGACGTAGAATAAAAATATAAAAATGTTTCATGTTCCATCTGAGGATAGAGACCTTTCATTGAAACAAAAATGGTCCTAATTGGTGAAGCGGTAGCCGCTGGAGGAACCGGAGAAGAAAACCCTTTGAGCTTTTATATATGTATGGACTAGTGTTACCCCAGCGCACAATGCACTGACAGACAGCGTTGACAGAACCGGCGAAATGTCAAGTCACGTGATGCATTAGTTCCAATAATGACAGTCGATGTTATTGTAGATGGCGGCCCTTGTGGCGTGTCTAGCCGACCTTCATATATAATATAAATTAAAATAATTATTATTAAAAAATCGACGTAGAATAAAAATATAAAAATGTTTCATGTTCCATCTGTGGATAGAGACCTTTCATTTAAAAAAAAATGGTCCAAATTGGTGAAGCGGTAGCCGCTGAAGAAACCGGAGAAGAAAACCCTTTGTGCTTTTATATATGTATGGATGACTCAAACGATGAGCAGTCTTACTTTCTTATGCTTTCAGAAGGAATAGGAAAGTATGATTTTCATGAAATTGTTTGATTTAGGAATATTGACGGAAAAATATGTTTTGGGAGAAACTCAAAAAAGTTGTTTTTGAAAAACGTCTGTCTGTGCGTTGATGTGTGTGTGGGTGAATATGTATGGGCGATATATGCATGCACAAAAATTCTTCTCTTGTTTGAATTACACTTACTGCATATATTGTAAACGTATATATGCTTCCATGTGGTTTACCGTCAAGTACCAGAAGCAAGCAATTAGTAGACCCAAGAATTTGTTTTTCTTGATGAAGAAAAGCAAATCGATGCAGGATTGGAATGCAAAGAAAACTGTACAGCGGTGTATTCAATGAAATTCCTTGTTTGCCTACCCACAAAACATCTTTCCGTCCCGATTAGCTTCAACTCAGAAATCCGACCAAATCGATGCTGTTCAAATAATTATTAAGGCCAGAGAAAAAATAAACCATGAGCTGCGCCTTTAACAGTACCAAGATTTAACTGTCACACTCAGATGGTAGAATGTGCAGTCAAAAAAGTAACTAAAGTTTCACTAAATGTGGTTGTACTGAAGCGACGAAATGCCATAATAGAAACAACAATGGAAATCTATCCAAATACCCAAAGAAAGAATACAAAACGATGTGAATACCTATAATATGTAACAAAAATGTCACTGCCCATGAGCGACTTATTCCACCTATATATTGCTTTTTTTGAAAAACGTATTTGTTCTACTATAGTTGTTTTGGTTGAACAATTATGTTTTTCAACTTTCAGTACCATTGCAAAATAATCAAATTCTTACCCTGGACATGTGAATCAATTTTCTATCCCAAACATTAGTGTCATTAGGCTAATTTTAAATTTAAATTATTCAATTGAGGGAAGCAGCATTAAAATGTTGACCAATCTATGTAAAATTTTGGATTTAAATATGTATACCCCATAGGTACTCTTCCAAAAAGGGTATCTATATTTATGTAACGATATCCAAGCGGTCTTCAAGGCTGGTCAAGGAATGTAGTCATACCCTAGGCAAACGTGGCTCATATAAATGGTTCGAGCTGACTTGGCTGCCCGGGCGCTGTAAAATTAGTGGAAATAGGAAAACGGATGCTTTAGATAGAATCAAAGAAGCCCCTTCTCAGTTCAGATGCGGTTCTCAAACTTACAGGAATACCATATAGCAAGAGATTGAGAACTGATCCCGTTCCCAGTCCAAAATCACTTGAAATTTGCATCAAGAATTGCCTACGTTTAGGTAGGAAGCACATCGGGATCGTGATAGATTTTCTGACTGACGTGATATTTTGAAGAAACACCTCAACTGTATGGGCATAGTAAACTCCTCAAGTGTGGGTGTGATCTTCTCTCTCATCGCTCTAGGCTATCTGTACTGAGGCAAAGACATCCTGGCAACCCTTTCCAAAAACAGAAAAACTACAGCATATCTCCGTCAGTAAGTCGCTAGCATTTGGTCTAGCTAGGCGCTAGTTTGTATGAAGGTAATCTTTGACCAAGCGGTAGATGCACGTTGGGCCAACTAACACTGAGCGCTGCTGCTTTCCCCACCGCCGTAAGAAGAAGAAGGCAAAGAAGAAGAAGACTAACTTTTTTCTAGTTTTTTTTTTAATTTCAACCAATCTCTTTCTGAGTAAAAAAAATTCTTTTTAAGGCAATAAAAACTTTCCCACTATACGTGTACATTTTATTACATCTCTCTATGAAGCATGTGAAAGATATTCAGCAAATTGAAGTATACGGTCTAACTGCGCATCAGTAAATTACACTTGCTAGTCTTGAAGCTACAGTTAAAAGAAGACTGTCTTCGCTTTAGCATTTTGTCGAAAAGTTTATAATACTACTCTTATAATACTATACAAGTATTCGCCCTCTACAGCGGTAGGAGTAGTGGAATCTTTCAGTCACTGTTGGCGCGTATAAGAATAAACATAAAGGTTGGAAGATATGCGTTTTTAAAGTCTTCTACAGTTTCCAAGGCTTTAAAATTTTTAATGCAATTGTATCTGCCTAGTAGGTCATGGAATCTTAACATCAATATTAAGTTGTTATTAATGTTTAATTATTTAAAAAATACTAGTATGCAAAAAGTTTCATTTTTCTTCTGGAAGGTTACCAGTAACTATGGAAAATGCTTCACGATCCCCCGCAGCTTAAAATAATTCTTTAGTTGTATTTGTCCATTTCTTGATGTTGTTTAACCAGGGTGTCGTTCTACTCCCGACTTCTCTCTTTACATATAATTTAAATATTCTATATTATATCATAGAACTGTCTGTTTTTCTTTGTTATATTTAAATAAATAAATGAGTTACCTTTTTTGTTTTTGTCTTATCACCATTAATTTACGCTTTTAATCAGTGTTTAGTTTAATTCCCATCCAAGGACATGATCATACAAGAATTCATTCATTCTATCTAGCAACAATAGCGAACCCGAGGTGGAGCTAGCTATCAGTTGCTGTATCGTAAACATTTTCTACGATTACACTATTTAGCTTTATATGCCACCTTCATTGTCATTCAATGTTGTTTCGTTGTTTCTGTGTGTGTGGCGTTTCAAATAAACAATGAATAGTGTAAGTGGCAATAATATACACCCCTGTCTTACAACTTTCTTGAATTTTACATTGTCAGTAAATAAACTGCAATGAAGCAGTAAACAAATTGAAATTAAAAATTGATATACATCACGAGGCGAGGAATACGAGTGTTTCCTGTTTCTAAGTCAAAACTGGAAATTGAGAAAAACAAAGTGAATTTTGAGCAATTAGAAACCCTAGTTTAGGGAAACTTGTGTTGCCGAAGAAATAAATTATTCTGCAATGTGCTGTCGTGGTGAATAGACGTGTTTTCGTGTCGCACGTGCAGCAAGCTTATATTGCTCTCTGATTTTCGTAATTTTTGAATTTCCACACTAACAAAATGCCTGATAAGGTTAATACGCGCTCCACCACAGATGAAGCCTTCATACAAAGAATAGTCGAAAAAGTGATAAGTTCGTCAGCCTTTCTTGATACATTTGTAGAAATGGTGAAAACTAAGTTAATAGCGCAAGTCCAAGAAGAAATTCTAAAATACTCTACCAAAGTGGATGACCTCGAAAAAGAACTAATTAATGTAAAGAAACAAAACGATGAGCTAGAGCAATACACTCGACGTAATAGCTTACGGATTTTTGGTTTACCTGAACGCAAAAATGAAAATACTGACCTTGTTGTTAGTGAATTTTGTAAAGACAAACTGGATATTGAAGTTACACCTGACATGATTGATATCAGCCATCGATTGCCGGGAAGAGAAGGTCGGCATAAACCGATAATAGTCAAATTTGTAAGCAGGAATACAAAAAAACTTGTCTTTAATAAAAAGAGATTTCTTAAAGGAACACAAATTGTGATAAAGGAAGACTTAACCAAAACAAGAATGCAGCTCCTTAATGAAGCGAAGAAAAAATATGGTTTGAATAGTGCGTGGAGTAGTGAGGGAAAGGTGCTTGTGAAATGTGATAACAAAGTGAAACGTATTTTTTCCCTCGAAGATTTGAGTGTCTAATCTTATTCAACATCGTGCTTGCTGCGATAGTTTTAATTTAATTTTTGGTTCTTTGAACCGCATTTACGGGTTTTAGTACTTAGTTTTAGTTTAGTTTCTTTTTCTTTATTGTCTCTTATTGTCAAGAGCAGTTGAATTATGTAGAGTGATACTGTGCGAATGAATAAGCTGCGGATAGTACATATTAACATCAGATCGTTAATCTCAAAACTCCATTTATTAAAAGAATTTGTTGATGAAACTCAGTATGACATAGTGGCTGTCAGTGAAACTTGGCTGAAAAATCACGTAAGTAATGATGCGATCTGTATTAGTGGATATAATTTACAAAGATATGATCGTGCAGAACGAGCCGGAGGTGTCTGTATCTATATTAGAAATTCTTTCAATTTTTCTCGTATTAATGTCAATAATATAAATACGGAACAAATTTGGCTAACTATAAAAATAAATAAACTGACACTAGCTTTTGGTGTAGCTTATAAACCGCCAAATCAAAATTATAAATTGTTTTGCGATGAATTTGAGCAGGCATGCACGCAGCTTATCTGTGTTGGTGACATTAATATAAATCTCCTAGCATCTAATCACCCCGACTGTATTTACTTCAACTCTTTACTGGAATCTTTAGATTTAACGCAAATTATAACTGAACCCACGCGAATTGAAGATAAGGAGTCCCTTCTCGACCTTATTGTAACATCTGATACCAATATGATCTTAGCATCAGGTGTCGGAGGTCAAAAGTTTGCAGATCACGAAACTATCTACTGCCAGCTTGCAATAGAAATTTTTAAAAATACTCCTTCATTTCGAACTGTGCGCTGCTATAATGATCTTCATGTGGATTTATTTTTAAACGATATTCATCTAATCGCATGGCAAAATATATTTCATATGGAAGACATCGATGATAAAATTACATACTTAAGCACAAATATTTTGGAAGTAGTAAACAAACATGCGCCCATTAAAACCCTTAAAAATCATAAACGTAGAGCCCCATGGTTGACTGATAACACCAGACTTCTTATGCAGCTAAGAGATAATGCGTTATCTAAATTTAGGAAAAGTAAACAGCCTGCGCACTGGGTCTATTATAAATCATTACGCAATCTCATCACTAATACTATCAAGAGAGAGAAAAAAGCTTACCTAGAGTATAAATTTAGTACTGGTAAGTCCAAAGAAATTTGGAATGAATTAAAAAATTTAGACATTAAGTCACTTAAAAGTAAAACGAATAACTTACCTCTTCACCTTCAACATGCGGATGAAATAAATGGGATGGCTTAAATATTAAAATTATAAAACTTTGCTGTCCTACACTTCTGCCGTATATAACGCATACCATCAATTGCTGCTTGAGCTCTAATACATTTCCGACCGCATGGAAAAAAGCCGTTGTAGTACCCATTCCTAAAAATACAAATCCATTTGGCTATAACGACTTACGCCCTATTAGCATTCTTCCTACTTTATCAAAAATATTAGAAAAAATTATGAATTCACAATTAAGACGTTATCTAACTGAAACAAAAATAATCTCTGAAATGCAATCAGGATTCAGACCGGGCTATAGTTGTACAACTGCCTTATTAAAAGTCACAGATGATCTAATGTTGGCGACTGATCAGAATAAACTTTCTCTATTAGTGCTTCTAGATTTTAGTAAGGCTTTTGACACTATAAATCATGACATTTTACTATCTATCTTGCAATCTATAAATCTCACTCCTGCTGCAGTTACCCTTTTTCGTAGTTATCTCTCGGAACGTGTACAGTGTGTGAGATTGCCCAATGGCTTATCTCAGCTAAGACCTGTGTTTAGAGGTGTTCCACAGGGATCAATCCTGGGGCCCTTATTATTTATAATTTATACAAGTCGTTTTTATAAGTGTGTTGAAACGTGCTCCATTCATATGTATGCAGACGATACTCAATTGTATTACTCATTTCCAATCGAAAATTTACAGTTTGCTTTGAAAAATATTCAGGAAGATTTAAATTCTATAAACGACATTTCATTTAAACATTCATTGATAATCAACCCCACAAAGTCAAGTATACAGTTATTTGGTAACGCACAAAAGCTTCTGGGCATAAAGAATCTGGTGAATCTCAGCATCAATGATGTGGCGATCCCTATTAAAGACGAAGCTAGGAACTTAGGACTAGTTATTGATAACAGTTTCAGATACAAAACACAAGTTACAAAATACATAAAACAAGCCTATACTAATTTAAAGTTAATTTATCCCCACAGGCACTACCCTTCTCAAAAAATAAAGGCTTTACTGTGCGAATCTCTTGTTTTGTGTCATTTCTCGTATTTTTCGCAAATATACGGTCCTTGTATTACTAATTATTTTGCTCAACGCATACAAAGAGTTCAAAATTCATGTTTACGATTAATATTTGGAATTAGGAAATATGATCATATATCTCATAAATTATCGGAATTATCTTGGCTTAACATGCAAAACAGAAGGCTGCTGCATGCTGCCTGTCTCTATCATCGAATAATTTTAGAAAAAAGTCCGCTGTATTTATATAACAAAATTTCGTTTCGAACCGATGTACACAATTTAAATCTTAGGTTTAAAGGTGGCATTACTCCACCTTCTCATCGAACTAGTCTGTTTGAAGGTTCTTTTTCTTTTAATATTTATAAAGTGTACACCGAAATTCCTCAAAATATAAAAACTTATCCCAAATTGTTATTTAAGCCTCGGTACCGTCAAATGTTGTTTCATCGACAAATTACAAATTAGCTGAACTATTTACGTGTGTAGCTATACAGTCCCGCTGTGTTGGTTCAACTGCTCTTCGGCCTGCCTTTGCAGAATAATTTATTTTTTATTTTATTCTTTGTTTAGTTTAGTTTAGTTTAGTTTTAATTTAGGCATTTATTATTTTTCGCCTTTTGTTTTATCCAAGGTTGCAGTGGAAGATCAAATGTAGCAGCTGCTACAGTTGAACTGCAACCTTGTGATTTTCTCATTCGTTTGCATGTTTTTTTTTTATTATAGTTATTATAATTAATTATTTTTTGTTTTTTTCTCTATTATGTATGTTAATTTTTGTCTCTGCGAATGTGGAAAATAAAGATAATTATTATTATATATTTATTATAAATCAGTGTGAATTTGAAGCGGCTGGCTATTCAATTGTGAGATGTGATTCTCACAGCAGACATATCGATGGAGTTATAATTTATATAAAAAATAGTGTTATATGTATTAATATCGGCCATACCGTATTATATGAAAATGCGTGAGTTAATTAAGCGCAAAGGTTAATCTAAAGGTGTCTACACGATCATATACCACAGACCTAGTCCCAGCGATTGCGAATTTTTTTAATTCTTTGATTCCTGGCGTGATCAATCTGTTAACGTGCAAGACGTGAATATTCTTGTAGGCTATTTGAAAATCGATGTTTCTAAAGAATCTATATACTGCAAAAGATTATAAATATCTCGTTTCCTACAACGGAATGAAACAGATAGTTGATGCGTACACGCACGTAAATGAAATTATTTTAACCAATGAAATAGAGATGATATTACACAACAGAAAGTAATTCCTATCCATACATAAATAAAAGCTCAAAGGGTATTTTCTCCGGTTCCTCAAACGGCTACCGCTTCACCAATTTGGACCATTTTGTTTTTTCAATGAAAGGTCTCTATCCTCAGATGGAACATGAAACATTTTTATATATTTATTCTACGTCGATTTTTCAATAATAATTATTTTAATTTATATATGAAAGTCTGCTAAACGCGCTTTACTTGAGGCGACATCTACACCAACGCCGCGTCTCCTCATAGAACTAATGCATCACGTGACTTAGCATTTAGCCGGCTCAGTCAACGCTCAGTCTGTCAGTGCATTGTGCGCTGGGGTAACACTAGTTGTAGATAAAACCGTTTACACTGCCCATACATTCAGAAATCACCTAGCGCAACAAAATTAGAATGATATTGAAATTTTTGACGTAAATTGCAAGTCAGCAAACCTAATCGAGACTATGCAAGTATGGTGAAACAAACTCCTTGTATGTAACCTTACGTGGTTTACAAAGGAGATGAAAGATTTGCAATATCAACGCAATGCTTTATACAAAACAGCTTAAAGAAGCAATATTGTCGCAGACTGGAAAAGATGAAAACTAGCATAATTGCACATTAAAAAGGAGTACAAATGAGTGTTACAAACAAAAGATTCGTTAAAGCACCTGTGGAAAAAAACGGTAACAACTTGATGAAAGCGCAAACAATACGGAATTTAGAAACATTAAAGTAGTGGAACCTTTTGTTGATAGTATAAAAGAAATAATTCAGGAAATCATTAACACTGCTCATGATGAAATAAATGTAGACAGGGTTGGTATCAATTTTAGCTGATACATTTATGGAAAATCTAGAAGATCAAATATTCGAATCAGATCATTCTGAGAAAGTTATATTTTGGTTTCGTTATTTTGATGACATTTTAGCATGTTTTGATAGTTCATTTAAATTAAATAATGAATATTTAATTTTTATTAACAGCTTCCATCCAAACATAAAATATACACTAGAAACGGAACAAAATAAGTTCATTAACTTTTTAGATTTAAACAAAAATTTGTTGAACTAATAAATTTGAACTCAGTTTATAGAAAACCTACACAAACAAACATTACAATATCACATGATTCTTGCATTCATAAAACACATAAATTAGCAGCATACAGGTCCCTGATACAAAGAGATTTGACGGTCCCTTTAGATCAAATTAATTATAATCGAGAAATTTCAATTATTAAACAAATTGCATAGAGTAATGGTTATAATACTAAACTTATTGATACATTAATTAAAAAAAAGATTATAAATTAGCCATTCAAAAAATGTATCCGAATACGCCAACTTCATCAGATACAATTAAATATGCCTCGATTCCATATTTTGGTGACAAATCAGAAAATACTGCTAAAATTATAAACCAAACAAATAAATATAAAGTAAGTTTAAAAACAACTAGAAACATCTTAAACAATTAGTTTTATGCAAAATCAAAAACAGATGATTTGCTAAAATCAGGCATTTACAAATTATATTGTTCGCATTGTAATTCGGTTTATACATATAGGCCAGACTTTTAAAAATTTTGATATTAGGTATAAAGAACACGTACGTTGTTACAAATACAAACACCCACATAAATCCAATTACGCTAAACACTTACTAGAACACAATTATTCAATTCAATTCAATGACATCTAATAACACTATAAAATGTTTACATGTTTGTGATGATAAACGTAAATTAGATATACTAGAAGGTTTTTGAAATTTACAAACATTTGAAAACTGTACCGTTAATTCTCCTTTACTCTGAACATTTTGGAATAAGAAATCAAGTCATTTGCAGACGATTACCAAGATCAAGTCACCAAGTTCTATTGCTAACAACACCAACTGTTTACTTTCTAAATAACCTTTGACAATGGAATGTAAACATGCCAAAATACGCATAAGGTTAAAATAAGTAAATATTGTTGAAGTAATTAATTATTTTATATACCTATAATTAATCAATAAATATGAACTTCAACGAAGTAAAGCTAGAATTTATAAATAAAACCCTTACTTACTTACTTACTACATTTTTTCTTTAAGCCCGATTGTTGCGGTCTGATCTCAATTTAAATTTTTCCCATTTCCTTCAATATGTCTATTAGTTGCTTATGTTTAAAACTATCGAATGATTTGGTGTATTCTATGAAACACGACCATTCCCGTAACTTTTTGTAATTTTACTGTTTAGATTTAAATAATGTTTTTATGCAATTTTTCAATTGAGGGTAGATACGCATTGTTACTATCTCTGATTTTATTAATTAATATTTTTTTTATTATAAATATTTAGATCACTTACTGATCGCACCCGAAATGTCTTTGCAGATATTTTCAAAATGCTTTAGAAACTAATAAAGTACGCACGAATAAATGTTCCTAGATATTTGCGTATAGGTAGTTCTAAAGTTAAATTCGCCCTTAATTTAATATAAATTTAAGATCTGATGAAACGATGACGTAATTAATACATTATATACAGCTTCATGTCCCCAATCACCATGTTTTTGAAGGAAATATTGATTATAAAATGAAATAGAATTAATGATAAATCATACACATTTCCGACAATCTAAAATTAAAGTAAACCTTAAATAACGGTATGGTGAGACTGTTACGGATTTACTATGTAAATAATATTAAGTTATTAATTTTTTTATTATAAAACTGTTATTTTTGTATTTAATCATCACATACAGAAGTTATGATTATTTGTAGATATGTGGGAAGATTGAGACTCCAATCTACTTTTTTTTTAATTCGCTGTCTTGGGCCTTGTAATAAACTACGTTCGTTCAGTCTTTGTTTGTAATTGGGTTTTTTCATTGAGATATATAGAAGCAATGTAGGGGATTCCTTTCCATTTAGTTGTGGCAAGCAGTTTCTTCGATTGCTATTGTGTAATGTGCCTGTCCTTTTAAAAATATTTCGACCAATATTATCGTTGAAACCCACCTCAGATACAACCTTAACAACAATCTATTAAAATACAAGCAGCGTGTAACTCGTTCCTAAAAATATAACATATATCAGGGTGTTTTATAAAAAAATTAAAATAACATGTTATTTTTTTAAATATAATTTAAGTCAAAGTTCTGGTTCCAACCGTTTATTATAAAATCGAAGTACTCCCAACACTTTGCGTCTGCTAATGCTTTAGCAAAATCACTCATAACTTCCACACTACTATGATTCTGATACATATAACAATATAAGTGTAAGTAAAAAAATTCCTCGTGAAGTGCAAGTGAAATACTTAATTATTCAAAAAGGTTATTTTAGAATTAATGAACATTAGTAACCGAAAACCATTTTCACAGCCAGACACTAAAGATTAAGAAAGGGAAAGGCGTCTTAAACACGATTTTTTTCAAAAACGAAAGTATAGAAGTTTAAACGTTTTTCAAAAATGAAGGTATAGAAGTTTAAACGTGGATTTCTCATTGTTTCCTGTTTATTTAAAAAAGGCCGATGGTTTGAATTACTTTTAAATAAGCATAAAATGCGTTATAAAGTAATTGTACAGACAAATTACAAGTTTTTTCTGTGCGCTTCGACCGTAATTTTGTAAAAATAGCTCCTAAAACAAATTTTTCGAGAATATCTCGCGAACAGTGGCACCTACATGAAAATCAGTTTTTGATAAAAAATGTAGACCATAAAATATCCCACAACAAATATTCGGTAGCATTTTGTTGTCCGAGCAACCTTTCGGTGTCAAAAAAGTAATACAAAAACTATTATAACAAAAAATTGTAAAAAAGTAAAAACGTGACGCCAGCGGTATGAATATGTGCTGGAAATGTCACCGTACCGTTATTTTATACATTGTGGTGCAAGAAGGGTGGGTCACGAGGAAATTTTTCTGACTGGTTCATTACGAAGGGGAGAAAGAAGGGCTTCTGAAATTCCATTCTGAAAAAATTTGAACAAAACGAAACTTTATGTTTATATCTACATCATGTAATTCTACTTATTTCCACACGTCATCGTACGGTTTGTGCTTTGTCGTAGCCGCATAAAAACATTGATTTTTATCAATGGCGTTCCGTGGATTCAAAATTTAGGTAGGCAAATGCAAATCCAAAGGATTCAGAAACTAAAAACAATCATTATTTCGAAAATTAAGTTTGTCCTTATCAAATATTAACAAAACAAGTATTTGTCTTTTAAAAGTTAATTCGTCAGGTTTTTCCATCTTCGCTGCAAATGTGCAAACTATGTGTAACATAAATACAAACCTGCACGTTGCACTTGATTGCCGTTGACTGACTGATATTATGTATTTATTTGCCCTGCCATACCACTGTTTTTTGCATCGATTCATTGCATTCCTGTACTTATGCGCAAGTATTTTTAATTTAATTTAAAAGGAATCATGAGGCCGTGCGTGAGCACGACTCCATGATTCCCATCCCACCCCTTTACCCGGGCTCAGCGGACTTGCGCTTTTTCGCGGTCTAACATGCACCCCACCCCTGACAGACATGCAACCCAACATACACACCTTCCATGGACACGCCGGATTTAACTTATTCAGAAAAGTTTCCGGCGGGCTGAGGACTCGAACCTACAGCCGTTGGGAGTCTAGTTTCAAAGCCTGGGACTTTAACCACTAGACTACTCGCCGGCCCTCAAGTAACGTATTAAGAATAACAGATTGGTTGATTGTGTCGCGGCTGGTAACGATAAGGCTCGCCTTTGCCTGTATGCAAAACAGTGTTTGAAGGCAACGTCCAATTTTTAACTTTCCGCTAGTATGTTAAAAAGTAAAAATTGTATGTAAAGGTAACTTTTTTTGTATTAAATATAGAATTCAACTTTTTATTTGAAAAATTATGGCTAGGCACTGCCTACTCTGCCTAATAGGGCGGACCGCCACTGGTTTTTATATATAACGCTCGCTAACTAACTAAGTAAGTACTACTTATTTCCACACCACCACGAAGGTAACGTATATAGCGCGTTTCTTTTTAACGTGGTGTCCCAGCATGCCTAATCCATAGAACATTATTTAGCTCGTTCTACTATCTGTGACATTATCGGTGACATTAACGAAGTCATTATCGGTGGTATTATTGATGTCAATAGCAGCTATTTGTCTGTATCATAATTGGTATCTTCTTCTCCTTTTTCTGTTTTAAGTTTAGAAGACTCTCATTTTCACTTCATTGTAGGCAAACGTTTGAGCACGCATCAATCTAATGTTTCGGCACCCGCATGCCTGACCACATAGTATGGTACCTCTGCAAAAGATTGGCTATAAAATATTATCTGGAGCAGTTGGTTAAGTTGATGGTATGAACAAATTAGGTTTTGTTTTCCAGCCTCAAATTGCAGGAGGCATTTTATTGTCACGCCACAATTGATTGGCAATAAACGCGATCACTGTGTTACTGTTGCTGCTTTATAAGGTGCTTAAAGAAACGAAATATCTCTGCACAGGCATCTTCTATTGAACTATTGAGGATAATGCTTGCTTACAGGGTTATGGCGTTTACCATCAAATTCAATTGTGGAGTGGCAATAAAATGCCTCCTAAAAGTTGGGGTTGGCAAACACAACTTATTCATTGCCCATGCCATCAACTAAACCACCTGCTCCAGGTAGTATTTTACAGACAATTTCATGCAGCTGTACTAAAAGGTGTGACCAGACATGCGGGTGCCGAAAAATTAGACGTTTACTTACATTATCTGTGAAGAATCCAGTTAAACTACGACATGTGACACTAGGAACTGTAAAAGCAACGGCAAACTACACAGTTTACGCCGAATTTTCTTAGTATAGAGGTGTACACAGTTTGCGACGCCAAGCCGTTTAAACACGTGGCTTTCGCCCTCTCGCCAATGCCCTGTAAGGGTATGACACCTCAAGAAGAAGAAGATACCGCTTCATATATTTTACCTCTAGGGTGGTGTGGAAATAAGCAGTTAGTCACTTGCAAATGCAAATTTTTTGTACGCTACAACAATTGATAAACCGTCCGTCGGAATATGGAAATAAGCATAATATAAAGTACATAATGTAAATATAAACATATAAAGTATCGTTTTTCTCCAACTTTTCCTCCCACTCTCGTGATTGACCAGTCGGTAAAATCCCCCGTGAACTACCCTCCATTCATAACATTACATAAAACCTAAAATAGGGGTATGGAGACATCACGTTTTTCACAGCTTTTATAATAATAATAATTTTCTGTTTCACAGATTTGACGCCAAAGGGTTTCTCTAACAACAAAATCTTACTGCATATTTGTTGTAGAAAATTTAACGATCTAAAACTTAGTTAAGAGCTATATTCTATGTAGGTGCCGCTGTTCGCGATATGTTCGCAAAAAACTTGGTTTTTCATTCATAATTTCATTATGGTGCAAAACTTTATACGCGTATAGACAACACTAATATAAAGAAACGTATATTTTGTTGTTTTGTTTTATGTCAATTTATAAGGTAACGATGAGCCCCCAACTGGGGACCACTGAAATTCGTTTATTGATGAATGATAATATTGATAATATATCTGAAACCGTTGGTTCGATTTTTTTCAAGTTTGGCACAGCGGTTCTAAAGATAAATTTAAATGCTGTTGTTTAGATACTTAATTTAATAAATAAAAATATAAAAAAGGGAGCTATGTTGTCTGGTAAAACAGTAATTGACTCCTAGCTGTGCTACTGTGTTGGAATTCAAAAATTTTGCAATATTATAAGATGGCAGATATTAACTGAAAACACTGTTTTGTAATAATATTTATGTGGCTGTTTAAGTTGTTATTTTTTGCTTTCTAATTTCAAATTCAAAACTATTTATTAATAACTTGGTAATAATATACAACAGGTGGGAAAATCAAATTGAAGAAAAATGTCTCACATTTTTATCTGTGTATTTTCAACAAGACGTAGTGGATGAATCTGCAGTATCTACTTATAAATTTATAGTTGCTTGAAATAAAAGTAGGGTTTGTAAGCACCTTTTACAACTACTGCAAAGGTGTTAGTATTAACTTTAGATAATTGTAATAACCTTATAATACGCGTACTTTTAACAAGAACCTTTGACTTAAAACTATTTTAAGAAGGGGAATATAGGATAGGTTTAATCCGATTTGCTAAATCAGACGGGTGCAATTCATAAATTAATATTCGTTCACCGAGGTCTTTACCAGATCTCCCGATACAGCATTATCGAAAACCACCGTGCAGGCCTAGTCTAACTACATACTTCTCGTAATTATGGTCCTGTTAGAGTCTTCAAACATTCATCATTCAGAATATCACTAGTATTAACATGAAAAGCAAAGCAAATATCAGAATGTGTTACTTGCGGGGAAGGTATTTCCTACGTAGGCTCTAGTAGTTAAACCTTTGAGTATACGACAACATTATCTTTACTGCACCAACTTAACATACTCAAACAGCTGTAATAGAAGGATGGTACGCTTATTACGCCAGATAAAGATTAACCGATTATTAATTCGATCAATTGAATTTTACTTTCATCTCAGTGTGCTCACCAGTCGAGGGCCCGGAATCTAAACGAAATACTGGTTATCCTCTCGGCCTCCCCAGGGGAATACGTTCTGAGGTCATTAATTAATATTCTTTCAATTAACCTGATGAAGGGACCTCAGTAATTAAGCCTAATTATAACATGCCAAACATACAAGTACTTGTCTTTACTAGCTAAATAAATTCTCTGCAACAATAGACAGCAACAATAATGATATTAAGACATCAACAGTACAACATCAAACAGTGGTGCCACAACACCACCACTTTACTTTATATAAGGGTAGCATTTAAATCTGTTCACACATTCTTAATTATATGCAACGTTTATTTTAAAGTAGTACAAAATTTAATACAAAGAGGTGTAAAAAATGCAATTAGATAAAGTAGTTCGCCTCTTCAATAAAACGTATTTCTACAGGAATATAAATAGAACAAACAAAAATGTCGAATTCTTCAAAATAAAAATACAACTTTTGATTTGTTATTTTTTAAGTGAGATACAGAAGCTTTTATTGGCCTAGTTAGTATGAGCCACGTCTGAGCCTCAACTTGGAAAAAATGGCGAGATGTAAGTACAGAGAAATTTATTATTTCAAGATCAATAACTTTTACAAAACAATTCTAATACACGTAAATGTATAGAAAAGGAAATGTTTTAAAAGCACTCTAAATTTCATGTGACGTAACAACTTTTGTGATATATTCGTAGTAAATAACTTGGAAGCTGTTTTTTACTGAACATTTTCACATGCTTCAATAATCTGTCTATTCCTTTTCTTTAACATTCAGAAAGGAATCCGTAGACAAACCAAAATTTTCAATGGTATAAAGCCGCACAGCACTTCTGCACAAATGTATTTTCATTGCGTACAAGACGTAGTATAACCAGTACTACAATAATTTCGAAAAGGATACTTATTCGTACTTGGAAACTTAAAAAAAACTATTTGAGTTTATAGGCAACTCTTTGTTTAAGGTTATATCGCGTCTGTGCAATAGTCGGAGGTATTCTTTCCTTGGTCGCATAAACTCTTAAATCGGAATTTTAAATAGTACACTGCATCAAATAAACAAACAATTAGATAAATAAATGTGACTGTTCTAATGAGTTTTAAGCTTTACAGTTTTACAGCCTTCGTAGGATACTGGCTCGGTCCGTTGGATCGACAGCTAGTAATGCGCAGGTTTGGGCTTAAAATTCCAACCAGAGCATGAGTGTTTGTGCCGTGCTCCCCATAAGTGTAGGTTTTAATTTTTACTTTCCTATACTTTCAGTATAGGGAAGTATTGATTTCATGCAAATTTTCAAAATCGAGATTTTGACGGAAATACATGTTTTGGGCTTCCAGGATCCTAAAAAAGTGGTTTTTAAAAAATGTCTGTCTGTGGGTGTGTGTGTGTGTGTGTATGTGTGTCTGTGTGCATGTCCCTGCAGGCTACCTGGCGAAAAATGAGTTGCTGGGTGCAGGCACGTTGGCGATCAGTGGACTTATTGGCTTTGGCAAGGAGTCTAGGCCAACAAGTCTGCATTTTCGCCAATAAGGTCGTCAAAATTTCCCGGAAAATTCTCTGCATTGACGTGCTGTTTAGGGGGGCAAATACAGCCTAGAAAAGCATTTCCAGCAAAATTGGTGGTATAATCTATAGGCGCATTGAAATCACATGATAATAAATGATTGTAACATCAGTTGCATACGATGAAGCTTTAAGCCACGTAAAACTGAACTGTTACTATATTCCCATACACCTTTGAATAATGAAATAACAAATGACAACATTTTTTATCTATTATGTTCAATACTATTTAAATAGGATAATATGTGAATACAATGACAATTTATGAAAATTTCTCATGAGCGAAAAGCCCACAAGTCTGTCCATTATTAGTTCAAAATACTTTACGCGACTATTTTATAGTATTGCTCAAAACAACTGAAATATCAATCAAACAATTAAATTATTTTCCTCCAAGCACTTTTTTGACTAAAAAAGACCAAATAAGAAAACATTCAGTGGAGTTATCGGCGCGTGGTATTAGGATCACAGAAAGTATAGCTGGCAGCGACCGACTCATTGGCGATTACTTCATCAAATTGCAGCTCTTATTGGCGAAAACGCCAATAGGTCTCCCGATCTTCAAACCGACAACAGCCAACGAGTCTACGCAAAATGTATTTCGGAAAATCGCCAACAGGTCTATTAGCTACTAAATCGATATTTCGCACAGGAATGGCAATACCGGGAAAAGGCACCATAAATTTTCTAGCAGAGTATCAAAATTTAATTTTCGCATAGAACTATCAATTTTCTGATCCCAACAACTTCAATAAACTGTTAATTTGCAGTATACAAAACTATTTCAACTAAAATAAAAAATTTAAGTGCGAAATTAAAAATTTCGCATACGAATGGCAATACCAGAGAAGACTCTGGAGATGTATCTACTTGCTGAGGTTTTCTGTCTGAAAATAATTGACCTCTGTGGCGAAATCGCCAACTAGTCTACCGTTTTCCTTTAAAAGTAGCTAACTAGTCCGAGGGTAGTATTTAAGTCTGTTTAGCTGTAACGGTGGTTCTTAGAAATTTTCCGATGCCCACAACAAATAGGAAACTCTTCTACCGAAACTCTGAATTGTGCGTTTGAAAACTGATAGTTCGCAAAGAAATTTGTAGTATACAAAACCATGTTGTCTGAGAAATATAAATTCGAGTATGAATATTATAAAAATGACTAACTTCCTTCTTAAAACTTTCAAACATTTACTACTTTGCAGCGTACAAAACCATATAGACCGAAAATCTGAAACATGAATATGAAAACCGAACTTTCGCATAGAAATGCAAATTTCACAGATATGATATTAAAAATTACAAAAAATTATCACTTTGCAGTATGCATAACCGTATTGACCGAAACTCTGAAGTTTAAGCATGAAAATTTAAGTTTAGCATAGGAGTTGCAATATCTGAAAAAAATCTGAAGATTTATAGACTTCCTGGCGTTTTATGTCTGAAAATAACTGACCTCTGTGGCGAAATCGCCAACTAGTCTACCGTTTTCTTTTAAAAGTAGGTAACTAGTCCGAGGGTAGTATTTAAGTCTGTTTAGCTGTAACGGTGGTTCTTAGAAATTTTCCGATGCCAAACAACAAATAGGAAAATTTTCTACCGAAATTCTGAATTGTGCGTTTGAAAACTAATAGTTCGCAAAGAAATTTGGAGTATACAAAACCATGTTGACTGAGAAATATAAATTCGAGTATAAATATTATAAAAATGACTAACTTCCTTCTTAAAACTTTCAAACATTTACTACTTTGCAGCGTACAAAACCATATAGACCGAAAATCTGAAACATGAATATGAAAACCGAACTTTCGCATAGAAATGCAAATTTCACAGATATGATATTAAAAATTACAAAAAATTATCACTTTGCAGTATGCATAACCGTATTGACCGAAACTCTGAAGTTTAAGCATGAAAATTTAAGTTTAGCATAGGAGTTGCAATATCTGAAAAAAATCTGAAGATTTATAGACTTCCTGGCGTTTTATGTCTGAAAATAACTGACCTCTGTGGCGAAAGCGCCAACTAGTCTACCGTTTGCTTTTAAAAGTAGGTAACTAGTCCGAGGGTAGTATTTAAGTCTGTTTAGCTGTAACGGTGGTTCTTAGAATTTTTCCGATGCCCACAACAAATAGGAAACTTTTCTACCGAAATTCTGAATTGTGCGTTTGAAAACTGATAGTTCGCAAAGAAATTTGGAGTATACAAAACCATTTTGTCTGAAAAATATAAATTCGAGTATGAATATTATAAAAATGACTAACTTCCCTCTTAAAACTTTCAAACATGAATATGAAAACCGAACTTTCGCATAGAAATGCAAATTTCACAGTTATGATATTAAAAATTACAAAAAATCACTTTGCAGTATACATAACCATATTGACCGAAACTCTGAAATTTGAGCATGAAAATTTAAGTTTCGCATAGGAGTTGCAATATCTATCAAAAATAATCTATCTATCTGAAAAAAGTCTGAAGATTTATAGACTTCCTGGCGTTTTATGTCTGAAAATAATTGACCTCTGTGGCGAAAACGCCAACTAGTCTACCGTGTTACTTTAAAAATAGCTAACTAGCCCGATTGTAGTATTTAAGTATGTTTTGCTGTAACGGTGGTTCTTAGAATTTTTCCGATGCCCACACAAATAGGAACCTCTTCTACCGATACTCTGAATTGTGCGTTTGAAAACTGATAGTTCGCAAAGAAATTTGCAGTATACAAAACCATTTTGTCTGAAAAATATAAATTCGAGCAAAATATTATAAAAATGACTAACTTCCCTCTTAAAACTTTCAAACATGAATATAAAAACCGAACTTTCGCATAGAAATGCAAATTTCACAGTTATGATATTAAAAAATACAAAAAATTATAGCTTTGCAGTATACATGACCATATTGACCGAAACTCTGAAATTTGAGCATGAAAATTTAAGTTTCGCATAGGAGTTGCAATATCTATCAAAAATAATCTATCTATCTGAAAAAAGTCTGAAGATTTATAGACTTCCTGGCGTTTTGTCTGAAAATAATTGACCTCTGTGGCGAAAACACCAACTAGTCTACTGTTTTACTTTAAAAATAGCTAACTAGCCCGAGGGTAGTATTTAAGTCTGTTTTGCTGTAACGGTGGTTCTTAGAATTTTTCCGATGCCCACAACAGATAGGAACCTCTTCTACCGATACTCTGAATTGTGCGTTTGAAAACTGATAGTTCGCAAAGAAATTTGCAGTATACAAAACCATTTTGTCTGAAAAATATAAATTCGAGCAAAATATTATAAAAATGACTAACTTCCCTCTTAAAACTTTCAAACATGAATATAAAAACCGAACTTTCGCATAGAAATGCAAATTTCACAGTTATGATATTAAAAAATACAAAAAATTATAACTTTGCAGTATACATAACCATATTGACCGAAACTCTGAAATTTGAGCATGAAAATTTAAGTTTCGCATAGGAGTTGCAATATCTATCAAAAATAATCTATCTATCTAAAAAAAGTTTGAAGATTTATAGACTTCCTGGCGTTTTATGTCTGAAAATAATTGACCTCTGTGGCGAAAACGCCAACTAGTCTACCGTTTTACTTTAAAAATAGCTAACTAGCCCCAGGGTAGTATTTAAGTCTGTTTTGCTGTAACGGTGGTTCTTAGAAATTTTCCGATGCCCACAACAAATAGGAACCTCTTCTACCGATACTCTGAATTGTGCGTTTGAAAACTGATAGTTCGCAAAGAAATTTGCAGTATACAAAACCATTTTGTCTGAAAAATATAAATTCGAGTATAAATATAAAAAAATGACTAACTTCCCTCTTAAAACTTTCAACCATGAATATAAAAACCGAACTTTCGCATAGAAATGCAAATTTCACAGTTATGATATTAAAAAATTACAAAAAATTATAACTTTGCAGTATACATAACCATATTGACCGAAACTCTGAAATTTGAGCATGAAAATTTAAGTTTCGCATAGGAGTTGCAATATCTATCAAAAATAATCTATCTATCTAAAAAAAGTCTGAAGATTTATAGACTTCCTGGCGTTTTATGTCTGAAAATAATTGACCTCTGTGGCGAAAACGCCAACTAGTCTACCGATTTACTTTAAAAATAGCTAACTAGCCCGAGGGTAGTATTTAAGTCTGTTTTGCTGTAACGGTGGTTCTTAGAAATTTTCCGATGCCCACAACAAATAGGAACCTCTTCTACCGATACTCTGAATTGTGGGTTTGAAAACTGATAGTTCGCAAAGAAATTTGCAGTATACAAAACCATTTTGTCTGAAAAATATAAATTCGAGTATAAATATAAAAAAATGACTAACTTCCCTCTTAAAACTTTCAAACATGAATATAAAAACCGAACTTTCGCATAGAAATGCAAATTTCACAGTTATGATATTAAAAAATTACAAAAAATTATAACTTTGCAGTATACATAACCATATTGACCGAAACTCTGAAATTTGAGCATGAAAATTTAAGTTTCGCATAGGAGTTGCAATATCTATCAAAAATAATCTATCTATCTAAAAAAAGTCTGAAGATTTATAGACTTCCTGGCGTTTTATGTCTGAAAATAATTGACCTCTGTGGCGAAAACGCCAACTAGTCTACCGATTTACTTTAAAAATAGCTAACTAGCCCGAGGGTAGTATTTAAGTCTGTTTTGCTGTAACGGTGGTTCTTAGAAATTTTCCGATGCCCACAACAAATAGGAACCTCTTCTACCGATACTCTGAATTGTGGGTTTGAAAACTGATAGTTCGCAAAGAAATTTGCAGTATACAAAACCATTTTGTCTGAAAAATATAAATTCGAGTATAAATATAAAAAAATGATTAACTTCCCTCTTAAAACTTTCAAACATGAATATAAAAACCGAACTTTCGCATAGAAATGCAAATTTCACAGTTATGATATAAAAAAATTACAAAAAATTATAACTTTGCAGTATACATAACCATATTGACCGAAACTCTGAAATTTGAGCATGAAAATTTAAGTTTCGCATAGGAGTTGCAATATCTATCAAAAATAATCTATCTATCTGAAAAATGTCTGAAGATTTATAGACTTCCTGGCGTTTTATGTCTGAAAATAATTGACCTCTGTGGCGAAAACGCCAACTAGTCTACCGTTTTCCTTTAAAAATAGCTAACTAGCCCGAGGGTAGTATTTAAGTCTGTTTTGCTGTAACGGTGGTTCTTAGAAATTTTCCGATGCCCACAACAAATAGGAACCTCTTCTACCGATACTCTGAATTGTGCGTTTGAAAACTGATAGTTCGCAAAGAAATTTGCAGTATACAAAACCATTTTGTCTGAAAAATATAAATTCGAGTATAAATATAACAAAATGACTAACTTCCCTCTTAAAACTTTCAAACATGAATATAAAAACCGAACTTTCGCATAGAAATGCAAATTTCACAGTTATGATATTAAAACATTACAAAAAATTATAACTTTGCAGTATACATAACCATATTGACCGAAACTCTGAAATTTGAGCATGAAAATTTAAGTTTCGCATAGGAGTTGCAATATCTATCAAAAATAATCTATCTATCTAAAAAAAGTCTGAAGATTTATAGACTTCCTGGCGTTTTATGTCTGAAAATAATTGACCTCTGTGGCGAAAACGCCAACTAGTCTACCGATTTACTTTAAAAATAGCTAACTAGCCCGAGGGTAGTATTTAAGTCTGTTTTGCTGTAACGGTGGTTCTTAGTAATTTTCCGATGCCCACAACAAATAGGAACCTCTTCTACCGATACTCTGAATTGTGGGTTTGAAAACTGATAGTTCGCAAAGAAATTTGCAGTATACAAAACCATTTTGTCTGAAAAATATAAATTCGAGTATAAATATAAAAAAATGACTAACTTCCCTCTTAAAACTTTCAAACATGAATATAAAAACCGAACTTTCGCATAGAAATGCAAATTTCACAGTTATGATATTAAAAAATTACAAAAAATTATAACTTTGCAGTATACATAACCATATTGACCGAAACTCTGAAATTTGAGCATGAAAATTTAAGTTTCGCATAGGAGTTGCAATATCTATCAAAAATAATCTATCTATCTAAAAAAAGTCTGAAGATTTATAGACTTCCTGGCGTTTTATGTCTGAAAATAATTGACCTCTGTGGCGAAAACGCCAACTAGTCTACCGTTTTACTTTAAAAATAGCTAACTAGCCCGAGGGTAGTATTTAAGTCTGTTTTGCTGTAACGGTGGTTCTTAGAAATTTTCCGATGCCCACAACAAATAGGAACCTCTTCTACCGATACTCTGAATTGTGCGTTTGAAAACTGATAGTTCGCAAAGAAATTTGCAGTATACAAAACCATTTTGTCTGAAAAATATAAATTCGAGTATAAATATTATAAAAATGACTAACTTCCCTCGTAAAACTTTCAAACATGAATATGAAAACCGAACTTTCGCATAGAAATGCAAATTTCATAGTTATGATATTAAAAAATTACAAAAAATTATAACTTTGCAGTATACATAACCATATTGACCGAAACTCTGAAATTTGAGCATGAAAATTTAAGTTTCGCATAGGAGTTGCAATATCTATCAAAAATAATCTATCTATCTGAAAAATGTCTGAAGATTTATAGACTTCCTGGCGTTTTATGTCTGAAAATAATTGACCTCTGTGGCGAAAACGCCAACTAGTCTACCGTTTTCCTTTAAAAATAGCTAACTAGCCCGAGGGTAGTATTTAAGTCTGTTTTGCTGTAACGGTGGTTCTTAGAAATTTTCCGATGCCCACAACAAATAGGAACCTCTTCTACCAATACTCTGAATTGTGCGTTTGAAAACTGATAGTTCGCAAAGAAATTTGCAGTATACAAAACCATTTTGTCTGAAAAATATAAATTCGAGTATAAATATAACAAAATGACTAACTTCCCTCTTAAAACTTTCAAACATGAATATAAAAACCGAACTTTCGCATAGAAATGCAAATTTCACAGTTATGATATTAAAAAATTACAAAAAATTATAACTTTGCAGTATACATAACCATATTGACCGAAACTCTGAAATTTGAGCATGAAAATTTAAGTTTCGCATAGGAGTTGCAATATCTATCAAAAATAATCTATCTATCTGAAAAAAGTCTGAAGATTTATAGACTTCCTGGCGTTTTATGTCTGAAAATAATTGACCTCTGTGGCGAAAACGCCAACTAGTCTACCGTTTTCCTTTAAAAATAGCTAACTAGCCCGAGGGTAGTATTTAAGTCTGTTTTGCTGTAACGGTGGTTCTTACAAATTTTCCGATGCCCACAACAAATAGGAACCTCTTCTACCGATACTCTGAATTGTGCGTTTGAAAACTGATAGTTCGCAAAGAAATTTGCAGTATACAAAACCATTTTGTCTGAAAAATATAAATTCGAGTATAAATATAAAAAAATGACTAACTTCCCTCTTAAAACTTTCAAACATGAATATAAAAACCGAACTTTCGCATAGAAATGCAAATTTCACAGTTATGATATTAAAAAATACAAAAAATTATAGCTTTGCAGTATACATGACCATATTGACCGAAACTCTGAAATTTGAGCATGAAAATTTAAGTTTCGCATAGGAGTTGCAATATCTATCAAAAATAATCTATCTATCTGAAAAAGGTCTGAAGATTTATAGACTTCCTGGCGTTTTGTCTGAAAATAATTGACCTCTGTGGCGAAAACACCAACTAGTCTACTGTTTTACTTTAAAAATAGCTAACTAGCCCGAGGGTAGTATTTAAGTCTGTTTTGCTGTAACGGTGGTTCTTAGAATTTTTCCGATGCCCACAACAGATAGGAACCTCTTCTACCGATACTCTGAATTGTGCGTTTGAAAACTGATAGTTCGCAAAGAAATTTGCAGTATACAAAACCATTTTGTCTGAAAAATATAAATTCGAGCAAAATATTATAAAAATGACTAACTTCCCTCTTAAAACTTTCAAACATGAATATAAAAACCGAACTTTCGCATAGAAATGCAAATTTCACAGTTATGATATTAAAAAATACAAAAAATTATAACTTTGCAGTATACATAACCATATTGACCGAAACTCTGAAATTTGAGCATGAAAATTTAAGTTTCGCATAGGAGTTGCAATATCTATCAAAAATAATCTATCTATCTAAAAAAAGTTTGAAGATTTATAGACTTCCTGGCGTTTTATGTCTGAAAATAATTGACCTCTGTGGCGAAAACGCCAACTAGTCTACCGTTTTACTTTAAAAATAGCTAACTAGCCCCAGGGTAGTATTTAAGTCTGTTTTGCTGTAACGGTGGTTCTTAGAAATTTTCCGATGCCCACAACAAATAGGAACCTCTTCTACCGATACTCTGAATTGTGCGTTTGAAAACTGATAGTTCGCAAAGAAATTTGCAGTATACAAAACCATTTTGTCTGAAAAATATAAATTCGAGTATAAATATAAAAAAATGACTAACTTCCCTCTTAAAACTTTCAAACATGAATATAAAAACCGAACTTTCGCATAGAAATGCAAATTTCACAGTTATGATATTAAAAAATTACAAAAAATTATAACTTTGCAGTATACATAACCATATTGACCGAAACTCTGAAATTTGAGCATGAAAATTTAAGTTTCGCATAGGAGTTGCAATATCTATCAAAAATAATCTATCTATCTAAAAAAAGTCTGAAGATTTATAGACTTCCTGGCGTTTTATGTCTGAAAATAATTGACCTCTGTGGCGAAAACGCCAACTAGTCTACCGATTTACTTTAAAAATAGCTAACTAGCCCGAGGGTAGTATTTAAGTCTGTTTTGCTGTAACGGTGGTTCTTAGAAATTTTCCGATGCCCACAACAAATAGGAACCTCTTCTACCGATACTCTGAATTGTGGGTTTGAAAACTGATAGTTCGCAAAGAAATTTGCAGTATACAAAACCATTTTGTCTGAAAAATATAAATTCGAGTATAAATATAAAAAAATGATTAACTTCCCTCTTAAAACTTTCAAACATGAATATAAAAACCGAACTTTCGCATAGAAATGCAAATTTCACAGTTATGATATAAAAAAATTACAAAAAATTATAACTTTGCAGTATACATAACCATATTGACCGAAACTCTGAAATTTGAGCATGAAAATTTAAGTTTCGCATAGGAGTTGCAATATCTATCAAAAATAATCTATCTATCTAAAAAAAGTCTGAAGATTTATAGACTTCCTGGCGTTTTATGTCTGAAAATAATTGACCTCTGTGGCGAAAACGCCAACTAGTCTACCGTTTTACTTTAAAAATAGCTAACTAGCCCGAGGGTAGTATTTAAGTCTGTTTTGCTGTAACGGTGGTTCTTAGAAATTTTCCGATGCCCACAACAAATAGGAACCTCTTCTACCGATACTCTGAATTGTGCGTTTGAAAACTGATAGTTCGCAAAGAAATTTGCAGTATACAAAACCATTTTGTCTGAAAAATATAAATTCGAGTATAAATATAAAAAAATGACTAACTTCCCTCTTAAAACTTTCAAACATGAATATAAAAACCGAACTTTCGCATAGAAATGCAAATTTCACAGTTATGATATTAAAAAATTACAAAAAATTATAACTTTGCAGTATACATAACCATATTGACCGAAACTCTGAAATTTGAGCATGAAAATTTAAGTTTCGCATAGGAGTTGCAATATCTATCAAAAATAATCTATCTATCTAAAAAAAGTCTGAAGATTTATAGACTTCCTGGCGTTTTATGTCTGAAAATAATTGACCTCTGTGGCGAAAACGCCAACTAGTCTACCGATTTACTTTAAAAATAGCTAACTAGCCCGAGGGTAGTATTTAAGTCTGTTTTGCTGTAACGGTGGTTCTTAGAAATTTTCCGATGCCCACAACAAATAGGAACCTCTTCTACCGATACTCTGAATTGTGGGTTTGAAAACTGATAGTTCGCAAAGAAATTTGCAGTATACAAAACCATTTTGTCTGAAAAATATAAATTCGAGTATAAATATAAAAAAATGATTAACTTCCCTCTTAAAACTTTCAAACATGAATATAAAAACCGAACTTTCGCATAGAAATGCAAATTTCACAGTTATGATATAAAAAAATTACAAAAAATTATAACTTTGCAGTATACATAACCATATTGACCGAAACTCTGAAATTTGAGCATGAAAATTTAAGTTTCGCATAGGAGTTGCAATATCTATCAAAAATAATCTATCTATCTAAAAAAAGTCTGAAGATTTATAGACTTCCTGGCGTTTTATGTCTGAAAATAATTGACCTCTGTGGCGAAAACGCCAACTAGTCTACCGTTTTACTTTAAAAATAGCTAACTAGCCCGAGGGTAGTATTTAAGTCTGTTTTGCTGTAACGGTGGTTCTTAGAAATTTTCCGATGCCCACAACAAATAGGAACCTCTTCTACCGATACTCTGAATTGTGCGTTTGAAAACTGATAGTTCGCAAAGAAATTTGCAGTATACAAAACCATTTTGTCTGAAAAATATAAATTCGAGTATAAATATAAAAAAATGACTAACTTCCCTCTTAAAACTTTCAAACATGAATATAAAAACCGAACTTTCGCATAGAAATGCAAATTTCACAGTTATGATATTAAAAATTACAAAAAATTATAACTTTGCAGTATACATAACCATATTGACCGAAACTCTGAAATTTGAGCATGAAAATTTAAGTTTCGCATAGGAGTTGCAATATCTATCAAAAATAATCTATCTATCTAAAAAAAGTCTGAAGATTTATAGACTTCCTGGCGTTTTATGTCTGAAAATAATTGACCTCTGTGGCGAAAACGCCAACTAGTCTACCGTTTTACTTTAAAAATAGCTAACTAGCCCGAGGGTAGTATTTAAGTCTGTTTTGCTGTAACGGTGGTTCTTAGAAATTTTCCGATGCCCACAACAAATAGGAACCTCTTCTACCGATACTCTGAATTGTGCGTTTGAAAACTGATAGTTCGCAAAGAAATTTGCAGTATACAAAACCATTTTGTCTGAAAAATATAAATTCGAGTATAAATATTATAAAAATGACTAACTTCCCTCTTAAAACTTTCAAACATGAATATGAAAACCGAACTTTCGCATAGAAATGCAAATTTCATAGTTATGATATTAAAAAATTACAAAAAATTATAACTTTGCAGTATACATAACCATATTGACCGAAACTCTGAAATTTGAGCATGAAAATTTAAGTTTCGCATAGGAGTTGCAATATCTATCAAAAATAATCTATCTATCTGAAAAATGTCTGAAGATTTATAGACTTCCTGGCGTTTTATGTCTGAAAATAATTGACCTCTGTGGCGAAAACGCCAACTAGTCTACCGTTTTCCTTTAAAAATAGCTAACTAGCCCGAGGGTAGTATTTAAGTCTGTTTTGCTGTAACGGTGGTTCTTAGAAATTTTCCGATGCCCACAACAAATAGGAACCTCTTCTACCAATACTCTGAATTGTGCGTTTGAAAACTGATAGTTCGCAAAGAAATTTGCAGTATACAAAACCATTTTGTCTGAAAAATATAAATTCGAGTATAAATATAACAAAATGACTAACTTCCCTCTTAAAACTTTCAAACATGAATATAAAAACCGAACTTTCGCATAGAAATGCAAATTTCACAGTTATGATATTAAAACATTACAAAAAATTATAACTTTGCAGTATACATAACCATATTGACCGAAACTCTGAAATTTGAGCATGAAAATTTAAGTTTCGCATAGGAGTTGCAATATCTATCAAAAATAATCTATCTATCTAAAAAAAGTCTGAAGATTTATAGACTTCCTGGCGTTTTATGTCTGAAAATAATTGACCTCTGTGGCGAAAACGCCAACTAGTCTACCGATTTACTTTAAAAATAGCTAACTAGCCCGAGGGTAGTATTTAAGTCTGTTTTGCTGTAACGGTGGTTCTTAGTAATTTTCCGATGCCCACAACAAATAGGAACCTCTTCTACCGATACTCTGAATTGTGGGTTTGAAAACTGATAGTTCGCAAAGAAATTTGCAGTATACAAAACCATTTTGTCTGAAAAATATAAATTCGAGTATAAATATAAAAAAATGACTAACTTCCCTCTTAAAACTTTCAAACATGAATATAAAAACCGAACTTTCGCATAGAAATGCAAATTTCACAGTTATGATATTAAAAAATTACAAAAAATTATAACTTTGCAGTATACATAACCATATTGACCGAAACTCTGAAATTTGAGCATGAAAATTTAAGTTTCGCATAGGAGTTGCAATATCTATCAAAAATAATCTATCTATCTAAAAAAAAACTGAAGATTTATAGACTTCCTGGCGTTTTATGTCTGAAAATAATTGACCTCTGTGGCGAAAACGCCAACTAGTCTACCGTTTTACTTTAAAAATAGCTAACTAGCCCGAGGGTAGTATTTAAGTCTGTTTTGCTGTAACGGTGGTTCTTAGAAATTTTCCGATGCCCACAACAAATAGGAACCTCTTCTACCGATACTCTGAATTGTGCGTTTGAAAACTGATAGTTCGCAAAGAAATTTGCAGTATACAAAACCATTTTGTCTGAAAAATATAAATTCGAGTATAAATATAAAAAAATGACTAACTTCCCTCTTAAAACTTTCAAACATGAATATAAAAACCGAACTTTCGCATAGAAATGCAAATTTCACAGTTATGATATTAAAAAATTACAAAAAATTATAACTTTGCAGTATACATAACCATATTGACCGAAACTCTGAAATTTGAGCATGAAAATTTAAGTTTCGCATAGGAGTTGCAATATCTATCAAAAATAATCTATCTATCTGAAAAAAGTCTGAAGATTTATAGACTTCCTGGCGTTTTATGTCTGAAAATAATTGACCTCTGTGGCGAAAACGCCAACTAGTTTACCGTTTTCCTTTAAAAATAGCTAACTAGCCCGAGGGTAGTATTTAAGTCTGTTTTGCTGTAACGGTGGTTCTTACAAATTTTCCGATGCCCACAACAAATAGGAACCTCTTCTACCGATACTCTGAATTGTGCGTTTGAAAACTGATAGTTCGCAAAGAAATTTACAGTATACAAAACCATTTTGTCTGAAAAATATAAATTCGAGTATAAATATAAAAAAATGACTAACTTCCCTCTTAAAACTTTCAAACATGAATATGAAAACCGAACTTTCGCATAGAAATGCAAATTTCACAGTTATGATATTAAAAAATTACAAAAAATTATAACTTTGCAGTATACATAACCATATTGACCGAAACTCTGAAATTTGAGCATGAAAATTTAAGTTTCGCATAGGAGTTGCAATATCTATCAAAAATAATCTATCTATCTGAAAAAAGTCTGAAGATTTATAGACTTCCTGGCGTTTTATGTCTGAAAATAATTGACCTCTGTGGCGAAAACGCCAACTAGTCTACCGTTTTCCTTTAAAAATAGCTAACTAGCCCGAGGGTAGTATTTAAGTCTGTTTTGCTGTAACGGTGGTTCTTACAAATTTTCCGATGCCCACAACAAATAGGAACCTCTTCTACCGATACTCTGAATTGTGCGTTTGAAAACTGATAGTTCGCAAAGAAATTTGCAGTATACAAAACCATTTTGTCTGAAAAATATAAATTCGAGTATAAATATAAAAAAATGACTAACTTCCCTCTTAAAACTTTCAAACATGAATATAAAAACCGAACTTTCGCATAGAAATGCAAATTTCACAGTTATGATATTAAAACATTACAAGAAATTATAACTTTGCAGTATACATAACCATATTGACCGAAACTCTGAAATTTGAGCATGAAAATTTAAGTTTCGCATAGGAGTTGCAATATCTATCAAAAATAATATATCTATCTAAAAAAAGTCTGAAGATTTATAGACTTCCTGGCGTTTTATGTCTGAAAATAATTGACCTCTGTGGCGAAAACGCCAACTAGTCTACCGATTTACTTTAAAAATAGCTAACTAGCCCGAGGGTAGTATTTAAGTCTGTTTTGCTGTAACGGTGGTTCTTACAAATTTTCCGATGCCCACAACAAATAGGAACCTCTTCTACCGATACTCTGAATTGTGCGTTTGAAAACTGATAGTTCGCAAAGAAATTTACAGTATACAAAACCATTTTGTCTGAAAAATATAAATTCGAGTATAAATATAAAAAAATGACTAACTTCCCTCTTAAAACTTTCAAACATGAATATAAAAACCGAACTTTCGCATAGAAATGCAAATTTCACAGTTATGATATTAAAAAATTACAAAAAATTATAACTTTGCAGTATACATAACCATATTGACCGAAACTCTGAAATTTGAGCATGAAAATTTAAGTTTCGCATAGGAGTTGCAATATCTATCAAAAATAATCTATCTATCTGAAAAAAGTCTGAAGATTTATAGACTTCCTGGCGTTTTATGTCTGAAAATAATTGACCTCTGTGGCGAAAACGCCAACTAGTTTACCGTTTTCCTTTAAAAATAGCTAACTAGCCCGAGGGTAGTATTTAAGTCTGTTTTGCTGTAACGGTGGTTCTTACAAATTTTCCGATGCCCACAACAAATAGGAACCTCTTCTACCGATACTCTGAATTGTGCGTTTGAAAACTGATAGTTCGCAAAGAAATTTACAGTATACAAAACCATTTTGTCTGAAAAATATAAATTCGAGTATAAATATAAAAAAATGACTAACTTCCCTCTTAAAACTTTCAAACATGAATATGAAAACCGAACTTTCGCATAGAAATGCAAATTTCACAGTTATGATATTAAAAAATTACAAAAAATTATAACTTTGCAGTATACATAACCATATTGACCGAAACTCTGAAATTTGAGCATGAAAATTTAAGTTTCGCATAGGAGTTGCAATATCTATCAAAAATAATCTATCTATCTGAAAAAAGTCTGAAGATTTATAGACTTCCTGGCGTTTTATGTCTGAAAATAATTGACCTCTGTGGCGAAAACGCCAACTAGTCTACCGTTTTCCTTTAAAAATAGCTAACTAGCCCGAGGGTAGTATTTAAGTCTGTTTTGCTGTAACGGTGGTTCTTACAAATTTTCCGATGCCCACAACAAATAGGAACCTCTTCTACCGATACTCTGAATTGTGCGTTTGAAAACTGATAGTTCGCAAAGAAATTTGCAGTATACAAAACCATTTTGTCTGAAAAATATAAATTCGAGTATAAATATAAAAAAATGACTAACTTCCCTCTTAAAACTTTCAAACATGAATATAAAAACCGAACTTTCGCATAGAAATGCAAATTTCACAGTTATGATATTAAAACATTACAAGAAATTATAACTTTGCAGTATACATAACCATATTGACCGAAACTCTGAAATTTGAGCATGAAAATTTAAGTTTCGCATAGGAGTTGCAATATCTATCAAAAATAATATATCTATCTAAAAAAAGTCTGAAGATTTATAGACTTCCTGGCGTTTTATGTCTGAAAATAATTGACCTCTGTGGCGAAAACGCCAACTAGTCTACCGATTTACTTTAAAAATAGCTAACTAGCCCGAGGGTAGTATTTAAGTCTGTTTTGCTGTAACGGTGGTTCTTAGAAATTTTCCGATGCCCACAACAAATAGGAACCTCTTCTACCGATACTCTGAATTGTGGGTTTGAAAACTGATAGTTCGCAAAGAAATTTGCAGTATACAAAACCATTTTGTCTGAAAAATATAAATTCGAGTATAAATATAAAAAAATGACTAACTTCCCTCTTAAAACTTTCAAACATGAATATAAAAACCGAACTTTCGCATAGAAATGCAAATTTCACAGTTATGATATTAAAAAATTACAAAAAATTATAACTTTGCAGTATACATAACCATATTGACCGAAACTCTGAAATTTGAGCATGAAAATTTAAGTTTCGCATAGGAGTTGCAATATCTATCAAAAATAATCTATCTATCTAAAAAAAGTCTGAAGATTTATAGACTTCCTGGCGTTTTATGTCTGAAAATAATTGACCTCTGTGGCGAAAACGCCAACTAGTCTACCGTTTTACTTTAAAAATAGCTAACTAGCCCGAGGGTAGTATTTAAGTCTGTTTTGCTGTAACGGTGGTTCTTAGAAATTTTCCGATGCCCACAACAAATAGGAACCTCTTCTACCGATACTCTGAATTGTGCGTTTGAAAACTGATAGTTCGCAAAGAAATTTGCAGTATACAAAACCATTTTGTCTGAAAAATATAGATTCGAGTATAAATATAAAAAAATGACTAACTTCCCTCTTAAAACTTTCAAACATGAATATGAAAACCGAACTTTCGCATAGAAATGCAAATTTCACAGTTATGATATTAAAACATTACAAAAAATTATAACTTTGCAGTATACATAACCATATTGACCGAAACTCTGAAATTTGAGCATGAAAATTTAAGTTTCGCATAGGAGTTGCAATATCTATCAAAAATAATATATCTATCTAAAAAAAGTCTGAAGATTTATAGACTTCCTGGCGTTTTATGTCTGAAAATAATTGACCTCTGTGGCGAAAACGCCAACTAGTCTACCGATTTACTTTAAAAATAGCTAACTAGCCCGAGGGTAGTATTTAAGTCTGTTTTGCTGTAACGGTGGTTCTTACAAATTTTCCGATGCCCACAACAAATAGGAACCTCTTCTACCGATACTCTGAATTGTGCGTTTGAAAACTGATAGTTCGCAAAGAAATTTACAGTATACAAAACCATTTTGTCTGAAAAATATAAATTCGAGTATAAATATAAAAAAATGACTAACTTCCCTCTTAAAACTTTCAAACATGAATATAAAAACCGAACTTTCGCATAGAAATGCAAATTTCACAGTTATGATATTAAAAAATTACAAAAAATTATAACTTTGCAGTATACATAACCATATTGACCGAAACTCTGAAATTTGAGCATGAAAATTTAAGTTTCGCATAGGAGTTGCAATATCTATCAAAAATAATCTATCTATCTGAAAAAAGTCTGAAGATTTATAGACTTCCTGGCGTTTTATGTCTGAAAATAATTGACCTCTGTGGCGAAAACGCCAACTAGTTTACCGTTTTCCTTTAAAAATAGCTAACTAGCCCGAGGGTAGTATTTAAGTCTGTTTTGCTGTAACGGTGGTTCTTACAAATTTTCCGATGCCCACAACAAATAGGAACCTCTTCTACCGATACTCTGAATTGTGCGTTTGAAAACTGATAGTTCGCAAAGAAATTTACAGTATACAAAACCATTTTGTCTGAAAAATATAAATTCGAGTATAAATATAAAAAAATGACTAACTTCCCTCTTAAAACTTTCAAACATGAATATGAAAACCGAACTTTCGCATAGAAATGCAAATTTCACAGTTATGATATTAAAAAATTACAAAAAATTATAACTTTGCAGTATACATAACCATATTGACCGAAACTCTGAAATTTGAGCATGAAAATTTAAGTTTCGCATAGGAGTTGCAATATCTATCAAAAATAATCTATCTATCTGAAAAAAGTCTGAAGATTTATAGACTTCCTGGCGTTTTATGTCTGAAAATAATTGACCTCTGTGGCGAAAACGCCAACTAGTCTACCGTTTTCCTTTAAAAATAGCTAACTAGCCCGAGGGTAGTATTTAAGTCTGTTTTGCTGTAACGGTGGTTCTTACAAATTTTCCGATGCCCACAACAAATAGGAACCTCTTCTACCGATACTCTGAATTGTGCGTTTGAAAACTGATAGTTCGCAAAGAAATTTGCAGTATACAAAACCATTTTGTCTGAAAAATATAAATTCGAGTATAAATATAAAAAAATGACTAACTTCCCTCTTAAAACTTTCAAACATGAATATAAAAACCGAACTTTCGCATAGAAATGCAAATTTCACAGTTATGATATTAAAACATTACAAGAAATTATAACTTTGCAGTATACATAACCATATTGACCGAAACTCTGAAATTTGAGCATGAAAATTTAAGTTTCGCATAGGAGTTGCAATATCTATCAAAAATAATATATCTATCTAAAAAAAGTCTGAAGATTTATAGACTTCCTGGCGTTTTATGTCTGAAAATAATTGACCTCTGTGGCGAAAACGCCAACTAGTCTACCGATTTACTTTAAAAATAGCTAACTAGCCCGAGGGTAGTATTTAAGTCTGTTTTGCTGTAACGGTGGTTCTTAGAAATTTTCCGATGCCCACAACAAATAGGAACCTCTTCTACCGATACTCTGAATTGTGGGTTTGAAAACTGATAGTTCGCAAAGAAATTTGCAGTATACAAAACCATTTTGTCTGAAAAATATAAATTCGAGTATAAATATAAAAAAATGACTAACTTCCCTCTTAAAACTTTCAAACATGAATATAAAAACCGAACTTTCGCATAGAAATGCAAATTTCACAGTTATGATATTAAAAAATTACAAAAAATTATAACTTTGCAGTATACATAACCATATTGACCGAAACTCTGAAATTTGAGCATGAAAATTTAAGTTTCGCATAGGAGTTGCAATATCTATCAAAAATAATCTATCTATCTAAAAAAAGTCTGAAGATTTATAGACTTCCTGGCGTTTTATGTCTGAAAATAATTGACCTCTGTGGCGAAAACGCCAACTAGTCTACCGTTTTACTTTAAAAATAGCTAACTAGCCCGAGGGTAGTATTTAAGTCTGTTTTGCTGTAACGGTGGTTCTTAGAAATTTTCCGATGCCCACAACAAATAGGAACCTCTTCTACCGATACTCTGAATTGTGCGTTTGAAAACTGATAGTTCGCAAAGAAATTTGCAGTATACAAAACCATTTTGTCTGAAAAATATAGATTCGAGTATAAATATAAAAAAATGACTAACTTCCCTCTTAAAACTTTCAAACATGAATATAAAAACCGAACTTTCGCATAGAAATGCAAATTTCACAGTTATGATATTAAAACATTACAAAAAATTATAACTTTGCAGTATACATAACCATATTGACCGAAACTCTGAAATTTGAGCATGAAAATTTAAGTTTCGCATAGGAGTTGCAATATCTATCAAAAATAATATATCTATCTAAAAAAAGTCTGAAGATTTATAGACTTCCTGGCGTTTTATGTCTGAAAATAATTGACCTCTGTGGCGAAAACGCCAACTAGTCTACCGATTTACTTTAAAAATAGCTAACTAGCCCGAGGGTAGTATTTAAGTCTGTTTTGCTGTAACGGTGGTTCTTACAAATTTTCCGATGCCCACAACAAATAGGAACCTCTTCTACCGATACTCTGAATTGTGCGTTTGAAAACTGATAGTTCGCAAAGAAATTTACAGTATACAAAACCATTTTGTCTGAAAAATATAAATTCGAGTATAAATATAAAAAAATGACTAACTTCCCTCTTAAAACTTTCAAACATGAATATAAAAACCGAACTTTCGCATAGAAATGCAAATTTCACAGTTATGATATTAAAACATTACAAAAAATTATAACTTTGCAGTATACATAACCATATTGACCGAAACTCTGAAATTTGAGCATGAAAATTTAAGTTTCGCATAGGAGTTGCAATATCTATCAAAAATAATCTATCTATCTAAAAAAAGTCTGAAGATTTATAGACTTCCTGGCGTTTTATGTCTGAAAATAATTGACCTCTGTGGCGAAAACGCCAACTAGTCTACCGATTTACTTTAAAAATAGCTAACTAGCCCGAGGGTAGTATTTAAGTCTGTTTTGCTGTAACGGTGGTTCTTAGAATTTTTCCGATGCCCACAACAGATAGGAACCTCTTCTACCGATACTCTGAATTGTGCGTTTGAAAACTGATAGTTCGCAAAGAAATTTGCAGTATACAAAACCATTTTGTCTGAAAAATATAAATTCGAGCAAAATATTATAAAAATGACTAACTTCCCTCTTAAAACTTTCAAACATGAATATAAAAACCGAACTTTCGCATAGAAATGCAAATTTCACAGTTATGATATTAAAAAATACAAAAAATTATAACTTTGCAGTATACATAACCATATTGACCGAAACTCTGAAATTTGAGCATGAAAATTTAAGTTTCGCATAGGAGTTGCAATATCTATCAAAAATAATCTATCTATCTAAAAAAAGTTTGAAGATTTATAGACTTCCTGGCGTTTTATGTCTGAAAATAATTGACCTCTGTGGCGAAAACGCCAAATAGTCTACCGTTTTACTTTAAAAATAGCTAACTAGCCCCAGGGTAGTATTTAAGTCTGTTTTGCTGTAACGGTGGTTCTTAGAAATTTTCCGATGCCCACAACAAATAGGAACCTCTTCTACCGATACTCTGAATTGTGCGTTTGAAAACTGATAGTTCGCAAAGAAATTTGCAGTATACAAAACCATTTTGTCTGAAAAATATAAATTCGAGTATAAATATAAAAAAATGACTAACTTCCCTCTTAAAACTTTCAAACATGAATATAAAAACCGAACTTTCGCATAGAAATGCAAATTTCACAGTTATGATATTAAAAAATTACAAAAAATTATAACTTTGCAGTATACATAACCATATTGACCGAAACTCTGAAATTTGAGCATGAAAATTTAAGTTTCGCATAGGAGTTGCAATATCTATCAAAAATAATCTATCTATCTAAAAAAAGTCTGAAGATTTATAGACTTCCTGGCGTTTTATGTCTGAAAATAATTGACCTCTGTGGCGAAAACGCCAACTAGTCTACCGATTTACTTTAAAAATAGCTAACTAGCCCGAGGGTAGTATTTAAGTCTGTTTTGCTGTAACGGTGGTTCTTACAAATTTTCCGATGCCCACAACAAATAGGAACGAACCTCTTCTACCGATACTCTGAATTGTGCGTTTGAAAACTGATAGTTCGCAAAGAAATTTGCAGTATACAAAACCATTTTGTCTGAAAAATATAAATTCGAGTATAAATATAAAAAAATGATTAACTTCCCTCTTAAAACTTTCAAACATGAATATAAAAACCGAACTTTCGCATAGAAATGCAAATTTCACAGTTATGATATTAAAACATTACAAAAAATTATAACTTTGCAGTATACATAACCATATTGACCGAAACTCTGAAATTTGAGCATGAAAATTTAAGTTTCGCATAGGAGTTGCAATATCTATCAAAAATAATCTATCTATCTAAAAAAAGTCTGAAGATTTATAGACTTCCTGGCGTTTTATGTCTGAAAATAATTGACCTCTGTGGCGAAAACGCCAACTAGTCTACCGATTTACTTTAAAAATAGCTAACTAGCCCGAGGGTAGTATTTAAGTCTGTTTTGCTGTAACGGTGGTTCTTAGAAATTTTCCGATGCCCACAACAAATAGGAACCTCTTCTACCGATACTCTGAATTGTGCGTTTGAAAACTGATAGTTCGCAAAGAAATTTGCAGTATACAAAACCATTTTGTCTGAAAAATATAAATTCGAGTATAAATATAAAAAAATGACTAACTTCCCTCTTAAAACTTTCAAACATGAATATAAAAACCGAACTTTCGCATAGAAATGCAAATTTCACAGTTATGATATTAAAAAATTACAAAAAATTATAACTTTGCAGTATACATAACCATATTGACCGAAACTCTGAAATTTGAGCATGAAAATTTAAGTTTCGCATAGGAGTTGCAATATCTATCAAAAATAATCTATCTATCTAAAAAAAGTTTGAAGATTTATAGACTTCCTGGCGTTTTATGTCTGAAAATAATTGACCTCTGTGGCGAAAACGCCAAATAGTCTACCGTTTTACTTTAAAAATAGCTAACTAGCCCCAGGGTAGTATTTAAGTCTGTTTTGCTGTAACGGTGGTTCTTAGAAATTTTTCGATGCCCACAACAAATAGGAACCTCTTCTACCGATACTCTGAATTGTGCGTTTGAAAACTGATAGTTCGCAAAGAAATTTGCAGTATACAAAACCATTTTGTCTGAAAAATATAAATTCGAGTATAAATATAAAAAAATGACTAACTTCCCTCTTAAAACTTTCAAACATGAATATAAAAACCGAACTTTCGCATAGAAATGCAAATTTCACAGTTATGATATTAAAAAATTACAAAAAATTATAACTTTGCAGTATACATAACCATATTGACCGAAACTCTGAAATTTGAGCATGAAAATTTAAGTTTCGCATAGGAGTTGCAATATCTATCAAAAATAATCTATCTATCTAAAAAAAGTCTGAAGATTTATAGACTTCCTGGCGTTTTATGTCTGAAAATAATTGACCTCTGTGGCGAAAACGCCAACTAGTCTACCGATTTACTTTAAAAATAGCTAACTAGCCCGAGGGTAGTATTTAAGTCTGTTTTGCTGTAACGGTGGTTCTTACAAATTTTCCGATGCCCACAACAAATAGGAACGAACCTCTTCTACCGATACTCTGAATTGTGCGTTTGAAAACTGATAGTTCGCAAAGAAATTTGCAGTATACAAAACCATTTTGTCTGAAAAATATAAATTCGAGTATAAATATAAAAAAATGATTAACTTCCCTCTTAAAACTTTCAAACATGAATATAAAAACCGAACTTTCGCATAGAAATGCAAATTTCACAGTTATGATATTAAAACATTACAAAAAATTATAACTTTGCAGTATACATAACCATATTGACCGAAACTCTGAAATTTGAGCATGAAAATTTAAGTTTCGCATAGGAGTTGCAATATCTATCAAAAATAATCTATCTATCTAAAAAAAGTCTGAAGATTTATAGACTTCCTGGCGTTTTATGTCTGAAAATAATTGACCTCTGTGGCGAAAACGCCAACTAGTCTACCGATTTACTTTAAAAATAGCTAACTAGCCCGAGGGTAGTATTTAAGTCTGTTTTGCTGTAACGGTGGTTCTTAGAAATTTTCCGATGCCCACAACAAATAGGAACCTCTTCTACCGATACTCTGAATTGTGCGTTTGAAAACTGATAGTTCGCAAAGAAATTTGCAGTATACAAAACCATTTTGTCTGAAAAATATAAATTCGAGTATAAATATAAAAAAATGACTAACTTCCCTCTTAAAACTTTCAAACATGAATATAAAAACCGAACTTTCGCATAGAAATGCAAATTTCACAGTTATGATATTAAAAAATTACAAAAAATTATAACTTTGCAGTATACATAACCATATTGACCGAAACTCTGAAATTTGAGCATGAAAATTTAAGTTTCGCATAGGAGTTGCAATATCTATCAAAAATAATCTATCTATCTGAAAAAAGTCTGAAGATTTATAGACTTCCTGGCGTTTTGTCTGAAAATAATTGACCTCTGTGGCGAAAACACCAACTAGTCTACTGTTTTACTTTAAAAATAGCTAACTAGCCCGAGGGTAGTATTTAAGTCTGTTTTGCTGTAACGGTGGTTCTTAGAATTTTTCCGATGCCCACAACAGATAGGAACCTCTTCTACCGATACTCTGAATTGTGCGTTTGAAAACTGATAGTTCGCAAAGAAATTTGCAGTATACAAAACCATTTTGTCTGAAAAATATAAATTCGAGCAAAATATTATAAAAATGACTAACTTCCCTCTTAAAACTTTCAAACATGAATATAAAAACCGAACTTTCGCATAGAAATGCAAATTTCACAGTTATGATATTAAAAAATACAAAAAATTATAACTTTGCAGTATACATAACCATATTGACCGAAACTCTGAAATTTGAGCATGAAAATTTAAGTTTCGCATAGGAGTTGCAATATCTATCAAAAATAATCTATCTATCTAAAAAAAGTTTGAAGATTTATAGACTTCCTGGCGTTTTATGTCTGAAAATAATTGACCTCTGTGGCGAAAACGCCAAATAGTCTACCGTTTTACTTTAAAAATAGCTAACTAGCCCCAGGGTAGTATTTAAGTCTGTTTTGCTGTAACGGTGGTTCTTAGAAATTTTCCGATGCCCACAACAAATAGGAACCTCTTCTACCGATACTCTGAATTGTGCGTTTGAAAACTGATAGTTCGCAAAGAAATTTGCAGTATACAAAACCATTTTGTCTGAAAAATATAAATTCGAGTATAAATATAAAAAAATGATTAACTTCCCTCTTAAAACTTTCAAACATGAATATAAAAACCGAACTTTCGCATAGAAATGCAAATTTCACAGTTATGATATAAAAAAATTACAAAAAATTATAACTTTGCAGTATACATAACCATATTGACCGAAACTCTGAAATTTGAGCATGAAAATTTAAGTTTCGCATAGGAGTTGCAATATCTATCAAAAATAATCTATCTATCTAAAAAAAGTCTGAAGATTTATAGACTTCCTGGCGTTTTATGTCTGAAAATAATTGACCTCTGTGGCGAAAACGCCAACTAGTCTACCGTTTTACTTTAAAAATAGCTAACTAGCCCGAGGGTAGTATTTAAGTCTGTTTTGCTGTAACGGTGGTTCTTAGAAATTTTCCGATGCCCACAACAAATAGGAACCTCTTCTACCGATACTCTGAATTGTGCGTTTGAAAACTGATAGTTCGCAAAGAAATTTGCAGTATACAAAACCATTTTGTCTGAAAAATATAAATTCGAGTATAAATATAAAAAAATGACTAACTTCCCTCTTAAAACTTTCAAACATGAATATAAAAACCGAACTTTCGCATAGAAATGCAAATTTCACAGTTATGATATAAAAAAATTACAAAAAATTATAACTTTGCAGTATACATAACCATATTGACCGAAACTCTGAAATTTGAGCATGAAAATTTAAGTTTCGCATAGGAGTTGCAATATCTATCAAAAATAATCTATCTATCTAAAAAAAGTCTGAAGATTTATAGACTTCCTGGCGTTTTATGTCTGAAAATAATTGACCTCTGTGGCGAAAACGCCAACTAGTCTACCGATTTACTTTAAAAATAGCTAACTAGCCCGAGGGTAGTATTTAAGTCTGTTTTGCTGTAACGGTGGTTCTTAGAAATTTTCCGATGCCCACAACAAATAGGAACCTCTTCTACCGATACTCTGAATTGTGCGTTTGAAAACTGATAGTTCGCAAAGAAATTTGCAGTATACAAAACCATTTTGTCTGAAAAATATAAATTCGAGTATAAATATTATAAAAATGACTAACTTCCCTCTTAAAACTTTCAAACATGAATATAAAAACCGAACTTTCGCATAGAAATGCAAATTTCACAGTTATGATATTAAAACATTACAAAAAATTATAACTTTGCAGTATACATAACCATATTGACCGAAACTCTGAAATTTGAGCATGAAAATTTAAGTTTCGCATAGGAGTTGCAATATCTATCAAAAATAATCTATCTATCTAAAAAAAGTCTGAAGATTTATAGACTTCCTGGCGTTTTATGTCTGAAAATAATTGACCTCTGTGGCGAAAACGCCAACTAGTCTACCGATTTACTTTAAAAATAGCTAACTAGCCCGAGGGTAGTATTTAAGTCTGTTTTGCTGTAACGGTGGTTCTTAGAAATTTTCCGATGCCCACAACAAATAGGAACCTCTTCTACCAATACTCTGAATTGTGCGTTTGAAAACTGATAGTTCGCAAAGAAATTTGCAGTATACAAAACCATTTTGTCTGAAAAATATAAATTCGAGTATAAATATAACAAAATGACTAACTTCCCTCTTAAAACTTTCAAACATGAATATAAAAACCGAACTTTCGCATAGAAATGCAAATTTCACAGTTATGATATTAAAACATTACAAAAAATTATAACTTTGCAGTATACATAACCATATTGACCGAAACTCTGAAATTTGAGCATGAAAATTTAAGTTTCGCATAGGAGTTGCAATATCTATCAAAAATAATCTATCTATCTAAAAAAAAGTCTGAAGATTTATAGACTTCCTGGCGTTTTATGTCTGAAAATAATTGACCTCTGTGGCGAAAACGCCAACTAGTCTACCGATTTACTTTAAAAATAGCTAACTAGCCCGAGGGTAGTATTTAAGTCTGTTTTGCTGTAACGGTGGTTCTTAGTAATTTTCCGATGCCCACAACAAATAGGAACCTCTTCTACCGATACTCTGAATTGTGGGTTTGAAAACTGATAGTTCGCAAAGAAATTTGCAGTATACAAAACCATTTTGTCTGAAAAATATAAATTCGAGTATAAATATAAAAAAATGACTAACTTCCCTCTTAAAACTTTCAAACATGAATATAAAAACCGAACTTTCGCATAGAAATGCAAATTTCACAGTTATGATATTAAAAAATTACAAAAAATTATAACTTTGCAGTATACATAACCATATTGACCGAAACTCTGAAATTTGAGCATGAAAATTTAAGTTTCGCATAGGAGTTGCAATATCTATCAAAAATAATCTATCTATCTAAAAAAAGTCTGAAGATTTATAGACTTCCTGGCGTTTTATGTCTGAAAATAATTGACCTCTGTGGCGAAAACGCCAACTAGTCTACCGTTTTACTTTAAAAATAGCTAACTAGCCCGAGGGTAGTATTTAAGTCTGTTTTGCTGTAACGGTGGTTCTTAGAAATTTTCCGATGCCCACAACAAATAGGAACCTCTTCTACCGATACTCTGAATTGTGCGTTTGAAAACTGATAGTTCGCAAAGAAATTTGCAGTATACAAAACCATTTTGTCTGAAAAATATAAATTCGAGTATAAATATAAAAAAATGACTAACTTCCCTCTTAAAACTTTCAAACATGAATATAAAAACCGAACTTTCGCATAGAAATGCAAATTTCACAGTTATGATATTAAAAAATTACAAAAAATTATAACTTTGCAGTATACATAACCATATTGACCGAAACTCTGAAATTTGAGCATGAAAATTTAAGTTTCGCATAGGAGTTGCAATATCTATCAAAAATAATCTATCTATCTAAAAAAAGTCTGAAGATTTATAGACTTCCTGGCGTTTCATGTCTGAAAATAATTGACCTCTGTGGCGAAAACGCCAACTAGTCTACCGTTTTACTTTAAAAATAGCTAACTAGCCCGAGGGTAGTATTTAAGTCTGTTTTGCTGTAACGGTGGTTCTTAGAAATTTTCCGATGCCCACAACAAATAGGAACCTCTTCTACCGATACTCTGAATTGTGCGTTTGAAAACTGATAGTTCGCAAAGAAATTTGCAGTATACAAAACCATTTTGTCTGAAAAATATAAATTCGAGTATAAATATAAAAAAATGACTAACTTCCCTCTTAAAACTTTCAAACATGAATATAAAAACAGAACTTTCGCATAGAAATGCAAATTTCACAGTTATGATATTAAAAAATTACAAAAAATTATAACTTTGCAGTATACATAACCATATTGACCGAAACTCTGAAATTTGAGCATGAAAATTTAAGTTTCGCATAGGAGTTGCAATATCTATCAAAAATAATCTATCTATCTAAAAAAAAACTGAAGATTTATAGACTTCCTGGCGTTTTATGTCTGAAAATAATTGACCTCTGTGGCGAAAACGCCAACTAGTCTACCGATTTACTTTAAAAATAGCTAACTAGCCCGAGGGTAGTATTTAAGTCTGTTTTGCTGTAACGGTGGTTCTTACAAATTTTCCGATGCCCACAACAAATAGGAACCTCTTCTACCGATACTCTGAATTGTGCGTTTGAAAACTGATAGTTCGCAAAGAAATTTACAGTATACAAAACCATTTTGTCTGAAAAATATAAATTCGAGTATAAATATAAAAAAATGACTAACTTCCCTCTTAAAACTTTCAAACATGAATATAAAAACCGAACTTTGGCATAGAAATGCAAATTTCACAGTTATGATATTAAAAAATTACAAAAAATTATAACTTTGCAGTATACATAACCATATTGACCGAAACTCTGAAATTTGAGCATGAAAATTTAAGTTTCGCATAGGAGTTGCAATATCTATCAAAAATAATCTATCTATCTGAAAAAAGTCTGAAGATTTATAGACTTCCTGGAGTTTTATGTCTGAAAATAATTGACCTCTGTGGCGAAAACGCCAACTAGTCTACCGTTTTCCTTTAAAAATAGCTAACTAGCCCGAGGGTAGTATTTAAGTCTGTTTTGCTGTAACGGTGGTTCTTAGAATTTTTCCGATGCCCACAACAGATAGGAACCTCTTCTACCGATACTCTGAATTGTGCGTTTGAAAACTGATAGTTCGCAAAGAAATTTGCAGTATACAAAACCATTTTGTCTGAAAAATATAAATTCGAGTATAAATATAAAAAAATGACTAACTTCCCTCTTAAAACTTTCAAACATGAATATAAAAACCGAACTTTCGCATAGAAATGCAAATTTCACAGTTATGATATTAAAAAATACAAAAAATTATAACTTTGCAGTATACATAACCATATTGACCGAAACTCTGAAATTTGAGCATGAAAATTTAAGTTTCGCATAGGAGTTGCAATATCTATCAAAAATAATCTATCTATCTAAAAAAAGTTTGAAGATTTATAGACTTCCTGGCGTTTTATGTCTGAAAATAATTGACCTCTGTGGCGAAAACGCCAACTAGTCTACCGTTTTACTTTAAAAATAGCTAACTAGCCCCAGGGTAGTATTTAAGTCTGTTTTGCTGTAACGGTGGTTCTTAGAAATTTTCCGATGCCCACAACAAATAGGAACCTCTTCTACCGATACTCCGAATTGTGCGCTTGAAAACTGATAGTTCGCAAAGAAATTTGCAGTATACAAAACCATTTTGTCTGAAAAATATAAATTCGAGTATAAATATAAAAAAATGACTAACTTCCCTCTTAAAACTTTCAAACATGAATATAAAAACCGAACTTTCGCATAGAAATGCAAATTTCACAGTTATGATATTAAAAAATTACAAAAAATTATAACTTTGCAGTATACATAACCATATTGACCGAAACTCTGAAATTTGAGCATGAAAATTTAAGTTTCGCATAGGAGTTGCAATATCTATCAAAAATAATCTATCTATCTAAAAAAAGTCTGAAGATTTATAGACTTCCTGGCGTTTTATGTCTGAAAATAATTGACCTCTGTGGCGAAAACGCCAACTAGTCTACCGATTTACTTTAAAAATAGCTAACTAGCCCGAGGGTAGTATTTAAGTCTGTTTTGCTGTAACGGTGGTTCTTAGAAATTTTCCGATGCCCACAACAAATAGGAACCTCTTCTACCGATACTCTGAATTGTGGGTTTGAAAACTGATAGTTCGCAAAGAAATTTGCAGTATACAAAACCATTTTGTCTGAAAAATATAAATTCGAGTATAAATATAAAAAAATGATTAACTTCCCTCTTAAAACTTTCAAACATGAATATAAAAACCGAACTTTCGCATAGAAATGCAAATTTCACAGTTATGATATAAAAAAATTACAAAAAATTATAACTTTGCAGTATACATAACCATATTGACCGAAACTCTGAAATTTGAGCATGAAAATTTAAGTTTCGCATAGGAGTTGCAATATCTATCAAAAATAATCTATCTATCTAAAAAAAGTCTGAAGATTTATAGACTTCCTGGCGTTTTATGTCTGAAAATAATTGACCTCTGTGGCGAAAACGCCAACTAGTCTACCGTTTTACTTTAAAAATAGCTAACTAGCCCGAGGGTAGTATTTAAGTCTGTTTTGCTGTAACGGTGGTTCTTAGAAATTTTCCGATGCCCACAACAAATAGGAACCTCTACTACCGATACTCTGAATTGTGCGTTTGAAAACTGATAGTTCGCAAAGAAATTTGCAGTATACAAAACCATTTTGTCTGAAAAATATAAATTCGAGTATAAATATAAAAAAATGACTAACTTCCCTCTTAAAACTTTCAAACATGAATATAAAAACCGAACTTTCGCATAGAAATGCAAATTTCACAGTTATGATATTAAAACATTACAAAAAATTATAACTTTGCAGTATACATAACCATATTGACCGAAACTCTGAAATTTGAGCATGAAAATTTAAGTTTCGCATAGGAGTTGCAATATCTATCAAAAATAATCTATCTATCTAAAAAAAGTCTGAAGATTTATAGACTTCCTGGCGTTTTATGTCTGAAAATAATTGACCTCTGTGGCGAAAACGCCAACTAGTCTACCGATTTACTTTAAAAATAGCTAACTAGCCCGAGGGTAGTATTTAAGTCTGTTTTGCTGTAACGGTGGTTCTTAGAAATTTTCCGATGCCCACAACAAATAGGAACCTCTTCTACCAATACTCTGAATTGTGCGTTTGAAAACTGATAGTTCGCAAAGAAATTTGCAGTATACAAAACCATTTTGTCTGAAAAATATAAATTCGAGTATAAATATAACAAAATGACTAACTTCCCTCTTAAAACTTTCAAACATGAATATAAAAACCGAACTTTGGCATAGAAATGCAAATTTCACAGTTATGATATTAAAACATTACAAAAAATTATAACTTTGCAGTATACATAACCATATTGACCGAAACTCTGAAATTTGAGCATGAAAATTTAAGTTTCGCATAGGAGTTGCAATATCTATCAAAAATAATCTATCTATCTAAAAAAAGTCTGAAGATTTATAGACTTCCTGGCGTTTTATGTCTGAAAATAATTGACCTCTGTGGCGAAAACGCCAACTAGTCTACCGATTTACTTTAAAAATAGCTAACTAGCCCGAGGGTAGTATTTAAGTCTGTTTTGCTGTAACGGTGGTTCTTAGTAATTTTCCGATGCCCACAACAAATAGGAACCTCTTCTACCGATACTCTGAATTGTGGGTTTGAAAACTGATAGTTCGCAAAGAAATTTGCAGTATACAAAACCATTTTGTCTGAAAAATATAAATTCGAGTATAAATATAAAAAAATGACTAACTTCCCTCTTAAAACTTTCAAACATGAATATAAAAACCGAACTTTCGCATAGAAATGCAAATTTCACAGTTATGATATTAAAAAATTACAAAAAATTATAACTTTGCAGTATACATAACCATATTGACCGAAACTCTGAAATTTGAGCATGAAAATTTAAGTTTCGCATAGGAGTTGCAATATCTATCAAAAATAATCTATCTATCTAAAAAAAGTCTGAAGATTTATAGACTTCCTGGCGTTTTATGTCTGAAAATAATTGACCTCTGTGGCGAAAACGCCAACTAGTCTACCGTTTTACTTTAAAAATAGCTAACTAGCCCGAGGGTAGTATTTAAGTCTGTTTTGCTGTAACGGTGGTTCTTAGAAATTTTCCGATGCCCACAACAAATAGGAACCTCTTCTACCGATACTCTGAATTGTGCGTTTGAAAACTGATAGTTCGCAAAGAAATTTGCAGTATACAAAACCATTTTGTCTGAAAAATATAAATTCGAGTATAAATATAAAAAAATGACTAACTTCCCTCTTAAAACTTTCAAACATGAATATAAAAACCGAACTTTCGCATAGAAATGCAAATTTCACAGTTATGATATTAAAAAATTACAAAAAATTATAACTTTGCAGTATACATAACCATATTGACCGAAACTCTGAAATTTGAGCATGAAAATTTAAGTTTCGCATAGGAGTTGCAATATCTATCAAAAATAATCTATCTATCTAAAAAAAGTCTGAAGATTTATAGACTTCCTGGCGTTTCATGTCTGAAAATAATTGACCTCTGTGGCGAAAACGCCAACTAGTCTACCGTTTTACTTTAAAAATAGCTAACTAGCCCGAGGGTAGTATTTAAGTCTGTTTTGCTGTAACGGTGGTTCTTAGAAATTTTCCGATGCCCACAACAAATAGGAACCTCTTCTACCGATACTCTGAATTGTGCGTTTGAAAACTGATAGTTCGCAAAGAAATTTGCAGTATACAAAACCATTTTGTCTGAAAAATATAAATTCGAGTATAAATATAAAAAAATGACTAACTTCCCTCTTAAAACTTTCAAACATGAATATAAAAACAGAACTTTCGCATAGAAATGCAAATTTCACAGTTATGATATTAAAAAATTACAAAAAATTATAACTTTGCAGTATACATAACCATATTGACCGAAACTCTGAAATTTGAGCATGAAAATTTAAGTTTCGCATAGGAGTTGCAATATCTATCAAAAATAATCTATCTATCTAAAAAAAAACTGAAGATTTATAGACTTCCTGGCGTTTTATGTCTGAAAATAATTGACCTCTGTGGCGAAAACGCCAACTAGTCTACCGATTTACTTTAAAAATAGCTAACTAGCCCGAGGGTAGTATTTAAGTCTGTTTTGCTGTAACGGTGGTTCTTACAAATTTTCCGATGCCCACAACAAATAGGAACCTCTTCTACCGATACTCTGAATTGTGCGTTTGAAAACTGATAGTTCGCAAAGAAATTTACAGTATACAAAACCATTTTGTCTGAAAAATATAAATTCGAGTATAAATATAAAAAAATGACTAACTTCCCTCTTAAAACTTTCAAACATGAATATAAAAACCGAACTTTCGCATAGAAATGCAAATTTCACAGTTATGATATTAAAAAATTACAAAAAATTATAACTTTGCAGTATACATAACCATATTGACCGAAACTCTGAAATTTGAGCATGAAAATTTAAGTTTCGCATAGGAGTTGCAATATCTATCAAAAATAATCTATCTATCTGAAAAAAGTCTGAAGATTTATAGACTTCCTGGCGTTTTATGTCTGAAAATAATTGACCTCTGTGGCGAAAACGCCAACTAGTCTACCGTTTTCCTTTAAAAATAGCTAACTAGCCCGAGGGTAGTATTTAAGTCTGTTTTGCTGTAACGGTGGTTCTTAGAATTTTTCCGATGCCCACAACAGATAGGAACCTCTTCTACCGATACTCTGAATTGTGCGTTTGAAAACTGATAGTTCGCAAAGAAATTTGCAGTATACAAAACCATTTTGTCTGAAAAATATAAATTCGAGTATAAATATAAAAAAATGACTAACTTCCCTCTTAAAACTTTCAAACATGAATATAAAAACCGAACTTTCGCATAGAAATGCAAATTTCACAGTTATGATATTAAAAAATACAAAAAATTATAACTTTGCAGTATACATAACCATATTGACCGAAACTCTGAAATTTGAGCATGAAAATTTAAGTTTCGCATAGGAGTTGCAATATCTATCAAAAATAATCTATCTATCTAAAAAAAGTTTGAAGATTTATAGACTTCCTGGCGTTTTATGTCTGAAAATAATTGACCTCTGTGGCGAAAACGCCAACTAGTCTACCGTTTTACTTTAAAAATAGCTAACTAGCCCCAGGGTAGTATTTAAGTCTGTTTTGCTGTAACGGTGGTTCTTAGAAATTTTCCGATGCCCACAACAAATAGGAACCTCTTCTACCGATACTCCGAATTGTGCGCTTGAAAACTGATAGTTCGCAAAGAAATTTGCAGTATACAAAACCATTTTGTCTGAAAAATATAAATTCGAGTATAAATATAAAAAAATGACTAACTTCCCTCTTAAAACTTTCAAACATGAATATAAAAACCGAACTTTCGCATAGAAATGCAAATTTCACAGTTATGATATTAAAAAATTACAAAAAATTATAACTTTGCAGTATACATAACCATATTGACCGAAACTCTGAAATTTGAGCATGAAAATTTAAGTTTCGCATAGGAGTTGCAATATCTATCAAAAATAATCTATCTATCTAAAAAAAGTCTGAAGATTTATAGACTTCCTGGCGTTTTATGTCTGAAAATAATTGACCTCTGTGGCGAAAACGCCAACTAGTCTACCGATTTACTTTAAAAATAGCTAACTAGCCCGAGGGTAGTATTTAAGTCTGTTTTGCTGTAACGGTGGTTCTTAGAAATTTTCCGATGCCCACAACAAATAGGAACCTCTTCTACCGATACTCTGAATTGTGGGTTTGAAAACTGATAGTTCGCAAAGAAATTTGCAGTATACAAAACCATTTTGTCTGAAAAATATAAATTCGAGTATAAATATAAAAAAATGATTAACTTCCCTCTTAAAACTTTCAAACATGAATATAAAAACCGAACTTTCGCATAGAAATGCAAATTTCACAGTTATGATATAAAAAAATTACAAAAAATTATAACTTTGCAGTATACATAACCATATTGACCGAAACTCTGAAATTTGAGCATGAAAATTTAAGTTTCGCATAGGAGTTGCAATATCTATCAAAAATAATCTATCTATCTAAAAAAAGTCTGAAGATTTATAGACTTCCTGGCGTTTTATGTCTGAAAATAATTGACCTCTGTGGCGAAAACGCCAACTAGTCTACCGTTTTACTTTAAAAATAGCTAACTAGCCCGAGGGTAGTATTTAAGTCTGTTTTGCTGTAACGGTGGTTCTTAGAAATTTTCCGATGCCCACAACAAATAGGAACCTCTTCTACCGATACTCTGAATTGTGCGTTTGAAAACTGATAGTTCGCAAAGAAATTTGCAGTATACAAAACCATTTTGTCTGAAAAATATAAATTCGAGTATAAATATAAAAAAATGACTAACTTCCCTCTTAAAACTTTCAAACATGAATATAAAAACCGAACTTTCGCATAGAAATGCAAATTTCACAGTTATGATATTAAAAAATTACAAAAAATTATAACTTTGCAGTATACATAACCATATTGACCGAAACTCTGAAATTTGAGCATGAAAATTTAAGTTTCGCATAGGAGTTGCAATATCTATCAAAAATAATCTATCTATCTAAAAAACGTCTGAAGATTTATAGACTTCCTGGCGTTTTATGTCTGAAAATAATTGACCTCTGTGGCGAAAACGCCAACTAGTCTACCGTTTTCCTTTAAAAATAGCTAACTAGCCCGAGGGTAGTATTTAAGTCTGTTTTGCTGTAACGGTGGTTCTTAGAAATTTTCCGATGCCCACAACAAATAGGAACCTCTTCTACCGATACTCTGAATTGTGCGTTTGAAAACTGATAGTTCGCAAAGAAATTTGCAGTATACAAAACCATTTTGTCTGAAAAATATAAATTCGAGTATAAATATAAAAAAATGACTAACTTCCCTCTTAAAACTTTCAAACATGAATATAAAAACCGAACTTTCGCATAGAAATGCAAATTTCATAGTTATGATATTAAGAAATTACAAAAAATTATAACTTTGCAGTATACATAACCATATTGACCGAAACTCTGAAATTTGAGCATGAAAATTTAAGTTTCGCATAGGAGTTGCAATATCTATCAAAAATAATCTATCTATCTAAAAAAAGTCTGAAGATTTATAGACTTCCTGGCGTTTTATGTCTGAAAATAATTGACCTCTGTGGCGAAAACGCCAACTAGTCTACCGTTTTACTTTAAAAATAGCTAACTAGCCCGAGGGTAGTATTTAAGTCTGTTTTGCTGTAACGGTGGTTCTTAGAAATTTTCCGATGCCCACAACAAATAGGAACCTCTTCTACCGATACTCTGAATTGTGCGTTTGAAAACTGATAGTTCGCAAAGAAATTTGCAGTATACAAAACCATTTTGTCTGAAAAATATAAATTCGAGTATAAATATAAAAAAATGACTAACTTCCCTCTTAAAACTTTCAAACATGAATATAAAAACCGAACTTTCGCATAGAAATGCAAATTTCATAGTTATGATATTAAAAAATTACAAAAAATTATAACTTTGCAGTATACATAACCATATTGACCGAAACTCTGAAATTTGAGCATGAAAATTTAAGTTTCGCATAGGAGTTGCAATATCTATCAAAAATAATCTATCTATCTGAAAAAAGTCTGAAGATTTATAGACTTCCTGGCGTTTTATGTCTGAAAATAATTGACCTCTGTGGCGAAAACGCCAACTAGTCTACCGTTTTCCTTTAAAAATAGCTAACTAGCCCGAGGGTAGTATTTAAGTCTGTTTTGCTGTAACGGTGGTTCTTAGAATTTTTCCGATGCCCACAACAGATAGGAACCTCTTCTACCGATACTCTGAATTGTGCGTTTGAAAACTGATAGTTCGCAAAGAAATTTGCAGTATACAAAACCATTTTGTCTGAAAAATATAAATTCGAGTATAAATATTATAAAAATGACTAACTTCCCTCTTAAAACTTTCAAACATGAATATAAAAACCGAACTTTGGCATAGAAATGCAAATTTCACAGTTATGATATTAAAAAATTACAAAAAATTATAACTTTGCAGTATACATAACCATATTGACCGAAACTCTGAAATTTGAGCATGAAAATTTAAGTCTCGCATAGGAGTTGCAATATCTATCAAAAATAATCTATCTATCTAAAAAAAGTCTGAAGATTTATAGACTTCCTGGCGTTTTATGTCTGAAAATAATTGACCTCTGTGGCGAAAACGCCAACTAGTCTACCGATTTACTTTAAAAATAGCTAACTAGCCCGAGGGTAGTATTTAAGTCTGTTTTGCTGTAACGGTGGTTCTTAGAATTTTTCCGATGCCCACAACAGATAGGAACGTCTTCTACCGATACTCTGAATTGTGCGTTTGAAAACTGATAGTTCGCAAAGAAATTTGCAGTATACAAAACCATTTTGTCTGAAAAATATAAATTCGAGTATAAATATTATAAAAATGACTAACTTCCCTCTTAAAACTTTCAAACATGAATATAAAAACCGAACTTTGGCATAGAAATGCAAATTTCACAGTTATGATATTAAAAAATTACAAAAAATTATAACTTTGCAGTATACATAACCATATTGACCGAAACTCTGAAATTTGAGCATGAAAATTTAAGTTTCGCATAGGAGTTGCAATATCTATCAAAAATAATCTATCTATCTAAAAAAAGTCTGAAGATTTATAGACTTCCTGGCGTTTTATGTCTGAAAATAATTGACCTCTGTGGTGAAAACGCCAACTAGTCTACCGTTTTCCTTTAAAAATAGCTAACTAGCCCGAGGGTAGTATTTAAGTCTGTTTTGCTGTAACGGTGGTTCTTAGAATTTTTCCGATGCCCACAACAGATAGGAACCTCTTCTACCGATACTCTGAATTGTGCGTTTGAAAACTGATAGTTCGCAAAGAAATTTGCAGTATACAAAACCATTTTGTCTGAAAAATATAAATTCGAATATAAATATTATAAAAATGACTAACTTCCCTCTTAAAACTTTCAAACATGAATATAAAAACCGAACTTTGGCATAGAAATGCAAATTTCACAGTTATGATATTAAAAAATTACAAAAAATTATAACTTTGCAGTATACATAACCATATTGACCGAAACTCTGAAATTTGAGCATGAAAATTTAAGTTTCGCATAGGAGTTGCAATATCTATCAAAAATAATCTATCTATCTAAAAAAAGTCTGAAGATTTATAGACTTCCTGGCGTTTTATGTCTGAAAATAATTGACCTCTGTGGCGAAAACGCCAACTAGTCTACCGTTTTCCTTTAAAAATAGCTAACTAGCCCGAGGGTAGTATTTAAGTCTGTTTTGCTGTAACGGTGGTTCTTAGAATTTTTCCGATGCCCACAACAGATAGGAACCTCTTCTACCGATACTCTGAATTGTGCGTTTGAAAACTGATAGTTCGCAAAGAAATTTGCAGTATACAAAACCATTTTGTCTGAAAAATATAAATTCGAGTATAAATATTATAAAAATGACTAACTTCCCTCTTAAAACTTTCAAACATGAATATAAAAACCGAACTTTGGCATAGAAATGCAAATTTCGTAGTTATGATATTAAAAAATTACAAAAAATTATAACTTTGCAGTATACATAACCATATTGACCGAAACTCTGAAATTTGAGCATGAAAATTTAAGTTTCGCATAGGAGTTGCAATATCTATCAAAAATAATCTATCTATCTGAAAAAAGTCTGAAGATTTATAGACTTCCTGGCGTTTTATGTCTGAAAATAATTGACCTCTGTGGCGAAAACGCCAACTAGTCTACCGTTTTCCTTTAAAAATAGCTAACTAGCCCGAGGGTAGTATTTAAGTCTGTTTTGCTGTAACGGTGGTTCTTAGAAATTTTCCGATGCCCACAACAAATAGGAACCTCTTCTACCGATACTCTGAATTGTGCGTTTGAAAACTGATAGTTCGCAAAGAAATTTGCAGTATACAAAACCATTTTGTCTGAAAAATATAAATTCGAGTATAAATATAAAAAAATGACTAACTTCCCTCTTAAAACTTTCAAACATGAATATAAAAACCGAACTTTCGCATAGAAATGCAAATTTCATAGTTATGATATTAAGAAATTACAAAAAATTATAACTTTGCAGTATACATAACCATATTGACCGAAACTCTGAAATTTGAGCATGAAAATTTAAGTTTCGCATAGGAGTTGCAATATCTATCAAAAATAATCTATCTATCTAAAAAAAGTCTGAAGATTTATAGACTTCCTGGCGTTTTATGTCTGAAAATAATTGACCTCTGTGGCGAAAACGCCAACTAGTCTACCGTTTTACTTTAAAAATAGCTAACTAGCCCGAGGGTAGTATTTAAGTCTGTTTTGCTGTAACGGTGGTTCTTAGAAATTTTCCGATGCCCACAACAAATAGGAACCTCTTCTACCGATACTCTGAATTGTGCGTTTGAAAACTGATAGTTCGCAAAGAAATTTGCAGTATACAAAACCATTTTGTCTGAAAAATATAAATTCGAGTATAAATATAAAAAAATGACTAACTTCCCTCTTAAAACTTTCAAACATGAATATAAAAACCGAACTTTCGCATAGAAATGCAAATTTCATAGTTATGATATTAAAAAATTACAAAAAATTATAACTTTGCAGTATACATAACCATATTGACCGAAACTCTGAAATTTGAGCATGAAAATTTAAGTTTCGCATAGGAGTTGCAATATCTATCAAAAATAATCTATCTATCTGAAAAAAGTCTGAAGATTTATAGACTTCCTGGCGTTTTATGTCTGAAAATAATTGACCTCTGTGGCGAAAACGCCAACTAGTCTACCGTTTTCCTTTAAAAATAGCTAACTAGCCCGAGGGTAGTATTTAAGTCTGTTTTGCTGTAACGGTGGTTCTTAGAATTTTTCCGATGCCCACAACAGATAGGAACCTCTTCTACCGATACTCTGAATTGTGCGTTTGAAAACTGATAGTTCGCAAAGAAATTTGCAGTATACAAAACCATTTTGTCTGAAAAATATAAATTCGAGTATAAATATTATAAAAATGACTAACTTCCCTCTTAAAACTTTCAAACATGAATATAAAAACCGAACTTTGGCATAGAAATGCAAATTTCACAGTTATGATATTAAAAAATTACAAAAAATTATAACTTTGCAGTATACATAACCATATTGACCGAAACTCTGAAATTTGAGCATGAAAATTTAAGTTTCGCATAGGAGTTGCAATATCTATCAAAAATAATCTATCTATCTAAAAAAAGTCTGAAGATTTATAGACTTCCTGGCGTTTTATGTCTGAAAATAATTGACCTCTGTGGCGAAAACGCCAACTAGTCTACCGTTTTCCTTTAAAAATAGCTAACTAGCCCGAGGGTAGTATTTAAGTCTGTTTTGCTGTAACGGTGGTTCTTAGAATTTTTCCGATGCCCACAACAGATAGGAACCTCTTCTACCGATACTCTGAATTGTGCGTTTGAAAACTGATAGTTCGCAAAGAAATTTGCAGTATACAAAACCATTTTGTCTGAAAAATATAAATTCGAATATAAATATTATAAAAATGACTAACTTCCCTCTTAAAACTTTCAAACATGAATATAAAAACCGAACTTTGGCATAGAAATGCAAATTTCACAGTTATGATATTAAAAAATTACAAAAAATTATAACTTTGCAGTATACATAACCATATTGACCGAAACTCTGAAATTTGAGCATGAAAATTTAAGTTTCGCATAGGAGTTGCAATATCTATCAAAAATAATCTATCTATCTAAAAAAAGTCTGAAGATTTATAGACTTCCTGGCGTTTTATGTCTGAAAATAATTGACCTCTGTGGCGAAAACGCCAACTAGTCTACCGATTTACTTTAAAAATAGCTAACTAGCCCGAGGGTAGTATTTAAGTCTGTTTTGCTGTAACGGTGGTTCTTAGAATTTTTCCGATGCCCACAACAGATAGGAACGTCTTCTACCGATACTCTGAATTGTGCGTTTGAAAACTGATAGTTCGCAAAGAAATTTGCAGTATACAAAACCATTTTGTCTGAAAAATATAAATTCGAGTATAAATATTATAAAAATGACTAACTTCCCTCTTAAAACTTTCAAACATGAATATAAAAACCGAACTTTGGCATAGAAATGCAAATTTCACAGTTATGATATTAAAAAATTACAAAAAATTATAACTTTGCAGTATACATAACCATATTGACCGAAACTCTGAAATTTGAGCATGAAAATTTAAGTTTCGCATAGGAGTTGCAATATCTATCAAAAATAATCTATCTATCTAAAAAAAGTCTGAAGATTTATAGACTTCCTGGCGTTTTATGTCTGAAAATAATTGACCTCTGTGGCGAAAACGCCAACTAGTCTACCGTTTTCCTTTAAAAATAGCTAACTAGCCCGAGGGTAGTATTTAAGTCTGTTTTGCTGTAACGGTGGTTCTTAGAATTTTTCCGATGCCCACAACAGATAGGAACCTCTTCTACCGATACTCTGAATTGTGCGTTTGAAAACTGATAGTTCGCAAAGAAATTTGCAGTATACAAAACCATTTTGTCTGAAAAATATAAATTCGAATATAAATATTATAAAAATGACTAACTTCCCTCTTAAAACTTTCAAACATGAATATAAAAACCGAACTTTGGCATAGAAATGCAAATTTCACAGTTATGATATTAAAAAATTACAAAAAATTATAACTTTGCAGTATACATAACCATATTGACCGAAACTCTGAAATTTGAGCATGAAAATTTAAGTTTCGCATAGGAGTTGCAATATCTATCAAAAATAATCTATCTATCTAAAAAAAGTCTGAAGATTTATAGACTTCCTGGCGTTTTATGTCTGAAAATAATTGACCTCTGTGGCGAAAACGCCAACTAGTCTACCGTTTTCCTTTAAAAATAGCTAACTAGCCCGAGGGTAGTATTTAAGTCTGTTTTGCTGTAACGGTGGTTCTTAGAATTATTCCGATGCCCACAACAGATAGGAACCTCTTCTACCGATACTCTGAATTGTGCGTTTGAAAACTGATAGTTCGCAAAGAAATTTGCAGTATACAAAACCATTTTGTCTGAAAAATATAAATTCGAGTATAAATATTATAAAAATGACTAACTTCCCTCTTAAAACTTTCAAACATGAATATAAAAACCGAACTTTGGCATAGAAATGCAAATTTCGTAGTTATGATATTAAAAAATTACAAAAAATTATAACTTTGCAGTATACATAACCATATTGACCGAAACTCTGAAATTTGAGCATGAAAATTTAAGTTTCGCATAGGAGTTGCAATATCTATCAAAAATAATCTATCTATCTGAAAAAAGTCTGAAGATTTATAGACTTCCTGGCGTTTTATGTCTGAAAATAATTGACCTCTGTGGCGAAAACGCCAACTAGTCTACCGTTTTCCTTTAAAAATAGCTAACTAGCCCGAGGGTAGTATTTAAGTCTGTTTTGCTGTAACGGTGGTTCTTAGAATTTTTCCGATGCCCACAACAGATAGGAACCTCTTCTACCGATACTCTGAATTGTGCGTTTGAAAACTGATAGTTCGCAAAGAAATTTGCAGTATACAAAACCATTTTGTCTGAAAAATATAAATTCGAGTATAAATATAAAAAAATGACTAACTTCCCTCTTAAAACTTTCAAACATGAATATAAAAACCGAACTTTGGCATAGAAATGCAAATTTCACAGTTATGATATTAAAAAATTACAAAAAATTATAACTTTGCAGTATACATAACCATATTGACCGAAACTCTGAAATTTGAGCATGAAAATTTAAGTTTCGCATAGGAGTTGCAATATCTATCAAAAATAATCTATCTATCTAAAAAAAGTCTGAAGATTTATAGACTTCCTGGCGTTTTATGTCTGAAAATAATTGACCTCTGTGGCGAAAACGCCAACTAGTCTACCGTTTTACTTTAAAAATAGCTAACTAGCCCGAGGGTAGTATTTAAGTCTGTTTTGCTGTAACGGTGGTTCTTAGAAATTTTCCGATGCCCACAACAAATAGGAACCTCTTCTACCGATACTCTGAATTGTGCGTTTGAAAACTGATAGTTCGCAAAGAAATTTGCAGTATACAAAACCATTTTGTCTGAAAAATATAAATTCGAGTATAAATATAAAAAAATGACTAACTTCCCTCTTAAAACTTTCAAACATGAATATAAAAACCGAACTTTCGCATAGAAATGCAAATTTCACAGTTATGATATTAAAAAATTACAAAAAATTATAACTTTGCAGTATACATAACCATATTGACCGAAACTCTGAAATTTGAGCATGAAAATTTAAGTTTCGCATAGGAGTTGCAATATCTATCAAAAATAATCTATCTATCTAAAAAAAGTCTGAAGATTTATAGACTTCCTGGCGTTTTATGTCTGAAAATAATTGACCTCTGTGGCGAAAACGCCAACTAGTCTACCGATTTACTTTAAAAATAGCTAACTAGCCCGAGGGTAGTATTTAAGTCTGTTTTGCTGTAACGGTGGTTCTTACAAATTTTCCGATGCCCACAACAAATAGGAACCTCTTCTACCGATACTCTGAATTGTGCGTTTGAAAACTGATAGTTCGCAAAGAAATTTGCAGTATACAAAACCATTTTGTCTGAAAAATATAAATTCGAGTATAAATATAAAAAAATGACTAACTTCCCTCTTAAAACTTTCAAACATGAATATAAAAACCGAACTTTGGCATAGAAATGCAAATTTCACAGTTATGATATTAAAAAATTACAAAAAATTATAACTTTGCAGTATACATAACCATATTGACCGAAACTCTGAAATTTGAGCATGAAAATTTAAGTTTCGCATAGGAGTTGCAATATCTATCAAAAATAATCTATCTATCTAAAAAAAGTCTGAAGATTTATAGACTTCCTGGCGTTTTATGTCTGAAAATAATTGACCTCTGTGGCGAAAACGCCAACTAGTCTACCGTTTTACTTTAAAAATAGCTAACTAGCCCGAGGGTAGTATTTAAGTCTGTTTTGCTGTAACGGTGGTTCTTAGAAATTTTCCGATGCCCACAACAAATAGGAACCTCTTCTACCGATACTCTGAATTGTGCGTTTGAAAACTGATAGTTCGCAAAGAAATTTGCAGTATACAAAACCATTTTGTCTGAAAAATATAAATTCGAGTATAAATATAAAAAAATGACTAACTTCCCTCTTAAAACTTTCAAACATGAATATAAAAACCGAACTTTCGCATAGAAATGCAAATTTCACAGTTATGATATTAAAAAATTACAAAAAATTATAACTTTGCAGTATACATAACCATATTGACCGAAACTCTGAAATTTGAGCATGAAAATTTAAGTTTCGCATAGGAGTTGCAATATCTATCAAAAATAATCTATCTATCTAAAAAAAGTCTGAAGATTTATAGACTTCCTGGCGTTTTATGTCTGAAAATAATTGACCTCTGTGGCGAAAACGCCAACTAGTCTACCGATTTACTTTAAAAATAGCTAACTAGCCCGAGGGTAGTATTTAAGTCTGTTTTGCTGTAACGGTGGTTCTTACAAATTTTCCGATGCCCACAACAAATAGGAACCTCTTCTACCGATACTCTGAATTGTGCGTTTGAAAACTGATAGTTCGCAAAGAAATTTGCAGTATACAAAACCATTTTGTCTGAAAAATATAAATTCGAGTATAAATATTATAAAAATGACTAACTTCCCTCTTAAAACTTTCAAACATGAATATGAAAACCGAACTTTCGCATAGAAATGCAAATTTCGTAGTTATGATATTAAAAAATTATAAAAAATTATAACTTTGCAGTATACATAACCATATTGACCGAAACTCTGAAATTTGAGCATGAAAATTTAAGTTTCGCATAGGAGTTGCAATATCTATCAAAAATAATCTATCTATCTGAAAAAAGTCTGAAGATTTATAGACTTCCTGGCGTTTTATGTCTGAAAATAATTGACCTCTGTGGCGAAAACGCCAACTAGTCTACCGTTTTCCTTTAAAAATAGCTAACTAGCCCGAGGGTAGTATTTAAGTCTGTTTTGCTGTAACGGTGGTTCTTAGAATTTTTCCGATGCCCACAACAGATAGGAACCTCTTCTACCGATACTCTGAATTGTGCGTTTGAAAACTGATAGTTCGCAAAGAAATTTGCAGTATACAAAACCATTTTGTCTGAAAAATATAAATTCGAGTATAAATATTATAAAAATGACTAACTTCCCTCTTAAAACTTTCAAACATGAATATAAAAACCGAACTTTGGCATAGAAATGCAAATTTCACAGTTATGATATTAAAAAATTACAAAAAATTATAACTTTGCAGTATACATAACCATATTGACCGAAACTCTGAAATTTGAGCATGAAAATTTAAGTTTCGCATAGGAGTTGCAATATCTATCAAAAATAATCTATCTATCTAAAAAAAGTCTGAAGATTTATAGACTTCCTGGCGTTTTATGTCTGAAAATAATTGACCTCTGTGGCGAAAACGCCAACTAGTCTACCGATTTACTTTAAAAATAGCTAACTAGCCCGAGGGTAGTATTTAAGTCTGTTTTGCTGTAACGGTGGTTCTTACAAATTTTCCGATGCCCACAACAAATAGGAACGAACCTCTTCTACCGATACTCTGAATTGTGCGTTTGAAAACTGATAGTTCGCAAAGAAATTTGCAGTATACAAAACCATTTTGTCTGAAAAATATAAATTCGAGTATAAATATAAAAAAATGACTAACTTCCCTCTTAAAACTTTCAAACATGAATATAAAAACCGAACTTTGGCATAGAAATGCAAATTTCACAGTTATGATATTAAAAAATTACAAAAAATTATAACTTTGCAGTATACATAACCATATTGACCGAAACTCTGAAATTTGAGCATGAAAATTTAAGTTTCGCATAGGAGTTGCAATATCTATCAAAAATAATCTATCTATCTAAAAAAAGTCTGAAGATTTATAGACTTCCTGGCGTTTTATGTCTGAAAATAATTGACCTCTGTGGCGAAAACGCCAACTAGTCTACCGATTTACTTTAAAAATAGCTAACTAGCCCGAGGGTAGTATTTAAGTCTGTTTTGCTGTAACGGTGGTTCTTACAAATTTTCCGATGCCCACAACAAATAGGAACGAACCTCTTCTACCGATACTCTGAATTGTGCGTTTGAAAACTGATAGTTCGCAAAGAAATTTGCAGTATACAAAACCATTTTGTCTGAAAAATATAAATTCGAGTATAAATATAAAAAAATGACTAACTTCCCTCTTAAAACTTTCAAACATGAATATAAAAACCGAACTTTGGCATAGAAATGCAAATTTCACAGTTATGATATTAAAAAATTACAAAAAATTATAACTTTGCAGTATACATAACCATATTGACCGAAACTCTGAAATTTGAGCATGAAAATTTAAGTTTCGCATAGGAGTTGCAATATCTATCAAAAATAATCTATCTATCTAAAAAAAGTCTGAAGATTTATAGACTTCCTGGCGTTTTATGTCTGAAAATAATTGACCTCTGTGGCGAAAACGCCAACTAGTCTACCGTTTTACTTTAAAAATAGCTAACTAGCCCGAGGGTAGTATTTAAGTCTGTTTTGCTGTAACGGTGGTTCTTAGAAATTTTCCGATGCCCACAACAAATAGGAACCTCTTCTACCGATACTCTGAATTGTGCGTTTGAAAACTGATAGTTCGCAAAGAAATTTGCAGTATACAAAACCATTTTGTCTGAAAAATATAAATTCGAGTATAAATATAAAAAAATGACTAACTTCCCTCTTAAAACTTTCAAACATGAATATAAAAACCGAACTTTGGCATAGAAATGCAAATTTCACAGTTATGATATTAAAAAATTACAAAAAATTATAACTTTGCAGTATACATAACCATATTGACCGAAACTCTGAAATTTGAGCATGAAAATTTAAGTTTCGCATAGGAGTTGCAATATCTATCAAAAATAATCTATCTATCTAAAAAAAGTCTGAAGATTTATAGACTTCCTGGCGTTTTATGTCTGAAAATAATTGACCTCTGTGGCGAAAACGCCAACTAGTCTACCGTTTTACTTTAAAAATAGCTAACTAGCCCGAGGGTAGTATTTAAGTCTGTTTTGCTGTAACGGTGGTTCTTAGAAATTTTCCGATGCCCACAACAAATAGGAACCTCTTCTACCGATACTCTGAATTGTGCGTTTGAAAACTGATAGTTCGCAAAGAAATTTGCAGTATACAAAACCATTTTGTCTGAAAAATATAAATTCGAGTATAAATATAAAAAAATGACTAACTTCCCTCTTAAAACTTTCAAACATGAATATAAAAACCGAACTTTCGCATAGAAATGCAAATTTCACAGTTATGATATTAAAAAATTACAAAAAATTATAACTTTGCAGTATACATAACCATATTGACCGAAACTCTGAAATTTGAGCATGAAAATTTAAGTTTCGCATAGGAGTTGCAATATCTATCAAAAATAATCTATCTATCTAAAAAAAGTCTGAAGATTTATAGACTTCCTGGCGTTTTATGTCTGAAAATAATTGACCTCTGTGGCGAAAACGCCAACTAGTCTACCGATTTACTTTAAAAATAGCTAACTAGCCCGAGGGTAGTATTTAAGTCTGTTTTGCTGTAACGGTGGTTCTTACAAATTTTCCGATGCCCACAACAAATAGGAACCTCTTCTACCGATACTCTGAATTGTGCGTTTGAAAACTGATAGTTCGCAAAGAAATTTGCAGTATACAAAACCATTTTGTCTGAAAAATATAAATTCGAGTATAAATATAAAAAAATGACTAACTTCCCTCTTAAAACTTTCAAACATGAATATAAAAACCGAACTTTGGCATAGAAATGCAAATTTCACAGTTATGATATTAAAAAATTACAAAAAATTATAACTTTGCAGTATACATAACCATATTGACCGAAACTCTGAAATTTGAGCATGAAAATTTAAGTTTCGCATAGGAGTTGCAATATCTATCAAAAATAATCTATCTATCTAAAAAAAGTCTGAAGATTTATAGACTTCCTGGCGTTTTATGTCTGAAAATAATTGACCTCTGTGGCGAAAACGCCAACTAGTCTACCGTTTTACTTTAAAAATAGCTAACTAGCCCGAGGGTAGTATTTAAGTCTGTTTTGCTGTAACGGTGGTTCTTAGAAATTTTCCGATGCCCACAACAAATAGGAACCTCTTCTACCGATACTCTGAATTGTGCGTTTGAAAACTGATAGTTCGCAAAGAAATTTGCAGTATACAAAACCATTTTGTCTGAAAAATATAAATTCGAGTATAAATATAAAAAAATGACTAACTTCCCTCTTAAAACTTTCAAACATGAATATAAAAACCGAACTTTCGCATAGAAATGCAAATTTCACAGTTATGATATTAAAAAATTACAAAAAATTATAACTTTGCAGTATACATAACCATATTGACCGAAACTCTGAAATTTGAGCATGAAAATTTAAGTTTCGCATAGGAGTTGCAATATCTATCAAAAATAATCTATCTATCTAAAAAAAGTCTGAAGATTTATAGACTTCCTGGCGTTTTATGTCTGAAAATAATTGACCTCTGTGGCGAAAACGCCAACTAGTCTACCGATTTACTTTAAAAATAGCTAACTAGCCCGAGGGTAGTATTTAAGTCTGTTTTGCTGTAACGGTGGTTCTTACAAATTTTCCGATGCCCACAACAAATAGGAACCTCTTCTACCGATACTCTGAATTGTGCGTTTGAAAACTGATAGTTCGCAAAGAAATTTGCAGTATACAAAACCATTTTGTCTGAAAAATATAAATTCGAGTATAAATATTATAAAAATGACTAACTTCCCTCTTAAAACTTTCAAACATGAATATGAAAACCGAACTTTCGCATAGAAATGCAAATTTCGTAGTTATGATATTAAAAAATTATAAAAAATTATAACTTTGCAGTATACATAACCATATTGACCGAAACTCTGAAATTTGAGCATGAAAATTTAAGTTTCGCATAGGAGTTGCAATATCTATCAAAAATAATCTATCTATCTGAAAAAAGTCTGAAGATTTATAGACTTCCTGGCGTTTTATGTCTGAAAATAATTGACCTCTGTGGCGAAAACGCCAACTAGTCTACCGTTTTCCTTTAAAAATAGCTAACTAGCCCGAGGGTAGTATTTAAGTCTGTTTTGCTGTAACGGTGGTTCTTAGAATTTTTCCGATGCCCACAACAGATAGGAACCTCTTCTACCGATACTCTGAATTGTGCGTTTGAAAACTGATAGTTCGCAAAGAAATTTGCAGTATACAAAACCATTTTGTCTGAAAAATATAAATTCGAGTATAAATATTATAAAAATGACTAACTTCCCTCTTAAAACTTTCAAACATGAATATAAAAACCGAACTTTGGCATAGAAATGCAAATTTCACAGTTATGATATTAAAAAATTACAAAAAATTATAACTTTGCAGTATACATAACCATATTGACCGAAACTCTGAAATTTGAGCATGAAAATTTAAGTTTCGCATAGGAGTTGCAATATCTATCAAAAATAATCTATCTATCTAAAAAAAGTCTGAAGATTTATAGACTTCCTGGCGTTTTATGTCTGAAAATAATTGACCTCTGTGGCGAAAACGCCAACTAGTCTACCGATTTACTTTAAAAATAGCTAACTAGCCCGAGGGTAGTATTTAAGTCTGTTTTGCTGTAACGGTGGTTCTTACAAATTTTCCGATGCCCACAACAAATAGGAACGAACCTCTTCTACCGATACTCTGAATTGTGCGTTTGAAAACTGATAGTTCGCAAAGAAATTTGCAGTATACAAAACCATTTTGTCTGAAAAATATAAATTCGAGTATAAATATAAAAAAATGACTAACTTCCCTCTTAAAACTTTCAAACATGAATATAAAAACCGAACTTTGGCATAGAAATGCAAATTTCACAGTTATGATATTAAAAAATTACAAAAAATTATAACTTTGCAGTATACATAACCATATTGACCGAAACTCTGAAATTTGAGCATGAAAATTTAAGTTTCGCATAGGAGTTGCAATATCTATCAAAAATAATCTATCTATCTAAAAAAAGTCTGAAGATTTATAGACTTCCTGGCGTTTTATGTCTGAAAATAATTGACCTCTGTGGCGAAAACGCCAACTAGTCTACCGATTTACTTTAAAAATAGCTAACTAGCCCGAGGGTAGTATTTAAGTCTGTTTTGCTGTAACGGTGGTTCTTACAAATTTTCCGATGCCCACAACAAATAGGAACGAACCTCTTCTACCGATACTCTGAATTGTGCGTTTGAAAACTGATAGTTCGCAAAGAAATTTGCAGTATACAAAACCATTTTGTCTGAAAAATATAAATTCGAGTATAAATATAAAAAAATGACTAACTTCCCTCTTAAAACTTTCAAACATGAATATAAAAACCGAACTTTGGCATAGAAATGCAAATTTCACAGTTATGATATTAAAAAATTACAAAAAATTATAACTTTGCAGTATACATAACCATATTGACCGAAACTCTGAAATTTGAGCATGAAAATTTAAGTTTCGCATAGGAGTTGCAATATCTATCAAAAATAATCTATCTATCTAAAAAAAGTCTGAAGATTTATAGACTTCCTGGCGTTTTATGTCTGAAAATAATTGACCTCTGTGGCGAAAACGCCAACTAGTCTACCGTTTTACTTTAAAAATAGCTAACTAGCCCGAGGGTAGTATTTAAGTCTGTTTTGCTGTAACGGTGGTTCTTAGAAATTTTCCGATGCCCACAACAAATAGGAACCTCTTCTACCGATACTCTGAATTGTGCGTTTGAAAACTGATAGTTCGCAAAGAAATTTGCAGTATACAAAACCATTTTGTCTGAAAAATATAAATTCGAGTATAAATATAAAAAAATGACTAACTTCCCTCTTAAAACTTTCAAACATGAATATAAAAACCGAACTTTCGCATAGAAATGCAAATTTCACAGTTATGATATTAAAAAATTACAAAAAATTATAACTTTGCAGTATACATAACCATATTGACCGAAACTCTGAAATTTGAGCATGAAAATTTAAGTTTCGCATAGGAGTTGCAATATCTATCAAAAATAATCTATCTATCTAAAAAAAGTCTGAAGATTTATAGACTTCCTGGCGTTTTATGTCTGAAAATAATTGACCTCTGTGGCGAAAACGCCAACTAGTCTACCGATTTACTTTAAAAATAGCTAACTAGCCCGAGGGTAGTATTTAAGTCTGTTTTGCTGTAACGGTGGTTCTTACAAATTTTCCGATGCCCACAACAAATAGGAACCTCTTCTACCGATACTCTGAATTGTGCGTTTGAAAACTGATAGTTCGCAAAGAAATTTGCAGTATACAAAACCATTTTGTCTGAAAAATATAAATTCGAGTATAAATATTATAAAAATGACTAACTTCCCTCTTAAAACTTTCAAACATGAATATGAAAACCGAACTTTCGCATAGAAATGCAAATTTCGTAGTTATGATATTAAAAAATTATAAAAAATTATAACTTTGCAGTATACATAACCATATTGACCGAAACTCTGAAATTTGAGCATGAAAATTTAAGTTTCGCATAGGAGTTGCAATATCTATCAAAAATAATCTATCTATCTGAAAAAAGTCTGAAGATTTATAGACTTCCTGGCGTTTTATGTCTGAAAATAATTGACCTCTGTGGCGAAAACGCCAACTAGTCTACCGTTTTCCTTTAAAAATAGCTAACTAGCCCGAGGGTAGTATTTAAGTCTGTTTTGCTGTAACGGTGGTTCTTAGAATTTTTCCGATGCCCACAACAGATAGGAACCTCTTCTACCGATACTCTGAATTGTGCGTTTGAAAACTGATAGTTCGCAAAGAAATTTGCAGTATACAAAACCATTTTGTCTGAAAAATATAAATTCGAGTATAAATATTATAAAAATGACTAACTTCCCTCTTAAAACTTTCAAACATGAATATAAAAACCGAACTTTGGCATAGAAATGCAAATTTCACAGTAATGATATTAAAAAATTACAAAAAATTATAACTTTGCAGTATACATAACCATATTGACCGAAACTCTGAAATTTGAGCATGAAAATTTAAGTTTCGCATAGGAGTTGCAATATCTATCAAAAATAATCTATCTATCTAAAAAAAGTCTGAAGATTTATAGACTTCCTGGCGTTTTATGTCTGAAAATAATTGACCTCTGTGGCGAAAACGCCAACTAGTCTACCGTTTTACTTTAAAAATAGCTAACTAGCCCGAGGGTAGTATTTAAGTCTGTTTTGCTGTAACGGTGGTTCTTAGAAATTTTCCGATGCCCACAACAAATAGGAACCTCTTCTACCGATACTCTGAATTGTGCGTTTGAAAACTGATAGTTCGCAAAGAAATTTGCAGTATACAAAACCATTTTGTCTGAAAAATATAAATTCGAGTATAAATATAAAAAAATGACTAACTTCCCTCTTAAAACTTTCAAACATGAATATAAAAACCGAACTTTCGCATAGAAATGCAAATTTCACAGTTATGATATAAAAAAATTACAAAAAATTATAACTTTGCAGTATACATAACCATATTGACCGAAACTCTGAAATTTGAGCATGAAAATTTAAGTTTCGCATAGGAGTTGCAATATCTATCAAAAATAATCTATCTATCTAAAAAAAGTCTGAAGATTTATAGACTTCCTGGCGTTTTATGTCTGAAAATAATTGACCTCTGTGGCGAAAACGCCAACTAGTCTACCGTTTTACTTTAAAAATAGCTAACTAGCCCGAGGGTAGTATTTAAGTCTGTTTTGCTGTAACGGTGGTTCTTAGAAATTTTCCGATGCCCACAACAAATAGGAACCTCTTCTACCGATACTCTGAATTGTGCGTTTGAAAACTGATAGTTCGCAAAGAAATTTGCAGTATACAAAACCATTTTGTCTGAAAAATATAAATTCGAGTATAAATATAAAAAAATGACTAACTTCCCTCTTAAAACTTTCAAACATGAATATAAAAACCGAACTTTCGCATAGAAATGCAAATTTCACAGTTATGATATTAAAAAATTACAAAAAATTATAACTTTGCAGTATACATAACCATATTGACCGAAACTCTGAAATTTGAGCATGAAAATTTAAGTTTCGCATAGGAGTTGCAATATCTATCAAAAATAATCTATCTATCTAAAAAAAGTCTGAAGATTTATAGACTTCCTGGCGTTTTATGTCTGAAAATAATTGACCTCTGTGGCGAAAACGCCAACTAGTCTACCGATTTACTTTAAAAATAGCTAACTAGCCCGAGGGTAGTATTTAAGTCTGTTTTGCTGTAACGGTGGTTCTTACAAATTTTCCGATGCCCACAACAAATAGGAACCTCTTCTACCGATACTCTGAATTGTGCGTTTGAAAACTGATAGTTCGCAAAGAAATTTGCAGTATACAAAACCATTTTGTCTGAAAAATATAAATTCGAGTATAAATATTATAAAAATGACTAACTTCCCTCTTAAAACTTTCAAACATGAATATGAAAACCGAACTTTCGCATAGAAATGCAAATTTCGTAGTTATGATATTAAAAAATTATAAAAAATTATAACTTTGCAGTATACATAACCATATTGACCGAAACTCTGAAATTTGAGCATGAAAATTTAAGTTTCGCATAGGAGTTGCAATATCTATCAAAAATAATCTATCTATCTGAAAAAAGTCTGAAGATTTATAGACTTCCTGGCGTTTTATGTCTGAAAATAATTGACCTCTGTGGCGAAAACGCCAACTAGTCTACCGTTTTCCTTTAAAAATAGCTAACTAGCCCGAGGGTAGTATTTAAGTCTGTTTTGCTGTAACGGTGGTTCTTAGAATTTTTCCGATGCCCACAACAGATAGGAACCTCTTCTACCGATACTCTGAATTGTGCGTTTGAAAACTGATAGTTCGCAAAGAAATTTGCAGTATACAAAACCATTTTGTCTGAAAAATATAAATTCGAGTATAAATATTATAAAAATGACTAACTTCCCTCTTAAAACTTTCAAACATGAATATAAAAACCGAACTTTGGCATAGAAATGCAAATTTCACAGTAATGATATTAAAAAATTACAAAAAATTATAACTTTGCAGTATACATAACCATATTGACCGAAACTCTGAAATTTGAGCATGAAAATTTAAGTTTCGCATAGGAGTTGCAATATCTATCAAAAATAATCTATCTATCTAAAAAAAGTCTGAAGATTTATAGACTTCCTGGCGTTTTATGTCTGAAAATAATTGACCTCTGTGGCGAAAACGCCAACTAGTCTACCGTTTTACTTTAAAAATAGCTAACTAGCCCGAGGGTAGTATTTAAGTCTGTTTTGCTGTAACGGTGGTTCTTAGAAATTTTCCGATGCCCACAACAAATAGGAACCTCTTCTACCGATACTCTGAATTGTGCGTTTGAAAACTGATAGTTCGCAAAGAAATTTGCAGTATACAAAACCATTTTGTCTGAAAAATATAAATTCGAGTATAAATATAAAAAAATGACTAACTTCCCTCTTAAAACTTTCAAACATGAATATAAAAACCGAACTTTCGCATAGAAATGCAAATTTCACAGTTATGATATTAAAAAATTACAAAAAATTATAACTTTGCAGTATACATAACCATATTGACCGAAACTCTGAAATTTGAGCATGAAAATTTAAGTTTCGCATAGGAGTTGCAATATCTATCAAAAATAATCTATCTATCTAAAAAAAGTCTGAAGATTTATAGACTTCCTGGCGTTTTATGTCTGAAAATAATTGACCTCTGTGGCGAAAACGCCAACTAGTCTACCGATTTACTTTAAAAATAGCTAACTAGCCCGAGGGTAGTATTTAAGTCTGTTTTGCTGTAACGGTGGTTCTTACAAATTTTCCGATGCCCACAACAAATAGGAACCTCTTCTACCGATACTCTGAATTGTGCGTTTGAAAACTGATAGTTCGCAAAGAAATTTGCAGTATACAAAACCATTTTGTCTGAAAAATATAAATTCGAGTATAAATATTATAAAAATGACTAACTTCCCTCTTAAAACTTTCAAACATGAATATAAAAACCGAACTTTGGCATAGAAATGCAAATTTCACAGTTATGATATTAAAAAATTACAAAAAATTATAACTTTGCAGTATACATAACCATATTGACCGAAACTCTGAAATTTGAGCATGAAAATTTAAGTTTCGCATAGGAGTTGCAATATCTATCAAAAATAATCTATCTATCTAAAAAAAGTCTGAAGATTTATAGACTTCCTGGCGTTTTATGTCTGAAAATAATTGACCTCTGTGGCGAAAACGCCAACTAGTCTACCGATTTACTTTAAAAATAGCTAACTAGCCCGAGGGTAGTATTTAAGTCTGTTTTGCTGTAACGGTGGTTCTTACAAATTTTCCGATGCCCACAACAAATAGGAACCTCTTCTACCGATACTCTGAATTGTGCGTTTGAAAACTGATAGTTCGCAAAGAAATTTGCAGTATACAAAACCATTTTGTCTGAAAAATATAAATTCGAGTATAAATATTATAAAAATGACTAACTTCCCTCTTAAAACTTTCAAACATGAATATAAAAACCGAACTTTGGCATAGAAATGCAAATTTCACAGTTATGATATTAAAAAATTACAAAAAATTATAACTTTGCAGTATACATAACCATATTGACCGAAACTCTGAAATTTGAGCATGAAAATTTAAGTTTCGCATAGGAGTTGCAATATCTATCAAAAATAATCTATCTATCTAAAAAAAGTCTGAAGATTTATAGACTTCCTGGCGTTTTATGTCTGAAAATAATTGACCTCTGTGGCGAAAACGCCAACTAGTCTACCGTTTTACTTTAAAAATAGCTAACTAGCCCGAGGGTAGTATTTAAGTCTGTTTTGCTGTAACGGTGGTTCTTAGAAATTTTCCGATGCCCACAACAAATAGGAACCTCTTCTACCGATACTCTGAATTGTGCGTTTGAAAACTGATAGTTCGCAAAGAAATTTGCAGTATACAAAACCATTTTGTCTGAAAAATATAAATTCGAGTATAAATATAAAAAAATGACTAACTTCCCTCTTAAAACTTTCTAACATGAATATAAAAACCGAACTTTCGCATAGAAATGCAAATTTCACAGTTATGATATTAAAAAATTACAAAAAATTATAACTTTGCAGTATACATAACCATATTGACCGAAACTCTGAAATTTGAGCATGAAAATTTAAGTTTCGCATAGGAGTTGCAATATCTATCAAAAATAATCTATCTATCTAAAAAAAGTCTGAAGATTTATAGACTTCCTGGCGTTTTATGTCTGAAAATAATTGACCTCTGTGGCGAAAACGCCAACTAGTCTACCGTTTTACTTTAAAAATAGCTAACTAGCCCGAGGGTAGTATTTAAGTCTGTTTTGCTGTAACGGTGGTTCTTAGAAATTTTCCGATGCCCACAACAAATAGGAACCTCTTCTACCGATACTCTGAATTGTGCGTTTGAAAACTGATAGTTCGCAAAGAAATTTGCAGTATACAAAACCATTTTGTCTGAAAAATATAAATTCGAGTATAAATATAAAAAAATGACTAACTTCCCTCTTAAAACTTTCTAACATGAATATAAAAACCGAACTTTCGCATAGAAATGCAAATTTCACAGTTATGATATTAAAAAATTACAAAAAATTATAACTTTGCAGTATACATAACCATATTGACCGAAACTCTGAAATTTGAGCATGAAAATTTAAGTTTCGCATAGGAGTTGCAATATCTATCAAAAATAATCTATCTATCTAAAAAAAGTCTGAAGATTTATAGACTTCCTGGCGTTTTATGTCTGAAAATAATTGACCTCTGTGGCGAAAACGCCAACTAGTCTACCGTTTTACTTTAAAAATAGCTAACTAGCCCGAGGGTAGTATTTAAGTCTGTTTTGCTGTAACGGTGGTTCTTAGAAATTTTCCGATGCCCACAACAAATAGGAACCTCTTCTACCGATACTCTGAATTGTGCGTTTGAAAACTGATAGTTCGCAAAGAAATTTGCAGTATACAAAACCATTTTGTCTGAAAAATATAAATTCGAGTATAAATATAAAAAAATGACTAACTTCCCTCTTAAAACTTTCAAACATGAATATAAAAACCGAACTTTCGCATAGAAATGCAAATTTCACAGTTATGATATTAAAAAATTACAAAAAATTATAACTTTGCAGTATACATAACCATATTGACCGAAACTCTGAAATTTGAGCATGAAAATTTAAGTTTCGCATAGGAGTTGCAATATCTATCAAAAATAATCTATCTATCTAAAAAAAGTCTGAAGATTTATAGACTTCCTGGCGTTTTATGTCTGAAAATAATTGACCTCTGTGGCGAAAACGCCAACTAGTCTACCGATTTACTTTAAAAATAGCTAACTAGCCCGAGGGTAGTATTTAAGTCTGTTTTGCTGTAACGGTGGTTCTTACAAATTTTCCGATGCCCACAACAAATAGGAACCTCTTCTACCGATACTCTGAATTGTGCGTTTGAAAACTGATAGTTCGCAAAGAAATTTGCAGTATACAAAACCATTTTGTCTGAAAAATATAAATTCGAGTATAAATATAAAAAAATGACTAACTTCCCTCTTAAAACTTTCAAACATGAATATAAAAACCGAACTTTCGCATAGAAATGCAAATTTCACAGTTATGATATTAAAAAATTACAAAAAATTATAACTTTGCAGTATACATAACCATATTGACCGAAACTCTGAAATTTGAGCATGAAAATTTAAGTTTCGCATAGGAGTTGCAATATCTATCAAAAATAATCTATCTATCTAAAAAAAGTCTGAAGATTTATAGACTTCCTGGCGTTTTATGTCTGAAAATAATTGACCTCAGTGGCGAAAACGCCAACTAGTCTACCGTTTTACTTTAAAAATAGCTAACTAGCCCGAGGGTAGTATTTAAGTCTGTTTTGCTGTAACGGTGGTTCTTAGAAATTTTCCGATGCCCACAACAAATAGGAACCTCTTCTACCGATACTCTGAATTGTGCGTTTGAAAACTGATAGTTCGCAAAGAAATTTGCAGTATACAAAACCATTTTGTCTGAAAAATATAAATTCGAGTATAAATATAAAAAAATGACTAACTTCCCTCTTAAAACTTTCAAACATGAATATAAAAACCGAACTTTCGCATAGAAATGCAAATTTCACAGTTATGATATTAAAAAATTACAAAAAATTATAACTTTGCAGTATACATAACCATATTGACCGAAACTCTGAAATTTGAGCATGAAAATTTAAGTTTCGCATAGGAGTTGCAATATCTATCAAAAATAATCTATCTATCTAAAAAAAGTCTGAAGATTTATAGACTTCCTGGCGTTTTATGTCTGAAAATAATTGACCTCTGTGGCGAAAACGCCAACTAGTCTACCGATTTACTTTAAAAATAGCTAACTAGCCCGAGGGTAGTATTTAAGTCTGTTTTGCTGTAACGGTGGTTCTTAGAAATTTTCCGATGCCCACAACAAATAGGAACCTCTTCTACCGATACTCTGAATTCTGCGTTTGAAAACTGATAGTTCGCAAAGAAATTTGCAGTATACAAAACCATTTTGTCTGAAAAATATAAATTCGAGTATAAATATTATAAAAATGACTAACTTCCCTCTTAAAACTTTCAAACATGAATATGAAAACCGAACTTTCGCATAGAAATGCAAATTTCATAGTTATGATATTAAAAAATTACAAAAAATTATAACTTTGCAGTATACATAACCATATTGACCGAAACTCTGAAATTTGAGCATGAAAATTTAAGTTTCGCATAGGAGTTGCAATATCTATCAAAAATAATCTATCTATCTGAAAAAAGTCTGAAGATTTATAGACTTCCTGGCGTTTTATGTCTGAAAATAATTGACCTCTGTGGCGAAAACGCCAACTAGTCTACCGTTTTCCTTTAAAAATAGCTAACTAGCCCGAGGGTAGTATTTAAGTCTGTTTTGCTGTAACGGTGGTTCTTAGAATTTTTCCGATGCCCACAACAGATAGGAACCTCTTCTACCGATACTCTGAATTGTGCGTTTGAAAACTGATAGTTCGCAAAGAAATTTGCAGTATACAAAACCATTTTGTCTGAAAAATATAAATTCGAGTATAAATATTATAAAAATGACTAACTTCCCTCTTAAAACTTTCAAACATGAATATAAAAACCGAACTTTGGCATAGAAATGCAAATTTCACAGTTATGATATTAAAAAATTACAAAAAATTATAACTTTGCAGTATACATAACCATATTGACCGAAACTCTGAAATTTGAGCATGAAAATTTAAGTTTCGCATAGGAGTTGCAATATCTATCAAAAATAATCTATCTATCTAAAAAAAGTCTGAAGATTTATAGACTTCCTGGCGTTTTATGTCTGAAAATAATTGACCTCTGTGGCGAAAACGCCAACTAGTCTACCGTTTTACTTTAAAAATAGCTAACTAGCCCGAGGGTAGTATTTAAGTCTGTTTTGCTGTAACGGTGGTTCTTAGAAATTTTCAGATGCCCACAACAAATAGGAACCTCTTCTACCGATACTCTGAATTGTGCGTTTGAAGAAAACTGATAGTTCGCAAAGAAATTTGCAGTATACAAAACCATTTTGTATGAAAAATATAAATTCGAGTGTAAATATTATAAAAATGACTAACTTCCCTCTTAAAACTTTCAAACATGAATATGAAAACCGAACTTTCGCATAGAAATGCAAATTTCGTAGTTATGATATTAAAAAATTACAAAAAATTATAACTTTGCAGTATACATAACCATATTGACCGAAACTCTGAAATTTGAGCATGAAAATTTAAGTTTCGCATAGGAGTTGCAATATCTATCAAAAATAATCTATCTATCTAAAAAAAGTCTGAAGATTTATAGACTTCCTGGCGTTTTATGTCTGAAAATAATTGACCTCTGTGGCGAAAACGCCAACTAGTCTACCGTTTTCCTTTAAAAATAGCTAACTAGCCCGAGGGTAGTATTTAAGTCTGTTTTGCTGTAACGGTGGTTCTTAGAATTTTTCCGATGCCCACAACAGATAGGAACCTCTTCTACCGATACTCTGAATTGTGCGTTTGAAAACTGATAGTTCGCAAAGAAATTTGCAGTATACAAAACCATTTTGTCTGAAAAATATAAATTCGAGTATAAATATAAAAAAATGACTAACTTCCCTCTTAAAACTTTCAAACATGAATATAAAAACCGAACTTTCGCATAGAAATGCAAATTTCACAGTTATGATATTAAAAAATTACAAAAAATTATAACTTTGCAGTATACATAACCATATTGACCGAAACTCTGAAATTTGAGCATGAAAATTTAAGTTTCGCATAGGAGTTGCAATATCTATCAAAAATAATCTATCTATCTAAAAAAAGTCTGAAGATTTATAGACTTCCTGGCGTTTTATGTCTGAAAATAATTGACCTCTGTGGCGAAAACGCCAACTAGTCTACCGATTTACTTTAAAAATAGCTAACTAGCCCGAGGGTAGTATTTAAGTCTGTTTTGCTGTAACGGTGGTTCTTAGAAATTTTCCGATGCCCACAACAAATAGGAACCTCTTCTACCGATACTCTGAATTGTGCGTTTGAAAACTGATAGTTCGCAAAGAAATTTGCAGTATACAAAACCATTTTGTCTGAAAAATATAAATTCGAGTATAAATATTATAAAAATGACTAACTTCCCTCTTAAAACTTTCAAACATGAATATGAAAACCGAACTTTCGCATAGAAATGCAAATTTCATAGTTATGATATTAAAAAATTACAAAAAATTAAAACTTTGCAGTATACATAACCATATTGACCGAAACTCTGAAATTTGAGCATGAAAATTTAAGTTTCGCATAGGAGTTGCAATATCTATCAAAAATAATCTATCTATCTGAAAAAAGTCTGAAGATTTATAGACTTCCTGGCGTTTTATGTCTGAAAATAATTGACCTCTGTGGCGAAAACGCCAACTAGTCTACCGTTTTCCTTTAAAAATAGCTAACTAGCCCGAGGGTAGTATTTAAGTCTGTTTTGCTGTAACGGTGGTTCTTAGAATTTTTCCGATGCCCACAACAGATAGGAACCTCTTCTACCGATACTCTGAATTGTGCGTTTGAAAACTGATAGTTCGCAAAGAAATTTGCAGTATACAAAACCATTTTGTCTGAAAAATATAAATTCGAGTATAAATATTATAAAAATGACTAACTTCCCTCTTAAAACTTTCAAACATGAATATAAAAACCGAACTTTGGCATAGAAATGCAAATTTCACAGTTATGATATTAAAAAATTACAAAAAATTATAACTTTGCAGTATACATAACCATATTGACCGAAACTCTGAAATTTGAGCATGAAAATTTAAGTTTCGCATAGGAGTTGCAATATCTATCAAAAATAATCTATCTATCTAAAAAAAAGTCTGAAGATTTATAGACTTCCTGGCGTTTTATGTCTGAAAATAATTGACCTCTGTGGCGAAAACGCCAACTAGTCTACCGTTTTACTTTAAAAATAGCTAACTAGCCCGAGGGTAGTATTTAAGTCTGTTTTGCTGTAACGGTGGTTCTTAGAAATTTTCCGATGCCCACAACAAATAGGAACCTCTTCTACCGATACTCTGAATTGTGCGTTTGAAGAAAACTGATAGTTCGCAAAGAAATTTGCAGTATACAAAACCATTTTGTATGAAAAATATAAATTCGAGTGTAAATATTATAAAAATGACTAACTTCCCTCTTAAAACTTTCAAACATGAATATGAAAACCGAACTTTCGCATAGAAATGCAAATTTCGTAGTTATGATATTAAAAAATTACAAAAAATTATAACTTTGCAGTATACATAACCATATTGACCGAAACTCTGAAATTTGAGCATGAAAATTTAAGTTTCGCATAGGAGTTGCAATATCTATCAAAAATAATCTATCTATCTAAAAAAAGTCTGAAGATTTATAGACTTCCTGGCGTTTTATGTCTGAAAATAATTGACCTCTGTGGCGAAAACGCCAACTAGTCTACCGTTTTCCTTTAAAAATAGCTAACTAGCCCGAGGGTAGTATTTAAGTCTGTTTTGCTGTAACGGTGGTTCTTAGAATTTTTCCGATGCCCACAACAGATAGGAACCTCTTCTACCGATACTCTGAATTGTGCGTTTGAAAACTGATAGTTCGCAAAGAAATTTGCAGTATACAAAACCATTTTGTCTGAAAAATATAAATTCGAGTATAAATATAAAAAAATGACTAACTTCCCTCTTAAAACTTTCAAACATGAATATAAAAACCGAACTTTCGCATAGAAATGCAAATTTCACAGTTATGATATTAAAAAATTACAAAAAATTATAACTTTGCAGTATACATAACCATATTGACCGAAACTCTGAAATTTGAGCATGAAAATTTAAGTTTCGCATAGGAGTTGCAATATCTATCAAAAATAATCTATCTATCTAAAAAAAGTCTGAAGATTTATAGACTTCCTGGCGTTTTATGTCTGAAAATAATTGACCTCTGTGGCGAAAACGCCAACTAGTCTACCGATTTACTTTAAAAATAGCTAACTAGCCCGAGGGTAGTATTTAAGTCTGTTTTGCTGTAACGGTCGTTCTTAGAAATTTTCCGATGCCCACAACAAATAGGAACCTCTTCTACCGATACTCTGAATTGTGCGTTTGAAAACTGATAGTTCGCAAAGAAATTTGCAGTATACAAAACCATTTTGTCTGAAAAATATAAATTCGAGTATAAATATTATAAAAATGACTAACTTCCCTCTTAAAACTTTCAAACATGAATATAAAAACCGAACTTTGGCATAGAAATGCAAATTTCACAGTTATGATATTAAAAAATTACAAAAAATTATAACTTTGCAGTATACATAACCATATTGACCGAAACTCTGAAATTTGAGCATGAAAATTTAAGTTTCGCATAGGAGTTGCAATATCTATCAAAAATAATCTATCTATCTAAAAAAAGTCTGAAGATTTATAGACTTCCTGGCGTTTTATGTCTGAAAATAATTGACCTCTGTGGCGAAAACGCCAACTAGTCTACCGATTTACTTTAAAAATAGCTAACTAGCCCGAGGGTAGTATTTAAGTCTGTTTTGCTGTAACGGTGGTTCTTAGAAATTTTCCGATGCCCACAACAAATAGGAACCTCTTCTACCGATACTCTGAATTCTGCGTTTGAAAACTGATAGTTCGCAAAGAAATTTGCAGTATACAAAACCATTTTGTCTGAAAAATATAAATTCGAGTATAAATATTATAAAAATGACTAACTTCCCTCTTAAAACTTTCAAACATGAATATGAAAACCGAACTTTCGCATAGAAATGCAAATTTCATAGTTATGATATTAAAAAATTACAAAAAATTATAACTTTGCAGTATACATAACCATATTGACCGAAACTCTGAAATTTGAGCATGAAAATTTAAGTTTCGCATAGGAGTTGCAATATCTATCAAAAATAATCTATCTATCTGAAAAAAGTCTGAAGATTTATAGACTTCCTGGCGTTTTATGTCTGAAAATAATTGACCTCTGTGGCGAAAACGCCAACTAGTCTACCGTTTTCCTTTAAAAATAGCTAACTAGCCCGAGGGTAGTATTTAAGTCTGTTTTGCTGTAACGGTGGTTCTTAGAATTTTTCCGATGCCCACAACAGATAGGAACCTCTTCTACCGATACTCTGAATTGTGCGTTTGAAAACTGATAGTTCGCAAAGAAATTTGCAGTATACAAAACCATTTTGTCTGAAAAATATAAATTCGAGTATAAATATTATAAAAATGACTAACTTCCCTCTTAAAACTTTCAAACATGAATATAAAAACCGAACTTTGGCATAGAAATGCAAATTTCACAGTTATGATATTAAAAAATTACAAAAAATTATAACTTTGCAGTATACATAACCATATTGACCGAAACTCTGAAATTTGAGCATGAAAATTTAAGTTTCGCATAGGAGTTGCAATATCTATCAAAAATAATCTATCTATCTAAAAAAAGTCTGAAGATTTATAGACTTCCTGGCGTTTTATGTCTGAAAATAATTGACCTCTGTGGCGAAAACGCCAACTAGTCTACCGTTTTACTTTAAAAATAGCTAACTAGCCCGAGGGTAGTATTTAAGTCTGTTTTGCTGTAACGGTGGTTCTTAGAAATTTTCAGATGCCCACAACAAATAGGAACCTCTTCTACCGATACTCTGAATTGTGCGTTTGAAGAAAACTGATAGTTCGCAAAGAAATTTGCAGTATACAAAACCATTTTGTATGAAAAATATAAATTCGAGTGTAAATATTATAAAAATGACTAACTTCCCTCTTAAAACTTTCAAACATGAATATGAAAACCGAACTTTCGCATAGAAATGCAAATTTCGTAGTTATGATATTAAAAAATTACAAAAAATTATAACTTTGCAGTATACATAACCATATTGACCGAAACTCTGAAATTTGAGCATGAAAATTTAAGTTTCGCATAGGAGTTGCAATATCTATCAAAAATAATCTATCTATCTAAAAAAAGTCTGAAGATTTATAGACTTCCTGGCGTTTTATGTCTGAAAATAATTGACCTCTGTGGCGAAAACGCCAACTAGTCTACCGTTTTACTTTAAAAATAGCTAACTAGCCCGAGGGTAGTATTTAAGTCTGTTTTGCTGTAACGGTGGTTCTTAGAATTTTTCCGATGCCCACAACAGATAGGAACCTCTTCTACCGATACTCTAAATTGTGCGTTTGAAAACTGATAGTTCGCAAAGAAATTTGCAGTATACAAAACCATTTTGTCTGAAAAATATAAATTCGAGTATAAATATTATAAAAATGACTAACTTCCCTCTTAAAACTTTCAAACATGAATATAAAAACCGAACTTTGGCATAGAAATGCAAATTTCACAGTTATGATATTAAAAAATTACAAAAAATTATAACTTTGCAGTATACATAACCATATTGACCGAAACTCTGAAATTTGAGCATGAAAATTTAAGTTTCGCATAGGAGTTGCAATATCTATCAAAAATAATCTATCTATCTAAAAAAAGTCTGAAGATTTATAGACTTCCTGGCGTTTTATGTCTGAAAATAATTGACCTCTGTGGCGAAAACGCCAACTAGTCTACCGATTTACTTTAAAAATAGCTAACTAGCCCGAGGGTAGTATTTAAGTCTGTTTTGCTGTAACGGTGGTTCTTAGAAATTTTCCGATGCCCACAACAAATAGGAACCTCTTCTACCGATACTCTGAATTGTGCGTTTGAAAACTGATAGTTCGCAAAGAAATTTGCAGTATACAAAACCATTTTGTCTGAAAAATATAAATTCGAGTATAAATATTATAAAAATGACTAACTTCCCTCTTAAAACTTTCAAACATGAATATGAAAACCGAACTTTCGCATAGAAATGCAAATTTCATAGTTATGATATTAAAAAATTACAAAAAATTAAAACTTTGCAGTATACATAACCATATTGACCGAAACTCTGAAATTTGAGCATGAAAATTTAAGTTTCGCATAGGAGTTGCAATATCTATCAAAAATAATCTATCTATCTGAAAAAAGTCTGAAGATTTATAGACTTCCTGGCGTTTTATGTCTGAAAATAATTGACCTCTGTGGCGAAAACGCCAACTAGTCTACCGTTTTCCTTTAAAAATAGCTAACTAGCCCGAGGGTAGTATTTAAGTCTGTTTTGCTGTAACGGTGGTTCTTAGAATTTTTCCGATGCCCACAACAGATAGGAACCTCTTCTACCGATACTCTGAATTGTGCGTTTGAAAACTGATAGTTCGCAAAGAAATTTGCAGTATACAAAACCATTTTGTCTGAAAAATATAAATTCGAGTATAAATATTATAAAAATGACTAACTTCCCTCTTAAAACTTTCAAACATGAATATAAAAACCGAACTTTGGCATAGAAATGCAAATTTCACAGTTATGATATTAAAAAATTACAAAAAATTATAACTTTGCAGTATACATAACCATATTGACCGAAACTCTGAAATTTGAGCATGAAAATTTAAGTTTCGCATAGGAGTTGCAATATCTATCAAAAATAATCTATCTATCTAAAAAAAAGTCTGAAGATTTATAGACTTCCTGGCGTTTTATGTCTGAAAATAATTGACCTCTGTGGCGAAAACGCCAACTAGTCTACCGTTTTACTTTAAAAATAGCTAACTAGCCCGAGGGTAGTATTTAAGTCTGTTTTGCTGTAACGGTGGTTCTTAGAAATTTTCCGATGCCCACAACAAATAGGAACCTCTTCTACCGATACTCTGAATTGTGCGTTTGAAGAAAACTGATAGTTCGCAAAGAAATTTGCAGTATACAAAACCATTTTGTATGAAAAATATAAATTCGAGTGTAAATATTATAAAAATGACTAACTTCCCTCTTAAAACTTTCAAACATGAATATGAAAACCGAACTTTCGCATAGAAATGCAAATTTCGTAGTTATGATATTAAAAAATTACAAAAAATTATAACTTTGCAGTATACATAACCATATTGACCGAAACTCTGAAATTTGAGCATGAAAATTTAAGTTTCGCATAGGAGTTGCAATATCTATCAAAAATAATCTATCTATCTAAAAAAAGTCTGAAGATTTATAGACTTCCTGGCGTTTTATGTCTGAAAATAATTGACCTCTGTGGCGAAAACGCCAACTAGTCTACCGTTTTCCTTTAAAAATAGCTAACTAGCCCGAGGGTAGTATTTAAGTCTGTTTTGCTGTAACGGTGGTTCTTAGAATTTTTCCGATGCCCACAACAGATAGGAACCTCTTCTACCGATACTCTGAATTGTGCGTTTGAAAACTGATAGTTCGCAAAGAAATTTGCAGTATACAAAACCATTTTGTCTGAAAAATATAAATTCGAGTATAAATATAAAAAAATGACTAACTTCCCTCTTAAAACTTTCAAACATGAATATAAAAACCGAACTTTCGCATAGAAATGCAAATTTCACAGTTATGATATTAAAAAATTACAAAAAATTATAACTTTGCAGTATACATAACCATATTGACCGAAACTCTGAAATTTGAGCATGAAAATTTAAGTTTCGCATAGGAGTTGCAATATCTATCAAAAATAATCTATCTATCTAAAAAAAGTCTGAAGATTTATAGACTTCCTGGCGTTTTATGTCTGAAAATAATTGACCTCTGTGGCGAAAACGCCAACTAGTCTACCGATTTACTTTAAAAATAGCTAACTAGCCCGAGGGTAGTATTTAAGTCTGTTTTGCTGTAACGGTCGTTCTTAGAAATTTTCCGATGCCCACAACAAATAGGAACCTCTTCTACCGATACTCTGAATTGTGCGTTTGAAAACTGATAGTTCGCAAAGAAATTTGCAGTATACAAAACCATTTTGTCTGAAAAATATAAATTCGAGTATAAATATTATAAAAATGACTAACTTCCCTCTTAAAACTTTCAAACATGAATATAAAAACCGAACTTTGGCATAGAAATGCAAATTTCACAGTTATGATATTAAAAAATTACAAAAAATTATAACTTTGCAGTATACTTAACCATATTGACCGAAACTCTGAAATTTGAGCATGAAAATTTAAGTTTCGCATAGGAGTTGCAATATCTATCAAAAATAATCTATCTATCTGAAAAAAGTCTGAAGATTTATAGACTTCCTGGCGTTTTATGTCTGAAAATAATTGACCTCTGTGGCGAAAACGCCAACTAGTCTACCGTTTTACTTTAAAAATAGCTAACTAGCCCGAGGGTAGTATTTAAGTCTGTTTTGCTGTAACGGTGGTTCTTAGAATTTTTCCGATGCCCACAACAGATAGGAACCTCTTCTACCGATACTCTAAATTGTGCGTTTGAAAACTGATAGTTCGCAAAGAAATTTGCAGTATACAAAACCATTTTGTCTGAAAAATATAAATTCGAGTATAAATATTATAAAAATGACTAACTTCCCTCTTAAAACTTTCAAACATGAATATAAAAACCGAACTTTGGCATAGAAATGCAAATTTCACAGTTATGACATTAAAAAATTACAAAAAATTATAACTTTGCAGTATACATAACCATATTGACCGAAACTCTGAAATTTGAGCATGAAAATTTAAGTTTCGCATAGGAGTTGCAATATCTAGCAAAAATAATCTATCTATCTAAAAAAAGTCTGAAGATTTATAAACTTCCTGGCGTTTTATGTCTGAAAATAATTGACCTCTGTGGCGAAAACGCCAACTAGTCTACCGTTTTCCTTTAAAAGTACCTACCTAGCCCGAGGGTAGTATTTAAGTCTGTTTTGCTGTAACGGTGGTTCTTAGAATTTTTCCGATGCCCACAACAGATAGGAACCTCTTCTACCGATACTCTAAATTGTGCGTTTGAAAACTGATAGTTCCCAAAGAAATTTGCAGTATACAAAACCATTTTGTCTGAAACATATAAATTCGAGTATAAATATTATAAAAATGACTAACTTCCCTCTTAAAACTTTCAAACATGAATATAAAAACCGAACTTTGGCATAGAAATGCAAATTTCACAGTTATGATATTAAAAAATTACAAAAAATTATAACTTTGCAGTATACATAACCATATTGACCGAAACTCTGAAATTTGAGCATGCAAATTTAAGTTTCGCATAGGAGTTGCAATATCTATCAAAAATAATCTATCTATCTAAAAAAAGTCTGAAGATTTATAGACTTCCTGGCGTTTTATGTCTGAAAATAATTGACCTCTGTGGCGAAAACGCCAACTAGTCTACCGTTTTACTTTAAAAATAGCTAACTAGCCCGAGGGTAGTATTTAAGTCTGTTTTGCTGTAACGGTGGTTCTTAGAATTTTTCCGATTCCCACAACAGATAGGAACCTCTTCTACCGATACTCTGAATTGTGCGTTTGAAAACTGATAGTTCGCAAAGAAATTTGCAGTATACAAAACCATTTTGTCTGAAAAATATAAATTCGAGTATAAATTTTATAAAAATGACTTACTTCCCTCCTAAAACTTTCAAACATGAATATGAAAACCGAACTTTCGCATAGAAATGCAAATTTCACAGTTATGATATTAAAAAATACAAAAAATTATAACTTTGCAGTATACATAACCATATTGACCGAAACTCTGAAATTTGAGCATGAAAATTTAAGTTTCGCATAGGAGTTGCAATATCTATCAAAAATAATCTATCTATCTGAAAAAAGTCTGAAGATTTATAGACTTCCTGGCGTTTTATGTCTGAAAATAATTGACCTCTGTGGCGAAAACGCCAACTAGTCTACCGTTTTACTTTAAAAATAGCTAACTAGCCCGAGGGTAGTATTTAAGTCTGTTTTGCTGTAACGGTGGTTCTTAGAATTTTTCCGATTCCCACAACAGATAGGAACCTCTTCTACCGATACTCTGAATTGTGCGTTTGAAAACTGATAGTTCGCAAAGAAATTTGCAGTATACAAAACCATTTTGTCTGAAAAATATAAATTCGAGTATAAATTTTATAAAAATGACTTACTTCCCTCCTAAAACTTTCAAACATGAATATGAAAACCGAACTTTCGCATAGAAATGCAAATTTCACAGTTATGATATTAAAAAATACAAAAAATTATAACTTTGCAGTATACATAACCATATTGACCGAAACTCTGAAATTTGAGCATGAAAATTTAAGTTTCGCATAGGAGTTGCAATATCTATCAAAAATAATCTATCTATCTAAAAAAAGTCTGAAGATTTATAGACTTCCTGGCGTTTTATGTCTGAAAATAATTGACCTCTGTTGCGAAAACGCCAACTAGTCTACCGTTTTACTTTAAAAATAGCTAACTAGCCCGAGGGTAGTATTTAAGTCTGTTTTGCTGTAACGGTGGTTCTTAGAATTTTTCCGATTCCCACAACAGATAGGAACCTCTTCTACCGATACTCTGAATTGTGCGTTTGAAAACTGATAGTTCGCAAAGAAATTTGCAGTATACAAAACCATTTTGTCTGAAAAATATAAATTCGAGTATAAATTTTATAAAAATGACTTACTTCCCTCCTAAAACTTTCAAACATGAATATGAAAACCGAACTTTCGCATAGAAATGCAAATTTCACAGTTATGATATTAAAAAATACAAAAAATTATAACTTTGCAGTATACATAACCATATTGACCGAAACTCTGAAATTTGAGCATGAAAATTTAAGTTTCGCATAGGAGTTGCAATATCTATCAAAAATAATCTATCTATCTGAAAAAAGTCTGAAGATTTATAGACTTCCTGGCGTTTTATGTCTGAAAATAATTGACCTCTGTGGCGAAAACGCCAACTAGTCTACCGTTTTACTTTAAAAATAGCTAACTAGCCCGAGGGTAGTATTTAAGTCTGTTTTGCTGTAACGGTGGTTCTTAGAATTTTTCCGATTCCCACAACAGATAGGAACCTCTTCTACCGATACTCTGAATTGTGCGTTTGAAAACTGATAGTTCGCAAAGAAATTTGCAGTATACAAAACCATTTTGTCTGAAAAATATAAATTCGAGTATAAATTTTATAAAAATGACTTACTTCCCTCCTAAAACTTTCAAACATGAATATGAAAACCGAACTTTCGCATAGAAATGCAAATTTCACAGTTATGATATTAAAAAATACAAAAAATTATAACTTTGCAGTATACATAACCATATTGACCGAAACTCTGAAATTTGAGCATGAAAATTTAAGTTTCGCATAGGAGTTGCAATATCTATCAAAAATAATCTATCTATCTGAAAAAAGTCTGAAGATTTATAGACTTCCTGGCGTTTTATGTCTGAAAATAATTGACCTCTGTTGCGAAAACGCCAACTAGTCTACCGTTTTCCTTTAAAAGTAGCTAACTAGCCCGAGGGTAGTATTTAAGTCTTTTTTGCTGTAACGGTGGTTCTTAGAATTTTTCCGATGCCCACAACCAATAGGAACCTCTTCTACCGATACTCTGAATTGTGCGTTTGAAAACTGATAGTTCGCAAAGAAATTTGCAGTATACAAAACCATTTTGTCTGAAAAATATAAATTCGAGTATAAATTTTATAAAAATGACTTACTTCCCTCCTAAAACTTTCAAACATGAATATGAAAACCGAACTTTCGCAAAGAAATGCAAATTTCACAGTTATGATATTAAAAAATACAAAAAATTATAACTTTGCAGTATACATAACCATATTGACCGAAACTCTGAAATTTGAGCATGAAAATTTAAGTTTCGCATAGGAGTTGCAATATCTATCAAAAATAATTTATCTATCTCAAAAAAGTCTGAAGATTTATAGACTTCCTGGCGTTTTATGTCTGAAAATAATTGACCTCTGTGGCGAAATCGCCAATTAGTCTACCGGTTTCCTTTAAAAAAAGCTAACTAGCCCGAGGGTAGTATTTAAGTCTGTTTTGCTGTAACGGTGGTTCTTAGAAATTTTCCGATGCCCACAACAAATAGGAACCTCTTCTACCGATACTCTGAATTGTGCGTTTGAAAACTGATAGTTCGCAAAGAAATTTGCAGTATACAAAACCATTTTGTCTGAAAACTATAAATTCGAGTATAAATATTATAAAAATGACTAACTTCCCTCTTAAAACTTTTAAACATGAATATGAAAACCGAACTTTCGCATAGAAATGGAAATTTCACAGTTATGATATTAAAAAATACAAAAAATTATCACTTTGCAGTATACATAACCATATTGACCGAAACTCTGAAATTTGAGCATGAAAATTTAAGTTTCGCATAGGAGTTGCAATATCGGAAAAAAGTCTAATGATTTATAGACTTCCTGGCGTTTTATGTCTGAAAATAATTGAATCAATTATTTCAGAAACCCCACATATCCACTTGCAGTCGTTTTAAGATAATCAATAAAAACTATTTTGCTACTTAATATGACCAGTGTTAAATTTTTGCATGCATTAATGTTAAACTTTATATTAATGTTAACATTTATATTAACAAAAAAGTTGCCATATGCAATTCCTATTATTATTAAATTAATTAAATGGTTGTTGGATTTGTGGGGTTTCTAAAATAAATGCTTATTTTTTTCTAAAATGTATTGATTTATTTATTGATTAACATTTTATCGATACAAAAATGTAAGATACAATACAAAACATAAAATATAATCATTGCTTAAATAAACAAAGTCCTTCTACTGTTCTTCGTTGTCTACAGCAGTTGTAGTTGGCCAATCGAATATTTCTTCATAAAAACTGAATATTCTCATCAAGATCTTGGACGAAAGAGCGAAACTTCTTTTTGAAATCAATTTTTCATCAGTTATTGGAATCTTCTTCTCGGGATAAGCCACAGTTTCAGGAAAATTACGTAGTTTATTGCTAGTACCTATCTGAAATTCGTGTTCTTCTAAACCATCGATATATCGAAAAGCTTTTATGTAACCCTTTGTTTTTTTAGAATGTTTAAACTGCATGAAACTAGATATATTGAACGCAACTTTTTGGTCTCGAGGAATTCCTCGTCCGTAAGAGCCTACTGACAAACATTTTCTTTGTGGTAATTTGGCCACCAGGACTTAAAATTTTTAATTATAGAGTTGTCGTTATCTAAGAGATGCACTGTAAAGTTATGTTTGTTGCTGAAGACTATAATGAGTTCAACATATTTGCAGGAAAATGTTGCTGTACTGTTTCTATAGAAGTTAGTTCTACAAGAGCAGCACACATCCTTATTACGGTGTTATTTTTGTTTTTGGCCAAAACACCCATCGGAGAAGAGGTGCAGGTGGCGGATATCCTGGGACAATTCGTACTTACTGTCAGTTTGCGAAATATCAGTTTTCATACGCACAATTCAGTGTTTCGGTAGAAGAGTTTCCTATTTGTTGTGAGCATCGGAAAAATTCTAAGAACCCACCGTTACAGCTAATCAGAGTTAAATATTACTCTTGGACTAGTTAGCTACTTTTAAAGGAAAACGCTAGACTAGTTGGCGATTTCGCCACAGAGGCCAATTATTTTCAGACATAAAACGCCAGGAAATCTATAAATCTTCAGACTTTTTTCAGATATTGCAACACCTATCCGAAACTTAAATTTTCATGCTCAAATTTCAGAGTTTCGGTCAATATGGTTATGTACACTGCAAAGTGATAATTTTTTGGAATTTTTAATATCATAACTGTAAAATTTGCATTTCTTTGCGAAAGTTCGGTTTTCATATTCATGTTTCAGATTTTCGGTTTACATGGTTTTGTACACTGCAAAGTAGTAAATGTTTGAAAGTTTTAAGAGGGAAGTTAGTCATTTTTATAATATTCATTCTCGAAATTATATTTTTCAGACAAAATGGTTTTGTATACTGCAAATTTTTTTGCGAACTATCAGTTTTCAAACGCACAATTCAGAGTTTCGGTGGAAGAGTTTCCTATTTGTTGTGGGCATCGCAAAAATTCTAAGAACCACCGTTACAGCTAATCAGAGTTAAATATTACCCTCGGACTAGTTAGCTACTTTTAAAGGAAAACGCTAGACTACTTGGCGATTTCGCCACAGAGGTCAATTATTTTCAGACATAAAACCTCAGCAAGTAGATACATCTCCGGAGTCTTTTCTGGTATTGCTATTCGTATGCGAAATTTTTAATTTCGCACTTAAATTTTCTATTTTAGTCGAAATAGTTTTGTATACTGCAAATTAATAGTATATTGAAGCTTTTGTGATCATACAATTGATAGTTCTATGCGAAAATTAAATTTTGATACTCTGCTAGAAAATATATGATGCCTTTTCCCGGTATTGCCATTCCTGTGCGAAATATCAATTAGTAGCTAATAGAACTGTTGGCGATTTTCCGATATACATTTAGCGTAGACTCGTTGGCTGTTGTCGGTTTGTAGATCGGGAGACCTATTGGCGTTTTCGCCAATAAGGGCTGCAATTTTATGAAGTAATCGCCAATGAGTCGGTCGCTGCCAGCTATACTTTCTGTGATCCTAATACCACGCGCCGATAACTCCACTAAATTTTTTCTTATTTGGTATTTACTATTGGGAGGGGTTGTAAGAAAATGACTGCAATAATTACTTGTTTGGCTGTTCTGCATTTTACATATTTGAAAATTATTATAAATGTTCTTTTGCCCGCTTTTAACCCTCCAGTGATAACGTGCCGCCGTTTAACATTAGTGATAACGTCGGTCTGTGGGACCGATTTTATAATTTATTTTTGTATAACACTTTTTGTAACTCTTCTGTTGCAAATTCAACTAATTAGGATACCTTAGATATTGTTCTCAATAATAAGTTTAGTTTCAGTAAAAATCACGCACTACATTTTAGAAATTTTTATTGTTGAAGAAATAATAAAAAACAAAAACAAGCTTAACTAAAAAATAATATTTCTTATTAAAAAAATTAAATTAAATTCTGACAAGCATTGTTATAAATAAACATAAAAACAACGTATTAAAACATATACCCGTTTTTTAGTACGGCTAATTATAACTGAAATAATTAGGAGTGAAAATTGATGAATTATTACACGTTGCAATCTTCACAAATCACTTCAGCATGCTCCAAACACAGATATATATTGCAAAGTTTTTGCTGTTCAGCTTCGTAACTCATAGTTGCTAAGAAATAAGATAACAATATAATGATTAATTGGAAACAATTTCAGAATCAACATACCTTCTAATATAAAAAATTTAAATATTTTTATATCAAGAGTGATAACGTCGGTGTATTAGACCGAAGTACGCTGCAACTACCGAGCAACTGCACCCACCTACTTGCAAATGTCAACTGATGTGCAAATACAGTCGATTTGAAGGTACTGAAAATCTCCGACCCCTAGCGGAAAGGTTTTAAAATTATTATAATTAAATATTAGAATTATATGTGAACATGGCTGATATAATTGTTTGTTATGCTTTTTTCTGCTTTTTACTGTGATAATCATAAACTCATTACAAATGTTGCTGTTTTCCCGTTCCCAATTTCTAATGCCTTGTATTGTATTACTCAAACTGCATTATTGGATTTTTCATTGATGGTGCTTATGCAACCAAGTTTGCATCTAAATTTTCCTCTGTGTGTGCTGAGTCTTGTTGGCGCTTGCCCCCAAACCCACTGGGACGTCAATGATGGACTTGTTGACAATCGAATGACACCGTTGGCCAACGTAAGCCAACTTGTCCGCAAGGACGCGTATGTGTGTGTCTGTGTGTGGGTAACGCTCATATCTCCGGAACGGCTGGACCGATTTCGATGTGCTTTGGAATGAGGAGGTATATCAAAAATTCATCGACAAAATAAGCTTTTAAAAAGAATCCGAAACCGGAAGCGGAAGTTAGACATGTTTTTTTGGTAGCATTTTTTTCAGAAACGGAATTTTGGAAATTTTAATAGTGGAGATTAAAGAAGGCCTTAGGACAAATCAAACGATTTTTTACCGAACTCTCTAGCTTCAATATGGCGGCCTCTACGAATTTTTGAAAATTTCGACTTTAACGCCCATTTACTCAAAAACCAGTTATCTGATTGGAATCAACTACATCTTGTTTGGTAGCCCTTCAAGGGTACTATACCATGAAATATCATTAATTTTGAAAATATAAAAACGATCGCAATGACATCACTCCAAAATTTTGGAATTTTTCAAAAAAAAATTTAACAAAAACTGCCCACACGTTTTTGTTTAAACTTTTTAAGCTGATAGAGCTGAGAATCTTCTACAATTTATTTTTTTTTCGCATTGCTATAATTTCACTGTGACGCCCTCTGTGATTTTTTGAAAATTGAAAATTGGTACCCTTTTATTTATTTAACGGGGGCAATAAAATATTTCTGTTAAAGCAAAATAGCTCATCATTGATAGCAAAATCCGAATATCATAATATTTTTTCGATAATTTAATATTTAGGGGGGCTACTGTTCCCCCTCCCCCCCAAAATTTTCGCTAAAAAATTAAAAAATTGATTTCTTCTTTTGTTTGTTCTAGGAGAATCTTTTTACAAAAAATCAAAAAATCGAATTTTTTGCCCCTTAATAATCTTTTTGTCAGAAGAATTTCACATACTTTCTACAGCAGTTGTATTCTTGTACGGAAGTGAAGAGTTCTGAACATTCTATGCATTTCTATTGCGCACGCATTCAATAGGCACTTATTTAACGATAACGCGCAGGTTTGGAATAGCATGGATGGATATGCGGGTGTGTTCGAATGTACTGCCGTTTTACTGCATAAGTAGTTGTGGGTCGAGCCTCGGTTGGGGCCAAAAATTTTTTATAATTTTATAGTTTTTTTTAAAACACTGCTTTTGCGTTTCTAGACAGGTGTATATCAAAAGTGTTGGAAAATATTAAACAATGTTAATTTATAAGTATAGGAAAGTCCAGGCGAAGTGTTTCGCTCATTTTTTTTCTTAGGACAGTCAGGAACGTATTTTTGACAGCGGAACGATTTTTGAGAAGTCTGCTTCCAGTAGTGGTCAGTGGCTAACATATCATAGATAAACAGCTCTTAAAATCACTTTTCATATGTAGCCAATCATTATGCAGGGTGGGGCAATAGTGCGTGGGAGTTCGATAGCTCGTACACCGTAACAGATAAAAAATCTTTCTAATGCAGATGTAAACTGTGGGTAAATGCGCATACATAGAAGTGATTTTCAATTATACAGGGTGTTCCAAAAAAGTGTGGCACGCTTTAGGTAATTTTTTTAATGGAATGCCCCTAATATTTTTGCATATTTAACACTTCTCTTGGGATGTTTATTTATATCTAAAATACTAGCGCCATCCGGTTTAGATGTAACAATATTTTTTTCAAAAGAATTGATGTTTACATTACCCCACTTAACAATTCACCACTTCCGCGGCCGCAGCTTTGAAGACGATATTAAGTAAGTACCTTATTGTAGGTGCTCTTGTTTAAATATCGTAAAGCCACCATGTACAGGGTGTTCAAAATTAATTTTCAAATTTTGAGAACTTCAAAGTTATTCTTTTCAACTTTTTCAAATGGAATACCCTGTATATTTTGTAGCAATGTTATGTAGTATTACATAGCGAACATTTTTTGTATGTACATCCTTATGGCTATTTGTAACCAAAAAGTACAAAATTCAACAATAGTTGTTAAAAACAAAATTAAGGTTTTTTCAAATAAAACAAAAGAAAAGTATTATATTAAGTGCTCCACATGTTGTCCATTTTGATTAACACATTTCTATGCGCCTTTGAAATGAGGTTTCTACTTTTCGCAAAAGTGCCGGTGTGATAATTCTAAAAGCATGTATTATCCTATCCTTCATATTTTGGATTGTTGTTGGTGTATCTGTATAAAGAGGTTTTTTCACGTATCCCCATAAAAATCAAATCCATTTTTGTAAGATCGGGGGAGCTAGCAGGCCATTTAGTGGGTCCATTCCTTCCAATCCATTGATGTGGGTAGATATTATTTAGGTGGTCTCTTACTGCATTTAAATAATGTGGTGGAGCACCATCTTGCTGAAGACACATCCTATTTCGGATCCTTTGAGGAAGATTCACCAATAATTGTGGCAGATAGTTCTCCAAAAAAATGAAGATAGATAGCTCCAGTTAACGTACCATCAAAAAAATGTGGCCATATTACATGTTCTCCAATAATTCCCCTCCAAAAGTTTATGGACCATCTGTGCTGGTGATCAAGTTGCCTGAAAAAGTGAAGATTTTCCGTAGCATAATAATGGAAATTGTGACTGTTAACAAATCCATTTTTATGAAAAGTTGCCTCATCAGTGAACAAAACATTGTTGAAGAATGTAGCATCTTCTTGCATTTTACCTCTGGCCCAATTACAAAACTGTAAACACTTTAGAAAATCGTCATCACTTAATTCCTGGTGCATTTGAGTGTGATATGCATGGAACTTATTTTTTTTAAGATTCGACCAACAGAACGTCTACTTATCTTACTAATGAGCTCACTTCTCTCTGACTAATATGGGGATCCTCAATCGTTGCCAGTACAACAGATAACAAACTCATTTTCTTCGTTCACAGCATTTTTAATTCGTTCACGTTTTTCATATTGTACATTGTCGGTTTCCACAAATCTATCAAGCAGGTTTTGGAAGATATCTACTTTAGGGGGCCTTCGTTCAGGATGCCGTTGGTGGTAAATTCTATTGGCAAGCAAACACTTTCTTTCCGACTCGCTCAGAACAAAAATCACGTCTACAAGTTCTTCTTTATTAAAATTCATGTTGGAAAACTCAAATACTACAAATAAAAACTGATGGTCGATAACTGAGAAATGTACGTTTGACGTTTGTGCAAAACAATTGCTAGCGAACAGATGCTTTATTGTTATGGCGAACAGAAATTGTTTTCTTTTGTTTTATTTGAAAAAGCCTTTTTTTTTAATAAATATTGTTGAATTTTGTACTTTTTGCTCAATAAATCAAAAGTGGTTACAAATAGCCATAAGGATGTACACACAAAAAATGTTTGCTATTTAATTCTACATACCATCGTACATACAGGGTATTATTCCATTTAAAAAAGTTGAGAAGAATAACGTTGAAGTTTTCAAAATTTAAAATAATTTTGAACACCCTGTACATGGTGGCTCTACGATATTTAAACAAGAGCACTCTACAACCTCCTACAATAAGGTCCTTACTTAATTTCGTCTTCAATGCGGCGGCCGCGGAAGTGGTGAATTGTTAAGTGGAGTAATGTAAAAATCATTTCTTTTTAAGAAAATATTATTACTTCTAAACCGGACATTAGATGGCGCTAATATTTTAGATATGAATAAACATCCCAAGAGAAGTGTTAAATATGCAAAAATATTCAAGGCATTTCATTAAAAAAAATTACTTTAAGCGTGCCACAACTCTTTTGTAACACCCTGTATATTTGAAAATAATTTCTATGTATGCGCATTTACCCACAGTTTACATCTGCATTAGAAAGATTTTATTATCTGTTCGGTGTACGAACTATCGAACTCCCACGCACTATTTATTGCCCCACCCTGTATACCGTGCGTTTGAAAAAAGCACGAGTTTATACTCTTTTCGGATGTACACTTGTACAGTTTTGTGGTGTCTCTCGAGGTAATAAAGTATAGTTGTCGGACCGACAGTGCCAAAGACAAAGGTTTCAACCACGTTTACCTGCAATAATGCAAGTTAATGCTTATTCTAATTTCTAACTATCTACTACCTATGTTTTTTCACTAATGTTCGAAATATTTCCAAGAATACTTTTCTCATATACTGTAGGCGGGAGTTGTGTTCAACCAATCAATAGAAGCAATGAGGTTAATAAGGGTGCATAGTTGAAAAATGAAGTAATTATTCAGTTTGATTTTATTTTTATTTACATTAGTTAAGGTGAAGACGTAAGTGTGACAAGATGAACTTAAAAACTATGTTTAATGAAATTGTTGCTTCTGAGAAAACTATTTACTATGCTAGCTTAACGATGTGGCCATATACGAAAATTATAGGGTGCAAGTTTCCTCTTTGCCAACCCTGGTATAGAAAAATGCATAGTTTAAGTTTAGTGATAGAATATAAAGATAGAAAAAAAGAAATTGTTATTTTATTAATTATTTTCCGAGCTGCGTTTTAGAGAGCGCGCTGCATTTTTTCAACTATAAGATATTAATGACATGTCTACTGCTGACAAGTTAACAACATTTTCTGATTATATTGTGAAGTACTACATCGACAGGGAATGTGATTTTCCATCAAGGATGTGAGTTTGTACTACATACAGTATGTGCAGAACAACCAAGTTCTGTAAATCATTTCATTTACAATTTAATTTTAATTTTTATTCTTCTCATACAAGTTTATTTAATTTTTTTAATATGTTAACTAACATTCAATCAGAAACGTATACTAAAGTAAATTGAGCAAATTGTCGTATAAAACTATTTAAAAGTTTCACCAAAAAGAAACAGAGTTTCAAACAAACAATAATTCAGAAACGTTACATCTAAATTCAATTTTGTAAAAATAATGTATTTTGATTATTTACCAGCATGGGTAAAAAATAAAAGTGTTCTCTAAAGTGCTTAATTAGATTCCTAGAAGTAGGTAATAGTTTCTTAATCCCTTCGAAGTGTGCTTGTGGTCGAACTAAACGGTGTAGTTATAAAAGTAACTTAGCTGGTGCTCGAACTGACCGTCCTCGGGTTTACAACTTAGTGGACTTACTTTACAGTATCAAGGGTTTTACCCTGTTTAGCAGGTAGATTTCGTAATTCCTAGTTAAACTGCTGTACATTATACAATCAACATCTTTAATAAAGTTACTTATATCTAACGCGAGAGTATCAATAACTGCCTTAGCACTTCGATAGATAACATTGGCGGCGAGGATGAAAGTGAATATTACTGGTAGTAATAATACATAAAACGTGTGAGCGTGGGGGCGAGGTTACTATGAATACGTGTAGAGGGCGCCTAATTTCGCAATAGAAAAATGTCGGCAGTTTCTGGTGCAATTGAACGTTTTGACTACAATGATCCAGACTGCGTGGTGTACTAATTAAGACTGGAAAAATTGTCCGCGCTAAATAAAATTAAGGACCTAATAAGTCAAAAAGGTGGTAATAACTAGCCAGTTCTCGGCAAAAACGTATAATTCGTTGCGGGATTTGTGTAATCTAGTGAACTAACATTTCAGCCCAAAAATCACAATGTACCGAAAGAGGGTCGAGTTGCACGAGGCAAAAGAGATAATTGATGAATTAGTTACCGAATGGCATGCTCGCGGTAAATTGCAAGTTCGCGAACCTGGATAGCATTCTGCCCGGTAAGTTTATCACAGGTCTCATAAGGTGGCGGATTTTGAACAAGTTATGCGATGAAAAATATAGTGAAAATATAACTATGAAGAAAGTGCTAGAAACTGCGTTAATAAAAGAAGACGGTTAACTAGCAGCTTCACCAGTTGTACGTGTTAATTGAAAACAGAGGAACAAGATGCAAAGCTCCAGCAAACCAGAGCAGATGAAGAAGAAACAACCGTCATCTACGAGGGACACATCATGTAAGGTTAGTGACAAATTTCACCAGGCGCATCGAGTGTGCAAATTTAAGAATGCAAAGTGTTCTAAGTGTAATTCAGTTGGACTTTTAGCAAACACATGTAGAGAAAGTGCCATTAAAAACCATAGCAACAAAACACTAGATAAGAAGAATCTAGCGTTGTTTAATATTAGTTCTATCAATAACAATCCCATTAACGTTACTGTGAAGATAGGAAATGTTGTTTTAACAATGCAGATTGACAATGGGGCGGTTCGGCGTTAGTGTAACTTTCTAAAGAGCTTTATGCCAATAGGTTGAGTAATTATGCATTAAAACCACGTAAAATTGTTGTAAAAAAGTACACCGACAAAACGTCAGAACCATTAGGATTTGTTACGGAACAAGTTATCATCACGAAGAAACGCATGAGATAAATTGGTATGTTGTAAAAGTTGAAGGACCGCCATTATTAGGCAGGAACTAGTTGCAAGTTTTGTATTTACGAATGGAAAAAGTAAACCAAAATGAGGAAATTAATTTTGTAAAATAAATTAATTTAGAACAAACTGTAAAATAATTTAAGCACTTATATGACGGCGCGTAGGGGCTGTACAAATTTGAAACTATTCATTTAGAGTTAAAGCCCCATTCTAAGCCCGTTGTTGGCACCCACATCAAATCCAATAGCAAAAATATTTACCTTCCTGTGAATATTCTTTGGTACGGGTGAAAGCGGTAGCGCGTGCATACATGTGGTGACTTAAGTCAGATCGAAATTAAGAAAATTGCTTAAACATACGTACGTGTTTAAAAAAACCGTTCAACATCCGTCCATGATCAACCACATTACAATAACTACATTTTATCTGACATTAATAGGGCAGCTGAAAAGGCTGCGAAAACTTTAAAAAAATGCAATAAAAGCAGTTATGGACGACGATAAGGACAAGAGCGTAGATATGGGCACGTTGATATGTTGATTTTTGATATCATACCGCAGTACGACACACGCAGTAACCAAGAAGATGCCATCAAAATTATTTCAGGGGCGTGAATTACGACGTGGTAATTTGTTTAAAACTGAAAGCGGAAATACGTGATATTGACCAAAAATTTTAGATGCAGAGGAGAAAATAAAGGAGGTTTTTAAGGTTAGAGATTATAACGTAGTACGATAATTCGAAGGTTAGGTAGGCAAAGTTACATATTGGCATGGAGTCGGCGACCAGCAATGCTGGATTTGATCAAAATTATCAGGTTTCAGCAGTCAAATGGGAGCGGTTTGGAGAACAATAATTTGAGATACAAGCATCATCGAATAAGGTGCATCAAATTTTAACAGCAAAAAAATGTAGTTTTATACCTAACAGGTAATGGTAATTAATAGGGCAAATACAATTAGAACATGCACAAGCTGAATCTTCAACAGTGCTTAGAAAAAACGAAAGAAATAGAAAGGCGTCAGATAGTTGTGGTGACAACATTACGGTAATCAAGTAAACGGTGTATTAGTTAGGATGCAGTGAGTTTAAGTGGTTTGCTTATTTACATAAGCAAAAATTGGGAATATTCATAAAAACATAAAATGGAAGTATTGTGGTATTTCCGGAAGTAATAAAAATAAAGTAGTAGGAGCGACATATCAAAAGACACAGGTTTACAACTAAGTGCGCTTACTTTTACAGTACTGAGGGTTTTGCCCTGTTTTGCATGTAGCCTTCGTCATTCTTAGTACAACCAACATCTTTGATACATTTTCTTATATCTAGTGTGAGCATTAATTGCCTTACTACTTTGATACATAGCAAGTTTAGAACAGTTTAGAATATTTTCTACTAAATGTACTACAGAACACACTGTATGTTGTAAAATATTCTGAAAATGTATTTTATTATAATAATGAGTTTTCTCTTAAACTTTGTATCAAGAAAAATGACGATCTTGGAGCGTATTTAGTGTGGAAATTACAGATTACAGTTGTCACAATAGGATAATATTAAGAAGCAATTAAAAATAAAAAAAGCTATATAAGCTAAAAATGTACTACTTTATTAGAATTGTTGATTTCGGAAACGAAAGTTTAACACCAGATTGAGTTGATAGCCGATAATTTATAATTTTATAACTTCTGGACAGGAAGCTCCTTCCAACGACCTTTCAGGTTGTTTTATTAATAAATAATTGTACTAGAAGGACTTCGGTATAATCAATAAACCAGTTTCAGCATGCTTGTGGGAACGCTTTTTTTTGGACAAACTTAATAAGGGTTTTCTATTTACGACATTACTAAAGACCGGACTTTAGTCGCAGAAGTGCAAAAAGTTTCGTTAGAATTCAATAAGTAAACAAAAAGCATGGACGTACTCAAATCCATTAAGTTATACGTAAAACATATTAAAAAAGAGAACTAATTTTTCTCATAAAAATTTAGAAAAAGTTGTTATTGTGTACTGCAATTCTTAAGTTTTTTATTCAACGGTGGTTTTCCGTTCATTATGAATGTTGATAGCCCAAACTTTCTTGTTGCATTAATAAATTTACACGTTCTATTTTCACCAATTTGGGGTTCCTATTTTACATTTCAATAAAAAAAAAATATGTTTGCAGTTTAATAAAATTGTTTCGTGAAGTACTTTTAAAACCTATGACCATTCATATTCTACGCTCATGAACCTTGTTTCGTGTTATTTTACTATTACATAAGAATCAATTCCAGTAGACCAAATAAATAATAACTATCTGCACAAGCTAGATTAAGATCAAACATATAGATGTGTTACCATTCTATGCTCGCAGATAATTTGTTTAAAAGTTTGGGCACCTATGCTTCAACTATACATTTAAAAAAATTTTGGCAGAAATTATTATTAATTTATTGATTACCTCATAATTTAAATACTGACGAAATACTAGACTAGAAATCCGGATTATAGACAATACATTTGAATAGATTATTACATTTTTTTGCAAATTTGCTGCATTACGAAGTTTTTAAAAAAGCAGTGAATATTTTCGTGTTTACTTAAAATTGGACATCAATCCCATTTAGTATAAAAACGGTCAAGCAACCTTATGTACACTTCTGAACATTTCCAAAATTGATTTAAAACAACATAGAGTTTGATTACAACTTTCCAGAAACTTCGAAGACGAGGTTACATTTAATTTTGAAAAGTTAGCACAATTTTGGAAAAACGCAATTGTAACATTTTACGTATTATGAATTTTCAAACATATTATATGTAAAACAAAATATTTTTACTGATTGATAGTTATGACTTTTTATTCCCATTATTTAATAAAATATTTTTACATGTTAGCTTTGATTGGATAGGCAATTGTGGAAATTTTTAGTTATGAATCAATAGAACCTATTAAGGCAGTGTAGCAGTCCTATGCACAAGAAAATACAAGAAGTGTTTTATATTTTATTACATTCTTTCAGAATTGCAATAAATACTTTTTGCATATTAATGGAATAATTGTAAATTTGAATAAACTATTATATTCAGTTTTCACAAATTGCTAGAATAAGGACTTATTATGTTATTCATTTGCGTGAGGTAATGAAGTTCAGTGTCTCACTAGTGCGATCATGAATTCATTACCTAACTCATTTTATTTACATAATCAATTCTAAAGTTTTGTTTATAAGAAAACTGGCTGGTTGCCATAGTATTGAGCAAATCGAATCTATCTCGTTCCTTTGATTTTAATACAAAAACATTCTAAAAGTGACTTAACATTTGCAAATAAATTAATGCGAAATGACAAATATCATTTCAAGCAGAAAAAATTCAAATTTTAACAAATTTTGAGTAGTCGTAGATAAAATTTTGTATGTCACACGTGGGATAATGTATTATTACGGAACTCACGTGATTACACGACTCGGTTTACGACCTCGTCGTGCAATTTTCAAACTCGTGTTTTAATAATGCCTTTATTCCACTAGTAACATAAATAACTATTAGAGTTTTCATTTTCTATTTATTACATATTATTGCGAACAAACTAATTTTACAAATTCAAACATGTGTCGTTAAATTCAGGGTGATTCATAACATGTGGGATACCTTTTCAGGATAAATTTAGAATTAAAAATAATGCTAAATTCAACTGTTGTTGTTGTAAATTCGAGTTGCCTTGTAAGTGTTTTTTTTTAACATGTTAAAAAATAGTTTCCACCGACTTTGAGGGTGAATTCTAAGCATTAATTAAATTAAAAAAAAGAGTAACTGTAAATATGGGCTCTTAAACGCTTCGTTGCGGAGTTACAGAGAACAGTGTCGTCGTCCAGTCGGCAGGGAAATTTTCCGGACTTATTTTTATAGGGCCCCTTTTTATTAATTTGATGTGTAGAACTCACTCTCAAAATTTGTGGAAACTGTTGTTGTCGATCTTACGAAAACTTTTGCACTTTCAAGGTAACTCGATTTACAAAAGAAAGAAAAAATTGCGTCGAAAAATGCTGGATCTAGCGGCTTTTAATAAGAGTGTTTTCTTCTTGTATATTTTTGTACAGAGAATAATATTTTGCAACTAAAAATATAAAATACTGTAAACATCTAAAATATTTAAAAGAAAATAATAGGTGACCCTCCCCCCATATGAAACACTTCCTGTGCAGCTACTCAATCAAAAATTAGTAGAAATACTAAGCTAAGTGAGCGATGTTCACATATAAAATTGCAATATTTTAGTGCAACTACTGCGAAAGTTATTCACAAAAATGAAATTAAACTTCCATTTTCAGGAGGCTGTAACTCTGTAACCAAGTGTTTCCTGACCCATGTTTATCTACGAACTATTTTCATTAATTTCAGATTCTGAATCTATTCTAAAAGTGCGTCGGACACATGTTATGAATCACACTGTATATATTTTATTTACCATAAATGACCAAAAACAGGTGGGGGTAGTTATTTAAAAATCTAGCCTAGACCATGCTAGAATTCGTGAACAGGCGGCTACTCAATCCGGTATTAATTGTTCAGTTTCAGCATAACTCCCGGGTTCTAATTACGCTTCAGCTATTATTTTAAATGGGTGTTAGCTGTTATTTGACCCTCAAGTTATTATTTGAATCCTGACTGCAATTTGCGAATTGCTTTTATGGCAGATAATTAAATTTCTTGTTAACTTTTGGTGAAGAATAAAATTTATATAGAATAACATGAACAATAAAATGATATTAATGTGGTGTACTATTACACACAAAAAATGAATAAGTTCAGGGGCGGGTAGATAATGCTTTAAACTAGAGTCGGGTTGGACAAAAAAATTAAGTGAAGCATTGGTCTTTCCATGTTTTCAAAATATTGACTTCTTATATTATCAAAAACATTTCATATCAATGTTTTAGTACTCGTAATGCTCTCTTTCGCAAAATAAATAATTTTTTTAAATTTTTGTAATAAAATATAGCTTGACATGAGAAAACACCAAAATTGGAAAATATAATTTACCAATCAAAAAGTAGTGAAAGGAAAATAATTTACTATATTTCGCTCTAGAGAAAAATGGCAGAATAAAAAGGCCGGTTTGGATTTTTTAAGAAATTATTTTTCTACGTCCGACTAAAGAAAAGATACACTTTAATGGTATATTTTTAAACCTGAATATAATGATAAATAAATCAATATCTATTCTGTACTTTTTTTGCTTGGAATGGTAAGTGATATTCGCGTTTGGGTCATTAAAACCTTTTTCAGTAAACTGTAATTAATTTTAATTAGTTTTAACATTCTTTTTATTTACGACTAACTGCTTATGAAGGGATGGAAAATTTAACGCCTACTTTATATATTAATTGTAGGTTAAAACGTTTATAATAGGGCAGTATTTTTAGTTTATTTATAAGTTCGAGCTTTACTTCGTTCAAGTACATTTTAATTTATTGTAAATAGAACAATTCCTAATTTCAACAATTTTTTTTTATTTTAGTCTTATACATATTTTGACATGTTAACATGTCATTTTCAGAGGCAAGATTAAAAGTAAACAATTGGTGTTGTTATAGCAACAACAAGTGTTTAGTCCAAAGAGTGCAATAAGAAGCATTGGAAATTCACAAACGTTTAAAATCTGTACCTTTAATGAATGAGTAAATTGATCTCTTAAATTCACCATTATTGGACGCCTTGGAATGAGAAATCAAGTCATCTAGACACAGAATAAAAAACCAATATCAAGTTATGAAGATTTATTGTTCCTATAGCAACGCCAACTGTTTACTTTAAATCGTGCCTCTGAAAATGACATGTTAACATTTCGAAGTACGTATAAGGCTAAACTACAAAAATTATTGTAAATAAAACAATTCTTAACTTCAGCAGGTATTGTATTTCAGATTATACGTATTTCAACATGTTTACATGTCATTATCAAAGGCAAGATTATAAGTAAACAGCTGGTGTTGCTATAGGAACAATAAATCTTCATAACTTGATCTTGGTTTTCTATATCTGCGTTTAGATGACTTACTTTCTCGTTCCAAAACGTTCAATAACGATGAAATTAAGAAATCATTTTGTTCATTCATTAAAGGTACAAATTTTAAATGTTTATGAAAATCCTTTTTAGAGCTTTTATTATTAAACAAATGTAATAAGAAAATGCGTTACTCACATTATACCCGCATAACCAATTCGCTAAAGCATAGACCTCTTACTCAACTTTCTTATATTATCCATAGCCATTTTTGTGACAATTCGGAACAGACTTTCGCGCCCGCATAGTAAACAAACTTACACGACAACGTATTTACTGCCCTTGTTACGCTGATGAAACGCTGTAAATCCCTCATTGCTTCGGCAGTTCTTTTATCGTAACAAATAGCTGAGAGGGCAGTGCCTCGTCGCTCTCTTTGTACCAACTACCAGTGGCTCACACCACTTACGTTAATTTGTATTGCTTTCGGGAAATCGGGCTCCGTTGTGCAATTAATACCTAAACCTTCTAAAATATTTCAAAATGTATATTCATCGACCGAAACAGACGAATGTGAAATGGAGTGTATGAATGTCAAATTATATGTGAACAAGGTAAAAGAGTTGAAGTGAAAGTGATGCGTGTTTTGTGAAAAACATTCTTCTAGCAAATCACCGAAAAAACGCTAGAGGTGTTTGCAAAGGCGGTCTTGTTATTCAAATTTTACAAGTAAGAAAAACACACAACAAACATACGGGAATCGACACTAGCTAAAAATGCTAGAACATGTACAAATTTTAAAATTTTTACATTTAAAACTGCTAAATAAAAGAAGCTACATAGATTTAAATGTGTAATTAGAGTTAAAAGTTTAAATTATGGAATCCGTGATTTTGAGATAATCGCCTAGAGCAGACATGGGCAACCTTTTGAGTAGCTGGGGCCATTTATGTATCGCGGGCCGTAAATAAGATAAAGAAACATCACTCTTCTGGAATCATATTTTAAAAAATATTAAAATATAAAAAAGTTTACAGAAATATATTTAACAAAAACAAAAATTTTTACAAGTGCGAAAATTCAAAAAAGTGTACACAATATTTCACTTTCGCATAAAGCCGGCGCACAGTAGGCTATTTGATGATTTTAGCGGGACAAAAATCAAAACATGGTCAAAACTATGAAAATTTATTAATTAATGTTTTAGCATTGATAAAATAAAACTAGAAACAATAGTTAACCAAATATACAGTGGCGTAGTTTAGAAAAACTTACATAATATTATCTTTCGTATTTTTTGCACATTTCTGCAAATGAAACTTTGCAATTACATAATCTCTTACTAATTAGTAAATAAGCAAATACCCCATTGTGCGGCGTAGTCCGCATTTTTCTCTCAAACAAAAAAAAATAATTCGTTACTATCGTTTATTTGTATCAGTTTCAAATAATAATCGGTGTCGCGGGACGGATTGGTGATTAAATGAAACATGTCCGGCGGGCCGGAAAAAAGTTGTACGCGGGCCGCATACGGCCCGCGGGCCGCAGGTTGCCCATGCCTGGCCTAGAGAGTTGTAATAACGCTTAAGGTTCAATGCATTAATTCAACTTTCACTTTTACCGTTGGCAATTTTAAATCCGTCCTGAAAGTAGTTAACAATTACTTCCAAAATATGTAACAATCCTAAAAGGGTTTTTTAGTTTTCCCTCTCTGGCATGGGAGGCGAGATTGTTAGCGCCGGTTTTTTAACAACCACCGAGATCTTGTTTCTCCAGAGTTTCTCTACAGTTTGATATAAGTAAACCCCACCTTTACCGATGTGCGAACGAACTTTTTTATTTTACTTATTTTCTCCTACTCTGCAGAACACTACTATTAATAACATTTCTTCAAATTAATCTAGTCTTCTACAGATTATATCCCTAACTGTCTCACCATAACACTACGACAGACTCTTACATTTCGAGACAGCGTATTTAATGTATTGGGCGAATGTTGCCACATGCCGACTTCTCTTACATCTCAACGTAATCAGAATAGCGTGAAGCGGTCACGGGTTCACCTAGTTTAACTTTAATGACAGAAAAAATAAATTACACAATTTCATGACGTAGCAATTATTGCCTAATGTGTTCCTATTGCTGAAATTAAAAAAAAATATGAAACCTTTCGATGAAAGCTGAAATTTAATTACTAAAATATTAAAAAAAAAATCCTTTAAAACTGATCTTGTATTGTACTAGCTAAATAATAGAGCTAAGGATGAGCTAATAATTTCTTTTCCGCTGAATGCTTTAGCTTCCTCTTATACCCTATATTTATTTTTAGAAGAAATGGTATTACTTAACAAAACTTTGCATATCGGCGTTTATTGCTTTATTTTAATTCCACAACATGCAAAATAAAAAATATTTTCAACACAACGGTCACAGAAGTTTGACTATCTCTATACAGGTAAACAAATTTAATGTTCAAGGAATGCGAAAACAAATACTAGAGAAAGCAACTTCTGTTTAAAAATTAAATTTGGGAAAAGTTAGTTAAATTAATTTTAGTTTTAAAAATAAGAAATAACACAAATAAGTAGTTTTTGGAAAACTTCTCTACGGTAAAAAAATTTTTTTCAAGCAAAATAAACACGATTTGCTATGCAGGAAGTTTGAGTAATTTACTCTGATTACTTTTTCATATGAACGAGTGGCATATGAATGAACTATTTCACTCATAATATATTAAGTTCTCTTAAGTAATACCATTAGTTATCAAAATTTAGCCAACAACTTTTGTCGAAGCAAACACGTCTTCCTTGTTTGGTTTATAATTGCGCAGCACCAGCGCAATTTCGATGCAAGCGTCATCAACTAATGCTTTGGCAAAAATTGCATTAATTTTGATAACTAGTGCGTATTTTGATAATTTATTCAACAACAACAAATATAAGTTCTTATACTTGTGAAGGTTTTGTTTAAACTTGACTTAAACTTGAGAGTTAGTCCGTTTCCTGCCACAACATTAATTTGTTATATTTTTCAGTCAACTAATACTCGAAATTTGGAGTGCTTCTTGTGAATGCTAATTTTGGTACTATTAAAGGAGGAGAAAAAATTGTCGAGTAAATTCTACTAGCGACAACTGTGAGTACAATTCTAATTGAATGGTGCAAAAAATACAAATATTAGAATAGTTTGAAATGTAATGTTAATAGTCATATTAATTGTATTTTTAAAAGTAGCAAACAAAACAGATGAGTAGTTTGCACAAATTAATTGGCGCTAATTTTTGCAAATGAAACACATTTGGATTAAACTTTTCTATAGGCTGGTGAAACGGTAAAAGTGATTTAATGGGTTGATATATTATGATTAAATTAATAAGGCTAAAATAAATAACCTGTTAAGGTTAGGAATTGTTTTATTTACAATAAATTAAAACGAACTTCGACGAAGTAAAGCTTGAATTCACAAATGAAATAATCATTGATACTGATATTGAATAATAAAAAATAAATGAGAGCCGGTTATTCTTTACAATTCTATAGATTTCAGCAATATGCCACACTTGATTGAATCGTCGTTTTCCTCGGGGGTGCTGAGCACCCCTGATTGAGCTCTCAAGCAGTCAGTGCCTATGGTTACCACACCGCGCTTAGCTTTAAATTTATATTATCTCTTTAGCAACGTAAGTTTCACCGAATCACCTGCAGTGAGTAACCGAACATTTTTTTACTTTCAATTACTAAGGTCATACGGGGCCACATATAACAGAAAAACACCTACACATAACCAGGGATGTGCGGTGAGTAAAATTTGAACCCACCCCCTGTTAGCTGAGTAGCTACAGTCTTGTTTTACTTCAATTTTGTAAATCAGGTTCAATAAAGAATTACAGCACATACAGGAAATTGCTGAATCAAATGGATACAAATTCACTTACCACCCAAAAATAGAAAGAAAATTCAAAAATCTGTTTAAAAAATTTAATATTGACTTAGCTTTTTCAAAAAAAAACAATTTGAAAACTTTACTCGGCAACACCTTGGATAAAGGAAATGATAATGACAAATCAGGCATTTACCAGATTAAATGTAATAATTGCTCCAAACAATATATTGGCCAAACTAAGAGAAAAATAATTACGCGATTCAAAGAGCCCACCTATCATCTCAAAAATATTAATATTGACAAATCCGCTTTTGCCATAACCTTTCACTTCTAAAGGCAAGTAACGGATATAATTTAAATATGTTAGAAGCAATTGAAATGAAAAAACACGAAAACATCCCTTTAAATTTTAATTTGTCACCCTCAAACAACCGTTTACTTGATTTAATTCAAACTTCAGAAAACTGACCTGCAACTTTCACCACTTGTCCTTTATCTGCCCTTAGAAGTGTAATTCGATACCGTTATCTCATAAATCACGCTAGTCCGTAAATGTTTCTTAAAATTTTCGTTATGTTTGTTTCAGCATTAGATTTTAGAGTTAGTTAGCATTTGCTACTGTACATGATTACATCGTAATCGAAATGTACATATCGCATTATCTATATAATAAATTTATGAAGAAATGCTTGAAGTTTTATTTTATAATTTATAATATTTTCATATAACTCACAACATTGATTATTCAGTTTTGTAGCCGGAATCCTATTAACATTTAGACTGTGTCAAACTACTGGCTACTATTTGAGTTTTATTACATTCTATGAATGAAATTTTCCGCTAACATCGCTGCACCTGCCACTATTCAAAAACCTTTATTCGATCAAGTATTAAAGTATTCTACATATATTTTGCAGATTTATTTGTATAGAAATAATATCTGCAAAATCTGGTAGTAAAGTTACAGGTTGTAATATATTTTGTTTAGTGCATCTTACCTGTAAGAAGTTACAGTCATCTATTTACCTAAATTGTTGTACCAGCAAAAAAAAGATTCCCTTTTATATTTATTACAGGACGCAAATTTAACCCTCAAGTTCGCACTATTGTCTTTGCTACAAAGAAAACTGCAAAAAAGGCAGGATTTAAGTTAAACACCAATTTTCCTAGAGAATTCGTTTACAGAAACTACGTTTTCAACTTCGCCTGCAGAATAACGGTTTCAGGATTGCAGTCCTGGCTTTTCAGCGCTACTGTATTCGCTGTTGTGGCTTTTGTCGGGTAGAGGGCGCAGCAATAAGAACTGAGTTATTTTGGCGCAGTTTGATGGGAAATTTATGTGACTATTTTCTTTATTAATAATTATTATAGCAACTATTATGATTATGTACTAATTGATAAGGCAAAAAATATATTTTCCGAATAGATAAATACATAAAATGTTGGTGAATCTATTTAAGAAATCTTTCCCCTTAGTATACATTACTCTAAAAAAATACATTTTGAACCTGACCACTACATAACAGTAAATTTAAACTGCTTAAAATTGCTTTTGTTACGTTTAAACTGAATTTTTTGAAATCATTTTTAATGTGAATAAAAGAATAAAACTAAATTTCACCCTATTTCAAACCTCGGAACTTTACTGTTTTTTAATTAGACATTTGAAAAATCTATAAAACAATTACGTAATTCTTTGCAATATGAGTATTCACCAGCGTTTCGCTCTACCAAGTATTTTATGAATATATAACTGCTATTCTTCAAACGAGCTTTTCATTCGCTTTAATTACATTAATTACCGGCAGAAACGCAAATAAGCCTTCATACAAATAGCTTCTTGCACATTGATTATGCAATTAGGCAGGTAGACATTTAAAGGGATTTTCTCGTTGTACTTACGTCGCGCCAGGTGACAACTGATAAATTCAATTTAATTAAATAAGGAGGCCAAATTATATTGCGTGAATATGGCGGGCGTAATTAGTTGGTTATGAGGATTTTGAAATTCAGGTAAGCACAAATTAAGCAGATGTATCGGAAAGTTTTAAAATTATGGCTTTAATTAATAATATCTATCATACTTTTGAATAAACATAACCATTTTCTGCATCGTTTCTTTCACCAGTCAAGTACATAAAATATTTCTTTTAACTTTATTGCAAATCATTTAACATACTTATAGTAAAAAAACCGATTAGGGTTGATTACGGATAACAAAGTTCATGTCGCAAATAGCCACATAAAAGTAATTTTTCCTGTGAAAGTTTGTGACTATATGAATTAAGCTCCGACATATTCCTTTAAGACCAGCAACTTCTTTCTGTAACCCACCAACGCATAGGTTATTAAAGTATTGTGGAAATATTGTAGAAGACATTTTAGGGAAAAGTAGAAATGTACACATTTTTATCTCACGACGCGACGTGAAGTCTCTATATTGTAGGAGAGTACCAAAAGATTCAGCGATAACAGCAGCAGAAAAACGCTAGGCTGAAATGGAAGAGCGTAGGTACATCTTTACTTAAACAAGAATTTATAAAATAAACATAATTAATTTATCAATAAATTCAAGCATTATTTCGTTTAAGTTCATTATTATTATAAATAAAATATTTATTCATCATTTGACAGATATTTATTTTAATCCTAATTAAGTAATCTGCAGGTATAGATAATTAAGATCAAGTCATCAAGTTCTATTGTTCCTATAGGAACACCAACTGTTTAATTTTAATCTTACCTTTGATAACAGCATGTAAACATGTCTAAATACGTTTATGGTTAAAATATTTATCTGTTAACATAGTTTGCCAATAAAAAAGAGTTTCATAAACAAAAGAAAGGGTTGCCTATGAGAGTATTTTGTCATTATCTAACCTAACGATAGATAAACAAAAGAAATAATAAGAAGGCTATAATATAAATTTCTATTCTTTTTAGCTAGTATGTGGACAGCATTGTGCCAGCTGTTCCAGAAAAAATGAAAGAAGGCATGCTTCTTATGGCTACCACTAACAAAATAAATTCAACCTGAAAAAAGGAAATGGACAAAGTAGTAACTTTTTGGATGTTACACTAACAAGAAATAACGAATATTTAATACACAACTCATATAAGGAACTCACAAATACGAATTGGTCGTCAAACTAATCTTTAATATAATAGTAAATTACATTGGATATAAACTGCATGAGTTACAATCCCCAGAAAAGGGTATGGAACCACGAACCATACACAAACAGTTGGGGAATTAATACAAAAGACTATGGAGTACAATATACTAATAGTAATGGCCTTTGTTGACTACGAGAAAGTCTTTGATGGTGTGGAACACTGGGCACTAATAGATGCGGAAGAGAATAGATCAAAGATATATTGTATTAGTCGAATACCTCTACAGTTTAAGCACATTTAACGTACAACTCCATGATACTACTGACCCGATTAAAATAAATACAGTTGTGCGGCAGGAGGATACATTCTCAATAAAACTAATTACAACGGTTTTTGAAGATAGTTTTATGACGCTGGAACGAAAAAGCAAGGGTATAAATATTCATGGAAAAAACTTATCACTCCTTAAATATGCAGATGGCATAGTAGTTTTTGCCAGTGATGTAGAAGAACTACAAGATTTGATGACAGACGTACATGAAGCATCAAAGACAATTGGCCTAAAAATGAATAGTAACAAAACAAAAGTAATGGCAAACTTTAATATGGATAACTGCATTTGATATTGATAGATAATAGGAAAATAGAAAAGGTACAGGAGAACATATATCTGGGCCAACTAATTACGCCAAACAAAGATGAACAAACTGATGATGTGGATAGTACAATAAGGCTCGGCTGGACGGCGAATAAAAGATGTATAAGACCCACCTCAAAGACTGATGACTAAAGTATACAATGAATGCGTCATATTACTAACGAAGTATGCTTTCGATATATAGTCAGTATGGACAGTAACACTAATACATGAGATGCAAGTGGCACAAAGAGCCATGGAGAAGACGATGCTGGGTATCACCAGGAGGGACAGAAAAAGGAACGAGTAGATATGAGATAGAACAAAAGTTGCACCTATAAAACAAAGAATGCCAAGGATGAAATGAAGGTGAGCAGACCATAAGATGAAAAGATGAGATGTCACATGGAATGGAGACCACCACGTATCTGACGCAGCAGCCTAGAAAGCCCAAAAGGATTTGGAAAAATAATATAGTAAAAACGGTGGGAAAAAGATAGATACAAGAAAATCAGGATATGAAAAAATGGAAAGATTTGGGAGAGGCCTACATTCTACAATGGGGTATTTAAATCTGAGCTAAAGAAGAGAAGAGAGAGATTTAAACTATAAATCCAACCGCTTCGGAATTTATGATAACTCGGCCAAAACATATTTAGAATATTGTGAGAATATTACAGGAGAATAAATATGAAGCGCAAATGATGCAAAAGAAATAGGAAAAACGGTCTACGGTCATTACAATAACAGTGTTAGAATTAAAGCCAACAAAAATAATTCTTATATGTCAATTTCCTACTATAAAAGCGTGGAGATCTGAGCAAAGTTTTAAGAAAATATGGTATAAGGGTTCATAAACCTGATCAAACACTGCAACAAGAACCTTATTAAAAAAAGGGAAGGATAAATTGCATAAAGACATAAGACCAACGTAATAAATGAAATTCCTCGCGGTATTTGTTATAATTTCTAGGTACATCGATGTCACATCCCAATACATAAAATACGTAAATGTCCATCAAGAAATATAGACAAACATCAAGTATAAACTTATTGAAGAACGTTATGTAGTAACAGTTCACCGTAGATGACATTCAACTAACACAGCACTACAATTTTAGTGTACAAATAAATTTAACGCGTTGCCGCTAGTCAAGTGTGTATTCTCAACGTGATCGGATGAGAATTTCAATTTGATGTTCTTTGCACTCCTAAATGTATTATCTCTAAGATAAATGTTATTGTATTGACAAAAGTTTGTAGAGCAAAAGGTTGAATATAGAGGCAGATATTCTTCGAAAAGTAGCATAAATTTAACCCTTTCGAACTCGTCGGGACATATGTGTCCCAAAAATAGTGTTAGGCTTAAAATATAATTTTATTCCAACAGTCTTTTATGTATCCAGTTTATTTTCGGAATGTTTTCGTCATTTTCGGTAAAAGACATGCTGTTAGTTACCATGCATACTTGATATCGTGCACGTGTTTAGTAGTGTAGTGCGTGTTTTGTGCATAGTATAATTGTTTTTTACTAACCAAAAAAAGGCGGGACAGGTAAACGTACGCGTCCCTGCAGTTATTTTGCTAAGACATATTGTCCGACCAGTTCTATAACAGTATAATAGCAATGCCTTTTTACCATACCAATAAATGGCAAATAAACCATTGTTTGAAGCCGAATATGAGGAAATCGCAGCAAAAATAATGAATGAAGCTGATAGTGAAGAGAATGAGTTACAAAATTCTTTTTAATCATTTAGAGCATTAGTCTGATTGCGACGAAAGTGTTACTAAAGCCAAGAAAAGAAAAATAGAATCTGACAAGCCAACCGTTCACTAAAGTTTGCAGATTACTACACCGATACCGAAAAGTCAAACAATGCTTCTAAACCATATTACGTGGAGGATGAAGTTCGCTGTTTGAAGCAAAAGTTTCTGGCTGCTAGAAGCAACGCTACTATTAATGAATAAATTTAAAAGCAGATGAAGCTTAAAATAATATACGCCCAAAAAAACTATCAAACGTGGCATAAAAATGTGATTACGCAATGATTTGGAAACTGAGTAGACATCTGATTTTAGCATATAATATTTGAACAAAAAAACTGACCAATGTGCAGGAACTTCAGGAGAACGCGTAGCCATGAAGCTAATTGAAAACGTTCCTCAGAATGAAAAAATATGTTTTTCTTTTGATAGGTACTTTACTTCTGTTAAACTAGTCGATTAGATACCGCTCGCAGCGGGTGGAACATGCTAAAGCAGACGTAGAAATTTACCGCGAAATACGGAAAAAATTAATAGAGGATAATCGAAACTATTGGGAAACCAAAATTGTCCATAGCTTGTTTTTGTTAACGTACGAAGCTGATAATTCTCCTTAGCAACTGTAATGGAAATGACATTTCGAGTGGGCTGAGAAAAATTAAAGATGGTTAAAGCAAAGAAGTAACTTGTCCTGAAACCATACGTTTCTATACCCTTTACATGGGTGGGGTTGACCTTTCCGATTAACTAACTACCCTGTATGATTTTGATAGAAAGTCCTAGAAATAGTGGCGGAAAGTATTTTATAAATTCCTCGTGGTGGCAATTATCAATGCATTTGTACTATATTTCGAAGTAAATCATAAAAAATAACCTTTTGTCAATTTTTTAATTGACATTGCTGAGCAACACATTCCTTATAGCCAGAAAACTGCTAAAATTATATGAAAATGTGGAATGGGAAGACCTTATGTGCAATTTGCTATTATGCACCCTACCACGTGTAAGGTTCAGTACTATTATAAAATGTTTTCTACGTAATCTGAATTAGTATAATGAAATGTTTGGTTTTGAGAATAATAAAATGCTTTTCTTTCTAAGCGATCTGATACTTACGACTGGTGAGACTCCTTTGTCCCAAGACTAAAGACTGTTGGGACATATATGTCCCATCCATTCTTTTCAAAAACACGGTTCTAAAAAAATTCCCAATTTATATGAGAGCATTTTTATAAACAAAAAACTACAAAAATATTTCCAAAATTCAAATACCGGTAAAAGTCGGTTTGAAAGGATTAAAATTCTAGAGTTTAATTAGTTCTCAGCCCGTAATTGAGGTATTGTTTTACACCACTGAACTATACTTATACTGGAACGCGCACTGGCGGTCTCTGCCATAGAAAAGAAGCGAGTCGAGAGAGATAGAGCGCAAGGATCATTCCTGTCCTTTTCGTACCGCGTTTCGTACCGTGTTTCAAAAACGTGAGTTCCTTTTCAAACGTTGCGACATGACAATCGACTGCTCTACGCATGCGCATACTCTCGAGAGTAGGACAGAGATGATCCTTGCAGCCCTCTCTCTCGAATCGGGCTGGCGGGCCGAGCGCGTGTTCCAGTATAAGTATAGTTCAGTGTTTTACACATAACTTTCGTTGTGCTTAACACAGTTTTTTAGGTGTTTTAAGTATTTAGTTTTATTTAAATGCTTACAATTGTATTTCTTGGCGGTGTCTAACTAACTGTATTATAAAAATGATCCATAAAACAAACTATAAATTAATGAAGCTTCACTTAAAAAACAAATCGGGTGCTACATAAATTGTTGCTATGTAGAGATGTTTACCGTTTTGCGTATGATACTACTTATGACTCCTCTGGTTTCTATCTAGTTTGTGCAAAAGAATTTTATATAGGTAGAACGACCTACACCTTTAGATTTATAAGCAGATTTTGAACCACGGGAAATGGTTACATCTCCCACCGCTGCGCTGGTTTGATTTCTAAAGAACTTTTGAGCAGCCCAGAATTCCCGCAAACTTTGCCAAAGCTCGACTGTAGAACCTTTACGTCGTCTGCGTCCCAAATCAAGCTGAATCTCCCTGCTTAGAGCCTCGTACTTGACAAACTGAGCTGCTGCCGGCTTCTAGTTGATACGTTAGAGGGCAATAAAACCTTCTCTTTTTAAATTAAGCAATTTTTGTAGAATATGAGAATGCAAACAGAGCGTTTTCACAAGCTATTGTAAATGTACAACTAACTTCGAAGAAATTTCTAGGACTTTGTGATGAGATACAGAGCTATATCAATAATATTTTAAACAAAAAATTACCTCTAAGACGAAATCAGGAAATTTGGTTTAATCTGCTTGAAGAGTTTTTAAGGTTGAATATGTTTTAGCAGCAGGCTAAACCCTATTTTTGTATTTCAAAATTTTTACTGGTGTTGTTTTTAATACTAAAATAAAGTTAATTTTTTTTTTACTTATACCAATGCACATAAATAAATAAACGGTTAAACTTTTGTAAAAAATAGATAACCTTATTATCCCAAAACCGAAACCTGATACGACATGGACATGAGACCACATGCGCTCTTAAGGGATTTGTAGCACCTTTATTTGATTCTTGTACCTACTTCAACCGTAAGGTGAAAACAGACCTTTTTACGACTTTTGTGCTGTTGGATTCTCTACAATACAAATATAATTTTAAGTTTAAGAAATTTAAATGTAACCTATAATCAGTCGACGTAAAATTTGTTATTGAAGATTTTATATGTACACAGAACAGTTAAATTTGCCTCGCTCTTTGTTTGTGATAGGTTAGTGATGTTGACTAGATATAAATAACAGAATCCTTTTGTTACCTACCCTACATCACGTAATCTAAACAAAATAATTACTCTTGGGTACTTAATCGATTTTCAGGTGAAAAACTTCTCATCCGACCCTGCTTAACCAATTATTTTTTTTAAATTTAATATAAAAAAGGTTTTATTTGGATTATATTTGTGTATCTGGCCACTGATATGTAATTATTGTATCATAATTTTTGATTTTGTCTTTCGTTGGTATCGGTCTTAGTAAAATTGCAGAATCCCTGTATTCTTTGTGGTTTTTGCAAGTTTATTTGCGTTTTTAAGCAACTTCTGCTAATAAAATTCAATAAATTTAGTGCAAGAGCAGCAATAAACCATAATTAATCGAAATTTATAGTAAAGAACTATGAATTAGTACAAAGTATGTGCTTACCTGTGGACTCCATGCTGTATCCTTTTCGAAGTGGCTGGTTCATGATGGGGAACGACACCTGTAACAGTGTGAGTAATTAGCAAGTTGAAGCATAGTCCTAATTAAACTGTTTTCTCGACTTAAATGTTAGTTAATTATCTTAGATAGTGAAATAATGGTTTTCTACTCTCGTAATCTTCCTTTCTGCATTATCACACCCACCTACTTAAACTTTCTATAGACGTGTGCTGCGTGAGTCTTGTGATATAGAAATTAAACAGCAGCTCAGTCTAGTTAATAACCAAGTAAAAATATAGGTATTGTATATTTTTAACAATATTTTTTATAAAAGGGCTATGCGCCACCTCGTGCTTCTATTACCGTTATTCAGCTTAAGTAGAATTTATAGATAGTTTACTTCAAGATAATTTGCATTCAGTAGAGCAACTGTGGCCTACCCCATTCGATTTCTAAAGGCATCTGGTAATAAAAATGGAGAAAAGATATGTATAAGAGACAATGGCGGCTCGTAAGGGAGGCAACGAGATAAAACATACAAAACATCCCTAGCAGGGAGATTTGTGCCGTAATAGTGTGGGTCAGAAAGAGAGGAGTTTATTAACGCTGCACTTTTAACTGGTGTTTGTAGCATATGTTTATGTTATCGTATAAACTATCGTTAGATTACAATGTTACATTCCAACAGCACTCGGCTTCAATAATCACTAGGCGGTGATCAATTCGAACACAATATTTTAAGTTTTTCAAAAGACTTTGTAGCAGTTTGCTTATTAGATAAAGTTTAAAATAAAAAAAAGGACCTTCTTAAGGTGTTCTCACAATATTTGAAAACGAATACGGTTTTAGTTACAATTCTGATATTCAAATCATTTCACAAATATTAAAATAGAAAGTTTAATCAAATATGGTTGGACCTTTGCTTAAAACAGGGACTGAAATGCTGCAGTGAATGCAGTAGTACAGATTGTAACAATAGTTTAGTAAGCGTAGTGAAAGATTCTAATTCGGAAATTATAGTCGTTTATTTACACAGCATTTTCTTATTTCGTCACATATATGTATTATTTCATTCCGTGTCTTATTAATAATTTAAGAAAATGTTTAACTAACTAGTTATTTTCATATATACACAGATTTAAGCAACATCAAGGTTTATGCCTGGATGTGGGACAGAAAGTGCGAACGGCTTGTATAAAAGTTTCTTGAATTGTATTCTTAATTTTGTTTGCTGCATGCATATGTTAATCTCTACAATTAAAAAAATTTGTCGCTTAGTAAAACGTTCACTTCATCGAAAGCAAAAAGTCATATTCGTTAATTCTTTGGGCAAAACATAATTGTTTTTCGGAAATTAAACTGAGATCATAGATATCGCTAATGCATCTGCTTTTAATCGAAAAAAAAGTCAATATGCCAAATACTTCTCGAGATATTACGTTATACATGTTAAAAAACGTTTAACTTGGCGATTTGGGAATTTTTCTATTAATAAAGAAGTTCGATACCGGTCAAAAATAAATAGCCATTTTGTATAGGAAATAGCGTACTTAACAAGAATATGATCGAGTTTTACGCAGAAATTTTTTTTTGTAGGTAGCATTTTTATCCTTTAGCGAATTTTATTAAATTTTATTTATATTTCATATACAAACATTATCAAAGTTTTAAAATAATGCTAATATTTAAATTAAAAATGATATATTCCTTGTTTTTGTAGGAAGAATGTGCCGTTCGTGGGTTGGGTATATTTGCAAAGCAACTACATGCACTATTTAAGAGCTGTGTGTCTGTAATGGCGCAACTGAACATTCATTACTTCAGTTTGCATCTAAATAACCTCATTCCCATTACTTTCGGCCTCACTTCCGACGTTATTTCCGTCTCGCATTCGCATGGTTACTCCTGTCGGCAAAGAAGTTTCACTTCAAAAACATGAACCCACCCTCGCTCTAAGTTACAAGTACAAATTAACCAATCTAACAATAGCAAACATGCAGAATATGTGCAAAAAATTAAAGTAAAATATGTACGAGGAAGATTCAAATAATATTGCAAAAACTGACCACAGGATTTGTTAGCTGATTCATAGAGCAAGACTTATCATTGTGGAGTCTGCAATGAAAGTTTTTGTAATTGAAATTTTATACTCTATCATTGAATAAACAGCAAACTATAAAACATTTCTGTTTGAAATTAATTGCTATTAAGTGATCGTAAAATAACATTCACAACTTAATTTTTATGTGCATCAACACTTAGGGGGAGGGGCCATGTTGCTTTCTCGTAGCTAATTGTATTTCTGCGTTGGGCTTTGGTTTTCTTTAATCCCAACAAAACTGATCCTGGCAATAAAAAACCGAATTGTTTTTTTATAATAAATATTTCGGTTTCTTATTACAGAGTCCCAGAGAGCAGCCGAAGGCTCTCAGTTCATTTTAGCGTTCAATTTGAACACTCAATACAGAAAAGAGGTACAAAAGCTGAGTGGCCAGTAAAGAGCAACCGATGGAAATATAATTTCTTTTCTTTCTCCTCAAGTTCACGCATCTCAGTTTTTGAGTACTCGAAATACAATTAGTACCTAATTGAAATATTGCACTTTCTGCATTTGTTGATTTAAACAAACCAAATTACTCCTAAAATCAAAAATAAACAAAAATTCAGAATAACAGTAAAATTACCATACTTAGTCTAAAATGCATTACAATTGCGCTAAACGTATAAAATATTAAAGTAAAAATTTGTAATCTCGTTTGAATAACCAAAATCATGCCTTCATTTTTTTTATAAAAGATCTGAAAATAAGCACTTTCAAATTAAATTGTTTTACGCAAAATCCTATTAAACATGCATCAGACAAACTAAGCATATGATTTCTATTCATAGAAATAATATGCAAATGCGTTCAATTCCTTCCCCTACTTATAACCTCTTGCATAATCCACATAAACGTATTCGGTTCAGGATGTTACGTTAACACACTTGATCTACGCGTTTCATAACAAGTCTAATTTAATTTAATCTTCGCCCTCGGCCGGAACCTTTGTTTAGATTTAACAAAGCCTTTATATATTATGCCTTGATTGTAGTGCCACAGTTAGTACTAATAAACGGATAAAATAAATTGACAAAGGCATTAACGGTAACGAAGTGACAATCAGAGCGAAATCTGTCACCATTTTGAAGAAAGATTGTATATACGCAAAACTTTAAAATTAATTTTTTGATGTTTTCATACTATACATTATTTGTAAGTGTTGGAGTTGTCACGTTGTCACGGTGGAATTCAGTACAGGCAAGATAGGACAATGCAAACCTTATGGGAGTTTATTGTTCTACGTTGCTCATTCTAAGCGGTTGAAGGACAGTGTAAGTTTGCTTAAATGAAGTATATCCAGAAGTTCTCAGCAGTCGCGTACGTAACAGGAATTACTATTTCGATCGTAAGTGTAAAGTTGCAACTTTGTAAAAATAAGTTACAAATAACTGCATTGTATTAATCTTATTAACATAAAAACAAATTTTTAAAACCATTTAAAGAAATGTGAATCGAGATCCAACAATCGAGCTTAAATTTATCTGTTGGCTTTTACTGTTTATATACGTTCCCTGCTACAATAAAAGCGTTTGCAGATACAATAAACCGTTATAATAATTTAATACCGTAGTTCAGTCACCCTGTATGCTATAATGTGTAAGACTATTTCTGTGGGTTCGTTCCAAACGCGCCAATGTCAATCAGTGTTTTCGCAACAGATGTCAAAATGTCAATTTTGACCAAAGTGGACTTACAGGTTTCGCATATTAAGCCGGCAATGTATTTGTTTACTAATTACATTTTTTTTTTAATTTACGAAGGTGTACTTGTACATCACATTTAAATAAATAATAGATTTTTTCTTTTTGTTTGAAATACTTTAATTTTACAAAAGCATAACAACGTGTAAGAGTGTCCGATAAGATAACATTTAATGTGGAACATAAATAAAACTACGCAAAAACTTTTATTATGTTTCTTGTAGTTGTATGTGATATTTGAGAAAATTTATTTGGCTGTTCGAATCACGCTGGCAAAAAGATACCAGGTAGGTTGTAATAGTAGTTATCGCCGATAAGCGGTGTGTTCTACAAAAGGAAGATTGGGTTATGATTGACAGGTGCATAGTTACTTCAAAACAATTTAATGAAAAGATTTGCTAAGTCGCCTTTAATAAGACCCTATACTGAATTCTTACCGTGAGCCTGACTAGGGATGTAGTTTATACGATTAACCGTAGCATCCGTTCTTCTTCAATCTTGTGGACATATTGTTTCCAATTTTTCTTGTATTCTTCTAATTTATCATTCCTGTCGTAGTTTTCAGCTAAATAGTTCAAATGAGCATTATTTAATGAGTTTACTGTCGATACTTCAGTGTATAGATTGTTTTCGATGATATTGTCTTAGCCGATTCCGAGACTGGTTGAGAATAAAGAACGAGTGGTATATAGATTGATTATAAATTCAGGACCAGTTAATTTTCTCATTTATTTTTGGGCATTCAAAACAAAATAGCCGACCTCCGGTTTAAGCGGAAGCAACTATACCTTTATTTTTTAAATGGAGAACCCTGTATTTTTAGGTTAATTCGATTTCAGAATAAATTTTGTTTAAAAAACTATAATACAACTGTAGGCCTCATGCTAATAATAAGCAAAACGTATGCAATTTATGTTAATAAGTTGTTTATTAAACTTTAAGAATCTCTAAACAAAATTATAGGAGTTAGGTCAGGTGACCTAGGTTGACAGCTAAAAGCGCCTTCATTGACATATTAAAAGAAAAATGCTTTAGAAACTTTATTGTGACAAATGTTACACATTTGTTTATCGCTTTTATTATTTTGTTAACAACAGCTTCCTATGCAGTGCAATGTATTTATAATTATAATTATAATCATTACCACTGGTTACATACGTTGCTTTAAATCAAAATATCTCGCTGTTAATTAAGTTCAGTCCTACAGTTGTATTATAATTTCTTAACAATATTTATCATACAACCGAATTAGCCTAAAAGGTACAGGGTGTTCCAATAAGAAAAATAAAGATATAGTCGCTTCCGCTTAAACCAGAAGTCGGCTATTTCGTTTTGTATCTCCAAAATACTCGTCACTATAAACAGCATTATCTATTTCCATAAAGGAAGGGCGAGGGTGAATTCACATGGCCCTAAAACTGATACCACCGCATCGGCAAAAGCAACAAAACTTTTATAGAAACATTGGGAAACTCAAGGGGCCTAGATAACCACTATATCGCCTCGGATTACTCACAACTTTAGTAATAGAAAACACGGTATGTTAAGAATAAACGAATTAAGAATAGGATTAGTTAAAGGCATTAAAGCAGTAACTGAATTAAAAATAATTATTAGGTAACCGTGGTCAACAGTTAAGTTCTGCGATTGTGGAATTAATTAACTTAACTAGTTGGAAAGTGCATTCATGTCGCTGTAATGAACAAAGTACTGTATAAAAAATTAAACTATTTGCCCCGCATGGTCAAAATTTATCGGAAATTCCATATTTATTATAAAATTGCAAAACTCATTGCTGTATTGGTAAGCTTAGTATAAAATACGCGGAATTCTAGATAAACTAATTTTCAGATTAATCCTGACATATTTAGTTAACTTCAGGCTAGCTAACAAATACTGAAATGTAACATATTGTTAACTAAATAACGAGTGCTAATACCCAATGTGGGGGATGCACGTGAACAAAACTAAATAATAGTATATTTTGCAACAAGAGATGAAATACCGTTTCTTTCGTGAGCGGACAGTTATTCACGAGCCGCATTACCGGCGAGTGGCGCAAGTTCGCGAACGAAAAAAACGTATTTCATCTCGAGTAGGAAATGCTATTTTTTCAACGTCAAAACTTTCAAGTTCAATTTAATTCAAAACGAACTGTCACAATACAAATTACTGAAATTACTGTTTGTAAAGTCGTTTCCATAGCAATAAATGCATTCTTTCCATTAAATTTGTTATTCTTATTTTCATCTCTAGATGTGAAAATATTTTCATCTCTAGAGTTAAAAAATATCACTTTCATGTAGAGTAAGCCGTGGAAAAATTGCTATTTTCACATATATGAGTAGAAAATAGTATATTATAGACCAAGGTAGAGAAGACATTTGTCTCAGCCGAGCAGAATTAATTCCCGAGATGCGGGGCATCGAGGGAAATAAGTTGCGAGGCTGATAAGTCTTCTCTACCGTGGTTTATATATTATTTTTTCCACTACTAGCACCCTTATTCCTTTTATAATTAATTGATTTTACATTAATAAAAAATAAAATTACAAATGCAAATATGCACAAAAATAACGTAGCCTTGCTTGAAAACAAGAGAATAGTTAATTTCAATTGACATTTATGTAAAATATATATTTTATAATAGTGGTTATAAAATGTCCAATTTTGATGATTTGAGTGAAAACTGCACTCCTCCTGAAATTAGGGAAGGTGCGGAAAGTGTTGGTGAACGGTTATTACCAGTAAAATCAAAAGATTTTTAGGTGAAAGTTTATAATTTTAGATAGCAATTGTTTTCATTATTAACCAGTAGTTAAAAATGAAATATTATTAACCACTAGGAAAGAAATTCATCTTCTTGGCTCTAAAACAAAGTAAATAATGATATCGTTTAATGCTAGTAGTGGAAAAAATAGATTTTTATTAACTTATGTATGGGTACGAATTCCAGTTTTTTATGCATAGTAAATTAAACAGAACGCAAGTTTATAAACATTGTCCAATGATATATAATTTCAGTAACTTAAACGCAAACGTCAAGTCACAACATGACCGTAATCTATGCAATGCATTGCTGCAACAAATTGCATAGTAAATTAAAAAATAAATCCGGTTTATTTTGACATATTATCTTCTTCTTCTTCTTTCTCTATTTCCTATTTATGCCCTAAGGCGTTGGGTCCTCTATCCATCTCCTATAGATGTTGCGGTCTCTCGCCATTCTCTTGACTTCCTCGATGTTTTTGTTTCTATTCCTCGACCACGGGTTCTGCTAGTTTAATATTAATTATTAATTGGATAATGTTTCTAATTTCTTGTAACAAAGCCGCATAATGGCCTGTCTACTGCTTCGCTGAACATGAATGCAATGGCAGTTAAGGTTTGCTTATGACACTTATAAACACATACCTCTTTAACCACGGTGTTAGTAATTAAATGACAAAAACAGGAAGCGACATCAATTTAATTTATGTTCTAGTGGTGAAACTTGTTCAGTCCTAAGTTTACAATTTAGGGACTCTGGAAATGAACTGTAAGGGCTGTAGTAAAGTTTAGTAAAAGTTTTAAGCTGCAAACAGTTACATTACAACTTTCATTAAAATTTTAGGGTGCGTCCGGCTTCATTTAGCCCAGTCATTTTAAGACCTTTATCTCTAAAAGTTTGTAGTACCCACAAACTTTAAACTGATATTTCGTGTATATTAATGTTTTAAAACGTTGGGTGTCTCAAAATTCACGCCATGCTCTCCAGGACGCGACAGAGTATTTAAAAATAAATTAAAACTTTCAATAACAAAATTTTATTTGATGTCTTATTCTAAAGTTATGACCTAAAAGAAAAAAACCAGCAAGTAGCAAAAGAAAGAATACAAAATACAGGGTATCGGTCTCTCGATTAAAAAAAACTTATTGGGTGAAAATGTTGTTAGCAAAAGAAGCTTCCCCGAGGAGTTACATCCGATAAAAATTGGAAGAAAAAAATAGAATAATTGCAATTACGAGCGGTTAAAGGTAGATCGATCAAACTAGGGCACTCTAGGGATAATAATTTGATTTAATATGAAAAATAATTGTATTAATAAACACGCACCTTCATTAACTTCCAAACATCGCGCAGGGCTAGTAAATAATGTAAATATCACCAAGCAACATTATCTGCTAATCAACTATGTCTCCAAACTTATTGTTAACAAAACAAGCAGGGAAAAGAAAAAATCAACTACTCAACTTTGTGCTCATAGCAAAATGGTATTCGTTGAACCCAGTAACATCATACTTTGGATGTAACCTGTGAGACCCCACACCTCTGCAATGGGCTTTAAATAACATCTTGGAATTAAAATTTTTGTTATATTTTAAAATACTCGCCCTGAAAAAAATTGCGCAAATGTTGTAATACCTACGTTGACTATTTAACGATTCTAAATTTGACACTTTTTGAAATTTTTTTGTGGTTTAAAAAGATAGTTTCTTCTTTATTGTTCTCATGGTGAAAATAAGCTTCTAAAATATTGTATCCTTTTTACGTCTCTCAAGATAGTAAAAACGTGACATTTGAAAATGTTTGTTTATGGATGGATTGCTGAATAAATTCAATACTTGCTGTTCACTCGGAAAGCGACGTGAGTAATTTAAACTGATTAGTATGAGAAAATTAAAACGATAACAACACTGAAAGTGGGGAAAAATCTAGAAAGTACCCCCAATTGTTTTTGAAAATTTATGAATTGTATAATTTAACCATTTTTGTTATTTTGCCATACCTATAACATATGATAAAAATTAAAACAACCAAACAATATATAAATGGAATACTTTATGCGAAGGCTAACAATTTTTGAAAACTGTTTCACAATAATTAACTTAAAAAAAAAAAGAAAACCGACTTCAAATAAAAACACAAAAGTGACATAAGTTAAACTAAAAAGCAAAAAATAAATGTTTTTTATACAACAGTTTAATACTTATTTGTTGTTCCGTTTAATGTAATTAAGAAATTATTGTTTATTATATAATTATTAATAGTTTTATAATTTTGATTTTGATAATTTTACTCTTCTTAAAAATTTTATTTTTGTGGATTGAATTTTGCTTTTATCTTTTTGGAGTAGGGTCCATGCTTCGCTTCCGTATATGAAACCAGGTGTTGTCATTACCTTGTAGAATTTCAGTTTCGTGTCCTTTTTACTTTCCTATAGTTTCAGTATAGGGAAGTATTGATTTCATGCAAATTTTCAAAATCGGGATTTTGACGGAAATACATGTTTTGGGCTTCCAGGAACCTAAAAAAGTGGTTTTTAAAAAATGTCTGTCTGTGGGTGGGTGGGTGTGTGGGTGGGTAACGCTCATATCTCCAGAACGGCTGGACCGATTTCGATGTGCTTTGGAATGAGGAGGTATATCAAAAATTCATCGACAAAATAAGCTTTTAAGAAGAATCCGACACCGGAAGCGGAAGTTAGACACGTTTTTTTGGTAGCATTTTTTTCAGAAACTGAATTTTGGAAATTGGAATAGTGAAAATTATAGAAGCCCTTAGAACAAATCAAACGTTTTTTTACCGAACTCTCTAGCTTCAACATGGCGGCCGCTACGAATTTTTGAAAATTTAGACTTTCGACCCATTTACTCAAAAACCAGTTGTTTGATTGGGATCAACTACAACTTGTTTGGTAGCCCCTTAAGGGTACTATACCATGAAATATCATTAATTTTGAAAATCGAAAAACGATCTCAATGGCACCACTCCAAAATTTTTGAAATTTTCAAAAAAAAAATCTCAAAAACTGCGCACACGTTTTTGTTTAAACTTTTTAAGCTGATAGAGATAGGCATCTGCTACAATTTTGTTTTTTGCTCATTGTTATAATTTCACTGTGACGCCCTCTATGAATTTTTGAAAATTGAAAATTGGTACCCCTTTATTTATTTAACGGGGAGCAATAAAATATTTCTGTCAAAGCAATATAGCTCATCATTGACAGCAAAATCCGAATATAATAATATTTTTTCGATAATTTCATATTTAGGGGGGCTACTATTCCCCCTCCCCCCATATTTTTTCGATAAAAAATTGAAAAATTTGGTTTCTTGTTTTGTTTGCTCTAGGAGAATCTTTTTACAAAAAATCAAAAAGTCGAATTTTTTGCCCCTTAATAATCTTTTTGTCCTTAGAAGAATTTCACATACTTTCTACAGCAGTTGTATTCTTGTACTAGTCGTTTAATGTTCAGTGTAGGCTAACTTTTTTATTTTAATAGATAGACTCGCAAACCCAACTTCTCGATTGTATTTAAGAAAACAACTTGAGTTTCCAATTTTAATATGGCGGCCACGGTAAAAATAACTTTTTTTTAAATGGAAACGTGACATTTTGGCTTTAAAATCAGAAAGGTTTCTAAATTCTAAACACAAATTAATAAGGGTAATTTCTTGCAAAAAATAATACTTCTCGAGTTATTAATACATTTTCAAACATCAACACGCCTCCTTACTCGTGCCTCCGGTTCATTTCAGTTCGGTTGTTTTACATGTACTCAGTTGCAGGCGGAGCCAGCGTGGTAATGGTAGGTTTAAGTTACGCTCTTCACGCTTGAAGTTTTTATAAACGCTGTTTACTTTTACTAGCCGGGTCTAGACAGGTGTACATCAAAAGTGTTGGAAAATATAAAACAATGTTAATTTATAAGTATAAGAAAGTCCAGGCGAAGTGTTTCGCTCATTTTTAGTTTTATTTCCTAGTGATATGTAATCATAAATATGAAAATATTATATGTGAATACGTAGACTAGCGCCTGGGGCCAATTTGCTCTCCCCTGCATTCTACTTTCGTACGCGACTGATAGCATACAACATTGATAAATAGTCGCCGGGAGTTCAGTTTCGTTAAAATTTGCAACATTATGTATTGCAATGATATGCTTGGTCTTGTGATTACTAGAATACAATCCCTAAACTGTCTGCAATTCATGCAATTAAATTTAAACTTGCTATGAGACTCTTTTAACTTTCTCATGGTCGTTATTTTGCTTGCAAAATAAATTGTTTAAATTAATTTTTAAATAGAAATAAACACACAAAGATATCAACTTTATAAAATAATAATTTTATTAAATAACTCAATTTCTAAATGTGGTTTCCGAAGTATCAATAAATTTTACTAACTACTATCGTCTTTTTTTAACAAATAAACACTTATCTTAGCGTCTTCTTATTCCTCGCTCTAGCAAAACGCTCTGCTGGCCTCTCGAGCAACAACAAATACTCTCTTTTAATCTGAATCTTCTTCTTGTGTTTTTTTATATTATTACCAATTTGGTTTTACTATCATCACAAACGTACAAACTTCCTCAATCACCTTTTATTTATAATTCTTCTGGTTTTATATATAATTCGTTGTTACTTCTTTGTATTTTTCATTTTAATTCTCGCTATTACTTTTATATAACTTTTAGACCCGTTTTTCCTCTTTTCTTCTTCCAGAGGATCTCAATTCTGTGTATTTATTTACACCGACGAGCCGTAACTAATTAAACAAATTTCTTTTTTTTTATATATTTTTTCTCTTCTCTTTTGTCTTCCTTCCTTGATCTTTATTTTTATAAAACAAACACATAAACCTCATGTCCAAGAGTATCCTTTTATATCTTTGTCACAATGACACTGACATCCTAACTGACATTAGTCGACGCACAAATCAAGTAACTCTAAAACTTTTTATAAACTAAACCTTTTTAACAATTCTGAATTAAATTATAGTTACAATTAACATAAATAAACTTCGTATCAATCAATTGTGTTTGTCTTTTCTTTTTGTAAAAAAAAACCATATGAAAAATAACAATTATTAAAATTTATAACAGGAATTCTAGCAAAAATACTCAACCCTGAGTTTAAAAGTTAGAGTATGAAAATATTACAAGTCTTCATAAATCTCTAAATGAAAATTGAACTGCAGCAAACAATCCAAAAATTGCCTTCCAGCAACCACAACACCCCAGTCAAATCAAACACCTCTAAATATCATAGCAGTATGTTTGTTGTATATCTTTTGTGGATTTTTCATAAAGCTTTAATAATATCAAATGAGGTCTAACAAAAAAGTATTAGTTTTCGGAAGTGGCAGTTGTAGTTTATTAACAACACTGGCCAACTTTTTTACACTCTAATACGTGTACCATATGTACTTGTTCATGCTGATTCTGAAAACATTTGTAATTTTTTTCTACCCTGTCAGAATGTGGAGAAATTGTTAATAATAGTTTTCTCCTAAAATATATTAATTTTTTTACTGGATTTGACATTTTCTGTTTTACCGCAATAATGTTAAATACTGAAAAATCTTGTGTTGCCTGACTTGTTTAAACATATCTGAACAAGTTTTGGCATGTTTTCTACGTCACAACCGTAATCCACGGTTCTCTTTGCTTTCAAACCAATCATATTTCAGAAATTCATAGACATGCGATTATGCGGTTATATAAGAAGGTACAGAAAGATTATTACGAATATTAAAATTGAATTAAGTCAGTTTGTGATAATCTGTTGTTTTATATTGACAATGTCTCGTAAGTGTATAAAAGATCCGAACAGTTTTTGTTATGTTTGCGGAGAACTAACTATTCAGCAGCTTAAGTTAAACATTACATCTACAATAGAAAAAGCGTACTACTACTACTTTAGCCTTAAATTTAAAAATCAAGACAAATCTTGGTCTCCTAAAACATGCTGTGCGCGTTGTGCTGTTACCCTTAGAAGCTGGTTGAATGGTAAGAGCACCGCTGTGCCGTTTGCAGTTCCTATGATTTGGTATGAGCAAACTAACCATACGACAAACTGCTACTTTTGCTGCACCAAAATTTTCGGATTTTGCTGGCAGAATTAAGAACAAAATTACTTATCTCAGTTTGCCTTCCGTTACTCTTCCAGTACCTCATCTGATAGCCTTTTCGGTACCAACATGTCCAAACGTTTTGAAATAAGAACAAGTTGATACAGAAACAGAGATGAGGAATTTTTACCATATCAAGAAGACAAACCTCATTTAATAACTCAATTAGAACTAAATGACCTGGTTCGAGATTTGAATTTATTAAAAACTCAAGTAGAGATACTAGGATCAAGATTACATGGTTGGAAGTTGTTAGCTTCAGATACGCGTATTTCAGTATACCGCAATAGTCAAAAAGAATTGTCACAGCATTTCTCAACTAGAGAGGGTCTTTCCTTCTGCGTTAATATTGACAATTTAATGCTTGCATTAGGCGATGAACAGTTTGCAGAAAAATGGCTTCTATTCATCGATGCTTCGAAACTGAGCTTAAAAGTTGTTCTTCTGCACAATGGAAATATTTACCTTTCAGTTTTTGTTAGACATGCTGTGCACATGAAAGAATCCTATGAAAATATGGTATGTCTTTTTGACAAAATTAATTACAGAAAGTAAAAATGGTACACCAGTGCTGATTTAAAAGTTGCGGCAATTCTGCTTAGTTTACAACTTAGATACACGAAGCATTCTTTTATGTATGAGTCGGACAGCCGAGTGGCGGTAGCTCAGAGGTTGGGCGCTCAGTCTCTAACGCTGAAGGTCTAGGGTTCGATTCCCCGCCGAAGCCATGCAGCAATAAAAATCTATGCCGCAACCCGCCACTCACATTCCCCAATCCGGTGTAGGCAGCCGTGGGGTCTTAATGCCTGAAACCTTCTCTGGAATTTAGTAGTTCGAATTCGACGCTAAACTGTAGGTCCCTCGTACTCCACCTTAGCGCTAAGGAGAGTACGTGGCAGAGAAGAGTGCCGGTGCCCAGCAGTGGGACGTAAAGGCTGATTACGACGGACAGCCGAGAAATAAATTCTCATTATATTGGTAAACAATGGCAACCAAGAGAGCAGTATATTCCTGGACTAAAGAACATAATCCATCCGGCACTAGTTGAGCGTGACAAAAGTCTTTAAAGTAATTTTTCCAAAACCTGACCTGCTAGAAATAATTCCTTTTTAAGATTGTAATTAGAAATAAAAAACAAAAATAAATTGTATACACTGTGTCTATAAAGCAACGCCCCTCCCCCAACTAACTTTTGAACGACTTGATATTTTACCACAAAATTTGGTGTTCTGTAATGGGAAATTAAATACTACTTTTTAGCTCATAATTAGATTTTGTATCATTCAAAATGGCGGCTTTGCGTCATTTTAAATTAATTTTTTAAATAAGAAGGGGGGTCGAGTGACACCTCATTTAAAAGGTTTTTTAGTTTCGAGCCGGATCCTAGAGATTCAAAGAAAAATATTCAGCCATAACAAAATGACAAATGTTTGAAGATAAAGAAGTCTATTTAAAAAAACTATGAATTAAAGCAAAAAGAAATTAATTAAGTGTTCGAAATGTTCACCATTCACTTCTTGGCACATAAAAAGTTGGTTATGAAATTCCTGCCCTACATTTTCATAAGTTTCTGGAGTGATATTTCTGTAAACTTCTGTAATGCGTTGCTCCAGTTCTTCAATTGTTTCTGGACGGGTTCTGTACCTGTTCTGATTTCAGATATTTCCATAGAAAAATATCTAAAGGGGTTAAATCTGGGGAGCGAGCAGGCTATTCTACAGGCCCCGCCTACCAATCCATCTTCCAAGAAAATGAGATATTTCTGGGAATATTTTGTCCTGCAAATCAAAAAGTGGGCTACTGGTTAAAAAAATCAAAACAATTTTGAATAGAGTGAGTCCATTTGTTTAAAATCCGCCATTTTGTTATGGCTAAATATTTTTCTTTGAAACTTTAGGATCAGATGCAGAACCCAAAGACCTTTCAAATGAGGTGTCACTCGACTCTGGATAAAAAATCAAAACAATTATAAATTGAGTTAGTCCATTTGTTTAAAATTCGCCATTTTGTTATGGCTGAATATTTTTCTTTGAAACTCTAGGATCAGAGGCAGAACTTAAAGACCTTTTAAATGAGGTGTCACTCGGCCCTCCTTTCTATTTAAAAAAAAATTCAAAATGCCGCACAGCCGCCATTTTAAATGATACAAAATTTAATTATTGGCTTAAAAATAGTATTTAATTTCCCATTAAAGCACACCAAATGCTGTGATAAAATATCAAGTCGTTAAAATTTTAGTTGCGGGCGGGGGTATTACTTTATAGACAGACGGTATAGAAAATATAGGAAAAATAAAAAGTTCATAATTTGTTGATTAGTGTAAACTATGTTAACACATCTATCTATAGAATGCAAGTAGGTACATTTAGGGAACCTATACCCATAAAATACAAAAATGTATATTAGAAAAATGCTGAAATTTCATTGAAAAGGTCTACATTTATTAAATGAGTATAGGCGCCTATGCAAGGTATCAATTTGAAAATGTACAATGTGTTATATCTCTGGAAGTAAGAAAAGTATTGAAACTTTCTAGAAACCGTTTCTACAACATGGAAGAAGAATCATTGTGACTTATAAGGCAACCTTCCTCATTCAACTCCTTAGGCTCTAGGTACTTCAACAAACATATTTCAATAATACCTTTTCTACTAATAGAGATATAAACACATTGTACGTTTTCAAATTGACGCTTTTGTATAAATATACAGTAAAAGCCTTTCAGTGGTACATAAAGAGTAACTACTATTTATTTTAAAATAAATACAGAATTGGCTACCTGAAATGTGTTTTGTCTGTTTGTGCCAAAACAGTTATTAATTTCAGGTTTTAATGAAAATGGATATTTAGTATTTCGGATGTGAATTACAAAGTAAATGTTACATCTGCTTTGAAGGTTAGTAATACCCGTGGTCGGTGAGTAATGAAAGAAACATATTCGGAAAGGTAATTTGGTAATTATTTATTTCTCTAATTTATGTAGTAAAATCGAGCAAACCGTTGATAAACATGCGAAATGACTATAGTTTTACGATAATCTAAAAACCAAAGCAGCAAAATTTTCCGGTTTTTATAAACCTTATTAAATGGTAAATAATTAGAAATATTCTTTGATAAATGTTGCATTATCTATCTTTCATCTTTAATAATCAATTCCTTAAATGTAATATTAAAACAAAGTTGAAGCTTTTAAAAGTTCATGTAGCTAAGTTGTTAAGCAGGTACTAATTATAGAAAATTGAAGTTACGTTTCTCAAAGCACTGTAGGGAGAAGAATAATAACCTAATAACGAAAGCTTAACGTATAACGGTATGTGCGCTTCATAATAATTTCCAAACGGATGGTCCGATTTCGATGACCTACGGAATATAGGGATTATGAAAAATTCATCGGAGAAGTAACCTTTTCGAAAAAATCCGAAACCGGAAGCGAAAGTTAAACATGTTTTTAATAGCATTTTTTTGGAAATAGAATTATCTATGGTATATAAACTATTTCAAAATTGTCGAAATTTTCAAACATATATTGCTTAAAAAATGACTATACGATTCTTATTTAAATATTGTAGGCCCATAGAGTTATAGATTAGCTATAATATGGTTCGTGTCCCAGTCCGCTATTTTGTCTGTGACACACATTCGATGTATTTTTGAAAATCTAAAATTCCTACCCCTTTATTCAATAAAAGGAGAAAGTTTTTGTTTAAATTAAATTGCTCATGGGTGATAGTAAAATAAAATCTGCAACTTAATATTGAGATACAGCATTAATTAGCGGGGGGTGGGGGTAATTTTACTCCCACACCCAATTTTTGAGAAACGAATTTTTCTTTTGATTTTGTTTTTTAATTCCAAGAAACCTTTTTCCAAAAAGAAAAACAAACGCTTTTCAGGTGGGTGGGTATGTGAGTATGTAAGCTCTATAACTCCCACAAACGAATGGTACGATTGTGATGAGTGGAATGAGGGGGAGAGAAAGAGAAATGTGGGCGTATATTAAAAAATGAACGGGGAAATAAGCTTTTGAAAGAAATCTGAAACCGGAAGCGGAAGTTAAACATGTTTTTTGCTCGCATTTTTTTTTCGAAAAACGAATTGCCCATAACCTTTTTCTTGTTTACTTTCTACCTTCACAATGGTGACCCTTACAATTTTCTTGCAAATTTTAAATTTAGTGCCTGTTTATTCCAAAATAAGTTGTCAAATCCGGCTCAAATTTTCTATCGTAATAGCCTTATGACCGCAAAATGTTACTACGCACGAAAATTTCTCAAGAATTCAAACCTCTGAAGTGAAAATTCAAAAATTTGGCAATTTTCAAAAATATATTGCTCAAAAACTGGCCACACGATATTTTTAAAAGTTGTAACCGGATGGAGCTAGAAATTAAATACAATTTGGTGTGTGCCGCAACCCACTTATTTTCAATGTGACGTCGTCGATGAATTTTTAAAAATTAGGATTTCACAGCCTATATACTCAAAAACGAGGTAACAGGTCGGGATGAAATTTAATATTGGAAATGCGCCAAGAATACACAAGTTTCAAGCTACAATAATGTTTGAAACTATTTAAACTGTGAAGTGAAGAAAATATCAAAACACCCCCTTATCCGGGCTCAGCACACTCAGTGCTATACACCGGTCTAACATGCACCCCACCCCTGAAGACATGCAACCCAACATACACACCTACATACACCATCCATGGACCCGTCGGATTTAACTTGTTCAGAAAAATTACCGCCGAGCAGTGGACTCGAACCAACTGCCATTGAGAGTCTAGTTTCAAAGCCTGGGACTTTAACCACTAGACCACCCGCCGGCCAAAAGATTGCTCAAAAACTGGCTTTACGATTTTTTTAAATTTTGTAGGCCAATAAAGATATAGATGAGCTATAATCAAGATAGGGTCCCAGTTCGCTAGTTTGTCTGTCATGCCATTTATAAATTTTGAAAATCGGAAATACATGCATCTCTGTTTAATAAACGGAGGATGATAACAAATTTTTGTTTAAGGTGAATTGCTAAGGAGTGAAAGAATAAGAGTGACAACTTAATTTTTGGGTGCAGTAATATATTGGTGTTAATTGTTCTCCTTCCACCAAGTTTTTGGTGGACGAATGTGTTTTTCCAGTTTTGGTTTTTTTCTTGATCCCAAAAAATTTTTTTCCAAAATATTAATATTTGTTTGTTTTTAATTCGATAATTAACGTTATTCATAGTACGAGTCGAGGCTGATTGTGTCCTTAGATATGATGTCCCGGATGTGAGATATACGAAATGTCGGTTGTTGAATGTTGTTGTGATAATCTGCGAAAGGAGAATTATTTATTACTCCTTGGAGAAGTTTCTGGTAATCTCTGGTTAAAGATTAATACCCAGGGAAATGTTACACGCAGGTAAAATAAAAAACCAAGTTTTGCGTATTTTATTCAGTATAGGCATTTTAGGTTTAAAATAACGTTAAATTCACGCAACCTACGTCACTGTGCTTTCTCGATATTTTATAGATGGGATTTACTTCATGGTCGTTTAATTTAATTAAATGTTCAAGAGGTGTCTTGCTAATTATTGTGCCGTCCCCTAAATGAAACCCATAGTCTAGCAACCAATTCCGAGTCAATTTTAACAAGTGAGGGGCATCCGCAAACGTATATATTTTTTCTTGCGTATTGGGATGAAGGAAATACGTCGACTCTACAGAAATGCCTAAATCTCTCCACAAACCAATGCTTCCTCCACCACAGTCACTGGTGCAAGCAACTACTGAATAATTTATTTTATGCAACGCACTTATGACTTCAAAAAGAATATCTTTCGTCACTTTCGCATCAAAGGCACAATACACCGGTTGTTTCCATTTTTTAAATAGTCCTCGAGCCAAGACCACTTGCATTTGTGAATGTTCTCCAAACACTGAATCTGTTGCCGCATCATACTCAAATAGAGATCTAACTTTCATCTCATCAAATGCTAGGACCACTGTTCTTTCACAATCAGTTAGTTTTACACCAGCTAATTTCATAATATTTAGTACATCCGGAAGAACACCTTCATTCATTCTAATGCGACTAGCCCATCGTCTTAGAGAAGATAAAAATGGTAGTGGATACTTTAATTTACCACGCAGGAATAGATATGCCTTCTTGCTATAATACCGAAGAGTAAAAGTGGTGGAAATATCTTCTTCAGACCAAACAACTCGCTTCTTCTTGTTGAGGATAATGTCTATTTGTTTGGGAGAGACAAGCTCTGATAAGACATCTTGTACCTTCTTTATTACTTTTGATGCAATGGGCAACACTTTTCTGTTTGATTTATAATATTTCAGTTGGGACGACAAACTTTTAATTTTTAACCGGCTATTCCGTTTCAATCTCAAAATTTTCCTCTTTTAGCAAATCCATTTCAGCATTGAGTTTTAAAATTTCTTGATTTTGATTTTCATTAATTCCGGCTGCGGCCATTTGTCTCCGCTATCTGCAATATTTAAATTTATATCTCTATGTTCCTTTGCTAAATCTTCCAATAGTTGCTTATGTGCTAGGCTATTTTGTTTTTCTTCCATCCGCGTTTGACGTTTGGTAGGTCTGTTGATCTGGTGTCTGAGGGCAAATTGCGAGATGGCACTGAGTTTGGCTTCAAATTTTTTTGTAGCGGTAAATCTAAAAGTTAAATTTATTTAAGATTAAAGATTCTATTTGTTCATAAACATAAATATTATTACTTAGAAGCTCATTTCGTAAATCTCGTTCGTAATCGTCTGGCATGAAATGGTTAGAACAAATTTGGCTATTTTTTATAGTGAATTTATCAGCTCTTTTGCACTTTTGAATCCACTGAGCTCTTAGCTGTTTATCTTCCGAAAAAGTATGATAAACAACACTTTCTGTGTTTGTGCTATAATTGCTACTTACTTATTTGTCCCTGAAAAAATCTTCTATTTCAGCAAAGCCGAGAAACCCTTGCACTTGCAGCGACACTCACCGAACGCAAGGCCATATTGGGCATAGGGAAAGATCTATCCTGTATAGTTTACAATCCTTGCTAAGCAGCTACTGTGAGAAAACGGCGGATCTACTCGATAGTGACTCGACACGATAGCACTTTAGAATCGCAGTTTGCCGAAAAGATGGCGCACTCAAAGCGTATCGAGCAATTAGAATCCCTATGCTGATGCGAGTAATATTGGGGTCTTTGGAAGTGAAGTTATGGTACACATACCAAAACAAAAGCGGAATAAATGGGATAAAATGGCTGAGAAAATGCTTTTGTTAGGTTTTGTGAAAGGTTATGGACTATACGATCCAAGTCGGAACAATGTTATAATAAGTAGAAATGTGATAATAATGGAAAACACGTCTGAAGGAATTACCATTGTTGTTACTTCCGAAGAGAGTGACACTGTAGTTACTGACGCTGACCAGGATATGAACAAAAATGAGGCTAGTGAACCGGATAAATCAGATTCAGTGGGGGTCGGTCAAGTAAGAGAAGAGCTCGGTAAACACGATGAAGAAACACTTCAAGAATGTGAAGAAGATTCGAGTGTCATCTTAGATGGGGGCACTGACGATGATTTTGTACCACCGTGTGAAGTAGAAACTCCAAAAATAGTTCCAAGATCAGGTAGAGAAGTAAAACCTGGAAAAAATAACTATTATGCATCTAGTGCGCGAAATTATACTTTGGTGATTGAGAATGAAAGTTTTTATCGAGGCGGCAGCCGAGACAAAAATCATTCGAAAGCACCAAAGAAATTTCGCGCACGAGTTGCATACAACATTTTTCCTACAGACTTACTGAAATAATGAAAAATATTAAATAAAATCATAATAAAATACAAAAATAAAGATTTATTCCATCGCAATCTAGTCAGTTTTTTTGTTACTACGGAAACAAAATTTAACAAATATTAATATTTGACAGTTATTTTTTCCTAAACAAGGTTGGTCGGCGTCCTTTTTAAAAAACCTATTTTTAAATGTCGTCATGCATGAAATATTTTTCGCTCTAGTGCGCGTAATACTTCGTGCACGTTGTCAAGATAAACAACTCCAATGTGACATTTTGCATACTGAGATTAATGTAAAAATGTCATCATTTTTTGACGTCTGTAGAAAAATAATTATATTTATCTGCGAATCCCAGGAGCTAAGATTTATCAGAAACAAAATTCAAAAACTACATTATATATTTTATGACAATTTCATCAAAATTATTAATTGAACCATTCCACTGAAAATAAAAATCTGTTATCTGTTTTAACCACCATCATGACTACTACTGAATATAAGTTAACCTATTTCTCCATAAAAGCACTTGCAGAGCCAATTCGTTTTATTCTGAGTTACGGTAATATGAAATTTGAAGATGTTCGTCTATCGAAAGGCAACTGGCCAGATATCAAAGAGAGTAAAAATAATTAGAAATTTTAATAAATTGAAATAAATTACAATATATTTTAGCAATGCCTTTTGGCCAAGTTCCCATATTAGAAGTTGATGGTAAATTAGCCCATCAAAGTGTAGCCATTGCAAGGTACTTAGCCAAACAGACCGATCTTATAGGTGCAAATGATTGGGAAAATTTGGAAATTGATGCTATGGTTGATACCATCACTGATCTACGGTCAAGTAAGACTTACTGTCTCTTTGAGTAATTTTTGATCCAAGTGTTATAATAATAATTACTTCTTTAGAAATTTCTTCTTATAACATAGAAAAAGATGAAACCAGAAAAGTAAATTTAAGGAAAATCCTGGAAGAACAAACTTTGCCGTTTTTTCTATGTCGTTTTGATGCTGCAGCATCTGATGGGTATCTTGTTCTCCGAAAGGTTTACTTTTAAAAAATTAAAAATAAATTAACTAATGTGTAGAGTTTTGCAGATGACATGGGCTGATTTGTATTTTGTAAGTTTACTGGATTACTGCAATGGGGTTATGAAAACGGACATTATTAGCAATTATCCGCATTTGGTCACGCTTAAGGAAAAAATTTTAAATGTTCCGGCTATTAGCGAGTGGATTGAAACACGTCCAGCATCAGATTATTAATAATTAAGAATCGAATTCGCTTATAATAAGTATTTAACATTTAACAAAAACTAGTAAATAAATGTAAACAAGTTTTTAATTAGAAAATTAAAATCTATTACAATTACTTTGTTTATAAATTCTAGCTTTACTTGGTTAAAGTCCATATTTAATGATTATCTGTATATAATAGTATATTTCACTAGGAGTCTGGAAATAAGAATTTTTCCGTGCGCGCGTGACAAATTCTCGTGTGAGGCGAAGCCAAGTCATGCAAGTACGGAAAATCCTTTAAAAAGTAAATTTGTTTCTTCTCGCAGTTTCTATCGAATCTATGTGGATACAGTCCGTACTTTTAAACCGACGTACAGGTTGTTAGAATATGTTCTGCAATTTCTTTTTTATAGTGAATAATCTTGCGCAAACTATACTTAAGCATTATTTATAAACGCTAGCTTTACTTCGTTAAAGTCCATATTTAATGATTATCTGTATATTATAAAATACTTAATTACCGTAACAATATTTATTTATTTTAACCTTATAGGTATTTTGGCATGTTTACATGCCATTGTCAAAAGTCATATTTAGAAAGTAAACAGTTAGTGTTGGTATAGCAATTGGTGACTTGATCTCAGTAATCGTCTGCAGATGACTTGATTTCTTATTTCAAAATGTCCAAGAGAATAGAATTTAAGAGATCAATTTGCTCATTCATTAACGGTACAATTTTAAATGTTTGTGAATTTCAAAAGCTATTAGTATATCTAATTTACGTTTATCATCACAAAAGTGTAAACATTTTATAGTATTACTAGATGTCATTGAATGATTGTTGCAAATTGCATATAGTAATGGTTATAATACTAAACTTATTGATGCATTAATTAAAAAGAAATATTATAAATTAACCATACAAAAAATGTATCCAAATACCCTAGCTTCATTCGATACAATTAAATATGCCTCGATGCCATATTTTGGTAACAAATCAGATAAGAATACTAAAATTAGAAACAAAACAAATAAATATAAAGTAAGTTTTAAAACAACTAGAAACATCTTAAACACGTTGTTTAATGTAAAATCAAAAACAGACGATTTGCTAACATCAGGCATTTAAAATTAAATTGTTCGCATTGTAATTCGGTTGATATAGGCCAGACAATTAGAAATTTTGATATTAGGTATAAAAAACACGTACGTTGTTACAAATACAAACACTCACATAAATCCAATTACGCTAAACACTTACTAGAACACAATCATTCAATGACATCTAATAACACTATAAAATGTTTACACTTTTGTGATGATAAACGTAAATTAGATATACTAGAAGCTTTTGAAATTCACAAACATTTAAAAACTGTGCCGTTAATGAATGAGCAAACTGATCTCTTAAATTTCACCTCTATTGGACATTTTGGAATAAGAAATCAAGTCATCTGCAGACGATTACCGACATCAAGTCACCAAGTTCTCTTGCTATAACAACACTAACTGTTTACTTTTTCATATAACTTTTGACAATGGCATGTAAACATGCCGAAATACGTATAAGGTTAAAATAAATAAATATTGTTAAAGTAAATAAGTATTTTATATAAGGATAATCATTATACTAAAACAGCTATACCCGTGCTAGAGTGGTAGGGGTAGTGCAATCTATAGTCATTATTGAAGCGTAATACGTCCATACGAACTATTTTTTTTGAAAATGTGATACGTAACAATCTCTAAAGTATAGGACAGTCCAGGTAAACTGTTTCGCTCATTTTTCTTTTTGATGGTTGCCACTTGTAAAATGTTAGTGACAAAAAAATTAAATACTAGGAATTTAAACGCAAATGTAAAAGTTACTTCTGCAGCTACTGCGTCGGTTGCTAGATTTTCTTTACTATCCCGTCTAAAAATCTTTACATTTTTAAGCGTATTACCTGAAATTCAAGTCTTGGAGGAACATTTTGAAACGGTTTTAATTCAGTTTTCATTGTAATACAACGCCATGGATCGTTTTTACGCCATATTTAGAACACCCCTAGACACTATTTTATTGCATTCTACACTGCAACAGCTTCTTTCGTCCGTTATTAAAATGAACCTTTTATTTATTATCATTTTTATTGTTATACGGCATCATTTCCTCTAATATGACATTGCTGATAAATTTGTTTACCTAATCTGTATACTTTACCGGACGTTGATACGGAGTGCATGCAGCACATATAAAACGTATTGTACAAAGCATGTGCCTCATTGTTGATTGTCTATTTATTAGTTAATTAGTTCGTAAGCGTATATAAATAAAATAATGATATTTTTAAAAGGAATATCTATTATCTCTGTCTACTTAATGTGTTATATTAGTGGAAACTGCAATGGAAATTTTGTCAACGGTAAGATTAGTTACTGTTGTTGGGAACTACGTGCCAACAATGGACATTATCGGGCTCGTCCGAGCTTAGCCGAGGAATGTGAATGTGTGTGTGTGTGGGTACCTGCGGGCATTCGCTGTTGAGACTCTGAAGCAGACGGTCTTGTGTTGCATATTATTTTGGTTGCTGTATGCTTATTTGTGTAGCGAATGAAATAAACAACAATTCTACACACTTGTACTGTGTTATTCCGAAACCCAGCACCTCATCGTTGACGATATATAACAGTTGGTGTCAGTTCGGTGGAATTTGATGTTACATAACAAATTTCACGACAAAAGAAAAATCTTTTGTTTCATCGGTGACCCTGGGACAGCGTAAACAGTCCTACGTGCAGACGAGAAGGCTACAAGGTACAAGCATTGAATATAGTTCAATGGGTACAAGCAAGCGAGAGGCAACCATTAGAGAAGAGTAACCCTCACGAGAAGCGCAGAGCAGGTGTGCTGATAAGAACAACGAACAACAAAGAAGGCAATTTAATGCAGCTGATGCAGTTTGTGTGAGTAATACTTGTTTGTATATTTTGGGATTTTATGGTCTTGTCATGAAAATTTATGACTTATTCGAATTATTATTTTGAAATATACGGTTATTTGTCGAATTTAAAATTGACTGGAAGTATTATTGGAATAAGTGTCAGATTAACATTGTCGTTAAAAAAATTTTGTTGGAGAACGTATGTTTTGCACTGAATTCGTGGTTTATAGAAGTAAATATTGCTACATTGTTGAAATTAACAATGGGTTCTGAATTTAATATTTTTACTATCAAAGAGTTGAAATATGTTGCGGATTTGTTTCAACTTCCAGAACGTAGTAAAAAGATGGAAATAATTACAGAAATTATGAAAGCTAATTATAGTACAAGTGAGGTTAGAATTGAAATAGAAGCTTGGGAGGATAATCCTCAGAAAGGGAGGTTAGAAAATTTAGAACAAGCACAAAGGGCAAAAGAAGCAAAACAGGAAAAGTTAGAATTGGCTAGGCTAGAGGAAAGGTTAGAGTTAGCTAGGTTAGATGCTCAAGTTAAAATCGCTCAAGCTCAAGCACAAAACGTGAGTAACGTAAATAATGTTCATACAAATAGTAATACGACGCTTAACATGTCTAAACAATTGCAGCCGTTTAAAGATGATAGTGATATGAGTCTGTATTTAACAAATTTTGAAAGGTTATGCACTCAGTTAAAATTCGATAGGGAAACTTGGCCAATACGTTTGACAAGTGTTTTGTCTCCTGCAGCAAATGAGGTTGTTGCACGTTTAACAGAAGACGACTCCAAGGACTACGATAAAGTTAGGGCAAGTTTACTAAAAAAATATCAACTGACAGCTGAAGTATTTAGATCAAAATTTCGTTACGGAAAACGGAAAGTCGATCAAAGCTATGCGGAATTTGCGTATCAGCTTAAAACAAATTTTAACGAATGGATAAAAAGTGAAGAAATAGGATCTAGTTTTGAGAAATTAGTACAATTAATGTGCTTGGAAAAATTTTATAATTCAGTACCGACTGAAATGAGATTTTGGATAGAGGACCGTAATAAGGCTAAAACATTAGAAGAAGCGGCCGATTTTGCGGATGTCTATGTTTCAAAAAGGGGTTCTATGACGGAGAAAAAAACGTTTAACTTAAATGATTCGAAAACGGTTAAATTTAAGTATGATAATAAACCGATGATGTCAAATCAAAAAGAAGTAGTAACGGATAATCTGAATACAACAGAAATTGAAAATAATTCAACAATAGATAAAAGTAGTTTCGATAAAAGGAGAAGACTCTTTAAATGTTATGGATGCGGTGAAAAGGGTTATTTTAAAGGTTCGCCGGAATGTCCTAAGGCTAAAGTTGTAGTAGCGAATATAAATACCAGTGGTGATATTGAGAAATTATTTGAACCTTATACAATGATAGCTAAAGTAAATGATATCGAAACTAAGTTGTTAAGAGATAGCGCTGCTAGCTATGACATAGTTCATGTTGACCTAATAAAGGCAAATAATTATAACGGAAAGTGCGTAAACGTAAGAGGTGTTTTAAACGAGGAATACGTAACTTTACCAGTAGCCAGTGTGAAATTGAGTTTTCCGGAACTCGGAGAGGTGGTGACTGAAGCAGCGGTCTCAAGGCAGTTACCTAGTGGATATTTTTATCTGTTATCAAACAGAACCTGGGAGATGTTAGATGACAAGAAAAACAACCTAGTTCAAAACGTATTTGCTCTAACAAGGTCAAAGGCGAGGAAACTATTGAAACAGGAACAAGAAAAATTTCCCAAAGAAGAAAAGCCAAGACAAGAGACCTTGAAAGATGATGGTTTTGAATCACAGGTAGAGGAAAACCTTGCGAAAGAAGGTAAAGAAATTATTCTGGAAAGAATTGCAGAAAATGATGAAAACGTAACAGTTCCGCAGTCGGATGTAGATTTTTCGGATATAACTAAACTAAACCCTACAATGTTAAAACTCTTGCAGATAGAAGATTCAAAATCTCAAAGAATATTTTGAGTGGGCTGAATGTAAAAGGGAGAGTAAGGGTGTAAAATTTTATATTTCGCACGGAATTTTGCATAGACATTTTATAGATAAATTAGGGAGAAATTATGAACAGGTAGTTGTGCCTACAAAATTAAGGGAAAAATTATTAGATATTGCACATGATAATATGTGGATGGGACATCTAGGATGCAATAAAACTATCCAACGAATAAAACAAAATTATTGGTGGAATCAAATGGGCCGTGATGTCAAGAAGAGAATAAAATGTTGCGATGTTTGTATGCGAGTCGGAAAATCAACTGATAAGAAGAAAGCACCAATGTGTCGAGTGCCTATAATTACGGAACCTTATAAGAGAGTGAACGTAGATATCGTAGGACCGATGGTTAAAACCGAAAGGGGAAATCGATATTTATTAACTTTGATTTGTAGTGCGACGAAATTCCCAGATGCTATTCCATTACAAGTGGCAGATTCGGAATCAGTGGTGAAGGGACTTTTGAATATATTTTCAAGAGTAGGATTTCCTGTTGAAATTCAAATGGATTTAGGTACAGTTTTCACGAGTAATTTAACTACCGAGTTTCTTGACCAATGTGGAATTACAATAATACACAGTTCTGCATACCATCCGCAATCCAATGCAGTGGAACGATTTCATGGAGTGTTTAAAAGAATATTAAGAGCTTTATGTTACGAACATGGTAAAGAGTGGGACGAATATATTGATCAAGCGTTATTCGCTTTAAGATGTGCTCCACATGCAGCTCATGGATTTAGTCCGGCAGAACTTTGCTATGGACGTCAAATTAGATCTCCGCTCAGTATGGTCAAAGATCTGTGGATTGGTAAAGAAAAAAATGAGCCAGTTGTTAGTTATATTCTAAAACTGTTAGACCGTTTAAAGAAGATGCAAGATATAGTAGAAGTATCGGTGATGGAAGCTCAAAGTAAATCAAAGAAATACTATGATAGGAACACAAAGGAGATGAACTATAAAGTTGGGGATCAGGTCATGTTATATCAACATGCACGCACAAATAAATTACAAATGCAATGGACAGGACCTAAAAGAATTGTTAAGAAAATATCTGAAACCAATTACATTATTGAAGAACTTTCAGGAAAAAGGAAACAAACATTAGTCCATGGAAATTTACTAAAACCCTATTATACAAAGGCTGAAGTGGTAGCTATGGTCATAACACACTCGGGCGAAGACCAAACAGAACTGGATATTCCTGAATTAGAAGTAGGAAAAGACCGAGACGTACTTACAGCTACGGAAGTATTAGAGCAGGCAAAAGAAGTCGGACAACTCACAGAAGTCCAGCGAAGAGAATTACAGGATCTGATCCAAGAATTCCCTGGATTATTTTCTAGTCGACCTGGACGAACCAACCTAATTGAGCATGATATTGCACTCAAGGAAGAAAAGATAATACGTACTAGAGCTTATTCACATTCAGCACGAATACGAGAAATTATCGATAAAGAAATAGACAAGATGCTCGAGTTGGGAGTAATTAGGCCTAGCAACAGTGCTTACTCTTCGCCTATGATTATTGTTGAAGCTGAAGGAAAAGAACCTAGACCTGTAATTGACTATAGAGCCTTAAACGCAATTACAGTGCCGCAGCAACATCCAGTTCCGAATATAGAGTCTTGTGTGGAACGATGTAGTAATGCCAAGTATCTAAGTTTAATTGATGTGGTGAGAGCATATTGGCAAATCGGGATGACAGAACGAGCTAGCAAGTATGCAGCTATTATAACTCATCGAGGTGTCTTCGAACCAGTAACGTTAGCTTTTGGACTACAATCTGCACCGTTTTCTTTTCAAAGATTAATGGACAAAATCTTGGAGGGAATGAATGATTTTGCAGAGCCATTTCTGGATGATGTGGCAGTTCACTCAATGAACTGGAAGGAGCATTTAACGCATTTACGAAAGGTTTTCTCCGCAATGCACCAGGCTGGTTTAACCATAAAAGCAAAAAAATGTGAGTGGGGAAAGGCCCAAGTGGTGTATTTAGGCCATAAAATAGGACAGGGATATCGAACTCCATCTGAGGCAAAGGTAGCTGCCATAAAAGAATTTCGTCGTCCGGAAACGAAACGAGATATAAGGGCTTTTCTAGGTATAACTGGGTATTACAATCATTACATACCGATGTATGCCGAATTAGCTAGTCCTTTGACCGACGCTTTGCGTAAAAACGCTAAAAATAGAGTGGAATGGAATGAACAAAGGGAGGCTGCATTTCAGGGGTTAAAAGATGAGTTAATGAGTGGTAAGATATTGAGGGCGCCGGATTTTGGTCGTGAATTTATATTGCAAACGGATTGTTCGAAACGGGGAATGGGTGTAACCTTATCCCAACGCGATCAACAAGACGAAGAGCATCCGGTATTATATTTGAGCAAAAAGCTTACAGATAGGGAACAGGCTTATAGCGCGAGTGAGTTAGATTGTGCTGCTTTAGTATGGGCTGTAGGTAGATTGAAACCTTACTTGTACTTGAGTCATTTTACGGTAGAGACGGATCATTGTCCTTTGACATGGTTGAAACAGATGAGCAACAAAAACGGAAGATTGTTACGTTGGTCATTAACCTTGCAAATGCTAGACTTTACTGTTGTCTATAAGCCAGGGAAAAAAATGCGGAAACGTAGATTCTCTGTCAAGATATTTTGTTTAGTTATTAATTTAAGGTTTCCAGAATGCTTTGAGTTAATTACGTATTTAGTAAAATTAAGTTTATTTTATTGATGAGACCATGGAGTTTCGAGTTGCAGACTTGTGTTGTTTGTACAAAACTGGGTCCACTGAATAGTCTTGTGATGCCAGAAACAGGAGGTTTCTAACCTCAAAGACTGTCTCAACCGGGGGCAACTGTTGGGAACTACGTGCCAACAATGGACATTATCGGGCTCGTCCGAGCTTAGCCGAGGAATGTGAATGTGTGTGTGTGTGGGTACCTGCGGGCATTCGCTGTTGAGACTCTGAAGCAGACGGTCTTGTGTTGCATATTATTTTGGTTGCTGTATGCTTATTTGTGTAGCGAATGAAATAAACAACAATTCTACACACTTGTACTGTGTTATTCCGAAACCCAGCACCTCATCGTTGACGATATATAACACTGTATGGAAACACAACAATATTTTTATTTTTTTTCTATATTTTAACAATGCAATATATTCATTTTAATAATTTATTAATATTGAATTGTTCACAATAACACTACTGAATTTTTTAGATTACAGTTGGAGAGATTATTATGGAGTAACACCTACAGATGCACTTAAAAGTGGACAAGATAGAAATGGCAAACCAATTTACGTTGGACAAGGTTTATACTCTAACAAACTAATTCCTGGAAAAATATATGAGAATGTCAGTGAAATTCATATCGAGTTTTCAACAGTTCATATTTTAAAGAATGCTATTAAGGTATAATACACTAAACTAAACTTTTTATACTGTATTTGATACTATTACTGCATATTTATCCATTCTAAGTGGTTTCAATCTGATAAGGTACTGTTTTTGGGTTTACGGAGGAGCAAATCGTTTTAGCTTTCTATATTTTCGGTGTTGGGTTTTGATTTCATGAAAATGTTTAAATCTAAACTTTTCAAGAAAATACATGTTTTGAAGTCTGGGGAACACTGATTTAAAAAAAATTCTATGTGCGGCTGGCTATGTATGTATGTGCTACTGAAATTTCTCGACGTCAATAAACTTTGGAGTGTGGGAGTATATAAAAAAAACGCGGTAAAATTAGCTGCTGAAAAACATTTTTGGTGGCATTTTTAGCATAAATAAGATTTCTTAAATTTGAAAACAAATTTGACAGTAGTTCTTCGAGTAAATCTAACGTTTTTCCCGCAGTTTCTAGCTTAAAATTGGTTGTGCGTTGCTCATGAGTGATAATAGAATACAATTGGCAGCTTAATTTTTAGGTGCAGTCCCGCTCAATTTTGGGCAAACGAATTTGTTGTTGCGTTTTCGGGTTTCTGTTAGTTTTTATTTTTTAATACGGCAAGACTTGCCCGCAGGTATACAGCAACACGTTCCTAGCACCTGTTCCCCCTGCCGATCCAGCAGAGGTTATGCAAAATTGCAAAAATTTGTTTGAAATTTGACAAGACAATTGCTGAAGTTACTATACTGTTCGCGCCTGAAAAAGTCGATTAAAAAGTGAGCTAAAATTTTAGAAATGCGATTTTCTCGCTTTGAACGTACACAAACTTTTAATTATTTTCAAGTTTTATGCCGTTTACGCTGTCATATCTGCTAAAGTATTGCGGCTACAAAAAAAAGTATTGGTGATAAATTGTAGCTTGATTTGTGCTGATTCTGATGATGTAAATTACATTACATTACATTACAACTCGAATCTACAGGATGGTGGGTACCGCTTGTATGAATCATGGGTTCTCGTTGCTTTCCTCTTGCTGCGCTCATCCCGTGCCAATACTTTAGTAGGGTACTAGTTGTCATCAAGCAGCAGATGAACGAGTCGTTTATATTCTATTACTTAATATTGTTGGTGTCAGCGATTCTACTTCTTCATCCACAGAATGTAATTATAGTTCAAAAATCGAACGGTGAAAAAATTGACAAACATTAACAAAAAATCTTCCCGTTGTTGATAATTTTGGAATTATTACATTACTCTGTGAGAGTTTTTGGGCAAATAATTTTAATTTTTTTTCGAAATCATGTTTTAGTAATCTTACTAAGTGTTGTTTCGATTTACAATCGTCAAAATCTGTGTAATGGTTATACACAAAAATAAGAGAGAAACATTTTCCGTTTTCCAAACCTTTTCCAAGTTCTTGTAAAATTGTGTTTAAAGCTTCATCAGTGTTTGCTATTTTCTGGCTTGTACTTAAACTTAAAGTTGCAGTAGTTTTAAGAAGTTTTTTCCAATTGTTTTGTGTTTTTGTTAATACCTGTGAAAGCTTCTTCTGATTTAAACTTTTTTGACAGAAAACGCATTTGTTAATATCAAAAATATTTTCTCGCCATGTCTTTTCTTCATCTACCTCTAATAACTACACCACCGTTGAATCTGACGCATCCTTTTAATGTTTTCCACGCAGTACTTCTATGTTCTTTGCACTGGTATAACTTGCATAACAGCTCTTATGCCAAACTAGAAATTTGCTTTGATTTTGTTGTTTACTTATAAAATCACTGCGCAAATTTTTTTGTCAACAATTTTGTTATGTCCTCTCTAATTTTTATATATACTGTGATGTTTCGGTAACGTTTACAAAATTCCCCAAACTTGTTTCGCAGATCAAGCACTGCTTCAAGGGTTTCACGATGTCAAATTTAAATTTTGTTTTAAGCTCACTTTCTGAACTTGAAATTACACACTATCTATGCTTTTGGATTCTTTAGAAAGGTGCAAATAATAATAAATGTAGGCACAAGTAAAGTTAAAGTCAGGGTTTTAGTCTAATGGATTGAGATTAAGTTGGAATGCTAGAAAAAAACATCTTCTGATCCTACTACATTTTTGCAGTTAGATTTTTGAAGTATAATTATGTTCTTTAGATGAAGAAGTAGAATTGCTAACACCAACAATATTGAAAAATTGAATATAAACGTCTCGTTCGTCTGCTGCGTGATGACAACTAGCATCATATCAAGGTGTGGGTACGGTATGAGCGCAGCAAGCGAAAAGCAGCGAAAACTCTTGACTCATACATGCAGTAGCAGCTATGAGTTATTGAAACTCTCTTGCCTAATATTATTTGTGCGATTAATAATTTACAGCATCAGAATTAGCACAAATCAAGCTACAATTTATCACCAATACTTGTTTTTGTAGCCGCAATACTTTAGCATATATGACAGTATAATGGCAATAATCTTGAAATTAATTAGAATTTTGTGTACGTTCAAAGCGAGAAAATCGCATTTAAAACATTTTAGCTCCGTAAGGAGCCGTGTATTTTTACAAATGTTATGTTGTTTAAAAATAGAAATGTCTCAGGAAATCTTTTAAAATTTTTGCCACAGATATTTGTAATAATGAAATTTCTCGCTGTATCTCTAACTCAAAAATTTTGTGCTTTCGCACAGAATGATTTTTTGACAACTTGCAGATTTTGAATCCTCAAGGCATAATTACAATTTTTTGTAAAATCGTAGTTTTTTACCTCTCATATCCCACGACAGTCAAGATAGCACTCTACTAAGTATAGGAAACTCCGAGCGAAGTGTTTTGCTCAATTTCTGTTTTGGTTTAGTCTTCTTTTACTTCCTGAATGTTTCATAGAGCATCCGGGAATCAATAACTAAATAGGTCAGAAAATTAAAATCTCATAAAGAAATTCTAGTGTTTATGGTTCACGTTGAAGGGCTAGAGAAATATCAGAAAGTAAAAACTTTATCTGATTTAACTCACTTAAGGTTTACAGTTTTAGACCTTTTTTGAACTTTAGCCTACATTTCAAGTATAAAGTTTTTAAAAATGTCAAACTAACACACACCTTTTCGTATTTTCATAAACATTTCTAACACAAATCGAACAGTTTTGACTATCAAAACTGTTCGGTTTAGATTGTTTAATCATTTATTTTGATTGGAGTTTAAGTTTGGTATGCAATCCAAGTCGCTAAATTTTTGCAAAGATTATACAGGGTGTAAATGAATTGGGGGGACAAACTTCTAGGGCTTGCAAAACACAACAAAGTATACTACTTTTGTTAATTAATGTGTGGTCAAAAGTGTTTCCTTTCAGGGATAGAGCTTCTTAAAGATTCTTTAAGAAGCGCCTAAATATAGGCAACCCAATTTACTACCTACTATTTGTTTCTATAACGACGGAAATTAATACAGGATAAATGAAGCCCTCTTTCCCACGTTTCAAATTCAAATTAAATTTAAAACAAATTAATTAACAAAATGTTTCAAAACTAAGCAATAGGAAAAACCAAAATTACAAAGCAAAAATCAACTATTTGAAAAATTAACAATAACTAATTCAAAAATTAACAAAATTATAGTAAATGTTCAAACTGTCGCCCCCCCCCCCCCCCACCTTGAACTATGGCTTGTACCGGGTGATTGCAAAAAAAATGATTCAGAGCAGCCCCTGACCGAAATGTTAAAGTTGGCAATACTTAATATAAGCCAATTGTCAAATGTTGACAGCTGTAAAAATTTTTGGTTAGATAAATTTAACTTACTGTATCTAACCAAAAATTTTTGCAGCTGTCAACATTTGACAGTTGTCTTATATTAAGTATTGCCAACTTTAACATTTTGGTCAAGGCCTGCTCTGAATAATTTTTTTACGAACACCGGGTACCTTCTGTGGATGGTACGGATGTGGCTGCTGCTCATGTAGTACCTCCCATACTGAAACATGGTTCACTCCCATTTCACGAGCGATGGCTCTTGAACTATTAGAAGGATTTTCAGCCACTCTCTCCAAAACTTCTTCCTCAAAATCCACCGTTCGCCTTGTTCTGGTAGCTCTACAGTTGTGTCTGTTGACAACGAATGTACCTTCCTGTCGCAGCCGACGTGAAACTGCACTAAAGGCGTTGTGCGATGGATGATTCCTATTCGGAAAATGTTCTTGGTACAGACGAGCAGCTTCGCGTGCGTTACCTCAAGCAGCTCCATACATGAACAGCATGTCATGCTGTTCGGCAAAAGTATAATTCGCCATAACACAAAAATACGAAACACGGAACGAAAGTAACGAAGAAAATAATTATCAAAAAAATCAGAGAACCAAAAAAACGAATTATAAAAGGCAGAGAAAGAAACGAATGTAAGAAAAGTGGATGTATGTCTAGATCGTTTTGTTTTTCAAAATTCCGTGTGATTTGTGCAAAATAATTGAAAATGCAATTTGGGTTGCCTATTTTCAGGTACTTCTTAAAGAATCTTTAAGAGGCTCTATTTTCTAAAGCAAACACTTTTGACCACACGTTTATTAACAAAAGTTGTTTGCTTTGTTGTGTTTTACAAGCCCTAGAAGTTTGTCCCTACAATTCATTAACACCCTGTATATTTTTTTAATACACGCAATTTTAAAAATTATTCCATATTAGAACTTGTATTTATTTTATTTATAGATATTGTGCACTCCACATCCTGAAATATTTGAATGGGTTAAAACTAGGTTTGAAAATGTTTTGGACATAAAGAATAAACATATGATATTCGAGGGAGGCTACGAAGAGGGATTTACTACATACGTTGGAAGAGCTGTATCCCATGGTGAACTCACTGTAGGAAAGGTGATATGTCATGGGACTGCTTGTTATAAATTAACCACTATAGAAAATGGGAAATGGTATGAACATGACGTATATGAAATTCTTACTTATAATGAAAACGCCAAAATAAAATCTACTACTTCTATTAGTTCTTCAACTGCCGCTACTTTTTATACTGAAGTTTACAGTAGACAACCTCCATCTACTGTTGGTAGTAGTTCAGAAGCTGATGTAGAACAAACTTCTGCAATTTTTGCAAATACCACTAATTATGTTTCAACAGTTTTACATCAACAGCCTTTTAATCCAACTCCTGTTGGCTCCTATAATTTTGGAGTTTGTGGAAACATTTCTGTTGCTTTATACTTTTTATTGGTAATAATAAATTCTTATCAAATATTCTAGAAAAGGTAATCGGTTATGTGATATTATCTCTAAAGTTTTATAAAATTGTGTGGTATTTTCAAACAGTACAATAGCATAATAATGTTTTTATAAAATTTTTATTTTTAATTAAATTATCAGTAAAACAAGATGTTTTCTTATTACTAATTTTAATAACCTTTTTTTTTCACTCTCGCAGTTCTTCAAAAACGATTTAGTACTTTGTGTTTTATTGAGAAGACTTTCAGCATCCAATGAAGCTGTTTGTTCCTAACATGCCATGTAAGCATTTGTCCCGATTAATCTCACTTCCGTTAGTGTAAAGTAGCAATGGTAGCAAGTGTACGGTGAATAGCTGGACTATTCATCTTATCTGAGCACGGCGCGGCGTGGCTTATATAAAATTGCCGGCGGAAAAGAAGCTGCCTTAAATATTTATGTGTCCATTCGAGTGTTAAATGGAAGATGATGCTGCTTTGAGTCTCTCTCATACAAAATAAAAGAGTTTGTGAATGTGTAAAGGGGTCGCGTATTCATTGCGCTCATTTTCTTTGTCGCTGTTCTTCAAAATCACTCAAAATATATAACCGCAGTTCTAGAAACTAAGGAAAACAACAAAAATAAATATTATTTGTAAAAATGTTTAGGTAATATTATGATTGAACAAAGAATATTTAATTTGAGGCAGAATCGCTTTTTAGTAATTTTTCCTTAACATCTATTCTTACCGAACGTAACCCCCAAATATTTGATTCGCAGCAAAAAAACGCACATTTTTTTTTATTTCATTTTAATTTCATTTAATAGCTTTCTTTTCGTTTTTAATTATTGCAGCATGTAAGTTTTGCAGAACTGTAATTACCGTATGACCTACATTTGATTCCTGTAATTTTGCGCACAATATCGTCATAGAGATGTTGTTATAAATATTCGATGACTTAATGTTTATTGATTTAACATTAAAAAATAAATACATTTTTTTATAATTTATAAATTAACCTCCAGCGCGTGAGTGAATTCAGTTCAGGTTGTTAACTCTTGATCGACGCATTTCATAACGATTCCGGATTTGAATTTAATCTTCTGCTGTCTGCCGGAACCATTGTTTAAATTTAACAAAGCCGTTCTATATTATGCCTTCATTGTAGTGACACAGTTGGCACAAGTAAAGGGACAAAATAAATTAATAACGCTGTTAACGGTAACGAAGTGACAATCAGAGTGGAATCTGTCATCTCTTTGAAAAACGAATGCAGTTATTCAATATAAAACGGAATTAGCTGCTTCAAATCAATTTTTGGGGATTGGTCTTATACCGCATTTGTAAAATGTTAAAGTTATCTCGTTAATTTAAATAATACACAATAAAGGATTGTTATTATGTTTTTGTAATAAATTACCGTCAAATTCCTTAACGTTGAAAAATGAAGAAAGACAGTAATGCGTATAAAGCATCAAAGTACCTATCGCAGTTATTAAACCAAGTTTTGTAAAAACTTTTAGGCTTTTGAAGCGTTAGCTTAATCAAAAACACCATTTCGGTAAGCAAAGTCAATAGTTATTTCTAAGGTTGTAAGAGTTATAATTAATTAATTTTACTATAGTTGGAAACGGCATTAACATGGCTTTAATTAACATGGTACTGTATGGAGCATTAGATTTACATCTGCATTGAATGTTCAGAGTTTGTAGGAAAGTCCGTATACATTACGAAGTTTCAAAACTCGCTGCTACAGAGATAGGCTTATACAAAATACATGAAATTCCGCATAAGTTGATTCTCAAAATTAAATATAGGATGCATAATTAATTTAAACTAGTCAACGGATAGTATGTGTTGGTGTTTTTGGAATTATAGTCAAATTAGCGGAACCCGTGGGCTACACCCAACGCTTTTTATAAATAATAAATAAACTACTTCGGTTGCTGGACCGTGGATTGAAGTTCTAGTTGTACGAATTTTGTATAGAGAATTTTTAATTCTATATAAATGAATTTTGACAAATTTGTTTGCGACAATTAGGGAGGGAGGGGTAATTTAAGCCCGCTAAATATTGCTGCACCTAAAAATTAGGTACTGAATCTTATTCTGCTACTACTCATGATCACTTTAGTCTAAACAAAAAAAGGGAACGGTCTAAGTTAATTTTTTCAAACATTCATAGTAGGCGTCACAGAGAAATTAGTAAATTTTGAAACAACGCAAATAGTAGCCCATCCCTAGCTCTATAAGCTTACAAAGTTTAAAATAACTTGTGCCCCAGATTTTGAGTAATAGTTTTTTTTTAAATATTTTTACTTTACAGTTTTAATTTGTAAACAACTTCGCTAATATAATGACATTGGTTTCTTTGGGTCTATTTTAGTACTGAAATTCATGCCGATTTGTCACCCGTTTTTGAGTAAATAGGCGTTAAAGCCGAAAATTTACAAAAACCGTAGTGGCAGCCATTTTACAGTTAAAGTGCTTTAAAACAACTTTTGATTTGTTTTAACCCCCTCTATTATATTTTTAAATTCCGTTTGTGACAAAAATGCTATGTGTAACTATCGTTTTCTGTTCCGGTTCGTAAAATTAAACTTAAAAACTTGACAATTTTTCGTTGTACCTAAGTATACCAAATTTCATTAAAATCAGTTCAGTTTTCGCGTGACACAACGCGCGCGTATACGGACCGGCGTTTTTCTCAAACCACTGTTTTGTGACCTGGCCTTTCAAAACATGTATTTCCGTCAAAATGTTACTTTCGAAAATCGGCGTGATCGCAATATATTTCCATACTAGATGTATTGGGAAGTAGAAAATGGTACGGAATCAGCTAGTTCTTCATGAAATGCTAGTAATGTACAAGCAGCAGTTTTTTACGCGAAAGTTTATGTTATGACTACTCCCAATATATATCCCAATAGAGCGTGGAATGCGTAGGAATATTTGTTTATTTATCGCTGTACCTTGGCAGCTTTTTAATATTAGTAAATATAGCAGCTTCAGTAATAAAAATTGTAATATTGTTCTGTGTGCAAAGCTATTATTATATTAATTTTGTGTTATTAAAGGAAATTATATAAAAGTAGCAAAACCCGTGGGCTACGCCTTCTTTTAAATTTTTGTACCTCTGAATGTTTCCACCGCTGAGTCGGTCTCAAAATTGAGAGTCGCTCCTGGAAAGTAAATGCCGTAGAAAATATCGAAAAACCAACGAAAACAGACCAGTAAAACATAACGAAAAAAAACAGCCTCATAAAATAATGTGAAGACGGAAAAATCACCGTAAAGTCATCAGGAAGAACATCCCTTAAAGCAAAATTTTATCATTACCCAGAAAAATTCTTTAAAAGAAAACGGGAAAAAGGTTGTAGGTTTCAAAGGTTTTCTAAATGTTTTTTAAAACCAATAAATACGCAGAAATAAAACTTCTTAGACTTGTGCATCTGATTTCAAAATGAAGTTCCTTCTTCTTCATAGAAGTTGATCAGCAAGGAAAAAACACCTCACTTTTTAAGGGAAAGCTTTTTCTTAATTATGCAACGATAATTAAGGCTTAGTTGCTAGTAAATGCTAAGGGGTGTATGAAACCGTACGTACCAATAATAAAGAATGCGTCTCTGTAGTGCCTATGAATTAATACTCTAAACCAAACCAATGTGTGAGAACTACTGCACCAAAGCTGTTTGCTGAGTCAGCTTAGGTGGCGCCCGTTGCGGCTCTGTCGATAGGTTTGCGTTATGAAAGCTATCAGCAGATTATATTACAATAATACCAATAAATGTTTTTTTGTGTCTAAAATACCATTAGTTTTTAAACTTACCGCACGCGGGCCTCGTTTTTGTTAGGAAAGCAGAATGCGTTGGCATTCCGGTAATTACAGCTATACAAAGAAAAACGTGCTTACTTAAAAAGGGATTTCTGCTTCTTATTTGCATAGAAAAATTAAGTGTCGAAATGTTTAAACTTGTTGTTTTCTCTTTATGTTTATACTAAGTATCGTAAATTATAACTGAACTTATAAATTTTGTGTAATAAAGTGTTATCATATCGTTTAAATTTTTCAACAGTGTATTTATCTATATATTAAAGGCGTTGAGTGTCTAATGTTTAGACTATAAAAATAATCTTTTAAAGCTATGTGTAAGTGTTATAATCGTGCGTATTTTCCACCAGTTATTTTTTCTATGCAAATAAGAAGCAGCATTCCTTTATTGAGTAAGCACGCTTTGTTTGTCTAATTGCAATAACCGGAATGCAATCGCATTCTGATTTTATAACAACATCGTATTATGTGTGTTTAATCTTTTAGCCCTTATACCCGAAGGTAGGCTCTTCGCTTGTGTAATACGAGGTAGTGGGGCTATTTGGCCTTTAGACCGCTACGCTCCTGAAGCTTATGCCACCCTTCATGCCCATTCATTCAATGTTATTCACACACATGTGTTTAATTGTATGTTTTTATGTCGTTTATGACTTTATTACTTATCCTGGTCAGTCAGTAATCACGGTAAGCGCCGGTAATTGTAACCCAACGTCGAATGGTTACCGAGCTCGATACCGATCCACAAAATTACAGAAAAAATGTCTGCTACTTGCAGGATTCGAACCGAGAACTCACGCATTGTGAGCCTGATCCTCTACAACTGGACCATCCGGACTACTTACATCGTATTATTTAGACTATAAATCGACGGTTAGTAAACACGTTATGGCCACTCACACATTCCTAAATCTTAGACGCATCGGTTATTGCCGAGTGACATTTTGTATTATCTTAGACGCATTTGTTTAATCAAAATTTCAGGAGTTTATGCAGTTTTCTTTCAATTGAATTATGCATTATTAACTTTATCAGATATGTATATTTACACTAGGGAACATTATCTTAAATAAATGTAGGGTGCATGCAAAGAATATACACATAATTTCGTTTTGCTACTATTTTTCTGTCTTACTACTAAATTAAACCAAACTAATATTAAAGAAATCAGTTTTTATCGCCTTCCTAAAAAGAATCTTATTAATAAATGCTAGACAGACATAATGAATATGAAATGGTTCTGCCATGTTGAATCCGCCACCTTGAATGTTATTATTTAGATTCTGGATACGTAATTAGCAGCCCCAAAACCCCTCGAATGTTTTTACGAAAAACATTCAAATAATGATAAGTCCAAGAAATAGTGGCTCTAGTTTGGTATCAAATACAATTTAGTACCTAAAGAACAAAGTTCATTTAGCATAGGTATATTTCTGTAATTTGTCAGCAGAATTCCTAAACTAACAAGCCGAGAAAACGCGCGAAATCCAATTCACTTTTATAAAACTGTGTTGTTCACTATTTCACAATTTTACTTCAAAATAAAAAGTTCTTTAAGATATAACTTTGCATAATAATCAAACTGAACAGTATAGAATAATTAAACCGCGCAATTAAATCACGCAGACACAACACGTGCTAAAATATAGTAATTAATAATATGTAGCTAACACACACAATGCGTCACAGCTGACGCTAGAATTGCTAGCTAAGCATTGTTGCTTTCATCTTTGGGAGGCCAGTAATTCGAACAATTTACGGTTACGTTACATCATTGTATATTTGGTCCGCCATATTAGACAATGTAGAAGGAGTTTTAATGATGGGTTGACAAGCAGTGCCAGCGTTTTCGCATATTTTAATGGTAAATTTTATCAAATATTTGTTACGGGTTGAACGCGCCAATCAAACCTACTTTCATCGGAGTCGGGCACATACTGGCTGCTGGCTGCGGTGGCACCATTTGATTTGAAAGAGTAGAACAGCACCCAGTAATGAAGCATATCCGTCCCCCCTCCAGGCAGTGAAGCCCTTCGGGACGCCATGATCGAGGTACGCTCGATCAACGCGCCTGCCCTCAATACAAAAAGGAGAACAGGCTACCAGTATTGGCATCAGGCTGCGAGCCGTGAGCCCCTACTGGTGGAGGAGGACTACCTAAATCTGTACTGATTCTGCAGATCAATGCCGAGCTGAGACGCAGCTCACCCGTCGAACCGCACTAAGACGGCCCTAACCTGCACTTAGGCTATACCACTGCCACCACGAGTCCTACTCCGCGACCAAAAACGGGGGGTGTGAATCCCCCGCGGGCTCGGATTTGGTCCCTGTGGTACTAGTCAAAGAAAGTCACTGGTTGGACTTATCGGAGCAAGCGCATGCCAAGCAGCGCCGCCCCTCCCAGTTAGGACCTCGCAGGTCCCAGCACTGGTGAGCTACGCACCGCCCAGACTGGTTGGTAACCGGCCTGATCATAGTGGCCGGCACCTTAACAGCGTCGGGTGTACATAAGTACGAACCCTCTAGGTCGACACCTAGATAGTGGGCGTAAGCAGGCAAAAAGCGCCTCACCCCTATGGTCCTAGTCCCAAGCGCCAGCTGCACACCACTCCATCGTTGAAAAGCACCATCACTTGCCGGAACCCCTACCATCCAGCTCAGGTCCATCATCCAACAAGGCTGGTACGTAAGAGTTCCTGGTCAAGGAGCGAGGTTTCCACTTTAGCGATCGTACTACCAGCTGCACACCACTCCATCGTAGCAAAGTACCATCACTTGCCGGAACCTCTATCATCCAGCTCAGGTCCATCATCCAACAAGGCTGGTACGTAAGAGTTCCTGGTCCAGGAGAGCGGTTTACACTTCAGCGATCGTGCCTCAGGCGTTAGGACCCATACTGAGGGCTGGCTGCAAGCAATACCCCTAGGGCCCAGGTCCCTTTGCAGCAGCAGCCACTCCATCCTGGAAAGCACCATCACCTGCCGGACCGGTCAGGGAGCGGGGTTTCCATTCCTGACCCATATTGTGGGCTAGCTTGTTTACACCCCTAGAGCCCAAGACTGTCATAGCAACTGCGCTTCTCCATCCTGGGGTACACTTTCACCCGCCGGACCCCCATCACCCGCCGGACCCCCATCACCCAATCAATGCGAGGCTACCCGGTCAGGGAGCGGGGACCCCCTTCCACCTGCCAGAACATTTTCCATCCAGCTCACGTCGGGGAGAAGACGGGCCGGTACTCTCCCGGTACCCCGGTCAGGTAGCAGGGTTCAATTCCAGAGAGCGAGATTTTAGAACATATCTTGAGCGCTACACTTGACCTGGTGAAATCACTCACCCAGTCTCCGTGGTCCCAATTAAGGAAACCTTGAACCTCTTATAACCACTTTTTTTTAAAATAAGAATTATTTTATTCCACAAATAGTTAAATTTTGAACATAAAGTGGCTATATCAAAAATTAAAATAAATACCCCGACCTCACAACAGAGGGAACTAGAGCGTGAATACAAAATTTCCGCTCAAATTGATCACCATATAATTCATTAAAGGAAGGTATAATTCAAAAAATTCATAAATGCACTTATCTATATTTATTTAAAAAATGCAAAAATCACAAACCACTTCGGAGAGCAGCGCAGCAATAACTGATAGTTAAAAATAATAAGTAAACAAAATATGTATATTTATAAAAATAACATGAGGAAGTACCAATATTACCTAGCGACAAAATTTGACGAGGAAGTACTTGACTGCTTAAATATGAATACCAATTTAATATATGCATATATTTCACATCAGGTAATCAACGCTGACAATAATACAAACCAAAACACATTCAAGCCCTACAACCCTGTTACAAGCAACTTTGTTTAAATTTAGTAAAATGCGAACCTATCATAAAAGACTTTGGAAAATAGATTAAGTTTATTCTTTTGGACAATTCAAAAGAATGCAAACTTGTAACAGGTGTACCCAAATAATAGTTATGTTACTGTAATCAAATATTTAATTTCTATCAGCTGCTTCCAAGTTAAATTACCTTGTGAAAGTGATTTGCGTTGATTTACTTGATAATAATTAATAAACATTCTTTTGAAATTTTTATTACTGAAACACTTGCCACAGAACTGCACTCCTCCGATCCTCAGTACAGCAAAAATGGACCATCTAAACGCAGCAAAACACGGGAATTGCCCAAATATCACGATGAAACGCTTTAACAACTCTCCCACGATGAAAAAGTAACCAAACCTGCTACAAATCTTTCCAGATGAGGCAAATACTAAGCGATGACAGTTCGATTCGACACCATCAAAATCGAGCCTCCATCTTGTCACACATCCAAACAAATCGATAACCAAATCGAACTATACAGCTCAAATATAATATGTAAGAAAAGAGGGTTTTTAATATTCAACCCTCATTCAAAACTTAATAAAATATCTTGAAAACTTTAAAGATCAAAGAAACCACGTTCAGTCCACAGGACCAAGCAAAAATCAAAAACGAATGCCCAGAAAACGTTCGCGCAAGTTCTCCCAAAATTATGACATGCGTAACTCGCAGAAACACCCCGAAATCTAAGCGTATTCACACATACACAACTAGATGGTGTAAACGGTATTAAAATAAAATAAATGACTTCTAGAACGGTGGTAATAATTAAACCGTTACACTGCCCCCTCCCTACATTTGAAATCGGCAGTATTTCAAACAAAACTAAAGCTAAGGATAACACGTATTGTAAATGAACTATAACGAGAATTACAACCAACCCAACTCAAAACAAAAATAGCAAAAATCCTGACTACTCCAACAAAACCAAACACTCGGTAGTTCTAGTTACAATACCAGACAAATTGAGAATCAATATCAGTTAACATAGCCATGGTCAGAAATAGTAGTTGGATAAAGATAAAGAAGTACCGAATGATAAAAGAATACCTAAAACTAACCTAAAGCAACCTTAAACTATCTTACCTATTGCATATAAAGCATTCAATCTAGTAATTAGGATAAAATCAAAGCCTTCAATGTCGCGAAGATAACCTGAAGAGATTCAAATCAACTTTGATTGTTTTTCTTCTTAATAAAATTTTGAATGAAACATCCAAAACATCCGCACTCTTGGCGTAAGAAACTACCATGGAAACTTAGCCCATTTAAAATTGGTATTAGAATTCGGGTTTTCTCAAACACACACTCTTCTTAGAAAATATTCTTTCCAGAATGGAAAAAACTACATACCAAATTATTAGCATGAAATAAACAATCGATTTTGCTTGGCCTATATCAAACACTTGCTAAGTCTAGTGCTTGTTTAATTATCCCAAACCAACTAATGTCACGATTGAACAACCTTACAACTAACTACATCTAACACTAATAAGTACCTAAACTAATTTGTATTTTTTTTTCACCCAGTCTTCATTATTTCCACACACGTTCTCTAAAATTCATCGGGACAATGTGGCTTAAGGTCTTTAATATGCCACACTCCGACATTTTTCCCATTTTCCGAAACTGATCTATATGTTAGTGGCCCTGTTACTTCTACTACCCGACACTTAACAAATTTAGGGGCCAATTTCTGACTATAAAACTTACTAGCGTTTGAAAGTGTATAATTTTTCTTCCAGACGTAATCACCTTTAGAAAATTTTAAAGGACGCTTTCGCAAATTATAATTTTTAGCATTTTTCTGATAAGCTACTTTAAGTTTTTTAATAACATCTCGATGTATCGACGACAACTGATTAACGTCATGAACTAAATCTTCACGCTTGTCGATAGATAACTCTTCCTCTTTAAAATCTTTAAGTCTACCGTAGTAATTCCCCGTATTAGGAACGGATCTTCCATAATTAAGAAACGAAGGCGTATACCCGGTAACTTCGTGAACTGAATTTCGTAAGGCGTGTCCTACTTTATAAATTTCTACGTCCCATGTTCTATGGTTTTCTTTAACATAAGATCTAATAGCTGTACCTATAACCCTATTAACACGCTCTACAAAATTAACTTGGGGGTGATATGAAGCATTATACCAAGTTTGCTGTACTTGATATCTATTCATGAACGTTTTAAATTCTTTACTAATAAACTGAGGTCCATTATCGACCATACAAATTTGCGGTACTCCAAACAATAAAAACACATCATTTTCAAGAAAATTTATAATAGACCTCGCAGTCGCCTTGCGCATAGGATGTAGTAATACAAATTTTGTTAGCCAATCAGAAACTACTAAAAGTGAAGTATTCCCTTTAGGCGAACGCGGAAAAGGTCCCATTATATCTATTGACAAGCACTGAAACGGAAAGTGAATTTTCTTTGGTTTTCCCATCAACCCTGCTCTAGCATCGTGAGACGACTTACTAGCTGCGCAAATATCACACTTATGAATGTACCGACTAACATCTACCTTCATCTTCGGCCAATAGTATTGTTCGCATAATTTGTGATAAGTTTTAAAAATTCCTAAGTGCGCACACGTAGGTTCGTCATGAAAACAACGTATTAATTCGTTTCTACGAGCAGTAGGCACTACTTGCTTCCATTCAATAAGGTTTGCAATAATATTATGCTTATTAGGTACATACTTATACAAGTGACCCCCCTCAATCCTCCAATCAGGGTACAGTTCTGGGCGTTCATTTATCTTAACTAACATTTTCCTATACCACTGGTCTAAATCTTCTTGACCTAATTCCAAATAACTAATTTCTACTGGTGCTCTAGACAATGCATCAGGTACAACGTTGTTCTTACCCTTTCTATGTTTAATATCATAAGAATGCTGTGATAATTTGACACTCCAACGTGCAAGTCGCCCAGATGGTTCTTTAATGTTTTTTAACCAAAGCAAGGAATAATGGTCGGTGTACACAGTGAAATGGGTTCCTTCTATGTAACCTCTAAATTTCTCGACACCAAAAACCACGCTTAAACATTCACGCTCTGTCACAGAGTAGTTCTTTTCACACTTATTTAACATTCTCGAAGCATAGGCAATAACATGCTCATCCTCTCCTTCTCCTTGGGTAAGCACACAACCTAAACCGTAATCAGAGGCATCACACTGTATACAAAAAGGTTTAGTAAAGTCTGGACTGGACAAAATAGGAGTAGAAACTAATAACGACTTAATCCTTGTGAAAGATTCCTCAGCTTCGTCATTCCAAGAAATCAATTGTCTTTTAACTCGACCTTTCACAAGATTTGAAATAGGTGCAACAACTGTAGAGAAATCCTTTACAAATCGTCGATACCAAGAGCACATTCCTAGAAATCTCTTAACCTCGGTCACTGTTTTGGGCTTTGGATACTGGGAGATAGCTTCTACTTTTTTTGGATCAGTATGAAGTCCGTCTTTGTCAATAACATACCCTAAATAAGTTAAAGAAGGTTTGCAAAATTCACATTTTTCAAAATTAACAGTCAAGTTAGCGTCCTTCAATCGCCGGTGAATCTCCTCCAACATGGTCAAATGTTCCCTAAAAGTAGCTGAAATTAAAACAATATCATCTAAGTAAACGAAGAGATTCTCTCCCAAGAGGGGACCAAAGATATTATCCATCAACCGTTGTTGAGTTGCTGGAGCGTTCGCAATACCAAAAGGCATGACAACGTATTCAAACAGACCTCTACGGGGTACCGTGAAAGCAGTTTTCTCGCGAGAGTCTGGATGAAGTGGAATTTGATAGAAAGCTTGCTTAAGGTCAATGGAAGTCAAATACCTAGCATCTCTAAGCTTATCTAAAATAGTACTCAAATAAGGTAACGGGTAACTATCTTTTTTCGTCACAGCATTCAATTTCCTGCCATCAAAACAAAATCTAAAACTTTCTCCATCCTTTTTTTTCACTAAAACTATGGGAGAACTCCAAGGAGAATTGGACTTTTGGACTAAACCTGCCTCCAGTAATTTATCTAACTCCCTATTCGCATGAACTTGCATCGCAGGCGATAACGGAAAATACCTTTGTTTGATAGGCTCGGAGTCACCTGTGTCGATTTTGTGAACTACTTTATCAGTTCTACCTAACGGTTGAGTAGCTAACAGTCTGAAAGAATCTATGACCCTATCAAGATCTGCTTTTTGTTGAGGATTCAAATCTTCAATACCTCGTACGGTCTGCAAGGAATAAACCTCACTAACAGTGAAACTTCCCTTAGTAAAATCGGTTTGCAAACCAAAAGCTATACTAAAGTCAACCCCTAGTATTAAACAACATTGAATAGTGTTAGAAGCTATAACAGTAATACTCTTAGTAATTCCGTCTAAAGTAATTGGAAGTTCAACTGTTCCTAAAATCTGTTGAGTTCGACCATCCGCTGTCGTTAAAATTTTGCCTTCATGAATTCTTGACAATTTCAGATCATGTTTATCTATCAAAAACAACCCAGATTTTCCAAGTATGGTTTGATTAGCTCCAGAATCAAAAAGTGATACTAACCTATCCTCAAAAATATTAACCGTAATATAAGGTCGATTATCCCTAGGTTTATGACTAAACATAGACGAAATCTTTGTTGGTTTTTTATAAAACTGCTTAACAATTTTTAACCATCTTGGCCATTTAATATAATCAGCCTTTAAAAGTTTTTCCGCGGGAGAGAAGTGGCTGAAGAACTTTCTCCACGTGGCCCGTTTTTTGGATTACAATGGGGACATTGCGCATAATAAACTTCAGGATACCCACAAACAAAGCAAAATATTTTACGCTCCTCGGAAGAACATGTGTGATATGTATGACCTCGTGATTGACAGTTCCAACATAAAGTACTCGGGGCTGCCCTATTATAATTTTTCTTCGCAATTTTTTTTTGTAGTACCAACCGAAGAACTTTGATTTGAATGATCAGTGACAATAGAACTAACTTGATGTTGTTTTCTCGCGGTAGGATTGTATACTAAATCCGGTTCAAGTTGGATTGAAGAACCAGAAGTGGGGTTACGGTAACGCGCATTCTGTAATCTAGTTTCCTCTAAACGCTTACATAATGTTACCAACTGTTTGTATGAATCAATATCTGTTAAAGCTAATTGGGTCGCATAATATGGTTGCAAATTTCGAATAATATGCCTTAGTTGCTTATCTTCAGACGGACGGTCTTGTAAACGACTAAAAAGGTTTAACATTGCCGCAATAAAAATACTGGGTCGCTCATCATTTCCCTGTTTGCGCCGTTTAATTTCATCCCATAACGCTTCGTCAAAGTCCGTTGGTAGAAAATCAAACCGCAACTTGGCAACTAGCTCCTCCCATGTTCTAACTCTATCTTTAATTGCTCGGAACCAAACTAATCCCTGTCCCGAAAATAGATCAACAGCACTAGCAAATAATTGAGCTTGAGAAACGTTCCTAGCTACTCTTAATTCTTCAACTCGCTGCAAAAAAGAGTTAACACCCATACTAGTAGTATCAGCTGTAAATGTAACGTTCCATTTACAAACTGGTATAGATTTAACAGAATCCCCCAAAGTACTTGATAATTGGTCATTTGAGAATTGCATTCGATTTAATTCTTGACGTAATCTATCAGCATTTACATCCAATAACCGTTTTTGCATATCTCCAAAATTCAAATTTGGTTGAACTTGAGGTTGTTCACCGACAAGTGATGGTTGACCAGACGAATTGGAAAAAGAAACACGTGATTGCTTCACTGTTGAGTTTGCAATCGGTTGCTGACCACCTTCAACAAAGTTTCGACCTTCGCTTGGATTACTACCTTCAGACTCACTACCTGATTCCTGCATTTCCCTATCATCTGACTTATTACCTAACACGTCAATTAAATCTAAACACTGAGAAACCAATGTCACATGTTCTCCTGCTAATTCCTCTCCGGGGTTTAATCGATTTAACCGAGAAAACAAATGAATTAGCCTTGTGTTAATTTTGACAAATTCTGATGATGTCGGTTGTTTTAGAAAATCGTCAAGCAAAGTTTTCAACTCGATAAGTTTTTTATTGCAAACATCCAACTCCATTCGTACATCATATTCTACCGGGGTGTAAGTGTTAATTAGTGATGTGTTCATTCTTTCAAGTGCCAATTTTGCTCGCAAAGATTTTCTCTTATCCGGAACACTCAAACCTTCAGGGTCAACATTTCTAAATTGCAGTTCATGGCTAAGTTCATCAGTTCTTAATGCATTTACATTCAGAGCAGCCATGTTTTTTCAGGTAATAAAAAAATTGAAATTTCAAAAAAATGAGTGAGCAATTTGAAGTGTCTACCTCCTTGGCTGAATAACAAGTCATCAATTCGAGCTCCATACGTTGGGCGCCAAAGTATAACCACTTTTTTTTAAAATAAGAATTATTTTATTCCACAAATAGTTAAATTTTGAACATAAAGTGGCTATATCAAAAATTAAAATAAATACCCCGACCTCACAACAGAGGGAACTAGAGCGTGAATACAAAATTTCCGCTCAAATTGATCACCATATAATTCATTAAAGGAAGGTATAATTCAAAAAATTCATAAATGCACTTATCTATATTTATTTAAAAAATGCAAAAATCACAAACCACTTCGGAGAGCAGCGCAGCAATAACTGATAGTTAAAAATAATAAGTAAACAAAATATGTATATTTATAAAAATAACATGAGGAAGTACCAATATTACCTAGCGACAAAATTTGACGAGGAAGTACTTGACTGCTTAAATATGAATACCAATTTAATATATGCATATATTTCACATCAGGTAATCAACGCTGACAATAATACAAACCAAAACACATTCAAGCCCTACAACCCTGTTACAAGCAACTTTGTTTAAATTTAGTAAAATGCGAACCTATCATAAAAGACTTTGGAAAATAGATTAAGTTTATTCTTTTGGACAATTCAAAAGAATGCAAACTTGTAACAGGTGTACCCAAATAATAGTTATGTTACTGTAATCAAATATTTAATTTCTATCAGCTGCTTCCAAGTTAAATTACCTTGTGAAAGTGATTTGCGTTGATTTACTTGATAATAATTAATAAACATTCTTTTGAAATTTTTATTACTGAAACACTTGCCACAGAACTGCACTCCTCCGATCCTCAGTACAGCAAAAATGGACCATCTAAACGCAGCAAAACACGGGAATTGCCCAAATATCACGATGAAACGCTTTAACAACTCTCCCACGATGAAAAAGTAACCAAACCTGCTACAAATCTTTCCAGATGAGGCAAATACTAAGCGATGACAGTTCGATTCGACACCATCAAAATCGAGCCTCCATCTTGTCACACATCCAAACAAATCGATAACCAAATCGAACTATACAGCTCAAATATAATATGTAAGAAAAGAGGGTTTTTAATATTCAACCCTCATTCAAAACTTAATAAAATATCTTGAAAACTTTAAAGATCAAAGAAACCACGTTCAGTCCACAGGACCAAGCAAAAATCAAAAACGAATGCCCAGAAAACGTTCGCGCAAGTTCTCCCAAAATTATGACATGCGTAACTCGCAGAAACACCCCGAAATCTAAGCGTATTCACACATACACAACTAGATGGTGTAAACGGTATTAAAATAAAATAAATGACTTCTAGAACGGTGGTAATAATTAAACCGTTACACTCTTTGAAGAGAGGTGGACGTACCAAGTTGAAATCACCGAAGTGACCGTTACAACGCCGACCCCGCACAAGGTGTCTTTGTTCACGCCTCTCACCTAGGAGAAGGTCTTTGGCCGCCCCACCTGGGTGCGGTGGCACCCTTTGATTTGAAAGACTAGGACAGCACCCAGCAATGAAGCATATCCGTCCCCCCTCCGGGCGGTGTTGCCACCGCCCTTTGGGACGCCACCAGGTTTGAGCGCCCAGCATCGCCCAACAGTACAAGGCTGCCGTACCCTTTTGGATAGGCCGTTGCATCGACTTTCTCCGTCCGGGGTCGGGACGCCAGTCTAGCGTCTGACTTCCTAGTTGTGGTCTAGGCAAACCCGGTTGGCTGCGGGAATCGTAGTTTTCCGCAGTCAACCTTCCCATACGGGTCGTCAACCACTGGCACCTCGAGTCCTACCTCAATCTCGGATCCCGCACAGCAAGCCGTGCGAGGGGCTTTATCCCGAGCCCGAGGTACCCGATTTGTGAACGCACGGGTATCGCGTTTCGTGCACTACAAGTAGTGCACTACCAGATGCACATGCAAGTGCGACCTCTGGTGGGGTCGGGTCTCTCCTGGTCCTGAAACATACACACACAAGAAACAAAGCAACAACTTAATTATACAAAGCGACGTAGACCTAACAGGACCCTAACGGCCGTAATCCGTCCTCTCTATCACCCGCCTTACCATTCTCCACACGATTGGACACTCCTTGCCATTCATTCGATGCTTAGCATCTCTGCCCACCCTCCTGCACTGCACGCATGTCTCTGCAACTCTGCATTTGCGCGCCTTGTGTCCCTCACATCCACAACGATAGCATGCGTCCTGCTTACTTTCGCATTCTCTACCCATATGCCCGTAGCATCCGCACCTGTAACACCTAATCAAAGGGATGAAGTCCCTAACCCTGCTAATTCCCCAGGTTAAGTTAAGCCGACCCCTTCTTAAAAGCTCCCTGTATAACGCTGGTTCCACTTCTACCCTCCAGTCTCTCCTCCCAGAAAACCTGTCTATTACCCCACTAACTGGCTTAAAGGCCTCCTGAAAATCTCCTAAGCTCCTATTTTCTCGACAAACGCCGTTGAGGTCGTACGCAACGCGTGCTAACTCTTCAGCACTGTCCTCCTCTACCCCATAAACTACTACCTGGGGGCGCCTTCTGTTCTCCCCCTGTGCTTTAAGCCCTACGGTCTTCCACTTTTCCGACTCCACCAGCTTCTTAACCTCCTCCTCGTTGTTTACTTCGACCGCCACCCCCGATTCCTTCAGCAGCCTGACACTCTTTATCTGGACCCCTGTGTCCCTGATATTTACCCCCTTTACAACTTTCTCCTTTAAAACCCTACTCTCCTGCTTTTCTTCCCCTTCAACCTGTCTTAAAATGACGACAGGCCGTTCCCCGCTCTTGTCTTGGAGCCTTGTCAGCACTTCCCTATACGATGTCCGCCCATCTCCGGACTGTCCCCTGTCGCGTTCACTGTCAGCTCCCGGTGCGACTCCCTCCTCTTTGTCGACTACATCCCTGGCGTCTAACTGCCCCTCTAGCCGTGCATTCCTCAACTCGGAATCCACCACCAGATCGACCATTGCGTCCATCGCGTCCCACACCATGCCCATCACCTCTATACTCACGCCAGACTTTGGGGAAGCCAAAGCCTTCTTAAGCTGCTCCCTGATCTTTCTCGCACCCGCTACGCCCGTACTCATCGCCTCCTTCGCTTTCTCCTTGCCCTTCTCAGCTGCTGCATACGCCATTGCTTTCGCTATTGCCTCCGACACCCCCTTTGCTGTTTCCTCCTCCGCCCGCTTTTCCGCTTCCTCCGCCGCCCGCTTTGCTGCTTTTTCTGCCGCCCGCTTTGCTGCTTTTTCCGCCGCCTGCTTCGCTGCTTCCTCCGCCGTCTCTTTTTCCACTATTGCCTGCTCCATCAACACCCTCTCATGGTCTTCCTGCGCCGCTCTCTGTTTTGCCACCGCCTTTCGATCTGCCTCCAAGGCTTCTGCCTTCCTTTGTGACCGCTTGTATTCTGCAAATTCGCGGTCCAGCTCGTCATACTCATGGTCGTACGCCACCCTACTTCCTTTAGGATACGCGCCGGTCCCCTTGGCGGACGTGGCCGCCACCGTCTCCTTCTCCTTCGTCGCCTTTTTCTTCCTGGTCTTGCTGCTTTCCTTGCTGCTTCCCTCCTCACTGCTTGTTAGCTTTCTCTTGTACCGTTCATCATATTCATACCTTGCCATTTCGTCTGAGTTTTAGCCTTTTAAACACTTTAGGTAGCCCTAATTTCAATAATCTTATATAAACTTTCTTTCCAATTTAAACGCACGTTCGTGCAGAACGGCCTGTGAACCCTCCATAGCCGGGTCCGCGCGGGTATGGTGCTGACTGTTTATACTTCCCCCTGGTCACCAGCGGAGACTCCTGCTCTCTTTCCAAGCTTCGGGTGGCTAGTCCTACAATCCTGCACCACGTGGGCAACAGGCACGCTTCAAGTCCGAGAACAGAAGCTATTCCACCAGTTTGCAGGGTTCCGGTAGCAGCCAGGCGGGCTATCAACCAGCATGCTTAGCCCACTCTCGCAGCTGGAGAGTGCTTTGTATTTTAAGCGCGAAGCACTACCACAAAACACGCTGGACAAGACGCAGTTGTCCACTGCCAACCGTCCCAATTAGGGATGGTTTTTTTTATCGAGGTATGGCTCCTCTAGATCTAGGTGCGGTGGCAGTCTGCGGAAGAAAAACAACTAGCTCAGGAACAATTTCCGTCTCGCATTTACGTTCTATTCGTTCACAAGTTACTTCTGCTGGCCGCCGCAAAAGAAGTTTCACTTCGAAACGTCTACTTTCATGACCAGTAAAACAAAATTATTGAAACATTGACAAATTTCGCAGCATCTCAAAATAATAAAAAACAACATTTGGAATTGTCAGCATCAATCAATATTAAATTCGAGCTGTGATAAAACTAATCTTAAACTCACGCACATAATAATTATTAGAATAATTGGCATTTAAATTTATAATAATTATAATTTATCAATTCCAGCTTTACTTCGTTAAAGTCCATATTTAATGAGTATCTGTATATAAAATACTTAATCACTTTAACAATTTCTTTTACCTTCATATAACCTTTGACAATGGCATGTTAACATGCTGAAATACGTATAAGGTTTAGAAATTGTTAAAGTGATTAAGTATTTTATATACAGATACTCATTAATTATAATTTATTTTATATTAATTTGTAACTGTATATGACGAACGATTTCATAATCGTGATTTGGTTATTACTTTACCATGCTTTTTGTAGTACGAAAAGTTTTATTTATATGCGGATTTAGGCAACAAACTGACTTTTGGGGCTCAAAGAAATATCGAAGAGTTTAAAAAAAAAATGTCTGGCTGTCGAAGATTTATCAAAAGTTCAACGAAAAAATAAATTTATAATTGTATAATCTAAGTTGCAAGCTTCCGCGGCCGTTGTTAATAACAGCTAGGCTTCCGGGTTGGAGCCGCGTCATCAGTTGTGTTCCAGATCCCAAAGTGACCACAGCCCTGAAGATGTCCCGTGGAACCGAGGACGAAACGTCGGCAGTTCATGCACCGATGACGCGGCTCCAACCCGGAAGCCTAGCTGTTATTATAATTGTATCTTCAACACAAAGCGGAAGTTTGGAGGTGTTTTTGTAAAATTTTTAACGTGGAAACAACATCTGTAAAGAGGGTAAAACGATTTTTGAAAATGTTGGCTGTTTTACTTAAAAATTAGTTGGCAGAATAAAAAACAATAAAGAAAATCTTGCCTTTATTTTGTGGGTATCAAAAGTTGGGTAACTGCATTCACTTCAGATTTCGATCTCCAGATAATTCTATTTGTGAAGTGGAGACGGAGACGAAAATGCATCACGTTCTTATCAACTAGTATCTGAACATCTCAGCCTTAAATGGAACAAGTATTATTTGTAAAGTTGTTGCCCTATTGTTTGTGATTGCTATACTACCATTTCTATATTTTATCGTTAATAGTAAACAAAATAAAAGTAAAATGTCGGAACAATGACCACACTCTACAACCTCGATCAACCTTTGGGCCACTTCAGTAAGTCTCTCATATACTGTACTGTACTACAAGAAGCCTAAAACCGCCAAAACTAAGATAGCTGCGAAATAATAATTATTACTTTCAACTGTGTCTTAATGTACGTCACTCACGCGCACTAGCGTTTTATAGCGATAATCATTATCGTTTTCTGCTAAATCATACACTTTAAAATACACTTTTAGCAAAAACACGCTAAGCAGTTTTTTGAATTATTTTTCAACTTCAATTTATGTTGCTACATTTTAGCAACATTCTGTTTGTTTGATGACGGTACATTTAGTTTGTACGGTGAACCAAATACTCAAAATTTGCGATAGTCGAGCACAGAGAATCCATGTTTGGCTGTACAAAGCCACAATCAATAACCACAGAAACTCAATGTTTGGGCAGGTATTTTTAGGGGCACAATTGTGGAACCACTTTTTATACAACAAACAGTAAATGGCCTAGTAAACAGAGTGCGGCAACTAAACTGTTGCAAGCTGATGTATCCAAAATTATAAAAAGTTAGGCAATATTTTTTCTTAAAATTAAAACATATATTGGGCTAATAATGCGTTTTGAAACGCAACGCTATCTTAAGGAACGGCAAGTAACTTAAAAATTTTAAACGAGATGATACATAATATTGTTAAAATTTTTTAATATCAGCATTAAAATAAGTAAAACAGAGCCTGTTATTTTAGATCTTTTTTTAAAACGCTAATAAATGGTAGGATAAAATTTTACAAATGATGAAAAGCAGAAGGATTTTATTTAAATTAAATGTGTCTACTAAAAATAAGCAACCCAAATTAGATCAAGCAAAATCTAATTAGAATGAAAAATGTCATCCCTGCAATTTATTAAAGGTTTTAAACATACATTTTTCACTGTTATTAAATTTTGTTTAATATTTCTCTCGTTGCTAATTGTTATTAGACACATTAAATATAATCTTGATCCGCTTTTTAATATTTTTTGAATTTCATCCTCCCATTTATTAGAACTCGTAAACGTTTTTCAAAAAATCTGAATAAATAGGCTATACCTCTTTCGATATAACTTAAAAAAATATTAAAAATTATATTATATCGCATTTAAAATTTTAAAGTTACCTCCATTTCTTAAAATATAGCGGTTTTTCAAAAGTCATTATTAGCCTAATATGCGGCCCCTACCAGCCACCAAAATAAAAAATAAATGTGTTCTTTAAGTTTTTATAGTTTTGGAGATATTAGCTTGTAGCACTTTAGCTGCCGCACACCCTCTACTTAGACCTGTCGATCGAAATAAAATATCTATACGTGCGCATATAGCCGAAGCCGAATTAATTGAAACCCTAAGGTTTCAGAATGATGTTGCTCCAGTGCATTTTTCAATTGCTTTGCGGAAATGTTTGAAGAAAAGCACTCACGAAAAATTTAATTAGTTGTGGCGATATAGTGAAATGGCCTCCAAGATCGCCAAACCTATTCTTTTTAGATGGAGCTATTTAAAATCTAAGATTTATAGTTCAAGGCAAAATCCTAATGCAATGTCAAAGGATAGCTTAAGAGAAGCATGTTTTAACATAACACCAAGAATCCTACAAAATGAGCGACGAAAATTCTACTATAGACTTGGGATTCTTTTAGCAGGAAATAGTCAGCTGTTTGAACATCTATTGTAGTTTCGAACTTATAACAAAGTAATGTATTATTTAGAGTGGTGGTAGCTCAGGGGTTAAGCGCTTAGCCTCTAACGCTAAAGCGTTAGGGTTCGATTCCCCGCCGAAGCCATGCAACAATAAAAATCTGTGCCGGAACCCGCCACTCACATTCCCCACTCCGGTGTAGGCAGCCGTGGGGTATTAATGCCTGAAACCTTCTCTGGTATTTAGTCGTTCGGATTCGACGTTAAACTGCAGGTTTCCCGTACTTCACCTTAGCGCTAAGGAGAGTACGTTGCAGAGAAGAGTGCCGGTGCCCAGCAGTGGGACATAAAGGCTGATTGCGACTGCGAGTGTATTATTTACGTATTTTTTTTTCTTTTGTGCGTGAGCCAGATAATTACGCACAGCCTTTTAGGGCTTTAACTGCAGGACCCGTACAAATTCTTTATCATTAACGTCTCCTGTAACCCCTATACTTCGTGCATAGTTGGTTGCCAACACGATTCAGCATACTTGAAATTTTTAGTACCAAACTGCGGGAATGGTACGAATCCAAACTTTTTTTATCAGGTGCGAAACAGCATTTATTCGGCCGCAAATAAAATGTAAAACGTTAGGCAAAAGTAGAGATTATAAAAAATTGATTTGCAAATATAGAAAATTGAAACGTTGATAATAATTATAAAAGCAATAATTATATTATCATCAAAAACGCAATATATATTTTCTGTATATACAGGTAAAGTATTTTTTGCAAGTTTTTCAACCAGGTGTGTTTTAAGTTGCATAACTTGAAAAGTAAGGAATGCGCTTATAGATTATTTAAGGTTGGCATATTGCTCATCATGATCTCTGGAAACAATATATGTTTTCACTGCGGTAACCGTACACTTCCGCGCGACCAGTTGGCCATTTAACTGCGAGAGCCGTACAAATGCACAACAGCTTGCAAGTGTCGCACGAGAGGTACAATTTTATAAATCGCATGCCGCAGTGAAATGGTTAATAACATGTTTGAAATTATACGACACGTACTGCATGAAACACTCTGTAGATATTTTGACCATAGTGTATAAACGTCAAGCGACATCAGTATAATGTAATATCTTATGTCAATCAATCTGCACAAGTATAGGGACTAGGGAGTTATTTTATATAAAGTGTTAGTTAGATACAGCTTTCTGATTTATTCTAACAAAACCACATAATTGCCTGTCTACTGCTTCTCTGAACATGAATGCAATGGCAGTTAAGGTTTGCTTATGACACTTATAAACACATACCTCATTAACCACGGTGTTATTAATTAAATGACAAAAACAGGAAGCGACAGTAATTTAATGTATGCCCTAGTGTTGGAGCTTGCTCAGTTTTTTGTTTACCATTCAAGTGCTGTACATGTAAAGTTTATTTTATTTATTTATTTATTCCGATGCCATCTACAGAAAAAAAATTCCAATTACAGGTGGCAACCCATTACAATAAAATCAAATCAAATCAAATCAAATGTGTGCATGACAACAATAACAAAAAGAGAAAGAAAAAAAAATAAAAATTTGACATTGTACTCTTATTAATTAATAAATAATATATTCTAATAACATAATTTAAAAGAAATAATAATATAATTGTGATAATAATAATGACAATAACATTGTACTCGTTTTAATTAATAATTAAAATGTTCGAGTAGCAGAATTTAAAAAAAGAGAAGTAGGTATTATGCAAGATGGATTTTTATCTGAGAAAAGAATTATGTTAATGAATTATGTTAATATATTATCTTTGTGAAGTCTGTGAAGGCAGGCGTTTTTAAATTCTTTGATTGTCAATGAAAAAATATCGACGGAATTGGATATTCCATTATATAGCGATGAGAGACGATAAACAGGTGAGTTCATGGCATAATTATTTCTAAGAGTATGCAAATAGAAAGTGGAACGACTACGACTATTTCTAGGTACTGTAAAAGCAAATTTACTCAATAGAAAAGAATTGTCAACTTGTGAGTTTATCAGTTTGAATAGATGCAGTAAGGAAGACAGTGAACGACGGTTATCAAGACTTATACAATTAAATGTTTGTAGTAGTTGATAATAAGGCGTATGAGCGGGGTATTGCTTAGTTATTTTGAATGATAGATATTTTAAAAACTTTTTCTGAATATTTTCCAACATTTGCTTTTGATAAAGATAAAAAGGGGACCAAACTACCGAAGAAAATTCTGAGGTCGTTCTTACATATGCATTGTAAAGTTTAACAATAGTTTCGGCATGTGTGAAATGGTGAGAGTTTCTGATAATAAAACCGAGGTTCTGATAAGCTGATTTTGTTGTTTGTATCAGGTGATTAATAAAAGAGAGTTTTTGATCAAAGACGACACCGAGATCTTTAGTTTGAGTTTTAGAATTAAGAGTGCTTCTGCTCATCTGGTAATTAAAAATTAACGGTTGCATAGTTCGACCATAACGTATTACAAAACATTTGCTGGTATTGAAAAATAGTTGATTGTCAGTGCTCCAGAGCAGGATATTATTAATATCTGTTTGAAGGTGGCGACAATCATTAATGTTGTTTATTACAGAAAAAAGTTTAAGATCATCTGCAAACATAAGACAATTGGAATGTTGTAGACACTCAGGAAGATCGTTTATTAAAATAATAAATAATAAAGGGCCAAGGTTTGCCCCTTGCGGTATTCCGGAATTACCGGTATATGTGTCAGATTGAGCGTTATGGTACACAACATACTGTTGCCTATCGCGTAGATAAGAAATAAAAAATTGTAAGAGATTGCTCGAAAAACCATAGTTGTTCAATTTTTTCAGTAATATGTCATAATTAAATTACATCTACTTGTTTATTGCTAGCAAAGGCTTCGGTGACAATTTCTACAAAATTGAGTAAATTCGTTTGCGTCAATCTCTGTGGCATAAATCCGTGCTGACATGTGGTTAAGTAAGGTTTTACATGGGCGTGCGTATATATATTTATGTAAAATAGATTCAAAAAGTTTCGCGGGAGCGCATAGTACTGCTATTGGTCTATAATTTTTGATATCAATTTTTAAGCCGCTTTTAAATATAGGACAACCTTGGCCGTTTTCCATATTGTCGGGTAAGTGCACGTTTGTAAAGCAAGGTTGAAAATTTATTGTAACGGTTCAGTAAAAAAATCAGAACAGCCTTTTAATATGTACATAGAAACTTCATCGCTACCTATGGCTTTCTTGCCCGGCATTGGTTTGAGTGTTATTGTCGATATATTTAAAATAGCTGCATTGCTCAAAGAATCATCGCTCAAAACAAATGCTGCCGGCGTAGGACTGTATACTGATTTAAAGTGAACTGCGTACACATTGGCTATGTCTACGTCGTTATAAATGTTGTTGCCATTAAAGGTCATTGCCGATTGTGTAGAGACTGTAGTTTTTTTATTTTTAATGTATTTCCAAAAATTTCTGGGATCTTCCTGAATGTCAACTTCAACTCCGGATATATGAGTTTTATATGTTTGTTTTATATCGGATTTGATTTTAGCCCGCAAATGCTTAAATTCCCGAAGGAGGTTCTCAAGTTCGGGTTGAGGCAGGCCACGTTTCATCATTTGCCTTACTCTACTCTTACGCTTAATATCTTTAATTATGTCGGGAGAAAACCACGATGGAAACTTTTGTTTTTTAACCAGTGTTTTTGGAACAGTTTGTAGCTGGAAATAGATAAATTACACTGGTTATAATTTTAGGGTTCCTCACTTATTGAAAAGCTTTATGAAGTAAGTGACAAGCTTAAACTTTATACAGTGTGTGGATAAAGTCTGGAACAAATTCAATATCTCCCGAAATATTATATTTCAGTAAAAACGCTCAGACACTTGAACTTCAGTTTTATCCCAGCAATATTTTAAACATATTGCTGTTGCATGTGTATAAGGTTTACAACATATTCAACTGCTATCTTAAAACACCCTCCATGTCAACATCTGTGAATTTTATCGTAATTTGCAAAAATCAAATAAGCAGTTTTGGGTTCAATACGAGTCGAAGAGGTCATATTTACATAAATATACGAACACGCATTGTTTTTCGAGATACAGTTCTCTATATGTTATGTATAGTCGAAGCAAATCACATATTAATTAATATCTCCGTCATGAATTAATATACTTGATTTAAATTTAGTATGTGTATTGTTCTAGTATCTAACACTTTTAAGAAATTTTGGAAGATGTATAATTGATTAATTATTTATTTAAAAACGTAAACACCGATCGTTATAAATTTGTATCAGTTTGATAGATTATTTGAAGTACTTTATTAGGATGCGCAAGAATTTTCAATTATTTTAAAAATTAAGAAAGAAAACGATACTTTTTAACAGCAACAACGCTATTCTGGCATTTACTTGATTTTAAATACTATCAATTAGCTCTAGTTAAAAAAAATATTTTTTATTCTTTGCATATTTTTGATAATTCTTTAAATAAACCATTTACATCGACTATTGGACCAAAATTCGAAGCGCATCTAATTAGCTGTAGGGCGAGCGATTCCGTTCTTACTGTTCTTATGCGGTATACGACATCGTACGGTTGCCTATATAAACTGTTATCTAGAAATTTAACATACAGTGAAATGAGAGAAGAGCTTAATGCAAATCGAAAACGTTTTTACCGATTTCTCTAGCTTCAAAATGGCAGCCGCTACAACTTTTTGAGAATCTCAAATTTAACGCCCACTTACTCAAAAAGTAGTTGCTTGATCGGCCTCAGCTACAACTTGTTTCAAAGCCTGTTTTGGGTGGTATACGATGAAACAAAATTAATTTTGAAATTCTAAAAACGATTATAATGGCGCTTTTTCACAATTTAAAAAATTTTCAAAAAAGATGGTATTCAACACCTGCCCATGCGATTCTTTTTTTAATTCAAAGGCTGATACAACCGAAGATTGTTACAATTTGATTCTTTTTTCTGAAAGCTATAATTTTACTGTGGCGCTTTCTATAAATTTGGCTTCCTTAGAAATCTAACGGTTGGTGAAATGTACAATGTTATAATTATAAAACTTACACTTTTTCAAATACTGTAAGTATTAATATCTAGTATGGGAAAGTCCACTCGAAGTCCACACTTAAGCTTTTTTTATTTGCAAGAGTAAACGAATGAGGAGCTTGCAGTGAATTACGGAATAACATTTTATTTAGAAGGGGGTAGTAAGAAGTCGTGTTTACATCGACTTGTTTTTGTTTAAACACTAGTTCGAAATTGTAGTAAACTATAAAAACCTCAAAGTATATAAAAATTCGTTAAGAGGTACATACTCGAGCACCCCCCACCACTATGCCTTTTGATTTGAACAAAAACAGGTGTTATTGTAAACCATTACTAAATGCCCGTACAAAATTTTAATCAAATATCTCAATTTATGGCGGAGATACTGAGTAATTTGTCCACGCCATCTTTCAAACTCCAATTGAATAAAATAAAACATGCTCTTGATCTATAGACATTGGGCCACCCTTTATAATACTTGTGGATTATGTTAATCGCATTAGCGTTGTTTATCTTTGATCTTTATTAATCAAATAGATGAAAATAAAAAACTATCAAAGTAACTTGATACAAATCAAATAAATTGTTTCGCAAAATGAATGACTGTCACGTAAAACTTCACTCAAAATTTATTTTAATTGTTTGGGTGTTTATTTTACTATTTGATTCAATTTCAGCCAAAGATGAATCAAATTATGAATTCGACGACAATGTAAGAAGTAAGAGAAGATTAAGTAAAGACGAAGTGTTAGTTTTTGAAAGTCCAAATCTAAACGTAGATGAGGGAGTGTCACAGGCAGTGCGGAGTCGAGAAACACAGGGAAGAATCAACAAAAAGTTAAATTTGGAGAAAGATTCTTTCGGTTCAGAAAGTGATGTAAAATTTAATGATGAGGCCGACCAGGAAGAAGATAATACTGATGATAAAGGTGAGAAAGAACAAAATAACTCAGAACTGCTCTATAAAACTTACACAGGTGAACTGTAGCGGATTACTGGTTTTTTTGCAAATGCTTTTATTGTGATTTTTTAAAAATGTTATCCATATATTGTTTACGAGTTTTACTTGTAACATAAAATTTTCAATTTTTATATAACGAAAGCAGTATCATATTTTAACTTGAGTTATGAACGTGTCTCGTTGAATTTAAAAAAGTACGTAGCATTATTCATGCGCCATTCACAATAAATAATGAATTTCAGACAACCCGAGCTTCAGAGCCACAGGCTATGTAATATGCACACGTAGAAATAAGATTTGGGCGAACTTTCTTTCTAGAAAAAATCTCCTTTTTGTGATTCTTAAATAAATGATGAGACATTGAAATAGTTTAGAAAAGTTCTATTTGGAAACTGTTTAAACAACAAAAATATATTTATTTTGTATAATAATGTTTAAAAAATTGTAAGTTCTGTCGAAGCAAACTTGTGATTTATTGTTTTAGGCACTGTGCAAATAATTGTTTTGTCTTATAGTCGAACTCACTTCCTACGTTATATGTATAGTCCGGATTTTTGGTCTAGTATTTTGCCAGTATTTAAATTATGAGGCAATCAATTATTAAGCAATTTTGGAATTATTCCTTTAAATGTATAGTTGTCGCATATCTAAACTTTTAAACGAAATATTTACGAGCTTAGGTGGTAACACATCCATATGTTTGACCTTAATTTAGGTTGTGCAAGTAGTTATTATTTATTTGGTCAACTGGAATTAAAGATTATGTAACAGTTTAATAAAATAATACAGGGTTTATAAGCGTAGAATAGGAATGGGTATGAGTTTTAAAAGTACTTCACGAAACAATTTTATGATACTGCAAAAATGTTTGTTTTGATTGAAATGTAAAATAGCAACCACGAATTAATGAAAATTGAACGTGTAAATTCATTAATACAGCGAGAAAGTTCTACGAAAGAAAATTTTGGATTATCAATATTCATAAGGGACAGAAAACCACCGTTGAATAAACAACTTATAGTCTAGTCAACGAAAAGTTGTAGAGGGAAATGGAATGAACACAATTTTTGACTTTGGGACTTTGTTTGGACTAGTTAGGAGGTAAACATACTAAAAGTCCCCACTCCTAGGAGGTGAGCGGGGTGCAGGGGGGCACGTAGAAGGTCCGTTTTTTCGGCTTTCCGCTTATATCTCGGAAACTATGCCTCCTAGCAATAAGACCATTCTATACAAAATTAAAGCTGCTAAAATGTGCTACAAGATTGATTCCATTAATTTTTTCGCTATCTTGCATAGTTTTTGAGATATCCGTTATCAAAATTCGCTAATTTAAAAAAAAATTTGCCTCACTTTTATGCCTTATTTGAATAGCTAACTCTTCAGCCCTTCGTCCTACGAAAAAGTCATAAAAATGAAGTTGTAGAGCATTAAATTTCCTTCAAGAATATATGATATTTTACTATTTTATCTTCAACCGTTCAAACCTTTTAACTTTATGTGTAAATTCCGAGATTTTGCAGAAAAACTTAACTTTCGTATTTTTCGTTATTACACTGCTCTAACTCTATGTATAAGCCAATATATACGTATTTATATGTATAAATAGTATGTAATATATATAAGTGGCACATAAAGAAATTATATGTACATAAGTATTATATAATATAGTTTCAGGTACATATGTAGTTCTTCAAAAGTAATATTGTCTGTTGTATACTATTTTCGACACCCCGAATCTAATGGAACCACTTTGAGAGCTCCATCTCTTACCCCTACAGAAATACAATGACTATATGATGGAAATTTTTTCATAATCCTCAAAATTTACAATTTATCGAGTATCGCTGAATCTTTATTGTTATTTAGAAGCCATAATAACCCTCTACATAGGAAATAATACTGTATATTCGCTTCGCAAAGGCATTGGGGTAGGGTGATTGCAGAGTCAACATCAATTTGTACATAACTTTTTTTATTAACACATTAACTCGTAAGTGGTTTTGTTAAACTGTTACATTTCATGTAATAATATATTTACACCTTATAGTACAATTATACAGTAATAATTGTTATAAATTCCTGGCTCTTTTGGGGCGGGACGGTCCTGGCTCGTCATGGGAACTTGGTCCTGGGGTGGGTTCTGCTTCGTTTTCTTCTTCATCCGTTGAGAAAGGGGATACATCTTCGGGGATGACTGGTAGAGGATCGATGTCGAGCTCTTCATCCACATTGTCTAAGAGGGGGCCCCCATTAAGAAAGTTCCCTTGGCAGTTTTGGCAGGCAGGGGAACACTTGAGAGATGCCTTTCTGCACCCGCATTTGGTGGTGGCACAATCCATTGCAGCTTGCTGCTCACTGTGCACCGGGGTTAGAAATTTATTGGTGGTTAGCTCCCACCCATACATCTGAGGAGGTAGCTCATGTCTCAACCACATCTGGATTTGGTGATATGTCCTCAGAGAATGTTGTTTCGCTGCCCCCTCAGTCTCAGTTGGTGGGAGGCATGAGATGTCCGGTTTGATGTTGGCTACCGATTTAACGAAGGATTGGTAACGGTAAACGTTTAGAGATTTTTCTTTAGGTGGGGCCCCGTACCATCTCAAAATACACTTTTTCCCAGCTTCCTCTATATCATCCTTGGTTGAGAAAGGGTCTGAGAAAACTGCAGCAGCTCCCTGGACGTCTGGAGACTTCAAATACAGTTTGATAAATCTCAGCTTACTCTTTCGGAAGGCTGCTGAGGTGGTATCGCACCCAGTGAAGGCGTGTAGAAATAGTATGTCCCGCAGCCCCTGGGTCTGAAGCTCCTGGGTAGAAAACAATAAAGGTTTTATGTTTCCACGTCCAGGTTTGACGAAAATTATGTCCTGGTCACCAGGTATATAATTTCTTTATGTGCCACTATATTACATGCTATTTATACATACAAATACGTATATATTGGCTTATACATAGAGTTAGAGCAGTGTAATAACGAAAAATACGAAAGTTAAGTTTTTCTGCAAAATCTCGGAATTTACACATAAAGTTAAAATTGCTCTAACTTTTGAACGGTTGAAGATAAAACAGTAAACTGTCATATATTCTTGAAGGAAATTTAATGCTCTACAACTTCATTTTGAATAACTTTTTCGTAGGACGAAGGGCTGAAGAGTTAGCTATTCAAATAAGGCAAAAAAAATGAAACAAATTTTTTTTTTCAAAATTAGTGGATTTGATAACGGATATCTCGAAAACTATGCGAGCTAGCGAAAAAATGAATGCAATCAATCTTGTAGCGCATTTTATCAGCTTTCATTTTGTATAGAATGGTCTTACTGCTAGGACGCGTAGTTTCCGAGATATAGGCGGAAAGCCGAAAAAGGGACCTTCTACGTCCCCCCTGCACCCCGCTCACCTCCTAGGAGTGGGGACTTTTAGTATGTTTACCTCCTAACTAGTCCAAACAAAGTCCCAAAGTCAAAAATTGTGTTCCTTCCATTTACCTCTATACCCCCCTTTTGAGCATTCATTGACTGGACTATTAAGAATTGCAGTACATAAGAACACCATTTTTTAATTCTCATCCGAAAACTTAGTTCACTCGTCCAATATGTTTCACGTATAACTTAATGGATTTGAGTACGCCCATGGTTTTTGTTTACTTATTGAATTTTAACAAATTTTTTTGCTGTTTTGCGACTGAAAGTTTGGCCATTAGTTATATGTATTAAGCCAGTTTTTTGACTGTAATAGTAAAAAATATTGAAACGATGTTTTTCCTCGCCGTAGGAAAATTTTCAATTTAACAAGTTGGAAATATTGATTCAGGTAACTTTCGTCAACGCAAAAATAAACGTTTGCTTTACCTAACACTGGCATCGTAATTCTAAGGAAGCAAAATCTCTCGACACTAAAAGCGTGGAAGGTTTTGACCCAGAGGGTAATTACGAAATGAGTTTAGTTTAATTGGTTGTGACAAAAATTTACAAAGCTCGGTGGAAAACTGCGAGTCCGAGGGATGTGACATCCAAGCCTGGATTACTTTTGCTGGCAGGGTATAAATTTCCTGTATCTTGTAGCTCGCAACATAAGCCAGTAATTCCTGCTTTAAACGGCAGGGAACTTTTTGATCTGTTATATTTAATTACTTCCCCTATTTCGGTTGCTATGGTCATTTTGTTTTGTTAAATATGTTGAATATGACAGCGCGATAACATAAACTGGATTTATAAATTTAAAAAAACAACTTTTTTTTAGTGCAAAACTTGGGAAGCAGTAATGGACGATTTGTGTCAGCGCGATTAATTATTTAAGGCGCTCTCATTGTTGGTCTCGCAAGTATAAAAGGGCTGTTGGTCTAAGAGTAAACTTGACGGGTTAATACAGTCAATAAGGTTTAGGGTTAACGGTCAACCATTTTACAACGTTTATTTTTGCAAACTGCAAAAAAAACAAAATACGTAACAAGCAAAAAGCGAATAGGTAGAAATATAAACATGCATATGAAATTCAAATAAGGACAACCCTTCAAAACAGCGTGCCAGAAAATTCAAGATATCAGAATTACCATATACTCGTTTTATTGTTCATCAGAGAGAAAACATATTTGGTTATGAGCACTGACCACATTTAGAATTTTTTGAGCCGCAAATTTAATGTTTCATGAACTTAAAGTTCCAACGAAATTTGCTTTCGTTTTTGTTCTATGCTCTTTCGTATGAAACTTCCACTTTCCATGTTTATTGCAGACATCCTCTTTAAATAAGCTTCTACGTAAATAAGTGCTGTTTCGTGTTGTTTTGCAAAAAAAATGAAGGAATAAATCATATTTGAAACCAACGATTCGTAGAGTTATAAGTACAGCCCTACATGTTGACAAAATTAATATTGTTGGATTTTTTCATAACCCTTTTCCCGTAAAAAATATTCTCATGTTTTTTCGTAATTCTTTTTATAAAAACTGCCCTAACTAGTGGATTACGTAGGTATTATTTTCATGGATACATTTTCAACTACATACTCCAGTAAATTGAGGTTTCTTTAAGTATATTAAATTCCATTAATCTGCTGCTGGAAGGCAAAAGATAATATTGTAAAAAAAGGGGGGTTGACATTGAATTTACCAAAAACATTATACTCATGCATAAGAAAAAATAACGACGTATTAACAATGGAAACCACTGAAATGCTGCCAACGTGCCAGAATGCTCAAAATATTTAGGTTTCACACTAGGAACGAAAGGTTTATACGAAATGGAAATAAAAGGACGCGTAAACCAAGGATAGGTAATGGGAACCTGAAGGAACGAACACATTAGTATGAACACAAAATACATATTTACGATAGAAGTATCGTAATAAACCATATTACTATATGAAATAGGATGATAACCTATCGAATATAGTAATATGATGTTACGATAAGAATATTGTACAACGTTTTATCTACTTTCATGAAATTTTAAATTTAAGAATAATTTTTATATTGTCATTGAGAAATGTCACTAGTGACATTCATTATTATTAGTAGGCTGTTATTCAATTTTCATTAATATCTAGGTTTCATATTTTATTTTATCATCTGTCAGTTTGTTGCAAAATAATTACGTCGCTTGCACAAATTGAGATAAATTATTGGAAATGGATGATTCCGAAGACAGTCTGCCGTCAGATATTGAAGCACTAGTTAATGGGGCTATTTCAGTCCTGATTCAAATCCAAGTATAAGCTAGAATATAAAAAAATTGAAGATTGGTGTGTAGCGAAAAATGTATCATAAATGTGTACAACAAATAATTTGCTTGTTTTGTTGAAATATTTATAATAAATAGTTAATATTTCCTATCATACTATTATTTTTATATTACAATTCATTATGGTGTCGTAATAGAAATTTGGGTATCGTAATAAAAATTTGGGTATCGTAATAGAAATTCGGTATCGTAATAGAGCTCATTTAAATAAATTTTTACCAATGTAAATAAATCCATACAGATTAAAATAAATGTTTCAACATTTAATGTTGTCACATTTAACGTTAACCTGTCACATTTATTTGACCTTGGTGAGCCCAGCCGACTTAGGACACCAAGACCGTTTGCACCGGTAGTAAGGCGCAAGGCAGGGTCTTGGTGGGAGCGTTCGACGCTTAAACAAAGCAGACTGAAAATTACATTCTCAAGGAAATGTTAAGGAAACTTTCATTATATGAATAATAAATTATGCTTTATTTATGTTGTTAAATATGTTGTTCTTGATGATTGAACTAATATTAATTGCACAAATTCTTGAAATACGGAAAACGTGTTCATAATTGTTGAACATTACCACCAGTGTAAACGGTCTTGGGCTTCTATGTAGGCCGAGTCTACCAAGGTCAAATAAATATGACAAGTTAACATTAAATGTGACAGTTTAAAATTAAATGATGAAATATTTATTTAAATCTGTAAGGGTTTATTTATATCGTTAAAGATTTGTTTAAATCAGTGAATATTTAAAAATATTGAAATATTTAAAACAAATATGTGTAGATTTATCTAAATACACAAAGATTTATTAAATATTTGAAAATTTAAAGTAAATGTTTTAAGATTTATTTAAATCTCTAATGCTTTATTAAATGTTGAAATATTTACACCAAACGTTTAAGGATTCATTTAAATCTACAACGATTTATTAAAGTAAAAAGCATTTCGCTAAATTATTTGATTGGGAACTGCATAAATGAATGCAAACTATGAGACTGAAATGACAAGTTATTATATTCTGTGAAGGACTACATCAATATTAGGAACAATGAAATTGCAATGACTAAATAGTTATTTATGTTACTAGTAGGATAAAAGCGTAATTATAACACTAATTTAAAAGTTGCACGACGAGGTCGTAGACCTAGTTGTGTAATCAAACCAGTGTCATAATAATGCATTATCCCACGTGTGAAATCCAAAATTTTATCTACGACTGCTCAAAGTTTGTTAAAAATTGATGTTTTTAGCTTGAAGAATTTTTGACATTTCGCATTAATTTATTTGCAAACGTCGTCACTTTTAAAATACTTTTGTTTTAAAATCAAAGGAACGAGATAGGTTAGATTTGTTCAATACTATGGCAACCAGCCAGTTTTCTTATACACCAAGTTTCAGTTTTGTTTGTGTAAATAAAATGAGTTGTGTATTGAATTCATTACCTCACTCATTTTAAACTAGTGCGATAATAAACTTCATAACCTAACGCAAATTAGTGACATAACATGTCCTTATCCAAGCAGTCGTAGATAAAAAGTATGAAATGGTTACGTTATTTATTTGAATATCGAGAAGTATTTAATCTATGCAGTAAATAAAATCAAAAATAAGTTGTGAGAATAACTTCGTACATAAATATTGCGTGTTATTATAATATTGGTGTTTTTTTTCAGGTTCTTTGTTTCATTCAGTTGGCGATCGGAATGCAAGGGAACACACTAAGGCTAGGTCAGGACCAAAACTTTGGGATCACTGGGGAAAGTGGACATCATGTTCAGTCAGTTGTGGAGTAGGAAAAATGACCCGCTGGCGACATTGCGTGTCGGGATCGTGTGCTACTGGAGAAAAAGAAGCCCAGATTAAAACCTGCAGTTTAGCTTCATGTTAAATGAAAATTGGCAGTGTAACTAATACAATCATATTTTGTATAATGTTATTTGATTTTCATATTTTGGGAAATAATATTTAAATAAAATTAATGTTTATTAAACTTTAATTTCGACGAAGACTTTATCTTAACATAGGTTTAAGGTTAACAATTCATTTTTCAGTATCGATAGCATACGGCATTTAAAGGAAATTTATTTTGCATGACCTATAAAGTTCACCAACTAGTTGCGAAATCTTCACGTTATACGCATTTTGTGCGTTGCTGAAAAGTAAATCGTGCTTAATCTTCCTTGAATCTTTCATAATGATATTGTTACGACTTTACGCTGTTTTGTAGTCATGAAACGCTTTGCTTTAACGAGTTTTGAACTTTAATTATATAAAGGCGCAAAAGAAGTACCTGTTTGATGTGGTCCCCGACAGTTTGATACTATTAGAGCGGTTTCTGAATTATTAATCAGGAAAGTGAACTCAAGTCATTTCAAATTAAATTCTGAATTATTCTGTGGAGGATTACTGCAACAGCAGATGGGCAGTTACGTTAATGCTTTTTCGGTGTATTAGTCCCGTGACAGATCCAAATAGATCTTGTTCATGCCAAATTCGTAAAACTTTGCAAACTTCCCAGTTTAACAAACTTACTCTAGTAACTGTCTTTTTCGAAGTTTTAATGCTCAGTAATCATTTCTACCCTTGGCATCTTAAATTACCAAACTTATACAATCACAAAATTCAAATTCCACTCAGCAAATGTTAGAGTTGTATAATTTGTTTTCGTTATAACACTAATTAAGTTTAAACAAACCAGAACAAATCCAAAATTCTAAGAAAATATGATAAATCATCGATATCTCTACAGTATCTGTGTTCTAATTTAATTTGTTGCGAGAAACTTGGAAATGAGTATTTGAAATAATAATCTATTAAAAGATTTTAGTCCAGTCAACGAAAAGGTTGTAGAGGGAAATGGAAGGAACACAATTTTTGACTTTGGGACTTTGTTTGGACTAGTTAGGAGGTAAACATACTAAAAGTCCCCACTCCTAGGAGGTGAGCGGAGTGCATGGGGGCACGTAGAAGGTCCCTTTTTTCGGTTTTTCGCTTATATCTCGGAAACTATGCGTCCTAGCGATAAGACCATTCTATACAAAATTAAAGCTGACAAAATATGCCACAAAATTGACTGCATTTATTTTTTCGCTATTTCGCATAGTTTCCGAGATATCCCCGCTCAAAGTGCGCTTATATTGAAAAAAAATTTTTTGCCTCACGTTTTTTGCTTTATTTGACTAGCTAACTCTTCAGCCCTTTGTCCTACGAAAAATTCATGCAATAGGAAGTTGTAGAGCATTAAATTTCCTTCAAGAATATATAAATATATAAATATATATATAGAATATATTTTACTATTTTATCTTTAACCGTTCAAAAGTTAGAGCAATTTTAACTTTATGTGTAAATTTCGAGATTTGGCAGAAAAACTTAACTTTCGTATTTTCCGTTATTCCACTGCTCTAACTCTATATATAAGCCAATATATACGTATTTATATGTATAAATAGTATATACTATATACATATATAAATGGCACATAAAGAAATTATATGTATATATGTATTATATAATATAGTTTCAGGTACATATGTAGTTCTTCAAAAGTAATATTGTTTGGTGTCCTTGAACACTATTTTCGACACCCCGAATCTAATGGAACCACTTTGAAAGCTCCATCTCTCACCCCTACAGAAATACAGTGACTATATATGACGGAAATTTTTTGATAATACTCAAAATTGACAATTTATCGAGGATCGCTGAATCTTTACTGTTATTTAGGAGCCATAATAACCCTCTACATAGGCAATAATACTGTACATTCGCTCCGCAAAGGCATTGGAGTAGGGTGATTCCAGAGTCAACAACAATTTGTACATAACTTCAACATCTGATACCACCAATTGCATGAAAAGAATTGAGCCCATCGACGGTGCATGCATTAAAGTCAGCGTTGTCAAACACGAATTGGCTGAATGACTCTGACTTGAAAGTTGGTTGAGCATGCATGAGAGCAGACATTTCCAATGTTTGGATTTCATAATACGATGAACAAAAACCCAAATTCGTTAGAACATCAATTAGTCTCTTAGAGGCATATTTCCTCTGGAGGAGGGAAAGGCTGCTCATTACCGAAAACGTGAAGGTACGTGGCCTGACGATTGAGACGATAGCATGCCCGATAGCTATATACTTTGTCTTTGTTTCTTTGACTCTTTTCGTTTTTTTCATCATCACATCCTCCAGAAAAGTTAGTAGGGTTTGAGGGAGAGCTTCTGCATCCTTTAGGAAGTCATCACTAGGGGGATATTTGTCATAAGTGTACAATTCACTCTGAATATCTGGCCTAATGATTTCGGCTGCTTTTTTGACAATCCTGAGTCGCTCGCCACATGCGTTGTCTTCCTTGTGTTCGTACCAAGCATTACGTATCAATTGTTGCCCAGCATCTCTAAAACATAGCACTGGAATCTGCTCGAACCTTCAGTCACTAATATACGATCCCCATACTTTGCTTCAAGTTGTGCTTTTATTGTTTTCCATACAGGTTTGACACCAGTGACGACACCAAGTATTTCGGTCTGTGAAAATTAGTAGTCAGTAGTCTCCTCAATGTAGGCACAAATTTCATCCATTGCTCTTGTAACATGGACAGATTGGGGAACGCGAGTGTCTGATTTCAGTTGAGCGTAATAGTGCTTAACAAATTTCAAACGACAATCATTGTGATAAACACCCTCCTCAGCGACGAGATCGTTAATAGAGGACAGGCGACCTGATACTTCATCGCCTCAACTATCATTTCTTGCTGAGGCGGCCTCCAGACATGCTTTGTGTAACTCAATAGTGCGGACATTGAACACCTTCCTCCTTTTGTTCAGGGGCTTCTTGTCTTCATTTTTAATAGGCTCTCCACAGAAGAAACAATTCTTCTTAAAATCTAATGTGGGTATTGCAGACTTTACAACCGGCGCTTCATGTTTCTTCAAAGCCACAATTGTATTGCTTCTCGTGTTATTTTTTCAACACGAAGTGTGGACGAGAAGTGACTCCAACCAGCTAGTTGTCGGATTTTGCCGTCGCCCCTCTCTTTGCTGGATTTTTTGAGCGAACGTATTCCCTTTTAACACACTTTTAAAACACCATCACTTGATTCACTTATCTCTTCATCACACACAAAACACCTACTACTCATGGTGACGGTAAAACACTATCGATATCGAACAACCGTAAGATGTAGCACATGCCGGATAGGAGAACGGCCGTAGAAATGTAATGCTCTACAACTTCCTTTCTCATGACTTTTTCGTAGGACGAAGGGCTGAAGAGTTAGCTAGTCAAATAAGGGAAAAAATGTGAGGCAAATTTTTTTTTTAATTAGCGAATTTTGAGCGCGGATATATCGGAAACTATGCGAGATATCGAAAAAATGAATGGAATCAATCTTGTGGCACATTGCATCAGCTTTAATTTTGTATAAAATGGTCTTATCACCAGGACGCATAGTTTCCGAGATTTAAGCGAAAACCCGAAAAAGGGGACCTTCTACGTGCACCCCGCTCACCTCCTAGGAGTGGGGACTTCTAGTATGTTTACCTCCTAACTAGTTCAAACAAAGTCCCAAAGTCAAAAATTGTGTTCCTTCCATTTCCCTCTATACCCCCCTTTTGAGCATTCATTGACTGGACTATTTAGTCAGTGGATAAATGTACTAAATCTGTGCTGTACCCTGCATTGTTCGTAGTACGGATAAAAGAGGTAAAATCTGATATAGTAATATTTGCCAAATTCGTATTTCTACAAGAAAGAGCTTTTACGAAAAAATTTAAGATTAATAGTTAAATTTAATTGTAAAAAACAAAATTACTGCTGGAAAGCATACATCAATAAATTCGGCAGAATATTACGCGAAGCAAACAAAGTTTGGAAAATTTGACGAAACCAAGAAAAGGAAGTAAAAGAAAATGTACAAACAACATAAATTAAAAAAAAATTGATGAAAAATGAAAAAAAAATATATGAACCAAATAGAGTAAGAGGTATAGAGAACAAAAATAAGAAAATCACTTTGCCTGCTTTTTCTATACTTTAAATATTATTACCTATCAGCTCAATCTTCAAAAGTATCCTATTAATAATGTGTTAAGCCCCAACATTGACTACAAAGAGAGAATAGTGAAGCAAAGGTCGACAGGTAGCTGTGTGTGTACTTCGGTTACGCCTAGAAAGACTTCGGTCAACGCATGGGAGTCAGATAAAGAGGGGGCGCGTAATATTGTAAAGTAAATTGATAGTATGCTGAAGTTTTTTCTAAAGAAAATCAATTTCAAATTTTCTAGTAAAATATTCCTTGGAATTAAAGAAATCGAAAAACGGGACACATACGTAAACCAAACATTAGGGGAATGGAGTAAATTCACCCCCAAATATATCCGTATATAAAAATTCAGTTAAGAACTTCATTTTACTATCACTTATGAGCTTAAACATAAGTTTTTTAGCGGCTTCCGTTTATTAAAAAAAGGGGTGTCAATTTTCGACATTCAGAAATTGATAGAAGGTGTCAACAAAAAGTTGGCGGAGTGGGACACGAACCAAATTGTAGCTGATTTATATCTCTGTTATAAGTCTATAAAAATTTAAAAAGAAATTATAATATAGCTATTTTTTGGGCAGTATGTTTTTGAAACAGTCAAAATTTTGATATTACTTCATTTAATTTCATAGTTTTAGTAGTTCCAAAAATTCTAGTCACTTGCAACATTGTGTACCGTTAGGGCATCTCTAATATTAAATTTATTTCCGATCTGATAACTCGTTTATGAGGTAAATAATCGTTAAAACTCAAACTTTCAAAAATTCACATAAAGGCATCCGTCAGGGAGAATTTTGCGGGCTAAAACACAAACCAAATGTAGCTCAACCTTAGCTCTATAAAACTTTAAACTAAAAAAAAAGTTTTGCTGCCAGTTTTTGAGCAGTATTTTTTTGAATATTTCCGAACTCCTGGAAATAACTTTCACTTGATAGCTTTTCACTTTTTGAAAATTTTTGTCCACAATAACACTGTGTCTCTATACGGTTATTACGATAAAATATTTAAGCGCGATCTGTCAACCTTTAGTAACAAGGCGCTAAAATCAAAATTTTCAAAAATTAGCAGCGGGCGCCATTTTAAACCTAGGAAATTCGTAAAACGGCGTCGGATTTGCCCTAAAATCTTCTATCAAATTGCATTTTTAAATTTATAAAATTTGGCTTAGGAAGACAATGCTACCTAAAGTACATGTTTAACTTCTGCTTTCGGTTTCCGGTTTACTATACTGAAATTGTAGATACGTAAAAAGCTTACAAAACAGGAACAATTTAATTACCAATAAACTTAATACCTTTTGAGTAATTGAGAAAAAGATTATTATCCAGTCAAAAGATGGTTAATTTTAAAAGTACAGGAAATAAACCACAATGTTAATTCGCAAAAACTAAACAAACGTCTTGTAAGACATCAACTACATAGCGGCGTTGCAGATCGTACGTCTAGGGCTCTTTGGGCAGATCTTTTGGCGTCTATCTGGAGCGCTCTGGTAAGACCTGCGGGTCCTGCAAAGTTCGGCGAATGAGCGAGATGATTTTTTTTGCAGCTCTGGAAGGACCTGGGTGTAGTACGAGGGTGTCTAAGTAAATCCGTTTGATTCATCCAACAACAGATGACGGCAGGGGTTTGGTTCTCTAACCGTTCTATCGATCCGGCAACAGATGGCGGAGGAAGTTGAGTTTTCAGACCGTTTTATCAATCTGGAAGCAGATGGCGGAGGGAGTTTAGGTTTTGAACCGTATTATAAGGTTATGCTAATATCGATCTTAAAAACAGACTGAAGGTGTTCAAGTAAGTGCCCGTGTTGGACCGATTCAGCAACAGATGGCGACATGAATTTAGTTTTTTAACCGTATTTAGAGGTTAGTTCCGTTTCAATCATGAAACAGACTGAGCTCTCCGTTGATAATTCAGCCCTTCTAATCATTGTTGAATAACAAACATTTGCAAGCATGTTGACGGCAGCAGGAAACGGAAATTAACTCTTGTTTAGTTCGGCGTATTAATTGAAACAAAAGTTTTCAGACAGGGTGGAGTGATCATAATGTGACATTTGTTGATAGAGCGGCTGTAGCCGGAAATTGATATAGTCTGTTGCTTAGCAATGTAAAAAGCAGATAGGTATAATTGCTGTCAACTAATTTGTGTTTGGTTACGATTGAATGTGTGGTGAAAGATGGCCGAGGACAGAGTTTACGGATTTTGTCAACTAATAAAATATGGAAAAGCGCTGTTAAGAAGAGCGAGAAAAAGGTTAATATTAAAGATAAAAGATACCTCAAAAATACCAAAGGCATGAAAAACTAGTACGACGATTCCAATCTCTAAAAGGGGAGAAAAGCAGCAATCAGAAAATTACCGTATGATACTCCAGTCGTCTGGCCAGAAAAAAGAGCTTCACCTGGCAATAATTTAAGGAGAATTGAAACCTTGTGCATTTGGTAGAGTTAGAAGCCTTAAATAACACATGCATTTTGAGATCTCGAAATTGGCGAAATAATTTGTAAAATTTTCAAAATGGCGGTCAAACAATGGTTTATTTAAAATATCTCGGTAGGTACTGGGCATCTTATGCTAAAAACAGTTTTATACAAAAATGAAGAAGATTAAATTTTCTACAATTTGTGTTTCATCTGTATTTTTTGTTAAGTTGATAGTTAAGCGTGGTAGCGCAAGTAAGTACCCTTCGTCGCTCACTGAAAAATTTATTATTTTCGCGTTTAATCGACTGCTGTTCACTTTTTGTCAATTATTATGAGTTCAAATTCTACAAATCACATTAGTACTATTACTGTGCACTTTGCTTCTCAAAATATACAAAAAAAATATCTTCTATTTTCCGTTCTTGGTCGCAAAAAAATTTTTAGTTTGTCAAATTTCATTAAAATCGGCCCAATAGTCACACACAGACACACCTTAATAAAGAATTTTCACAAATTCAATTTTTGGGTTCTTAGATCTCCAAAATGTGTTGCAGTCGAAATCTTAGAATTGACAATTTTTGCGATCACTATAAATTCCCATACTCAAAGTATAAGAAAGAAAAAACGTATAATTACCATCATACTTTCCTCGCCATATCTACCCCGCCTTTCTCATTCAATTCTCGCTAATATTGTTCCGCCATATCTATACCGCTCTTTTCATTGATTTCCCACCATGGTTTAGAAGAAAAGTTCAAATGCTTAAAAAGAAATGTACTATTAAGAGCTACATAATAATTAAGTAACAATTGTAGAACTTGTATTATTAGTATTTTTATTACTCGCAAATAAAGTACTTGCTGCAGAACTACGAGCAGTATTGACTCTATTACAATTTTTTACTTCAGAAGTACTTTGTACACGCTGCAGGAACATTAAACGAAGTATTGAGTGCAGAAACATCGGACCGGCAGAACTATTTGTTCCAGTAAAATGTGTTAAAAGCCCACTTTTTGGTGTATCCATGTAAGCGTTTATAGAAAGATCTCCCAAAATCAAAACACTTTGTGATACAAAGACAGCGGAGTTTGAAAAGTTAGGTTATGCTGGTATCCTTGAATATATACGTATCAGTTAAAAAACGACATAGTTTATGATTTCCAACGTTGCCCCTTATGAGCTTTTAATTTTCCTAAACTTCAACTGAAGTATAGAAAGTTATGATTTCATGCAAATTGTCGAATTTCAGATTTTAACGAAAATAAGCGTTTTGGGGTTCAAGGAATACAAAATAGTGGTTTTAAAAAAATGTCCGTCTGTGGGTGGGTGCGTGGGTCTGTTTGTTTTCTTATATCTCTAGAACACCAATTTTTATAAGAATTGGTATGTGGAAGATTTTTAGTTGCAGGTAGCTCTTTGTAAGGTTTTAACCGCAACTTGAAATTAGACATGTTTTTTGATATAGATTTTTTTACAAGCATTTTTCTTTAAATTTTAAAAACAACATTTTGGCGAATCTAAAGGAAAAACAAATAGTTTTTTTCCTGAATGCTGTATCATCAAAACTAAGGGTGCTACCAAGTTTTGAATATTTTGACTTTAGTACGTAATTACTACGTACTAAAGTACGCAATTACTAAGAAAGAGAAACATGGAGAGACATGGGAGAGGCCTACGTTCAGGAGTGGACTAATATAGGCTGAGAAGAAGACGTAATTACTTAAAAACAAAACATTCAACCAATCCAAGTTGCCATATTATTTGATAACTCTTAGTAAGCATAATAAAGTGATATAAAAATAATTTTGGAAATATAAAAATTGTAAAACTGCTATTGCCTCAAAACTGTGCAAATTTTCCAAAATATATTCCTTGAAAACTGCTGACGCCATTTTTTAATCTTTCTGAGCTGTTAGAGTTAGAGAAATTAAGTACTTATTCAAAAACGCAAACACAAATCGTTGTAAACTTTAAACAGTTTAATATACATTTTGAAGTAGTTTATTTGGATTAACAAAAATATTCAACCATTTTAAAAATCAAGCAACAAAACAATACCTTGTAACATAAACAACGCGCTTTCCTGATGTTACGTGATTTCAACTATGCCGCTCAATTAGCTCTAGTTAAAAAAACATATTTTCCTTTTTCTGCATATTTTTCATAAATCTTTAAATTAAGTTGTTATAACAATTTTTGGTCCGAAGTAGTGAGCGCAATATCTAGCTATAGTGTGTCCAAAATTTTCACGTGAATACCGCATTATCTAGCAAAAATGAGTAGCGACGCACGTCTCGTCTACATTTCACTCAGTACAGTAGTTACGTTTTAAACCTGCTGCGCAAAAGTAAGTAGTTACGACTGTTTGTGTTCTAGTACCTTGCAAATATGCGCTTATCCGGTAGCCACATACAAGTTATGGACAGATTATAGCACCTTTACGCAGTCGAGATGTGCCCAAGGATGATTAAACTGTAGCTGTGCCAAAGCCTTGGATTTGGAGCAGGCGGTTTGTACCGGGTGTAAATGACTAGCTGTAAATCACCTTATACGCATACTATAATACTGTAACTACTACTGCGCGTAAGGGTACAAAAAACGCTTGATGATTGACACTATCGATAAAATGGTTCGAAGCCAAAGTTCCGAATCCTCGTCCTGAGATATTTGAAAAACAGGATGGCCACTGCTAACAGACTTGCTTATAATTATTTGTAAAAATAAATTTCGATATTCGGCGGTTGTAGGACATTTTGAGTATGTAATAATTAAATAATCTCCGTATTTATACAAATGCTGAATTTACCTTTTATTAAATCTGATTTTTGCTTTTAACACATGTTTAGCTTTAGCGACAGTTACTGTTGTATGTTAGTAATAACAGATAAAAATTTTGATTATTTGTCTTCACTGTACGTTACGTGTTTATGGAATTGGAAAATTGGCAGAAATTGAGACCTACAACATCGTAGGATTGATTGCTGTAATCCTCAAAGTTGTTTTACTAAACGTTTTGGAATTCAGAAGTGGTGAAGCAGGGGGACTGTTGAAATGGGAGCGTATTTCGGGGCACTGATTTGGTTAAAATAAATTGGACAAGGTCGTAATTTAGGGTTAGAGCTGGGCCAGTGATAAAGTAGGGTTGTTCATCACATTACATCCCGAAGTCCCGAATGTGCTATAGTAGAAATTGTTCTTGTCTCAGTTTCATAACAACTACAAAAATCAAATAATAGAGAATAATATACAAATTGGCCACAAGTTAGTGTTATATAATGTAATCATTCTTGCGTTAAACCAATGTAAATAGTTTTTTAATTTAATTTAATTTAATTTAATACTTCTGCTACAAAACAAGCCGTGAGCGTGCGTAGGGCACTGACAGGTGAAAATTACCAACTTGTTGTAGGATAAAGTGTTTTAAAAACATTAGAATAAATAAATATAAGTGTTAAGTGTTTGTAGGATATAATCTATAAGTAAACCCTCAATAAGGGAAACAGTTTTCAGTAAAAACGCTAATAGAGTAAAATAGGTTCAAAAATGATAACATAAGGTCGAAAATTGATTAATCAGCGTCAGTCGAGCATTTATAAAGGAGTAACCGTACTGTACAAGCAACACATCAAGTTTGGCTGAAATACTGTATGTAAACAAGCAAAATGCAAAAAGCGGTAGCAGATGCTGTTGCAAATGTAAACCGAACGTAGTAACAGAAATAACACAGAATATAAATGAAAAATGACAATATAAATAAAAAATTTGAAGCGATAAATACACGGAATAAAACAATTAGAAAAAGAATTAATAAACAAGAACTGAGGGTAGACGCGTTAGAAAGGGAACAAAGAAAAAAATATTATAACGGAATAACAACAAAAACAACAAGATATTTTGATTTGGAGCCTATAATTATGAAAATAATATATAAGCAGGTCGTAGGCCCTGCTTGCCTAAACAGGGTCGTTTGCTTGGATTATTTAAACCTTGGGGCGGACAAGGATTTGTTTTGTGTAGCAAATGCTTGTAAAAACAGACAAGCTAAAGGTCGGTCCATACCTGATTATGCTGGGTGTAGTTCCTAAATGAAGCCGCGATCTAAGCCGAAAATAAATTGTAATATTGACAGTGTAAATGTAAATGGTAAAAAAATTCCTAAACAAGAAATAAGTACTATGATGAATAATGCAGGAAAGAAAAGAAGAGACTTGGATAGTGCCAGAAACAAAGAAAATGAACCAAGTCAATCACGTTTTAGTATCAAAACGATGAGCATCAACGGTACAAGATGTAAGATCTTACAGAGAAGCCAGCTGTGACTCGGACCACTTCTTTGTAAGAGCAAGAATCTGACAACGAATAGCCGTGGCGAATAGGGCTGAAGGAAACAAGAAGTTGAAATGGAACACCAAAAAACTAGAGAACCGTAACGCAAAAACATAGTACTAAAACAAAATTGACAAGCTGCTAGCCGAAACACCACCAAAGAAAAACATAATCAATGAGTGGAACATGATGAAAAAAATTATTATAAAAACGGCAGAAGAGACATTACTAGCAATAAAGAGAAAACACGAAGACTGGTTCGATGAACAATGTAAGAAAAAAATACCAGACAAGAATATCAGCAGAATAAGATATTCAGAACACAAAAGGAAACAGAAGCACAGGAGAAGAAACGGGAAGAAACTACAAAATTATGTAAAGCAAAGCAAAAACAAATGATAAAAAAATAGAAAAATTCAGTGAGTGTGCAGAGAGAAACGAAAGCAACATTTTTACAAAATTGTAAAATAATAGTAGGTGCATTGAGGCCAAGGATAAACATTTGCAAGAGCAAAAATAGGCATAAAAATTGATAAAATTTAAAAAAGATGGCATGAACACTTCAGTGAGCTGATGCAATTAAATAAAGAGCCACAAACTCCAAGTAGTACTTTCCAATCGGCAGAACTTGATATGGAACCAACAAGTTATGAAGAAACGGTTAACGTCATAAAAAGCATGAAAAATAACAAGGCTCCAAAAACAACACAATCACAATTAAATTAATCAAGAAAGAGGGAAAATACTGTGTGAAAAACTGCACGGAATAATAGCGAAAATTTGGCTAACCGAAAATATACCTGATGGACGACAATAGTATTCTCCTTACTTAAAAAAGGTGTAAAGACCGTAGCAACCACAGTGGAATATCGTTGTTAAACGTGACGTGCAAATTTGATCAAAATTAAGAAACAAAAAGTTAGAAAAATACGCCGAACAAATATTAAGCGACCTGCAAAACAGTTTCAGACCAGAAAGAAATACGTCAGACTGCATACATATAATAAGACAAACTCTGCAGATGTGCCAAAAATATAAGATACCGATCTCTTGTCTAATTTAGGTAACTCGCAAAGTAATGTGTAACGATCTGCAGTCCATAGGAATGCCATAGAAATTATTACAACTGGTAAAGAAGACGCTCACCGATGTACCAGCCAAGGTAGCTATCTAACTGAAACAGACAGAGTCCTTCGCTATAGATAACGGCGTAGGACAAGATGATACACTAATCAGCGGCGGTTTTCAATTTTGCGATGTAAATCGTGCTGAGAAGTGTAAATAAAAAAGGATGGATAAATGTAAAAACAGTGCAGGTATGTATGTACGCAAGCGATTTAGTAGTACCAGCCAGAAATATGGAAGCACTCACTGAAACAATGGAAAGGTGAAATGTTAGAAATGTATCATGGTTTAATAAGACCGGTTGTGAACCTTAGACAGTAAGTGAGGAAAACTGAAATTGTCTCAAAACGTTTGAGTCAAAAGTTCTAAGGAGAATTTTTAGACCAACTCGTATAGATGATGGAAGATGGCGCACAAAGATGAATTTTGAACTTGATGAACTAATCCACTACCAACACATAGTTAAAATTATAAAAGTACAAAGGATAAGTTGGTACAGGGATGTTCGGCGCATTGGACGAGATAGAGCGTTAATGATACTAAAAGATTAGAAACCAGAAGGTACAAGAAGAGTTGAGAGGCTAGCAGAAAGATGGGAAGAAGATGTAGTTGCAGAGCTCAATAAATTAGAAATAAGAAATTGGAAGAGACTAGCAGAAGATCGAAAAACGTAAAAAGTAGTGGTCAGCGGAATGTAGCGCCGAAGAAAGTAAGAACTGAGTAAGTAAGCTACAAAACAGGCCAAATTGCCCAATTACATTGTAGTTAAAAATAAATAGCACTTTAGTGATATTAATATTACCTAAACTAATAAATAAGCAATAATATTGATACAGGGACGAGAAATGGCCACTAACAAGAATTTAAATAATTTAAATAGTTAGTTGAAAACGCAAAAATTTTTTTCTTCTCTTCTTCTTTTCCATCTCCTCTTATACCTTACAGTGTCGAAGTTTTCTTTCACTCCGGGTAGGCTCTTCGCTGTGTAGTAGGAAGTGTTTTAATAGATACTAAATATGTCAATATTAAATGCTTTTTTTTGTTATAGACCCGCACGATACGAATTTTAGGCGAATTATAGTAATAACGAGTGTTAGTAAAATTCTCATAAAACAAAACGCAAATTTTCGTATTAAACGCTGGAAATATAAATTTAAATTAGTAAAACCGAAATTAAAATTGTTTTTTTTTGTGAACCAATTATTCCAAAAAGTTAAAATAAATACTGCTTTCTGTACTAAGTAAAAAAAGAAAACATACCATCTGTTGGAATTTCTATTCTACTCCCAAGTTCATCCCAAATCTCTCCCAAGTCTCTCTGAGGGAATATTTAATATTTATTCAGATTGTGAATGTATTTCAAACGTCCTTAACCCTTTAATTTAAAATTTAAAAAAAGTGTATATTCAGTCCTTGCGGTATGACAAGCTCTAAGCATCTTGAAGACATTCCACTAGTTTGTGTAATGGTAACCAACAACTTAGAAGTATATCCTTTTGCGGATTAAGACATTCAACAAGTGTTTCCTCTTGAAATTATAGTCCTTAGATTAGTCGCAATTATGCAAGTAAATTTCGCACCCTTCAGAGAGATACAAGAACAACGTATTTAATCCGACAAAATATGAGGCATTATATTATAAATACTTAAAATCTCTTTTGGTGTTTCTCTTGCAACCCATTTTATCAGCAGTAAGATTAACGCTGCTCCAAGCATTCTTTGTATTTTAGACATCAAACTTTAATGTGCGAAAAACAAAAGGAAATGCGAAAGCACTTAATGCACATATAACTAGAATTTAGTACAGTAATATTTGCTCGCGCTTCTTGTAGATTTCTACAAGTAAGGTTTCCTTGAATATATGCGCTGAAATGTTACATGTAATAGAATAAAATAGCAATCTCTAAAAGTCCTGGTGTTACGATTTGAAAAATAAGAATAAGTTAGAGTGATAAAGCAGCGGAATAAATTTATTTAGAGCTGTGCATAATTTTTCTGGTTTTCAGCCAAATTGCGTATATCTTTGATGGTATTACATTTCCCTATAGGCCATTTTATACTGCCGTATTATATTTTATAGTCATATTTTTGTTGTAAGTAGTTATATCGTATTGAAATATTATAATACGCTGTTGTATTTTTACCTTCTTTTCTTAGGGAAGTATTAATTTCATGAAAATTTTTGATTTTAAGATTTTGAGGGAAAGAAATAGATTGGTATCCCAGAAACGTTAAAGAATGCTTTAAAAAATTGCCTACATGGGAGCGAGGGGGGAATGTGCGCCGCATAACTCTCAAACGAATACTTCGATTTCGATAAGCTTTGAAATATAAAGGTTTATCAAACATGCATTGATAAAATAAATTTAAAAAAAAATCAGAAAACGGAAGCGGAAGTTAGAACTGTTTTTAGTTAAATTTTATTTAAGGAAAAATTCAACGTTTTTTAGCCTAACCTCCTAGCTTAAAAATGGCGGCCAAGTTGCCAGATTAGCATTAGTTTTAAAGATTGTGATAGCGCTACGTAAAGCAATTGTTACTATCTAGAATAATTGTACCAAAAATTATAACCTTAAAATAAAAAGTAATTTAAAAATTTGCAAATTATTCAAAAAATGTTTGCTTAAAAACTACCAATACGATATTATAAAATGTATGTTCATAGAGCTAGGTATGAGCTACAATGTGCTGGGTATCAGTGGGCTAGTTTCTCTGTGACACTATCTATGAATTTTTGAAAAATGAAAATTTATGCCGCTTTATTTAATAAACGGAGGCCGGTTATTTATGTTTAAGTCAAATTATTCATAAGCTGCAGCGATATTTAGGAAAATTAACTTTTTTTTTCACCCAGTTTTTGGCTGAAGAATTTCCTTTTTGGTTTTTGTTTTCTTTTTAATCGTAAGGAATGGCTATCCATAAAAATTACAAAAATCATTTTTTTTAAACACAAGCACTTTGGTATTTCTGACTACAGATCCAAACATGTAACGTTCGTTATGCATCGTGTATATTAGGTATTAATTTACGTATTTATTCCTCGTGCAAAAAGCAGCTTCGGCGTACATCTCCATGCGCGGACGATTACCTTTGTCAGGGCAGGTTGATTGCGAGTATTGAAAGAGCGATGAGCTACGCATAGAGCGTCGTTTCGACTACATTCGGGTTGCAAGTCGTTTATATTACTGTTGCAGTGATCTTTTTATACCGTTTACTAGCATGTGTGGTGAATTCAAACGCATCTCTGCAATCAACCACAATGTTGTAGAGGCGTGAAACCACGATTACCACGAAAAGGGTCATTGGTTCTATCCTAGGCACCGGGCCTATCTTTTTGAAGTGAAACTTCTTTGCCGGCGGGTGCTACATGTGATCGTGCGATAAAGCAGCATAACGGAAATCATGTCATCTTTTCGGGAACGCATGTGCACGATGGCACGCTCGCGTTAGTATTATACACACAGTCGTTGGAGTGTGTTGTGTTCTGCGCTTAAAGAAGACGCAGCACGAACAAAGGATTGAATATTACTATGGTTGCCTATCTATGCATAAAACCCCCTGTCAGCAAAATTACTAGATATTAACAGGTTCTGCATCTGGCAGTAGAAGCCTTGATTATAAATATTCATAGGTGTGTGCGTGCGCTGTTGATGTATGTACGTTCATACTCGCTGCTCTGAAGATAACTGTTTATTGCTAATATTAAGAAGTAATTATAGTCAGAATTATTGAATAACTTGGTTAATCAATCGTACCCTGTGATATAATTGAATTTCCGTACTGTACTAATATTGTATAAAGTTTAGTGCGAAATATAACCTCACTACAAAGCCATGGCCGGAGTATGCACCGTGTGTGACATTGAAATATCGCGGCAAGCGACCAAGGTAAAGTGCAAAACATCCGAAAAATATTACCATGGATCTTGCGTTAGTTTAACCCAAGATTGCATAAATATTCTACTATCGTGGACCTGCCCCCAGTGTATTAACAAATCACTCAAGAAAGACACGGTTAACGACACAATGCAGAAAATTTTAAAGCAACTACAAGCACTGACGAGCGAGCAGAAAACCATGGCTGAATCCGTGAACATGTGTCACGAAAAATTCGATTCAAATCATAAATTACTCACAAATCAAGAAGCATTAATAAATAGTTATCTAGAGAAGATCAATACGTTATCAGCAGAAAATAAAGTACTGAAGAAGGAAAACGAAGAAATTAAGACGGAAATGAATGCTATAGAGCAATACTCGAGAAATAATTGCTTGGAAATTCATGGAGTGCCAGAGGCAAAAAACGAGAATATTATCTTGGTGGTACAAATGGTCGCACACGCTGTTCGCTTCAAGTTAGAACCATCCATGATTGATGCGATTCATCGGTTAAAAGCAAACCCGAATAACCCCACGCACCCTCGCGGCATCATAGTCAAATTCATCAGCAGAATGAACAAGGACGAATTCTTAAGAGGTAGGAAAGTAAAGCGAGAATTCAAGATCAGTGAAATGCCCGATGACATTCGTAAGCTAGCAACAGAGAACCACATCATTTTTATCAACGAATCACTTACTCAATACAACAGGCAGTTATTTGCAAAGGCAAAAATCTTCAAGAAAGATAACAACGTCAAGTATGTCTGGGTACGAAATGGTAAAATTTTTATGCGAAAAAACGAGAACAGCAAGAGTTATGTAATTAAATCTGTTAAAGATTTTAGTGATGTGCACTAGCTCAAATTTGACTATTTTTTATCAAAATGTAAGACGTCTGCGCACAAAAACACATAAAATATATACAAGTTTCTTGTCCGACAATTTTGATATAATTACCTTAACTGAAACTGGTCTGAACGACTCAATTCATAGTTTAGAAATACTTGATAATCGTTACACAGTATATCGAAAAGATAGAGACCCGGAGTCCACGGGGAAGTATCGACTTGGTGGAGTATTAATTGCAGTAAAAAAATATTGCACAGTGAATTGGTTCCAAAACTCGATATTTCTCTTGAGGGACTATGGGTACGTATAAATATAAAAAATCAGTATCTGTATGTTTGCGTCATGTATTTTTCTCCAAACTCTCCATCAGCTCACTATCAAGAATTTTACGATACCTGTTTACGTAATTACGATATATTTAATTCTAACGTTATTATAGTAGGCGATTTTAATTTACCTAAATTTGTGGATGTTTCATTATATGGCGAATTAGAGTTAGACTTTTTAAATTTTTTAGAACTTAATAATTTACTTCAATTAAACAACAAAAATATTAATGGCAGGTTACTTGATCTGCTGCTAGTTAATTGCGATGTAACTTGTGACAGATGTCTTGATCCACCAGTACAAGTAGATTTACATCATCCCAGTTTATCGTGTGAATTTAATTATCACAGTACAGTACCAATTAATAGTGTAACCAATCCTCAAAAATCGCAATATAATTATCGGAAAGCAAATTTCTTGCTAAAGTATAATGAATTTGCAAAAACAAGTTGGGAAACTGTTTATCAATGTACAGATGTTAATGTAGCTTTACAAATATTTTATGAAATTATTTATCGCGTTTTTGATTCATCTGTTCCAAAAACACTAGTTAAAAAACAAAAGTTTTCATCGCGGTTTTCTGGCGACATAATTAAAGATATTAAGCGGAAGAGTAGAGTAAGGCAAATGATGAAACGTGACCTGCCTCAACCCGAACTTGAGAACCTCCTTCAGGAATTTAAGCATTTGCGGGCTAAAATCAAATCCGAAATAAAACAAACATATAAAACTCATATATCCGGAGTTGAAGTTGGCATTCAGGAAGATCCCAGAAATTTTTGGAAATACATTAAAAATAAAAAAACTACAGTCTCTACACAATCGACAATGACCTTTAATGGCAACAACATTTATAACGACGTAGACATAGCCAATGCGTACGCAGCTCACCCTAAATCAGTATACAGTCCTACGCCGGCAGCATTTGTTTTGAGCGATGCTTCTTTGAGCAATGCAGCTATTTTAAATATATCGACAATAACACTCGTTGACATTGCAGCAACCATCAAATCAATGCCGGGCAAGAAAGCCATAGGTAGCGATGAAGTTCCTATGTACATATTAAAAGGCTGTTCTGATTTTTTTACTGAACCGTTGCAATACATTTTCAACCTTGCTTTAAAAACGTGCACATACCCGACAATATGGAAAACGGCCAAGGTTTGTCCTATATTTAAAAGCGGCTTAAAAATTGATATATCAAAAATTATAGACCAATAGCAGTACTATGCGCTCCCGCGAAACTTTTTGAATCTATTTTACATAAATATATATACGCCCATATAAAACCTTACTTAACCACATGCCAGCACGGATTTATGCCACAGAGATCGACGCAAACGAATTTACTCAATTTTGTAGAAATTGTCACCGAAGCCTTTGCTAGCAATAAACAAGTAGATGTAATTTATACAGATTTCGAAAAAGCATTTGACAAAGTTTATTATGACATATTACTGAAAAAATTGAACAACTATGGTTTTTCGAGCAATCTCTTACAATTTTTTATTTCTTATCTACGAGATAGGCAACAGCATGTTGTGTATCATAACGCGCAATCTGACACATATAACGTTAATTCCGGAATACCGCAAGGGGCAAACCTTGGCCCTTTATTGTTTATTATTTTAATAAACGATCTTCCTGAGTGTCTACAACATTCCAATTGTCTTATGTTTTGCAGACGATCTTAAACTTTTTTCTGTAATAAATAACATTAATGATTGTCAACACCTTCAAACAGATATTAATAATGTTTTGCTCTGGAGCACTGACAATCAACCAGCAAATGTTTTGTAATACGTTATGGTCGAACTTTGCAACCGTTAATTTTTAATTACCAGATGAGCAAAAGCATTCTTAATTCTAAAACGCAAACTAAAGATCTCGAAGTCGTCTTTGATCAAAAACTCTCTGTTATTAATCACCTGATACAAACAACAAAATCAGCTTATCAGAACCTCGGTTTTATTATCAGAAACTCTCACCATTTCACACATGCCGAAACTATTGTTAAACTTTACAATGCATATGTAAGAACGACCTTAGAATTTTCTTCGGTAGTTTGGTCCGCTTTTTATCTATATCAAAAGCAAATGTTGGAAAATATTCAGAAAAAGTTTTTAAAATATCTATCATTCAAAATAACTAAGCAATACCCCGCTCATACGCCTTATTATCAACTACTACAAACATTTAATTGTATAAGTCTTGATAACCGTCGTTCACTGTCTTCCTTACTGCATCTATTCAAACTGATAAACTCACAAGTTGACAATTCTTTTCTATTGAGTAAATTTGCTTTTACAGTACCTAGAAATAATCGTAGTCGTTCCACTTTCTATGTGCATACTCCTAGAAGTAATTATGCGATGAACTCACTTTATTTTGTAAAACTATGAAAATTGATATTCGAGGCGTTATGGGGCTGCTGATTACGAATTTAGGATCTAAATTAAAAAGATAGTGGATGCAATATAGCGGACGCAATGTAGCGGAATAACTTTATTGCCTATATACCTATCTGATTTTTATGAAAGTTGGTATTCAAAGGGATTGCGGCTGCTAATTAAGAATTCAGAATCTAAATAATAAAAATCCAAGATAGCCAATTCAATTTGGTGGAATTATTTCTTAACATTATCCAATTTTCATAAAAATTGATAATCGAGGGGTTTTGGAGCTGCCAATTACGAATTCAGTATGTAAATACAAAACCAAAAATTTGAGTAACTTAAAAATAAAGGATTTTAAATTCTTAGTAAATATTTATGTTTATGAATATCACCCCAACACTTACATGTTGTTTGGTACTTTTCCTAGAAATAGAGAACACAAATTTTTTAAGTGCGGCCATGAAAGATTCCAGTTTAAATTATTATTATAATTGAGGTATTTATGTTTTTCTACAATATAGTAACATAAAAATAAATGTATTTAGCGTTTAATTATTGTAAAATACCGTGACATCTTTTTTTGTGAAATGACTCAGTACTTTTCCTGCTGGAAATATATGCAGAGGTCACGTATTTATGGCATTGCTACTCGTACAGCGTACATGTAGAATTAGGCTTTATTTCAATAGTAATCAATACTAATGACGAGTTGTATTTCAGTAATCTCTCCAACACAATATGCGTATAAACGACAAGGTATTGTTAGTATACTAAACCGAAGTAAATCCTTCCATCCCTATAAAATGTAGAAATGTATTTGTATAAAAACAGTATACAATGCAAAACATCATCAAAATATCACTTAATCTACAGGCTGCTGAAGTGAAAAGCTGCGGTAGCTCTTGAACAATAATCAATCAATCAAACATCTAGAATTGCTTATTTATATAACGCGGTGTCTAGAAGGTATGGAAAATAGTTCATTTTGACGTTTACATTCATTTTATCTACAAAATATTTTAATTAAAAGTGGTTTCATAAAAACCGACATAGATTTTACCGCAGTCACTTTAATATATTTATTTTCTCAATATTGGCAATGGTATTAAACTCTTTTCTATATTTTGATATGTTTTACTGCTGTTTCCCGTACCATTACTTTCTACGTAGGATATTGTAAGTAAAAATAAAAATTCGAAATTGTTACACATAATACTGTTATCTATATAACTATCTATATAGTAAATTTGGATCGCTTCCATATGTCTCAACGTTTAGTGTTGAGGAGCTGCCTGTGCTAGAACCCGCACCTATTTACAAGTGCAAATTCTAGCTTTCAATGCAGATAAGCAAATTTGGAAACATGCAAGCCGAGCTCCAGGCTGTTTATGGAAAAGGGTACCGCAGCACTTGATTTCAACAGCCTCCGTAGAATTGTTGCTAAAGATACTAACTAATCCGTGCGTTGGCATTTCAAGAAAAGCCATGAAATACGCGGAATAGAAAAATCGCCAAGATAAGAAACAAAAATGGAAGCAGTTGAATGCACGCATTATTAATCGCGAAGGAAAGGTAAATATGGAAGCTGTTTTGCAAGTAAGAGTAGTACATCCAATTAACACTTAATTCTCAATAATGCATGTTAAAAGAGGATTCCGATAAAGTAAGTAAGTTAACTAATAAAAGTAATAATTATGAGGTAATACAAAAACATCAACTTTATGAACAAACATTTACTATATTACATACTATTGCATAACACAATTGAACGCTAATAATATTCTCTCCATCAGCTGTGTCGCTCAAGTGTAGCGCGTTGAAGGTCCCGTGCTCTCGCAGATGCCACGTCTCATCGACGACATAGGGTAACCCAAACATCACCTTCTCCGACATGCGGTTACAGTAATAACATGCTATACAAAAACTAGCGTGAACTGGGCTTTGGCTGCCATTGTTTTACCTAGCCAGTACAGCACATGCTATACTCAGTAGGATCGGCATTTATAGCCCACCTGACGCCATTTTTTTGATCACATGCTAGAAGGTTTACAAATTTCATTCTAGCTAGCATATTAACAAATAATATACCTGGAAATGTTGTTTTATTACCTCAAATTATTTAATCACCTGCACGTACCAGATTACCATTTACAATTAAAAGAAAACAATATCGGGAAATACCAACCTAACTTAAATGAACTTAGCAAACACAATCACCATTAATATGAATCAAGGGCAGACATTTAATAAACTAATGAACCGAGTCAATTTAAAAGAAAAGCGGTTACATTTCTTATGATGGTGATTTGATGACAGTTTCGCTGGGTCGGGATGTTACTCCAAAAGAATAAACATAAACCTGATTACTTAGTAGTTATCCATATTAAATTCAATATCGATTTTGTAATCCCTGACTCCATGTGTAGCATATGGCATATGCAATACTGCTCGTACATTAAGTTCACGTCTTACATCTTAAGACAGCTTATTTTTTTTTAAGTAAACAAAAAAATGTGGAGCTTAGCACAAGTGGTTCGGCTAGCACACTTAATAAATGAAGGAAAACAAAAACAATAATTGGACTGTATTCCCATTTACAAATAACAGAATACAATATCAGAAAATACCGACTCACTATAAATGAACCTAGCAAACACAATCGCTATTAATAGGATCAAGGACGGATATTTAATAAACTTGGAATTTATTTACCAGGGCCGTTATTGTGACATGAACAATTATATGTATCATATTCTACAGTTAGAAAAGTTTCAAATGTAAAAATTAAAATTGGAAACACTAATAAACAGGGTCAATTTAAAGGAAAAGTGGGTACATTTCTTTTAATAGTTATTTGATGCCAGTTTTGCTGGCTCTGGACGTTACTATAAAAGAATTAACATAAACCTAATTAGTTAGTAGTTACGCATATTAAATTCAATATTTATTTGATAATCGCCGACTCCTTGCCTATTAAAGCATATACAATACTGCGAGACACATTTAGTATATGTCTTACATCTCGACGAAACTTGTTTATTAATTCTTGAAATGAAATTTAAAAAAAAACGTGGGGCGTAGCACATGGGTTCCGCTAGCAAAACAATAATTTGCAAATTTTTAATAAATCAAAGTTAAATGTTCAGTCGATGCAAAGACTATTGAAGAGAGTTTAGAAGGTGATCAGTTAATATTAATAAATATTGAATTTTGGTAGAACCTAGTTTTAGATGATGCCATAACAAAACATTAAAAGGGGTGAGGTCTGCAGGCTCATCTACCCAATATTTCCTCTCCTTCGAATATGTTTGAAAATACCCCATCGAGGCATTGACAAACATGAAATCTACAATAGCGAACTACAATACGCCTAGTATTTTATTGTAACCAAATTTGGTCATTAGACACTCTTTGTAATTCATTAGGAAATAAAGAAATTACTGCAACATCAATAAGATTTTACAGAAGCTGTAATTATTGATTGAATATTACGTCCAAGCAGACACGTTTATTTTTTGAAAACCATGGTTGTAAAGTTGATGGGAATGTGATTTCCAGTCACTAACAATTTGACGTCATGTTCTTTATTTTCGTTTGTTTGAAATTTTTGTGTGAGCAGATTTAAGTAAATGTTTGATATCCGTATCTTCGGTTTCTCTACATTCAAGGACGGACGCAACCAACTATTTTTTTAAGGGGGGGGGAGAACAATCTTCAATTTGCCAAATGCATTAATTAAAATACGATAACTTTGTTTTGACACACGGATAGATATTTTAAAAGAAGTTTAAGTGAATTGGGACACCAGGGACATAAAAAATATAAATATGTTGAAAACACAAACAAGAACTTCATTGACAAAATTATGAAAGAGCATACATAGATTAGGTAATTATATAGGGTGTTAATGAATTGTAGGGACAAATTTCTAGGGATTGCAAAACACAACAAAGCGAACAACTTTTGTTAATAAATGTGTGGTCAAAAGTGTTTACTTTAGAAAATAGAGCCTCTTAAAGATTCTTTAAGAAGTACCTGAAAATAGGCAACCCAAATTGCATTTTCAATTATTTTGCACGGAATTTTGAAAAAAAAACGATCTAGACATACATGCATTCAATTAACGTAAATTTTAACACAATGCGATATTTTTGTGATATTTTTTGACTTTTCTTGCATTCGTTTCTTTCTGTGCCTTTTATAATTCGTTTTTTTTTCGTTCTGTGATTTTTTGATAATTATTTTTTTCGTTATTTTCGTTCTGCGCAGGAATTTACTTCGTAGATGTACTTCGTGTGTAGAAGCTGAAGGGCGACATTTTGAACATTTACTATAATTTTGTTAATTTTTAAATTAGTTATTGTAAATTTTTCAATTAGTTGATTTTTGCTTTGTATTTTGGTTTTTTCGATTGCTTAGTTTTGAAACATTCTGTTAATTAATTTATTTTAAATTTAATTTGAATAGTGTAAAAGAGGGCTTTATTTATTTTGTATTAATTTCCGTCGTAATGGAAACAAACAGTAGGTAGTAAATTGAGTTGCCTACATTTAGGCGCTACTTAAAGAATCGTTGAGAAGCTCTATTCATGAAATGAAACACTTTTGACCACACATTTATTAACAAAAGTTGTTTGCTTTGTTGTGTTTTGCAAGCCCTAGAAGTTTGTCCCTACAATTCAATAACAGCCTGTAGACAGTGGCGCGAGGCTGCAGAGGCAGAGTGCAGACTGATTTCAATTCTATAAAAACAAATACTTATTTTCCAAGAACCTGATTATTGATCTAAACTGCCAGTGTCAAGTGTGCCATAAATTGTATCAAGTGCGGGTGCGGCGTAAGCGTATTACGTTCCCGGTTCCCATCGGCTGCGGCTCGCTGGGACCCTGACTGAATGCAGCTTAGCAACTTAGAGTTATTTGATAAGCAATGAATGAGCCAATGTAATGATAAATATCAACTACTAAACTTGATTAGAAGCCTTAAAAACTCGAATTTAAAATTCTTCCTCCAAATTTTTGGGTTGACGGCGTTTTACCAACTTTTCTGCGGTTATGCGGGTTTTGTCTATTGTTTCAACTTTTGCCGACTGTCTAGAATATTAGAAGAAATGTCCCCCCCCCCTTATGGACTAGCCCTTTCTACATTTAATAACCATTATATTAACTGTATAAGGTGTAATTTTATGCACTTAAATTTTATTCTTTGTTGCTATTATTATAAGCAGCTTCGTACTCGGTATTTGTTACCGGTGCGATTTAGAACTGAAAAAACAGTACTAATTAAGTTGATTAATTCACCTATAACCATTCATGTCATCAATCAAACGTAATTTTCAGTTTTTAATAATCATATTTCATTTACACCCATAAAAGCTACTATCGATAATCGACTAGTAGCTTTTAGCCTTTTATCCATAACAGATGGTGCGTAATATTTTCCGCTTGACGTATCTAGATATATTATTAATCTGTTCATATATAACCGGACCTTTGTCTACATTTTAATTTAGTAATTGTTCGCACTTTGGGAAAATTTATATTCACATAATTTTTATGTTTATGAATTATTTAAAGCTATGACTGAACGTTAGTAAAATAATTGTAAAGCAGTAAAGCAGAAATAACGCCCCAGAAAAGCTTTTTGCGATACACCACCGAAAAACTCAAACATTGCTTCATACCAACATTTTTATACGGCCATGACATAAACAACATGAGCATATTTTTACTGTTAACGTGTTTAATTTGGCAGTAAATTTAATGACGTTAAATTGTGTGTATTTCTAGGTTTATAACCTAACCTAAAAATTAAAAAAATATTTTTTTGTTTTTACAACAAAATCGCACAGTCGTCTTGCAACTGCTATTTCGGAAATTTTCTAGAAACATTTACAATGTGCGAATTTTGCCAAAAATAATGATTTGAAGCAACACCATACTTTGCATTAAATGCAGAACAGCTAATGAAGTAATACAGTACTCGAATTAATACAATACCCGAATTATTACGATACCCAAATTAATACAATAGTCGAATTAATAGTGTGCAGAGTGTTGTTCGAAATAAAATCTGCAGCTTCCAAACCTGTATTGTTTTAAATCACGTTAGTGATTTTAATTGGCTCACTTGAACCGCAAATACACTAGGAACTCATGAGGCAGTGGATAGGTAGCCGGTAACGGTGTTCGGAACGTCGGCGGTAGTCTCCTTCGATTAGTGTAACTTACAAAGGCGGAACTACCGACTACGTGAAAGGGTGCGGGTAGTACTAATAAAATAACAATACTGAAGATAACTACCGGTATTTATGTCGATTGCCGGTAATTTATAAAGAGAGGAAAATAATAAATAAATAGACTGTAGTAGATAACTTGACTTAAAAAGATTAACTTATTTTAATAATGCAAACAAATTATACGAGCCTTAAGTCCAGTGGTGACTCGTGGAGTGGCACAGTGGGAATTCAATTTATGAAATGGCCCATTTAAACGTGTTTTAAGAACAAATAGTTTTAGGGAGTATCCTTCGAAAATCTTAAGTTTTACATATCTTCAAGAATAAAATTTACAACTTAAATAATAAAAGGATAAATAATAACTTTTTTGATCATTTTAACGATTTTGTTAGCTTTAAAGCTATATTTAACTAGTTATGGTAATTTCAAAAAAAATTGGCGAGTCCAATAATTCGTTCTGTATAATTTTCGATAGACCCATGAAAATCCTGTTGTTGGTTTTCTGAATGTACTCTTATAAGGTGCTGCCGATGGGTCTTGATTGGCCTAATTCAAACTAACTTCGTTCTACTAACGATCTCACAATTTGTTTTGTTGGATATTCAATAATATAAAACTTTTAAACAGTAAAAATAGAAAAACAAAACACTGAATCGTAACAAATAACTGTGAAGACAGTGCCCTTAACCGACAAATAAACATTCGGCCGGTATAAATAATTATAATAGCTAAACATATAGTTGTTAGAGTTTGTATAATTTAAGTGTATTATTTAAAAAAATACGTTTTTAAATGAAGTTACCTACTGCAATTTATTTATTTATTATTGTCCTCTCGTTATGAATTACCGGCAACCGATGTAAGTACCGTAAGTTTATAGCATTATTATTACTACTAGTGTTACCCCAGCGCACAATGCACTGACAGACAGCGTTGACAGAACCGGCGAAATGTCAAGTCACGTGATGCATTAGTTCCAATAATGACACGCGACGTTATTGTAGATGGCGCCCCAAGTGACGCGCGTCTAGCCGACCTTCATATATATTATAAATAAAAATAATTATTATTAAAAAATCGACGTAGAACAAAAATATAAAAATGTTTCGTGTTCCATCTGTGGATAGAGACCTTTCATTTAAAAAAAAAATGGTCCAAATTGGTGAAGCCGTAGCCGCTGGAGGAACCGGAGAAAAAAACCCTTTGTGCTTTTATATATGTATGCATATTTGTACTACCCGTACTTTCTTATCTAGCCGATAGTTACGCCCTTCTAATAAAGGAGACTGCCCGAACTCCAAACACCGTCACCGGCACTGGTTACCTATTCACTGCCTCATGCGGTCCCAGTACAGTACTTTTAAAGTTCAGGTTGGCCAACTCCCCAAGTTTTGAAGTAAAATCACTAACGTTATTTAATGCAATACAGGTTTATTAACTGCAGACTTTATTTTAAACGATAGTAGGGTGTTGTATTTATTTGACTATTGTATTAATTCGTGTATTGTATTAATTTGAGTATTGTATTCATTCTTTAGTTGTTCTGCATTAAAAGCAATAAAATGGTGTTGTTTCAAATATTTATATTTTCAGCAATAGTTGTAACAACACCGAATATTGTGTAAATTTTCGAGATATTTATTGCAATATTCGAGTGTTGTTTTGATTTGCAGTTTTGTTAATACTCTGGTATTGTACTATATAATTATTTACAACAGTCAAAAACTGCATTAATTTGATTTACAACAATACACGTCCATTGCGATAATGTATTATTTGCAGCAACAGTCGTGAATCGTTTTAATTGGTAGTTTCTTTAATTCTACATTCACAGCAACAGTCGCATATTGTATTAATAAATTAGATTTAAAACAATATCCGCATATTACGTAAATTTACTTGATATTTTCAGTAATAGTCGGGTATCGTTTTAATTCGCATTTTTGTCACTGGTATGGTATTGTTGCAAATCATTATTTGCAACAATCGCACATTGCGTTAACTCAATTTACAACAATAGAGGCCTACTGCGATAATTCTTTATTTGCAGCAATGGCTAGTCGCATATCGTTCTAATTCGGTAGTTGCTTTAATTATGAATATTTGTAGCAGCATTGTAATATTGTTTTAAATGATATCGTTCACAGCAATATCTAATTTTATCTAATTTGATTTCAGTTTGATTATTTGCAACAATGATCGTGTATTGTGTGGTTTAAAACAAATGTAGATTGTTGTTTTATTGTTTACCACAACAGTCGCATATAGTAAAAAAAATTTTTATCCCAATGTGGTCATTTAGAAACTTGAAGGGTTTTTGTAATATTTAAAACAACCTGTACCTTAAATATGGTTTCAGATCCCAACCATGTTGTTCTAATTGTAACCAAAATAATCGACTATGTATTAGTGGCAGTCTTGCTTTTAATTTTCAAATAAATTGCAATATGGCGTTCCATAGTTATTTCCACATCTGTGTACTTGATGACTGGACTATAACGACAATAGTTGTAAATACCTCTATGGCTACCACGTTATCACCTATTTGAAGATAATATTATCACTGTTAACTGGAATGAATGTTATGGTTTTTTTATTACTTTGTTGTAGTTCGTCATCTTACAGTTTAGTAGAGTTCTGTATTGTTATATTGATTGAATAATCCTAATGTGAGAACATCACGGCACTTCAGTTTATTAAAAATACTTATACATTCTGCTTTTTAAAAATAAAACGAAAGAAAATAATTTCAATATACTGTACATCTGCAATAAACTGTCTTCGATAAAAGCATATATCTTCGAGAAGTATCTATATCTGGTCCTCCTCCAATGATATAGCAGCAGCGACCTACTTTTAAAATCAGCAATAAATCTTTATTCACGATTTTCACCATCGTTTTTCTCGTCCACGACACTATATGTCTGCATAACGGGGATATAAACCTACACAGGCCGGCTTATTTACACTTTTCTGTATTTCCACTCTCTATCATAAAATGTGACAATACAGCCCAAAAATTAGTAATTATGTGTTCATAAATCCCTAGAGCTGTTGTGCTTATGGAAATTTATGACCGGAGCTCTACGTGTTCTATCTAGCTGTAAAACGTGTTAGGTAAATAGTAAAATGCTCACATCTGTAATAAGTAAAGTTTGCTGAATTGCACTTTTAAGAACTAGCTACAAATTCAAAAGTGTATTCAATACCTTTGACCACTTCGATTGGCTTTCTGTATTTTGCGCACAGAACTGTCAAGTTTATTTCTTCATGCAAAGTTTGAAACAAGATCGAAATAAACAACGAAATATTTTATGAAAGAGTTGCAAAACAAGGTAATAATAATGTCCTCTTAATCTTACAACTTCGGCAGATAAAAAGTTTCTGTAAAACTTTTCTACAGCAGAAATTTATGAAATTTTGTGGTTTAAATAGAGCTCAACAGCCCGAATAATTGATTTAAGTGCCATCTCTTTTAACACTCAAGGTGAAGGCGTCAATTTTATTTAGTGAAAAGCGTTGGCGGTCGTGTCGGTGCAAACTTCCTCAATACTATGTGTTACAAATTTCATAGCGGGACTGTTACTGTCGAGATTTTTGCACGTTGTCAAGTGATTCTGTTTTAGTTTCCGTTTTCACCAGCCTCGGCTGCAGTCATCGATCATAGGAACTATGAACGATAAATCAATCTATTTGTAGCAAAATATACCGGAGTTTCAGTACATGAAAAAATGAGTTTCCTTTGCAGATTTGTCAGTTGCAATTTTTATAAGATACATGCAACTTTTGTATATTATTTATTACTATTTAAGTAATTGGCTGTTATTAAAGTAATGAGTATTAACCCAAAGAAAATTCACAGGAATATCATTTTTGAAACTAATTAAATGCGCTTGTTCAATAAAAAGTTAAAAATTGTTTGAATGTAAATCTGAAAATTAAAGTGAACATGAATTACTGTTTGATTTAATAAAATTTTTTTTTGCAAGGTTTTTTTATCAAGGCCGAAAAAATCTAGGTCTTCACTTAAAGGAACAAAAATATGTTACAATTTGCCGGAACGGTTTGGTTCGAACAAAATATTAGCTTCTCGTCGGCAGTTTATATAAGATAGTTCAATAAAACAAACAGCAAAAAACGTGTTTCTCGTTGAGGTTGTAGCGTACGAACAAGATTATTAAATCAGCTTACGACTTTCAGAAAAATTTCCTCTAAGAAGTGGAGGGATAAAGAGTTCTAGCAATCCACTAAACAGCTTGGAGGATCAAAGCAAATGTAGCGTTTAAAGTAGGGCTTTAAATTTTGGAGCCAAGTAATACGAAATTTAATAGCGCTTGATAAATTTAACGCACGCGAAGGCCGTATTTAACAAATAATATAGAAAAATAAATGAAATTAATTTCGCTATGTTTATAAAATCAATTAGGAAAATTCTAATAGGAATTGCACGTTTTCAAAGAGGAGGACAATAAAAGCGTACCATGTTATATTTTTTAACAAACCAACTTTTAAAATAATTCTAAAAGTTATTCCTTAATCGAAAATAAGAAGTTTACAGAAATTTAAGATTGCGAAGTTAGCTTTTCTTAGCACTTTAAATTAATACTGAAACCCAAGAAAGGTTTATTCTCGGACTTTGGCTGTAATGAAATTATACTTTGACATTTATTCCGAAACGAAAGTAGCAACTTAGTGGTGTCACTGAGTTAAATTAAAAAAAAAGTATCGTTTAAATATACAACTCATTAATACAGCTTGTTTTAAACGATAGTTTCTTTAAATTTTAGTCACTGTAACAATATTCTACTGCTTTTATGAAAACTTGAGCCACAGACGTTATTAGAATTCACGGCGGAGTATACTATAACAGGACGCAACGGACCGAGGTACGTGTAATTGAACTAAACGGTATCGAGAATAATGCACTGAGACATTTTTTTATTTATTTTGTCAACGGTTACAGACATATCGTGTTCTTCCGGAACCTTTTACTCTCCTACGAAATATGTGTATAGAAAACTGAACCAGAGAGACAAGCAGATGTTTTAACAAAGAAATTCTAACATAATCCCGTTCAAAAAAACATGAAAAAAGTTTGTGAAATAGAGGAAATAATTAAAACAAATAGAGAAAGACTGAATACTTATTGCCATACCAAAACTATGCAAGAGTTTTTAAAAGGATCCTAAACCAGAAGCGGAAACTAGACCAATTTTTTGAAAACTTTCGCTTTAGCGCCTTATTCTTCAAAAACAACTTGACAGCAGATCGAGACAAATTTTTTACTGCCATAACCCTATACAGACACAATGTTACTCGTGCACAAGTATTTTAGAGAAGATAAAAACTATAAAGTGAAGAATATTTTAAATGTTTTGTAATTAAAAAAAACATTGCTCAAATACTGACCACATGATTTTTTATAAAATTTTGTAGCTTCATAGAGTTATAGATAAGCTACAATTAATTTGTGTCTTAGTACGCCAAATTCTGTGTACACCTTATATAATAAACGGGGGACGATAACAAATTTCTGTTTAAGCTAAATTACTCATGAGTGATAGGAAAACAAAGTTCACAACTTAACTTAGGTACAACAATGTTTGGGAGTGGGGGGGGGGGATTTTGTTTCTCCCGCCCAGTTTTATCCTTTTCTTTGGTTTTATTTTGATTTAAAAGATTTTTTCAAAAAAAAAAAATGTAACTTACTTGGGTATACAATTCTAGTTCCAGTTCACTATTTATTGTCTTGTTTGCACAGCTTACAGCAAGTGGAGTGACTTTTTTCATAGCATTTTAAAGTTACGAGTATTTTCCATGACGACTATTTTGAATTCGACACCAGCGTCCTCAGTGCTGATATTCTTTCCTATAAACAATTGTGACTTTTTGTTTGTATTGCGCAGCATTACTAAACCTTTCCCTACTACATCGATTATTCAATAACCAATAACCAGATTTTCAGTAGCTTTGAATGGCGGCTGACACCCATTTTATATTTTGCAACTAATTGATATACGACCGTAAAACAAACTCAATGTTGTGTTTATCTTTTTTTGTAAGGAAATTTGTGTTAATCATCAAAAATTATCAGAATAAAAAAGCACCTGATAATACGGTACAGCTCGTATAAAGCTACTTCAAGCTGCTGCATATCGTGCACGCAGGACTGAGTTGACCTTAAAGTTTAATTTCTTTTCTGTCTTAAGCAGTTTGCTGAATGACAGACCCGCCGACAAACTAGATCTTAAATGCTCACAATATAACGCACGATTTGCAAGAGGGAAATATTATTTAACCCCATAGGGCAACATGGTGTTAAAATGGCTAAACTACGTCAACTTGAAAATTCGTATATTAGCAGCGCATTTGACAGGAGAGTCAGTTTATTAATCGATTGAGCACAGGTTGACGGTTCCAAAACCAACGCTTGAGAAATTAACTTCTGGTCCGAAGCAATCCAGCCCCATACAGCAGTCATTTTTAAAGTTCGGTTTCCGTACCAAACGCAAGCTTCCGAGCCGAATCAAATCGGTTCTGCAAGTTCCTTTTATAGCACAGTAACAGCCGTTTCCTTCTAGAGCCTTGCAGCATCGCAATACAAACAGCACAACCTCCCAGCATCCTGTCCTATCTTCACGCACTCTGCATTTTTAGAGCCTCTCAGCACCCTAATAGAACAACCGGGACCAGGCAACCCTCTGTCCGATCTCTATTCGGACACCAAGACTTATCACGGTTTGCAGCCTAGAAGGCAGCTTTTTCTCAGCTTGCGGCAGAAGAATGTGTTTTGCGTATTTAAAATTTTTTGTTCATGTTAACTGTTGCTTTTGTTTTTTGTTCTTGTATGTTATTGAACTTTTAAAGTGTTCTGTTTGTTTATTTACAAATATTAGCCTTATGTTTTTGGACGAACAAAAAACAGAAAAAAAGAAAACAGCAGAAGCGGATTGTGCTATAGATGTTGGACCTTCTGTTTAACGTAATAAAAGCCCTGATATGTGAAGGGTGAACTTGCGTTGTTATCTTAGAAAAATGACGGCCAAAAGCAATTTCTTCCAAATATCTTCTAAAGGGTTTACGTAGGAAATATTTCTGTATAAAATAAAAGAGCTCTAAAGTTCCTACAAAAATAATTATCTTGTTGATTTTTTTCTTAAAATTCCTAGTTTAGCTCCAACGTGTCAGCGAATATCTGTCTATTAGTCAAAGTTCGGTTTAGCCATCAGTAGCGTTAACATTTTTTCGTTTATAAGTGTTGCAATAATACATACCAACTTCGAGAACCTAAAGTAACAAACAGAGACAAACTTGCTTAGAAAAAACAGTGCCTTGTAATAATCTGTTGCACAGCATCCAACGACAATTTAATCTGCAGAGGTAGATTGAAAAGTAATATAGTATATGCTTTAAATTAATTCAATTAATAAAAGAAAACAATATGTAACATAAAATGCAGAAAGACGTGTTTGTGCTTACTTACACCATAGTACTGTAAGCAGGGGCTAATTAGTAGTTGCTACGGAACCAGCGGCAATCTCTACCTTCCACAGGAAGCGAAGGAATACATTTGATGATATTTATTGCATCTTATTTTCTTTCTTTTACTTTCTTTGACAGTGTCATCATAAGTTTCTAATTAAGTTTTAGCTGGATCATATAGTAATTTGGTTGAGTTGGAATTGACAGCATCGATATCATAATATCTTTTAATTTATATCTTCGGCCATGTCGTCTTCTTTTTCATGAAGATAACTGCTATTCAGACGGGTCTTTACGGGAACAGAAATTGGGCCAGGAAATTGCCAGGGGCCAGAGGATCCTAATATTGAATTGGAACTAATCCATACTACTATTTTTCCAAACCCCTACTTCCAAGTTGTTTTTTTTGGTGTTTTGAAACAGCAAAATTGATAGTGCACATGGAAACTGTGCATCGTAAACGTTCAGCTGTCTTTTTATTGTTCAGAATATATATCAAGGACAAATGTCATAATAAATTTTGCTACAATAAGAAACTAATAGGGCAATATTCTTCTTTCTTTTTTAACCGGTGTTATCAGCATTTACCGCCTTCTGGTTTCTATTACTTGTCTCCACTTTTCTCTACCTCTCCACAGGTTTACTTCTATTCCTCTTGATTTTAGAGTTTCTATTACGCCTCCTCTTTAACCCTTTCTTGGTCTACCCCTCTTCCTACGTTCGCGGGGCACCCAGTTCATTTTTTGGGAGGATTCGAGAGTCTTCCATCATCTGGACATGTCCATGCCACATTAACATTATTCTTTTTTGTCTACTATTATATCATCTTCTACTTCTATCGTCCATTTCAATTCCCATTCTTCCAACTTTATTTCTGCACACTCTCAGTGCTTTGTCAATATATATTTTAAATAATGTGGGCAAGATCACACCCTTGTCATAGCACTTTTTATTTTTGACCTTTGATCTTTATGTAAATTTTGTCTTGCTCTAATCACTGCCGTCATTTTGTTCGCTATTTTTAGCGCTCCCCCTAAGTTTTCCCTATGGTACTGTGTTGTACGCCCTCGTCAGGTGTATGAACACTAGATGTAACTCTCTTCCCGTGACTATTTTTTATTGTATAATCTGCGATAACAAAAATATTATCTGCGCATGACCTTCCTTCTTTGATCCCATTTTGTTGTTCTAGTTTTTAGTCTCTGTATTGTTCTTCAACTCTGTTTTTTTAAATTCGTCCATATAATTAACTTAGCGTACTTGAAACTGATATTGTTCTATAGTTTTTACATTTGTCTTTCCTTCCTTTCTTATCTCGTCGTCGCGTCGTATCTATTTACGATTTAGATTCTTGACCTGTTCCGTCTCACCAAAGTTTCTTATGTATAGAGCTTATATGCGCCTTTTTCCACTTTGTTGGTAGTGGTTCACTATTTATATATTCAGTTATTAAATTTGTTAATAGTCTAATGAGCTTTTAATTCTGCTGGAATATTTTCTGTCTCCCCCCTTGTTTTTACTGTATTTTTAACTTCCTATTATGTAATTTCTATGTGCTCACGTTGTTAAACTATTGTTTCCTCTTTTATTTTATATTATAGTTTATGTTTCGTTAAAACATTTTTGTAATACTTCTCTCATTGTTGCTGAGAAATAAGTGGCAGATTATAGCGTGTTCTTTCTTGGGCTCTGATGTTTTTCAGGAATTTCTATATCTCCTGGTTCTGTTCCTCTTATGTACGGCAATTTTTGTTGAAAATTTAAAGCTCTTTTAATTTGTATAACTAATTCCTGCGCAGCTCTAACCGCTTAAAATATATATTTGCCAACAACTAATTTCCGACGCCATTCTTCCAAGATGGCAGCGCGAAACCACTCTTTACATATCAAGACTTTTACTATGTTAAACAAAAGCTCCAACTAAATATCTCTTCAAAAATCCGGATTATTTTCTGCCTTCTCTCTCTCTCTCTCTCTATTCAGCCTCCTTCATTCCATCTTTGGACATAACCGTCCTCCAAGGTCTTCCATTGTTCCCGGTTTCTTGCTGTTCGCATCCATCCCGGTCCGCCGACTTTCTTAAGGTCATCTACCCAGCGCATCTGTGGTCTACCTCTCGTCCTCTTGCCGTACCAAGGTCTCCATTGATTGATTTTACTATTCCATCTGCCATCTGTTATTCTATCGTTATGACCGGCCCATTTCCATTTCAGACGGGCCATCCTTTCTGTAACGTCCGTAACTTTTGTTTTTTGTCTGATGTACTCGTTGGTTTTTTTATCTTTTAATGAGAGTCCGAGCATCGCTGTTTCCATTGATCTTTATGTTTTCGGTAATGTCTCAATGTTATTTTTTGTGAACGTCCATGTTTGTACTCCATATATTAGAACTGGTAGGGCGCACATGTCGAACGCTCTCGTTTTTAAATGTTGCGGTATTGATTTATTCCTCAATATATAGCTTAATTTACCAAAAGCCGACCATCCCAATCTGGCTCTTCTTTTTAATTCTGCTGTCTGGTTTTCTTTAGTCATTCTTATTTCCTGTCCCAAGTATATATAACTGTTCACTCGTTCTATTATGTCATTTCCTACTATCACTTTTCTTTCGTCTTCTGTATTCGTCATTACCTTTGTCTTCTTGCGATTCATTTTTAAACCAATTGTTTGTGATGTATCTTCGAGTTGTTGTATCATTGTTTGCAGATCTTAGAAATTGTTTGCCACTAACAGTATGTCGTCTGCATATCTTAAGTTGTTTAGCCGTTCTCCATTTTTGTTTACACCTTTCTCATCCCAATTCAGTTTTTTGAATATATCTTCTAAAACTAATGTAAATAATTTCGGAGATATAGTGTCTCCTTGTCGTACTCCTTTTTTTATTGTAATGGGATTGGTTTCTCTGTGCAGTCTGATACTGGATGTCATATTTTCATAGATGTTATGTAACATTTGGCTGTATCTATAATCGATTCTGCAGTTTTGAAGCGCTTTTCCACGGCCCACAGCTCTATGCTGTCAAAAGCTTTTTCAAAGTCAATAAATTCCAGGTATAGTGGGATGTTGTATTCAGTGGATTTTTCGATCAAAATTTTTAATGTATGTAGATGGTCGCAAGTGCCATATGTGGATCTAAAGCCTGCTTGTTCTTTGGGTTGGTAACTGTCTAGTTTCTTAGTTATTCTTTTAGTTAGGATTTTCGTTAGCAGCTTGTATATTTGTGGGAGTAGGGTGATGGGTCGGTAATTTTCCAATCTTGTATTGTCTCCCTTTTTAAACAGTATTACCACTGCCGCGTCATTCCATTCTTTAGGTATTTTTTTGTTTTGAAGGCATTTATTTAATACGAGTTTAAGCATATTTATGACTTCCTGTCCCCCTTCTTTTAGCATTTCTGCGATAATTTTGTCTCTTCCTGGGGTTTTGTTGTTTTGCATTTCCTTCAACGCCTTGGTTACTTCTGTTTCATCCATCTCTGGGATTTCTTCGGAGTTAACGTTTATTATCTTCCTCTTGAGTTCCTCTTAAATATGTGGTTGCGGTGTTACTTTCGAGGTATACAGTTCCTTACAGAATTCTTCTGTGATTTTCTGCTAAACGCCAAAAAAAAACGCAATTCTGCTGGGCTCTATATAAATTTATATTTTGTGAAATAATTGCATTCAACTTTAAAGCGATTTGAAACCCAAACCTCTGCATTACTAGTACTCGGCCTATTGGACCAAACCACTAATTTTCATTATTCTGAACTTAAACTTAAAATAATTGTTGATAGAATGTCAGAATACAAAATACTGATGAAAATGTAAAAAAAAATTATCAAAGTATATGAAAGACTGGATGAACTGCCTCGCACATTTTTTAACGATTGCAATTAAAAGTGTTTGCGGCATATGCAAAGAGTTCTTTTTTATTTGTAAAGCTTGAAGTATTTATGTACTATATAAAGACTTTCTATAGTAAACATACATAAGTTCACATCTTTGAAAGTTGATGTTTCTATGAAAATTTTTTAAATGGAACGGAAGTCAGTTTAAACAGATTCTTGATGATTATATTTTAATTGCAATAGCATGTTTTGATGTTGCTTCAAAAACTATCGTGTTGAATAAATAATATAAAATAAAGAGGAATTTTAGTTTAAGAGCTTATAGCTTTGGTGCTTTATTATAATGTAAAATTATTGCTGCAGCAATTTCTAAGTAAAAAAAATGCTTTTATTAGATTTGGTACCACAGAATAAAAGAAATTATTGTTTAACAAAATTTATTTATATTAATTTCTGTAATTACTTATTTATTTATTATAAACCCTAAAGCAGAATTAAACTATAATAAATGTTACCAATTTTACAACGAAAAGCCGTTAAGTTAAACGGTTCTAATTCTGAATATTAATGATTTAACAAATCTTGGCTTCAGGCACTAAGTTTAACAGGCGAGTACTTAATCCGTTTACTTACTTTTACGAACCGCAACTCGTATCCTTTTAAAATTGCTTAGTTTTATAATGTAATTTTATTCCAATGCTGCTATTATTTTCTTTTTGCTTTTTCTTGGAAGTTATTTTGGGTCTCTTTATAAATGCTAATGACAGTTTGATGTAAATAACATAAATAGCTACACGTCAACCTGTTGAACTGCATAATACTATGGTGCATTCAGCATTTAAAAGTTTTTTTTTATTTTTTCGTTTAAGCAGTTTTTTTCTATCATTGTCCTTTCAATGTTTCTATTAAATTACAATCACAGTCCTTTAAACTACTGAACTGTGGGAAAATTTGTTTCACGGATAAATACGCGGCATTATAAAACGCACAAGCAAGTTGAAGGAAATGCCGGAGAATAGAGGAAAAAGGAATTGGAGAGGGACTGAATCTTTTACACCTTCAAAGGATTTGGGAAACGTAATCCAAAATAAAGTTAAACCGATCGTTCGTGACGAAGCCGGCGGTCTACTCCAGTTGAAATGAAAACCTAGTCAATAATATATAAACGTATAAAGCAAGAACCAACCCTGCTGTTATTGAAGGAAAGAAAATTACGCTTGTATAAAGTTTAGGAATTTAATTTGCGAATAACAGAACGTGTGCACGAACGAACTCGTTCCTGCACAGCACAATGCACATTTCTCCTATCCTAATTGTGCACGTCCTGGAAATCTCTTTAATGTTGTTACTTTATAGTTTCACATTTAAGATCAGCAGCACACAAAATTAAAATGCAACTACCGTATTGTAAAATTAATTCTCTTTTACATGTCAGTACCATAACCGAATAAATTATAAAACTTCAAGCGAATGAAAAGTACTTTATGCAAATTTGGTAAAGCACATTACAAAAACTTGTCATGCACAAAAATTTCTTTCTGTGAAAATTCAGAACACTAATTTGTCCCATGAGAAAAATGGGAATAAAGCATCAATTTTCAAATACCTACTTCTGCGACCCTTCCTCACAATAAAGATTAGGATTCGGAGAAGGTTTTGAGTTTCGATAGGAGCTTTCAGACAATTTGTGGAGGAAACTTTCATCCTTTTGCCTATAAATATTGAATGCTAATATCGTTTCTGGTATCCTAGATCAGAGAAGGTCAGCTGCTGTTCAATTTCGCTAATGGAGAATAAAATTCCACGTGTATACACCAGCGCTAAATTTATTTTTACGGAAATTCTAAATTTTTTATATGATAGCTAAATAAATGTTGCCTATAATGAAACAAAAGGTCCTATATTTTAATTAAAAATCGTATAACAATGCATATCTATAATGAACGTATTACGAAGAAAATTGATTTAAAGCACCGGGGAGTATTAAAAAGCAGGGCGGTATCATGTAGCGTCAATTATTTCAAAATATGTTGTGCTTGCTGAGCAGTAAGTGACGCGTCTGACCCCATTTTCATTACGCGGGTAATTGGTTTAACACTGAACGTATTTGTATCAAAATAAAACCTTTTTAAAATATATTATCAAGCTTTTACAGTTTACTTGAGTTGAAAATTTTAAATTATTTGAAACATCAGTTAATTGTTTTAAAAATTTAATTAAAATTAACTTTTAGTTATAATTTACAGGGAAGGTAATAGTTGAAAGTTAATAATCTATAATTTACAGACATGCGCTTAATTTCATTTCAAATACGATTTTTTGGCGTTTTATTGATTTTTGCTACGAAAAATTTTTCTTTTTTCTGTAGGCAAAGAAAAAGTTTTGTCTTATATTCACACTTTTAAACTTGCTTAGGACTCGTCATATCTGAGTATCGAACATTTTTATGAAAACAACTCATAGACCAGGCGCCAAGTATTTGGGAATGAACAAAAGATAGAAGTAGGGAAAAACGGCGGAAAATCGGGATTTCGACAATAAGTCGATTTTCTTTCAACTTTTTGGCAAATATAGTTATAAACAAAACTGAAGCTAACAAAATTATCTGTAAAAAAAGATGAAAATTTTTTTCTGTTGGGTCCTTACTTTCGGAGTAGCGACCGTCCCAAGTTGTGCTAAGTTGCGCAACGTTCAACTTGATCGAGTTCTACCTATCAAATCCCATTTATTTACCTGAATAGTGGTTATTTACTTTGCAAAACCATAAATCGACGCATGTTACATAGGTTTTCGTATTAATGTTAAATGAATTATATCAATTTTCAGTAAAGTTATTTATTGTTTCACTTACAGTTAATTATTTCTGTCTGTTAGACAGTATACGACGTTTCTCGAGAAGGTTCTGGAGTACGAGAAGGTAGAGGACTTATTTCTCCTTCTTTACTAATATTTTCAACGTCGCTCTAGGATCAAGAGTCTCATTATCGTTGTTTTCTGCGGCGAAGTACGTCGAGCAAGTCTTCCTCAATGTCAACATTAGTGTGTGACTGGCTGACTGCCTTCGACAGCCTTCAATAATTGCAGAAAATAATATTTCTTAACCATCTAATATAAATCCGTAACTGTCTTATCGTAACAACACGACTAAATCCTGTATCTCGAAAGATCTATCACTGTAACTACTTGCGGGCCCTTACGTGTCTGCTCGTTTTATTAATTGTTTTTAATTAAAAGTTTACATTGCTGTCAGTTCTAATGATATAATTAGGGTATTGATGACTACTTTAATCGTAACGAGTCAGAAATGTGTATTTATCGCGCTGACAACAATGTAAAGCATAGGAATTTCATCATTCATTGGCTATATTTCGGGATTTTGATTAGGTTCCGCTTACTATTACAAAGTGTTTACTACAAACTAGTTACTACAAATTCTAAATGCATCTGTAGGACACATTCATTGTCACATCCCACATCTGGAGGCAACTTAGTTTATTATGTTTGCGGATTTTGATATTTATGTTGAAATCGCGTACGTTTGCAAGCTGATTTGTAGCATTTTCACATTTTTAAGAGACTCCGAGCTGAAACTCTAGTGTAGCAGGCTCTTTCAAGGTTGAAATAGAAAACAAGAAATGTGTGGAAGTTTTCCACCTCTAATCTTGCGAAATTTTTCGGGTTTTATAGTATTCTTGAACCTGATGGTATATAATAGATTTCGCAAAAAACTGGGACCTGCTGTCATTCGTTAAAGTTAAGTCAAGTGTCACTTCTTACAAAGCTTTGATGAATGACATTTCCGCTCCCTTGATCAGCTTTGGAAGGGCATCTAGATCGTTAAAGATTCCAACAACGTTCCGCAAATTCAAGCTCTTCTCCATCACTTTAATTAACCGAAAATGAAATGATTTTCTTTTCTAAAAAATGCTGAGGTTGAGTTGCATTCGCTGAAACTGTGGATAAAAAGTATGTGTTTTGTAATTTTATCTGAGTATCTAAAGCTTTTGGTAAAGTAAATTATCTACTAAATGTTTCTTTTACAGAGTTTCATGAAATAAACATTGAATGAAGAATGAGTCAGGTCTGTCAAGAGTACTAGCAGGTCCACATCTTCACCAATTACGATCACGGAATCATGGTCATGTAATAACTTAATTCGGTGTTAATTACCAGACAGTCAGAATCTTCAGCAGCTTGCTTTACACCGAATCCTGCAGTTCTAAGTTTTTTGAACAACATGGAGATAAGCCGATTTTTATCCTTGTCGTTGGCAAGAAATTTCTCCTATGACATAGTTACCGTTATAGTGCCATCAAATATCACATTGACAACAATGTGCCTTTGTAATCTACGAAGACGTTCGCCGAATTTAGATCTCTGGTTTTCTGAGTCTTCTGAATAGCCCTCGAAAACAATCGCAGTGTTTGCTTTGTAGTATTTTTTGACATATTCAACGGAGTTCGTCAGGATGTTAAACAACGTCTCGTGTTGGTGTCAGACCGCACGATGAAGGAAAATGCCACCGTCTTTTACGTGCACAACGTTGTCGAAGTCAATCGGATCAACCATAGAAGAAAATGTGTCACACAATGCTGATTTTCTCGTTTTCTCTATCCCTACTTCAACTACAAGTGAGAGAGGGTAGAGAGATAGTTAATAGTGGAAATATTGCTGCAAATCTGTTTCTGACTTTTTGCTAATCATAATTGTTTAATATTAAAAAAGGATTAAACGGAATTACTTCATGCGGTATTTTAACTAACATGTTTGCAGCTTGTAGGGGAATCACCATCGCTTTTGCTAAATTTTCACATTTCCAGAGTGGCTGTTGACGATAGTTGCCATTGACCGATTTCGTATGCTTTGTAGTAATTAATTTTCGTATACCCCTGTATTCCTGTGCTGATCCGCATAATCTCATCGGCGATCGGAAAAAAATTATGTGATGAAACCCACTCTAACAATATTTTCTACATTCTCTGTGTCCCTCACTATTCTTGATCATATGAGGAGCATTCACGCAAAAGTGGATAAGTCCACTTGGATCAATTTTACAGGAGAAGTAAATTTCAGATAGAGACTAAGTTTCGTTTTCTAAAATTTTGTGGTTTTAATATATAGAGTGGTCTTTATGTCATAATAACAAGGGTCTAATTTCAAATTTCTAGGTTAATTATGTAACAAAAAAAACAGCTTTTAGATTTGGACTTGTTTACTTTTGTTTGAACAACGTGGACTTGTAGAGTTTTGATAGATAAACGTAAGGACTTGTTTAGTTATGTGTGAATATTTATTGAAACAGCATACAAACTTAAACTTAGAGAAAACAAAATAATAAATGTGTATAATAATAAACTGAAACACAAAGTAAGACCATGATTAAAGTTGAAAGGTGTCTTCATCATCCAAACAGCAACAGTCAGTATTAGCTTTTTCGTCATCTGCTAAATCGCCGTTTTCTACACAATCTCCGGCAACCAAGGTTCGGTACCATTGTAAGTCAGTGTCGTCTTCCCAATCTGCACCAAACTCTGCAGTTAGCAAAGTCTTCAAATTATCGAGTTTCTTTTGTGGCAGCGAACGATTTAGTTTAAGTTCTTTAAGTTTGATACTACTCACATTACGTCCTCTCTTAAGTAATGTTTGAGTTGGTATAGCATCTGAGTCAATATTGTAGTTACACATTCCTTTCATTGTTAGCATCACATTGCCATTTTTGACAGTCTTACTTAACATTATTCTCTTCATTTCTTGAATTCCGGTGACCTTCCTGTATACATTCTCCAATTCTTTTACATCAAACAGCTTCCAATCTTTACCGATTACTTTAACCTTTCCAACTTGTTTATACAACGTATGATACTGCTCTTTTTTTTTTAATAAATGCTTCCTTTCTTAGACTTTTTTCACATCTCCCAAATGCCCTATCAGCAGGAAGAAAGCTATGACCTCTCACAGGGAAAATTAATACAATATTGCTAATACAACTTCTGGTGTGGTATAGCCAATACATAAGTGTGTGGACTACGTGAGCATTCTTATTTTGCCCACCGCAGCCATCACAAAATAGTCGCAACTTCGTTGTATTCTCTGAAAGTTCTAATTCATTAAAAAAATTAAACAATGCTGATGCTACCTCTGTTGCTCCTCTTGCTGCCTCATCTTCCGTCCACGTATAAAAATTTGGATTGACCGAATCCAGTTCTACAATGGCGAGATTGTAGTAACCTATCTGCCTTAAGTAGAAAGCATCAGAGACGGGCGTTTTGGGCAACGGCTGCACTTGTTGTAAATCAAAACAGTATGATTTGGTATTAGGTTCATTGGTTTTCATTAATTTGTAAAAGGCATTGGCCCTCAGTTTATGAAGTTTCCTTTCTGTTATAAGTTTAGATTTTTTACCTGGATCCTTTTCTCTTGCAATGCTATTTTTAAACCGTTCACAAAAACTGCAGATATCTGAAGCTGGTGTATTAAATCCTATGTTGAATTCATTAGCAAAAATTCTTTGAAATGTAGAATACGACACTTTCTGAATGCCATTATCCTTATTTAAATTTTTGTACTGTTGATAGAGCTTTGCTATGGTTAAGTTGCTATTGAGATATATCCTTTTGGACTTTGCTCTTCCATAATGACTTTCGTTGCCCCTCAACTTTGCCAAATATTCTCTAACGTCATCTTTGCTATCTTTGATCTTATGAGAAACTTTATCACCACCTCTTCGTTCTTTCGGTATTCCTCCTTCTTGTAAAATTTTAGCCAATCTGTTCATCCGAAACTTGGAAATTTTAAAAGCTTTTAAAAAAAATTTTTGGCACACCTGTTTACTGCGGTTCTTGCCACATGGTATCTATAAAAATAATAGCAAAATTATTATAAAATACAAAAAAAAAATAATTTTTTTTACCATATAACTAACAGCTATCTCGTGTTTTTTTTTGGGATTTTCACTTCTTGGTCTTTTCCTTGACGGAGATGCTACAGCAATATAATGGCAAAGTTGATGGTCTTGCAAGACTTTATTGCTGTTTGTTTCTTCATAAATTTTTTTTCGACAGAAATCTATTTCCTTTTGTGTAACCTCAGCACAGCAATATATTTTATTTTGATGCTTACAAGACAATGTATTAGTAAATTCAGGTATTTGGTATCTGTAAAAAGTATACATTAAAGACATGCTTTTGGTTTGAGCAAAACACCCTAACCTCTTTCTTTTCTGTATTTCTCGTTTTGTTTCCCTTGACTGTCTTTTCCGCGATCCACTACTTGCTTCGCCGACTAATACACTATCACTTTCCTTTGCGTAAATATAAAGTAATAAATCTACACAATAAAACCACTACACGTAAAAGAAAACACATAAACCACACGACATACAAATCTCGGAACGAAAACTACTCCGTAATTCAACAGGTTCGCTCAAGGTAAACAGTTGCAACAAATCACAGATACAAAAAACCTGCAATATTTGGTAGATTGACACCTTCAAATTGCATACTACTTTAGCTACTAACACCCAGATGTCTCTATAACGCAATATACTATAAAATCTACTTCACTGTGTTTTCATCTGGACTAGTATAGTTTTGACTGGAACAACCCTTCATGGCATACCAAAACAACGGACTAGTAAAGTTTTGTCAGAAAATGTATATATTAACGCTATACTATGGACTTATGTAGTTTTGTCTGAAAATCAAATCTTTGATATAGGTTTAACATGGCAAGGAATAAGCTTTGCCCGATAAAATTCATACAGGACACGCAGCTCTGCATACTCTACACGAATCTGTAAAAAAATCATTTTACCAAAAAATTGACTTGTTTAGTTTTGCGTGAATGCTCCTCATATGGCGTCCACATGCAGTTTTGTAGAAAAAACGATACCTCGCACAGATCCTAACACAATGCGAAAATCAATATTTGCAATGAAACTAAACAGAGGCAATTATTATCAGCAATAAGTTAACTATTTATATTAATAAAAAATTATAGAATACGACTATTATTTCTTGAATGTGCAAGACTTTTATTATTCAAAATTTTCACAGACTAAATAAAATCACTATTCATGAATACAAACGGAATTTAATAGATAGAAGTCGATAAATTTGGACCCTGCGCAATTTAGTACAACTTCGGGCGACCACTGCTCCGAAAGTATGGATCCGACGGAAAAGATGTTTTTATAGAAAATTTTCAAATTCCTATTTAACTTTTTTTGCCAAAAAGTGGAAGGAAAGCCGAGTAATTGGTGAAAACCTGATTTTCCTCTATTTTTCCTCCTAGTGGGTAACGCCGATCTCGGTGAGGGAGCAAACTTGGGATTTTTTTAATAACACCATAAGGAAGCAATTGGCAAACAAATTATTACTTTAAATTTTGTTCATTTTTGGTGAATTTATTTGTCCGGTCTATCAGGGTTATTATCTAAAAATGTTACCTGAGTTGTTATAAATTCGTAATAAAGCGTGAAAATACTTTGCTCAAATAGTCGAAGTAAAGCAGATCGGGTTTTAAGTTTATTGTTATTTCAAGATCACCCTGTAATACAAATGAACCAACTAAAAAGAACAGAACAGAATACCACTCACTTAATGAGAATTCAAATACTGACGGAATGGAATTGAATCACATAGTTGAATGCGCCATGCTTTCAAAGACCGATTCTATGCTTTAAACGACTGTAGTAGGTACATAAATTACGAATAGACGTATTTAGTTACTAAAAGAGAGAGCAAAAGTCGCTTAAAATTAGAAAACAGTAGTCTTTCAGTTACTTTGATAGAAGCAAAACCTTTAAAAATTGGCAAACTTACCGACGCAGTAAAACTTCAATCGATTTCACCTATTGAAATGATTTGTACCATAAACTGTTTGCCCGCAAAATGACTTTTAAGAGGAGAAACCCTCATTAAATAATAGTGATTTTATTTGTTTTAGTAATTTATGCTATTGGTATCATCATATTTTATAAATAGCTCTATATGTTAATCTACTTTCAGAGTCATGGAGGCCTACATAGAATATCCTATGTGTTTGTGTTGTCGAACACAATTGCGACACTGGCAAATGTCCATCGATTCGAATGTCCGCATGGGCGTGCGTGCCTACTTGTGTAAACTATTGAAATATAGTAAATATGTAGGAAAACGTGTGCCAAAATTTGTTATACAGTAATAATATTCAAAGCAATAAGTCGGGTCGGACCCTACATAGTTTTTAAGAAGCATCTATAAAATATTATAAAATATCGCGAAATAATAAAAACAAGCAACACGTTTTTTTTACTTTGTCACTTAATAGCGATAAGGGAGACTATTATTTACATGTGTAAGTGTATGTAGTCAATATTTCAATCCACTAATTTATGTATGGTGTCTTCTATGAATGTTTTAAGATTACAGTTTGATACTTGTGTATTATTAATAAAAAAAATGATGAATAGCGGGATGTATACCACCTGGGGAAACAAATGTATTTAATGGTGTTCGCGCGCATGTGCGACTTATTGCTTAATTTAACATTCGTGGATGTCCACGTCCACGTAGGACAAAAGAAGCAGTCCGCCTTACCCTCTATAGCAGGCGGACGTGTGCTGGCGAGGACCGAAACAAAGTCCTTTGTTTAAGTGCAAGGCGTGTTTACTATGTATATCTGTTTATTAACGAGCTTTATACGGAGGTCTCAGCTTTTCGCATACTACACGACATCTTATCCTGATTTCCCAGTCTCGCACTTGGAATTGTTCAACCTGCATATCTTCTTCTGTTTTTTTTCTAGCTTTTCGTGGGACTGCTTCGTTTTCTACATTCTGTTGAAGCCCATTGCAATGTCCTATCTATCTGTTTTTTTCTAATCTCTTTATGTGTCCGTACCATGTTAATCGTTTCTTTTCTATTTAGTGTCTTAATTTTCCTTTTTCGCTTTCTATAATTTCTCTTACTCTATCATTTCTTATGTGCTGAAATTTATCCACGTTTCCTCTCCGTACGTTGCTGTGTTTTTCTAATATATTTCAATATCATCTGTTTCGTTGTTTGTAATATCTTTGCTCTAAAACACTAAATTTAATTCTGTAGTTATTATTCTTCCATGTACTACTTTTTGGGTTACCTCTTTCTCACTTGTTCCTCCAGTTGTCTAAACTACTCATAAATAGTTATACTTTTTACAGGTTTTTATTTTATTGTTTTCTATATGTATATCTTCGCCTTCTCTTTCCGACACTAGGTACTTTGTTATTTTATAACTTCACTTGTAGACCCCATTTTCTATATATTTTTAAATAAGTTTACGCATCATATACACTGCGTCTTCTTAGGTAGAAGCTAGAACCACCTGATCGTCACCAAAAATGAGAGTATATAAATGATCGTTTTTTATTTCCATTCCCATTCTTCTACACTTTCTCTTCCATAAATCTAGCGCTTAATCGAAGTATATCTAGAACAGTGTCAGTGACATACAAAAGCCTTGCTTTACGCTTAATAGTTGGAGCATTTTCAATGAGCTCTGTCGGAAGTGCTCCAGAACCACCCGATTTTCTATTCTTCATGCGTGTTAAGGCGTTCTCTACTTCCTCTAACGTAAGTTTTTCTTACAGTTTTTTGTTGTTGTTTGCTCTATTTCATAATTCGTATTCATGAACTCTACTCTCCTTTCTTTCAATAGGTTTTCGTAATGTGTTCTGTGTCTATCATGTCTAATCTCACTTTTTTACTGAAGTCATTCCTCATTGATTCAATAGTCTGCCATGATTGGCTAGCTTTAGTACTACCCATATATTTGTCGATTTCTGCACACTTTTGTTGCCAACTTTGATTTTCATGTTTTACATTGTTTCTATTTACTTCACTATTACTTCGTATATATGCTTTCCGCTCTTCGGAATCCCCTGTTGAGAACGCATTTTCGTATAATAAATCCTTTTCTATATTGCTCTGGCCCATTTCTTCAGCCCACCACCTTTTCTTATGATGCTTTGTTGTCGATTATTTTCATCCAGTGCTTTTTTTAGCTGCTTGATGTATTGCGTTCGTCACTTGATTGTACATTGTTTCTGTGCTTCTCTCTATTGGTGTATTAACTTTTGCAGCTAATCGTAATTAGTACAAAAATTTTAGTGAATGTTCGCTCAGACTTTCTAAGTTGTACTTGGGACTCGTATCTTTTGGCTCGGTCCTAACTATATTATCTGAGACGTTATAAAAAATTGACTGATTAGGGCAATTACTTAAGTCTTAGAAGTCTTAGGCAGTTTAATATATGAAAGTGCATCAAACTGGCTGGTTTGAAAGCTAATTTTCAACACTTCTTCAGCGTTGTAAAAACTACCTATAATCCAGCATTTAGTAAAAATACTTCTCTAGCGACGTTAAATTTAATACAGTGTAGTTACGTTAGACTGCGTGGGATTCCCCGTTAAAAAGAGGGCGACCTCCAGACGAAGTAAGGACATATGAAATACGTAGTACCGATCGAATGGCGAGTCAACATAACAACAGTGCTTGCTTTGGTCACAAAGGTTAATTGTGTTATTACGATTGCGTCACGCTATTCGTTATTTCATTTAGATGTACATATAACTTTTGTTCCCTTTTTATTTTGCTACATAGAAGCCTAGGCTTAAAACAGTATTATGCTTTATTTCTTTGTATTTAGTGTGTTTTCAGTAAGTTCATTATAAGTTTGTTATAATAATGCTACTTTTATATCTTTTTCTTCAAGTATACTGTGTCACTCAAAATTTAATTATTACGCAATTGAAAATGAATGATATTTGTTGAGAAATGTTTTACTTCGTATTTATTATTTTCTAAAACATTTTGAAAATCTCTGTTTAGACAGTCCGCATGGAAATGGGGTGCAGCCTGTTTCTCGCCTTTTTTTAAAGAAATTTTGCAGGGAATTTTATGGAATTTTTCTTAAGGATTGTTTTCTTGGAGCGTTTTAAGGGGGTTGTTTTTTTATAAAAATTGCCTTCCAGGGCTGTTTGTTCAAGCTTTTTTTTTGTTTTTTAACGGGGTTTTCTTTTCGGAAGTAGCGCTCATTGTTTAGATACGCGCGCCGTATACGAAGTTACCAAAAACAAAGAACAACAGGGGCGTTGCCTACGGGTTCTGTTTGTAATAATTACTACTACTAAATATAATTCGTATATTTATTTAGGGAGGTTAATTTTTCCCCTCCTATCAAATTTGTGACGGACGAATTTGTCCTTCTGTATTTAGTTTTCTTTCATCCCAAGGTATCATTTTCCCAAAAATTAAACATTTTTTTTTCATAAAACTCCAATAAGATGGTATGTCGAACCGTCATCAGTCAGTTGGTAGTTATAGCTCACGTTGTTTTTGACTGCACATCAAATAATGTCTTTTTCGTTGCACCGGTATCTTCCGTTATCTGTACGATGCTACGTGTTCCATCCCACCATTGTGGGATACAATGTTGTAGATAAAACTTTTGGACATTAAAAACCCGAATGCTCACATCTAACATAGAACTTTAATACGTCTGCAAATGCGATTTATCACACCAACAATCATATACAATGACATATTTCACCAACAATTAAACGTAGACTTATTAGAAGTTTCCCACTGTCGAACAACCTGTTAAATTAAATAATAAGCGTTATCGCAGCTTTCCCTATGGCTTAGACCCTTTTCTCACTCTGAAATGAAAACTGCTAAATAATAAGCCAAAGTGTAGACATAAAAACAATACCTTTATTGTTTAATTTTTAAATATATAAACCTACTATATACATTGGTAATTAAAGCGACGAATTCTAATGAATTTAACTGCGGTTTGTCATTTCTTATGAACCATGCCAGTGGCCATATATTTTCTACTTCATTAACTTTACTTCCCATTATAGTACGTACAGTTACTGTATGCAGGCATCTATGGCATAACTGAAACAATGCTGAACGTTATCTTGTTGAAAAAAAAATACTGCCGACTTTATATTTATTAGAGTGGCAAAACCCACCTACTAAACAGTAGCACTTCAGATTCGTAAATTTTGCCGTTCTTTTAAAATGCACCTCTTTTTTGCTTGCCTTTTTCTTTAAATTTTTTTAAATTCTTTTGCAAAGACATAATTTGACTAATGAAAGCGCCGGACGTGAATCAATGTAAATCCACGTAGGACGTGAATATAGCCACAACCTAAATTTGAATCATAAATTTTAAACTATTACCGTATTCACAATAAAAGAAATATCTTCATATGTGTCCTGCCTATTTCTTCAAATCAAATATTCTAAATATGGAGCAGCCGAAATCCATCGACATAAGATTTCTATTGGTATATTATCACAGACATCAATTTTCGTCCAAGAAAGTTTTTTGTTTCCTACCACATACTTAAATCGCGTGCAAACCAAAGGGACGTTGAAAACTACTTCTTCTTCTGGTACTTCCGCAAAAATTTTCAAAAGAATCTCATTTGGTAGGTCTACTATGTTTGTTAAAGAGATTCGAGGTCTTTTAGATGGTGGTTCGGAGCTGGAAGATTTCCTTTTGTGAGATGTGCAGGGATCTGTCGCCATGCCTTGCAGTTATACAAATTTATTTATTTTCTCTATTATTTACACTAAAAAGTTAGAAGTAATTGTCAGTGTCAAAATTAATATTAATTAACAGTTCAAAAACAAAACCTGCCATATATCGATGAAGTTTTAGCTGTAGATTAAAAATACTAAAGACAGCTGTTCTACTTACCTAAGAACGCGAAAGCAAATTTTAAGCTAAAATAAAAAATGTGTGAAATCTCCCAAAAAAATTAACAAGAAAATTTTGATTTGAAAATTGCACGAATAAAATTAAATAAACAAAGTTTCCTCAGTTACAGATTAAAATGAATGTTAGAAATTGTAGTGTGCTGTTTATAATAGTATAATTAATGCCCCTTTGGTCAATAAACGGGAAACGACAAACAATTTCCATTTAAGATAAATTGCTCATGAGGGATAGTAAAAGAAAAGACATTACTTAGTTTTTAAAAACAGAAATATTGAGAAAGTTCTATCCTCCCTTCTGTTCATTTTTTTCTGATGAATTTGATGTTTTCTCTCTGGTTTTCATTAATTCCAAAGAATCTGTTTGCAAGAAACCTTTAATATCCGTTTTTTTCTCAAAGCAATTTGGTTTTCTAAATTGTCAGACAATGCGGGGCCGATCCGGCGTGGCTATAACAGCTTGGCTAAATCATCCTTCCGGTGCAGAGGTAAATACTGTTGTTCGCATAATAGCTGTTGAGTGCGGGAGTTTTGTTGTGTGATTCTACATTAAGCAATTGTTGGCATTGTATTTGCTGCAACTGATATGTCACATTATATTATTTTATGTCTAGTTTTAATTTTGTGTTTACTATAAAGACGTAAAATTTTGAATAGCGAAAAATTAATTTTTGCAGCTGTTTGGAAACGCTAAACATTAGGAACCCCAGACGCGCACCTAGCAACTCGCCACTACTGTTTGTGCTACAACGTTGTGCATTATAATTGTTGGAAATATAACATGTTTGTAAAGTCTACGAAAATCCAAGCGAAGTGCTTCGCTCATTTTTGCCTTGTATTGTCTAGCTCTTCAAATTATATGTTAGAATTAGTGTGTTCATACTCTTGTGGAAGAGAAACTTTGTTGTAATGTTTGTTTCTCTTTACTATTTACGTTTTCTTAACACTGTAGTGCAGCGTGCTAGCTTTATTAACTCTGTTTTGATTGTCTGCACGGACTGTTTCCTACGAGCTAAATATGATTTTAATTTTCTTTCATTGCTAGTTCTTTTTTCTCCTTTGCTTTTGCTAAATATCCATTTATGTCAGTCTACACTGCTAATGTATATTATAAATAGCATCGCGCCCTACAAACGTGTTTGCTTTTTTTTTGTTTTTCTTTGTGAAAATTCTCACATACTTTGCTATTAATAACAAATCCAAAACTGCACAAACTCAAAAGTTGCGAATGTTATTAACAAACATATATACAATTTATTGCAACCGTTTTAAATAAACATTAACTTTGCTGTTGTAGAAAAAACCGGCAACAAAAAATGTTTACTGATTCGTATCAAAAAACGTATTATATATTTATAGACCTTTACACAACAAACAATCCTTGCGAGTTTTATAAGCATATTTGAAATGACATTCCGCTCAGATACACTCAATTTCCGCAAATAAAGCATCAAAGACGAGATCAAATGAAACGAAAAAATAATATTTTTCAGGCATGTGCTTTTGATCTCGGTATAATACCACGAATAATAGGTCACGACGTATGCTTTTAGCAGACTTATTCGGTCAAGGGTTGACCGTTTATGATATCGATACTCAACCCAAGGAAACTAATCAAGTATGTATTTTATTTTATTGAACACACAATCTGGGTGGTTGAATAAATGCTCTAACGTCACTTCGTGCGCTTAAGTGAGATTGTAGATCGTAAAAGTTTCCAACTTCTTAATATTGAATGGACCATTTCACTCTACATTCGTTTCATTTAAACGTAAGTGCATTGTAGAAACTTTCCAATGGTTGCTGCAAGTGGAATATCTCTGTAAAGATGCAGAGTACGACCCACTGTAGTATTGTAACATTTTCCTGGGAAAAGCACAACAATCAAATTTACATTTCTTGATATTGCTGTAGCTATCTGCAAAGTAACACCGTAAACTATATCTCCGAAATCTAGAAATTTAAATTCAAATTAACTAGTTCTTCCCTGCTCTATGTTCTAACCATGCCACGCATATAAAGCAGGGTGAGCGTTATTTTGATCCTAGACGTGTATTGCAATTCACGACTAGCTAAACGGGTTCAAATGAGCGTCGCACTCATGTAAGCCATTGGTTGGGATGGCGAATTGCATTATTTGAGTCCATTGTCCCAAGTAACATGATTAACTAACTTTCAGTTTAGTGCCAGTTTGCATTTCGTTTTAGTTCCCATAAATTTGAATGCATTATCGCTGTCCAGTAACTTGCAGAATCATCCTTGAATGTACGGCGGCTTATGCATTCTAATTTACTTCCTTTGGAACGACGCCATTTCCCTTGTTGGTGTGTAGAACATAGTCTGTGGTTAAACAATTTTTAAATTTTTTAAGTCGTGTAATATTATGATACAGGGGTAATAAAAAAAAATTGAAACCTTTTCACTATCGTTGTTATTAACTGGGAATATACCTACTACTCCAAATTAAAATTACGGTTGATAATTAATTATGGTATGGATTAATATGTGTATTTGTGCTTGCAATTGCCGCCGTTATGTTTTCAAATGAATGTAGAGTTTTCATCAAAAGCTTTAATTTTTTTATTTACGATATTGCACCATTTTGTAGGTTTAATGAAGAATTATGCAGAAAAATAAAACACATTGCAACAGAAATTTTTTAAAGTGTTTAGGCTCAAATAATTTCTGTTAATAGCTTAGTAATAGCTTTAGCTATCTGTAACTCTTCTCTACAAAGCAGTGCCGGACCATGGGTGTGGCAAGTGAAAAATAGCCTTAGTATCCCTTAAGTATAGTTGCTACTTCTGTAATAGAAGTGGATCACAATAGAAAATGTGTATTAGCAAATTTAAAATTTAATTTTCTGTTTGAAAAATATTGAATGCCCCCCAGCAAGGAGGGAAATATAATTATACAATCATAAAAGTCTATGCAATTTTATTAATTGCAACAGAAATGGCAAACTTGAAATTGATAGGAAAAGTGTGGAGCAGGTTATGAAATTCAATTATCTAGGGTCAGAAATAACAAGTAATGGCAACCTACAACAAGAAGTAAGAGGCAAACAATGAAAGCCGCACGCATCTCAGAATGCTTGAAAGACATAATATGGAAAAATAAATATCGTGATAGTGACAGCAAGATAAAAATATATAAGACAGCTATTAGACCCGTTCTAACATATGCCATGGAGACAAGGGCCGCTACCTCGAAGATAACACAAATAATGAGAACAGTCAAAATGAAAGTAATAAGAACTATACACGGCAAAACACTACGAAATATAACACGAAACGAAGATCTTAGATCTTAGCAACATACAAGACATAGCGAGACTGATACGACAAAGAACGAGGTACTGAAATAAACAGGTAGAAAGAATGGAAAACAACAAACTAGTAAAGCTTACAAAAATTAATAAACCAGTGGGAAAGAAAACAACGCAAGGTAGACCAACAAAACGATGAAAAGAGTGTTGGACATTAACACCCGAAGAGGCTTAGAAGGAAATTACAGGCAATTGCCTACATATATAGAAAACCATATATAAAAAAAGAAGAAGTAGAAGCAACAGAAATGTGTATAAAATGATATCTTTAATCTTGCAAAAAATTAATATAATGGAACTAGTAGAACCAGTGTGTTACGCCCCCTTCTTCATTTTCTTTATTGGTTTATTTTGTTGGTAGTGTATCGGGCCCCGGAACAAAGCCTAGTCTATATATATCTATATATTAAACGAGGCGCCCACAGTGGTTCCTGACCTAAGACAGCTGCGGCCAAAACGTCAAAACTCAGAGTTGTGATTTTACAAAAAATTGTGATAAATTGAAACTTTGACCAAATTTTCGATTTTTTATATTAAATCATCATTATCAAAATCAAAGTATTTTGCTACTGCCGCTATTTGCTTTACAGGTTTTTCAAATTTAAGAAGTTCACTGTAGCAAAATACCAGAGGACAGTCATGATATCTTGCTTATGATATTTAATTTTTTTTTATTATCTTGTTTATACTTATGACCAAAATTAGTATATTATGCAAGAAGTTTTAGAAACGGCATTTTAGTTTTATTAGGCACGAGCGGAGCGAGTGTTTATTAAAACGAGTGTCTAGAGAAGTTTATAAAACAATTTGCATACTGTACTTTTTCTACGACCATCACAAAAATACAAAAATTTGGGCACTTGGTTTGTTGTCGCGTCGCGTCGGGTTATTTTGACAGATTGATGACAAGTGACAACTAACTTGATTTTTAGTTTCAAATGATTTTTGCGATTAAAAAACCTAGAGCTAACTTCAGCCCGTGACTAAAGCGCACAAAGTCACAGCTTGTCGAGGTGTATTTAAAAGATCACTTAGCGTCATAGAAACATATGCGCTAAATGGCATTTTAAAGATGGAAGTAGAAAAAAACTATTAGAAATATATTTAGAATCCAAAAATTAAAAAAGGCTACAGTTTCTGTAAAGACTATTGTACATTTTTTGTCCTGCGCAACCCTGTGCACACTTATTCGCTTCAAAACACTTCATAATGAACTGCTTTCTTTCGATTTTTTTGCACAAGTTTGCGGATTTAATTGTTATAGCCAGTTTAATAGGGATAAGTTAAAATTACTTACATTAACTAATTTAAAAATATATTGTACTCTTAATCTTCCTTCATTTGTTTTATGTTAATCTGCTTTGTCACGTATGACGCGCTATCATTGCAATGCCCTTTTTCCATTGAGGCCTTCTCAGTTAATTACCGTGGATCAAACTATGGTGTTTTACGATTTTATGTTCCCAGGATAATTTGACTAAGAATTATTTTCTAAGAATTGTTTAAAACTAGTAGTTACTGTTTGCAGTTTTTTACATGCTTATTCATAATACCAAAATTTCAGCAAACCAAGTGCAGTGTCACTGAAGTTGTTCAGCAATTTTTGATTCTATTATATGACTTTATGAAAATTGTTCTTTTCTTTGCTATGTTTCTAATAAAGGTGTACAACTAGCATCTTTAATTGATTCCAGGGTAATTACCTTGTTTAAAATTATTATCGGCCAAATATTTACTACATAAATGCAATTTTGTTTTTTGTAAGGCTGCTGAATCCATCAGACAATCTGAAGTTTGCATTTTGTATTGCAATTCGTGCCATTTTTGTTCGATTTTTGAGTATTGCCTATTGTAAAACCTTTAATGAAGTTTAAACAATCACCTTATTTTTTTAAGTGAATAATTTATCAATGTTAGAAAAAACACAATCATGGATCAAAAATTTCATACAGTTTTTTAAGAGTCTTGATTAAAAAGTGGCAAGCTTCTTTAAATTTTGAGGTGACTAAACAAACATTCGAATACCAATTTTTATGGAAATCGTTCTTTGGAATTTTTATTTCGCTATATTAGAACCACCATTTTAATTTTTATTTATTGCAAGAAGAATCGGAATATTGATGTCAAAAACCTGATTTTTTTAATAATTATACGAACGGCATGCCAGTGGAGTCTAACGACAGAAGCTAATTTTGTATGCACAAAATATCAGAAGAAAAATGATGCGGTGTTTGTTATTATTTTAATGTATGCTAATGTTAGTTAAAAAATCAAGCACGTTTAAATTAAAACATTTTCTTTTATTTATTAGAAATAAGAAATAGTATTCGCGACCTAATGCAACTGCATTACGAAATATTGACATCTTTTAATAAATTAGGCTGTGTAAAATGGTTATATTTTCTAATATAATGTTTAAGCGTTAATATTAATTGTTTATCAACCTTTCTATACAGCCCTAATTTATAATTTTTCAGAATATCTATAAACAATCGAAAATTTTAAGCTTCTAACATTTTCAGTCTTTTGAAAATTTTCGATATTTGCGTAATCTACAAAAGTATCAAAATTTTCAAGATTAAAATTTAAAATTATTAGAAATTTTCAAGCATTTTAAAATTTTGATCTAATATAATAGTTTAAAACAGAAAACGAAAGAAAGCAGCAGGCAGGAAGAACGCGAAGAAGGTCTCGTGATGGCTGCTCGACAGCTTTTTTAGATTTTGAAGACTTTAGAGCTAAGGATGAGCTACAATCGGCTGCTTCCCTAATGCGCTAATTTCTGTGTTACGCTTTCTAGGAATTTTTTCAATTTAGAAATTAATGCGTTTTCATTTAATAAACGTAGGACGATTAATGTTAATGCTTAAGCTAAGTTGCTCATTAGTGAAAGCGGAGTATGATTATACTCTTAATTCTTAGACATCTGGTTTGAATTGTTCTGTAATCCCAAGCAGTTTTTTTCATTGATTTTGTTTGGAATTGTTATTACAACAATAAAAATATATAATAGTGTATCTTTCTTCTAAATATTTGAATTCGTATAGTGAATTCTTCTATCTCTTCTACTTGTCTCAACCCCTACTGCCGTCCGGTCCCTGCTACTATAGGCCGCAGCTTCACGCTAATATTATATAGGGTTCGAATTTCTATGCACTTGGGAGCAGCGGACTTATATACATACTTTTCGTGACTAATAAGATCGATGCAATTAGTGGACGACTGGAAGATACCAGCTGGAGCACTGGCGGTCTTTATTTACAATCAAAACATAGCCGTGTACGCATCGCATAACATGTCTGCGGACATCTGTGACTAAATACTCAGATTCTATTCTACTTCATGTATGTACTCACATTAAATAAATAGTTGTGCTGTGTAAGAAGCTTCGATTATATTAATTCATGAATTTCATTGGTATACTTTCTTTTTTGTAATGGTTAACTTTTTATCTTAAGTTATATTTTAGTGACCCCGATAGACGATGTAGCAGAGAAGGAAGCGGATTGTGTTACAATAATACAAACATTCAGTGGAAACCCAATTCTTTTATTTGCATTGCATACCAGTACATACGAATTTGAACCTTATGTAATAGACGCGTAAAAGACTGGCTTCCAGTAGTAGAACCCGTCGTCCCAAAAGTTGGAACAGGAGGAAGACATTAGTATTCAATATATAAATAGATATGTGACTCTGACGTCATTATAATGTGCTGAACGTGCTTTTTGGCACAAGAAAGCAATAAAATTTCTTGTAGAAGAAAAATATACGACAAATGTACTATTAAAATATGATTAGCCTAAACAAAACAGCTGTGTTTGATGCCGAGGTTTCTTTAAATGTCAAATTTTGCAGTAGGAAATAAATTAAAGAAGAAGATATGTGTTTTATTATAAATTTTATCAATACCAAAGACTAAGACCACGACTCAAGACCAAGTCTTAAGACCAATATTTAAAACCAAGACTCAAGACTAAGACCAAGACTCAAGACCAAAACTTAAGACCAAGACTTAAGACCAAGACTCAAGACCAAGACTTAGAACCGAGACTTAAGACCAAGACTAAAGACCACAACTCAAGACTACGTTTCAAGACCAAAATTCAAAATCAAGACTTACGACCAAGACTCAAGACCAAAGTTGAAGACCACGACTCAAGACCAAGACTGAAGACCAACCTTCAAGACCAAAACTCGAGGTCAAAGTTCAAAACTAAAACTCAAAATCAAAACTCAGGACCAAGACTCAAGACAAAGACTCAAGACCAAGATTCAAGGCCAAAGCTCAAGACCAAACTCAAGACCAAATTTCAAGACCAAGACTCAAGACCAAATTTCAAGACCAAGACTCAAGACCAAGACCCAAGACCAAGACAAAACTACACGTTCAAAACATTTCCTACTTGTCAAAGAAACATGCGAAACAGCATTCGGTACAAAAATAGCTCTAATAACTATATGACGATCAGGTTATTATTGCATTTAGTGTTCCTGAGCTGTGCTAAGTCAGGGCTCTACAAATACCATCACCGTGGACCCTAAAATTTTAGCTTTAGTTTACGACCGATTGCTGCTCAGCAATGAAAACTCTTAAGAGCTCAAATCTCAGAAATGTTGCTGGCTTCTAAATTTTTATTTTTGCTCGTAGCTATGATATTTGTCGACCCCTGCCCTAAGTCTTGCATTTATAAAATAATACAATTTTCTGTATTGTAAAATATAAAGCATATTTTGTAGGCGAGAGACGCGAGGCAAGCGTTTATTTATCATCTACATATTGCACCGGAAAAATTGCAGAGGAAAGGTATTAAACCTTCTTGAGATTATCCTCGGAGGACTGAACTACCTATCTTGTTCTCGGGAGCTTTGGCTCTGAGGCTATAATTACTGCTATAGGCATAAATAAAATTTCCTTAAATTGCATTACGTTTATGACTCTACTTTAAAGCATCGGAATGTGATATTCTGCAAACAGAGAAATGTAGGGTTGCATTATGACAAATCATTAGAATTACATTTGCATGCTGAAATCTACCCCTTAAAACGATTTTCTTCACACCTCTCCTAGTACAGCATATTTAAACAAAAAAATTGTCAAACATGGCAAGACACTAATGTTTGAAATTTTTTCTTGTTTTCAAAGCTGTTGTCAAAAATGTACGCTGCCTATTCTTCTGGTGATTTTTCGAGCGAAATAGCTTCAAAATGTACCGAGGCTACGGAGAACCTTATTCCCACGAAGTCCATCGGAAGATACGAAAAAGAATACCCGGTATTTTGTGATTGTCGAAAGGTCTACAAGTTGGAAAAGAATGTTAACGAAAACATCATGCGAGGCAACACTTCCCGGCCTAGTACTGTAATGTGTCATTTCCCGGACTCAAATTAATAACCTAAAGTAGTGTACGGTGGACAGTATGAAATAATAGTTATTTAGGTCATTAGTTCGGTAAAACAGATATTACGTACGAATAAGTAATTAATTCGGACGAGGCAAAGCCGAGTCCGAATTTTATTGCGCAATGAGTACGTAATATCTGATATAGGATGAATGACGTAACGCATTTTACTTCATACTGAAACTAAAATTTAAAAAAATTATAATAAAACGATTCTGATTCAAACTACCGACAATTTACACAAACAACCGCTAGTTGGCTTGGCTAGAGGGTTGCTAGGGACGCTTAGTTTGTTTTTTTTTGTCATTCGCCAATGAATTAAAAATGAATGAGAAGCATTCCGAAGAAATTTTGCAAAAATCTGAAGAAGCTACGGCTAATCTGAAGTGAAGTCGGAAGGGCGGTATAAAAAAGAATATGACGTGTTTACAGAATGGCGGCGGCAAAACTCGTATAATGCTGAAAAAACTGATGAGGATGTTATGTTGGCATATTTGTATGATTTGGTAAGTTGTTTTTTTTTTGGCATTTTAAATATTTGTATTACAACTTCTTTCATTTCTAGTCTAAAAAAAATTGTGGTACTTCTTTGTGGAGTAAATATTCCATGGTAAAGTCAATGTTGCTCGTGTTTGAGAATATTGACATTTCAACATTCCCGAGACTAAAACAATCTTTAAAACGGAAATCAGTTGGTCACCAGGATAAACAGGCACAAACTCTCAGCCGAGAAGAAATTTATGAATTTCTCAGAAATGCTCCGGATAATCCATTTTGGGCCTGTGACTTTTCTGATGTCGTTAATCCATCTCATGTTTAGTCGTCCCCTTTTTGTTTTGCTTTCCATGGCCTCCATTGTATGATCTTTTTGGCCCACTTTTCTTCACCCATTCTAGCCACGTGTCCTGTCCAGTTCCACTTCTGTTTTGTTATTTTAATTACAACGTCTTCCACACCTATTCGCTGTCTTATCCATGTGTTTCTTTTCGTGTCGCGCAAAGATATACCCAGCATTATCCGCTCCATACCTCTTTGAGCTATCTTCATTTTATTGACTACTGCTCTTGTTAATCGCCACGTTTCTGTGCCATACGTCATTACTGGTATAATGCACTGATTGTAGACTTGGGCTTTTTGGTAATTTTCAAACTTTCCTCTAAACACATAGCTTAACCTTCCGAAAGCACTCCATCCTTGTTTTATTCTTCTTTTTAGCTCCGCTGTCTGATTTAGCTTTCCTTTGGTTATTCTTTGTCCTAAGTATATGTAGTCTTCTACCTGTTCTATTTCTTCGTTATCTATTATTATCCGTCCTTGATTTTCTTCAATTATACTGGACATGTATTTTGTTTTATCTTTATTTATTCTCAATCTTATTCTTTTCGACTCTGTGTTTAGTTCTTCTAGCATCTGTTGTAGCTCTTCAAATTTGTTGGTGATCAGCACTATATCGTCGGCAAATCTTAAATTATTTAGTGCTTCTCCATTTATATTTAGTCCCTTGTTCTCGCATTTTAACCTTTTAAATACATCTTCCAGTGCAGCTGTGAACAATTTCGGAGATATATTGTCTCCTTGTCTTATTCCCTTCTCAATTTTTATTTGCCTCGAGTCTTTTTGTAATTTAATGGTGGTCACAGTCCCAAAATGAATACAGCTGGCACAAGATAGAGACCAATGGAAAACAATAGGGGAGGCCTATGTCCAAGGATGGACAACAGGGGCTGATTAAAGAAGAAGAATAAGAAGAGCTCTGGATAAGGAATATCTTCTGACAAAGGTGAGACCTTTGTTAAGCACTGGGAAGCAACTTATTTAGCAAACGTTTTCTATTTTGAGGTGGTTTCTATGATTAGAGTTTGCTGGAGGCTGCCGCAGAGAAGAACTTTACGAAATGTCTCAAAGCGATATAGAAATCACTGTTTCTCAAATGGTTATTACTATTCCTCGCACAAAGACTAACCGGTCACGGGTATTTACTGTAATTAAAGAAGCTGACGGAATTAAATTTTTGGAGCTATATCAAAAATATGTCAATTTACGACCAAAAATTGTTAATCACAAGAAGCTGTTTTTGGGCTACCGGCATGGACAGTGTATCAATCAGAGAGCTAGAATTCACACAATTGGTGGAGTGGCAAGAAATATAGCAAAGTTTTTGGGTTTAAAAAACCATGAAACCTACACCGGACATTCGCTTAGACGAACAGGTTCTACTCTCCTCGCTGACTCTGGGGCTGATATTTCTGTTCTAAAGCGTTTTGGAGGATGGAAAAGTAACACCGTCGCAGAAAAATATGTTGAAGATTCTCTTGAAGGAAAAAACAGAATAATTGCTCGCATGATTCAAGGTGGAGAAAGTTTTGCTGAAGTCGTTGCAAGTCGGCGAGAAGAAGCATCTTCGTCAGAAATTGTATCTGAAAGCAATTCCATCTTAAATTTAACTCCAAAAGTAATATGAGTAAGAGTATAAAGACTCAAGTATTTGGTACTAATACTCTATCCTTACCTGATTGTGTGAAAATTCCTTCAAGCCAAATTAGTGGAAATGAAAACTGTGCCATTAATTTTAATTTTGCCTTACCAAACTGTTCTTAGTTTCTTGTTTGTTTTATATAAATTTGTTAATAAATTTGTTCTGCACAGGTGGCTTTGAATTGAGTACTGTAAAAACCTACTGTACTGAATTAGCGCGTTTTACAGTACAGAGAGAGCGGCCGTAGCTCAGTGGTAAGCGCGCGGGCTACCAATGCAGCGGATCCGGGTTCGATCCCCGGCCCGGTCGTTCTCCCTCGCAAGGCAACGGGAAACCAGCGAGGTGGATTTTTCCCCAGGAAAACCTCTCTGGGGAAGAAGTGCATGCACTTCCTGTGGTTCGGAGCCCACGTTAAACTGTAGGTCCCCCTGTGCAAATAATCTATCGCCGCGCACCAAACACAGATATAGGAGAGAGGTAGCCAACGCCCTGAATGGGTATGGCACCATAAGAAGAAGAACAGTACAGTGCAGTATGACGTAAAACGGTCTATAACAGTACAGTATGATGTAAAAGAAATTAAAGTAGCAGGAATTGCTTCATAATCGTTTTACATCATACTTTCCTAAGACGGTTTATTTTGTTTTTACTTCTGCAGTACAACTTTAAAATTATGTTCATCCAATCCCATATAGTACAGAATTTTTGGTGCATTGGCAAAACGGTGGCATCCAAAGCCAACTTGACCTTTTTTTCCTAACGCATATTATTTCACACATTAGTTCTTAGCTTTAACTTCATGTTTGTGATGAGAAAGCTTTATTCACTAAAATTTCAAAGGTAAATTAGAGGGACAAGGGAGATTATCGACATTTTTTTGTTTGTGTGAGTTTCTTGAAGATGGAATTCCATTGCTTTTCCTACACATTTTTATATTTAGAGTAAATAGTTACCACTACTTTCTATTAGAAAAACTAAGCTAATTTTCCTGAGATATTGCTGAAATGTTTCTACTATTTTAGCATCCTTGCTTTTAGAAAAGCCTATGCCGGTACATACACCTGCTGAAGAACGCCAGGAAATTCAATACGGTTTTTATTGGGAAGGTCTTAAAACATATAAATTACAGACGACCTAGGGGTGTATTATTCTAGATAGTTACCAGAAGCCTTTTTGCAACATGCTGCGTACGAGAGATATTAACCATATTTCCTTTATAATACACTACGAATACGCGTGGAAGTAAAAAAGCTTTTAGCTTCATTACAGTAAATAAAGTTAACTATTCCATCTCCGGTTCCCTTATTCCCTTGTATTTAGTTTAAGATAAATAATATTTTGGTAAAGCTAAAGTAAAATTAACCTTTTGTTTGCTCGCAACAAAATGAATACATTAAAAATAATCGCAATAACAAACATTTCAAGACAATTATTCAAATAGAAAATTGAGATCCAAATTACAAACATTATAAAATTACACTAAAATTCAGATCAAAAATAAAATTAATTAATATGTAATGAGTATCTGTATGTAAAATACTTAATTACTTTAACAATATCTATTTATTTTAACCTTTAATTAATATTGTCTAAATGTCTAGTGCACGCAATAATAAAAAGCCCCTTTAATAGCAAAAGACCGCATACTGAGATAATGAAAAATAAAAATTAGCGAGTTTCTCTTTGACCTCACTTTTATTTAAAGAAAACTATTTATTTAAAGCTAGAAGATTAATTAGCTACATCTTTAGTATCCTTTAAAAAACCAAATGTGATGGGGAAAAAAAGCAATATATTTCTATTTTATTCTAGTAGTAGGCAGTTAGAAAGTTAAATGGTTACTGCGTGGACCTACATAATTATGTTTAGAAAATTACCTACTCTATCTAGATTGACTGGTCAAACTTTACCAACTAAAGCAAAGCTTAAAACGGAAATTTTCAACGATGCCACAGGCGTTTTCGGTGTAAAATGAACTGGCTTGTTGGAACATAAAAAGCCTCCCTGATCTCTGGGAGAACCTTTTAGGTTGAAAGAAAGATGTAATACCGTCGTTTCTTTAACAAGCTACGCTTGCACCCCCATAAGATGTTTTCCAAATCGCCTTTAAGTAAATGAATATTGAAATTAACATATTCAAAAATTCCTAGGAAATTTTCCTAAAAGAGTTTGATATTTATCTGCATTATAAAAGAATTTTTTGTTTTATTTTCAGGTTTTCTGTGTTTCTGTAGAAAGATTTTTTATTATTATTAAAAAATTATAGACAAAGAAGAAATTTACTGAATAAACTCATGAAATATTTTAGATTATTAATTAGGAGTAACTAGCAAAACCCGTGGGCTATACTCCATAATTTTTTGAATTATTTCTAAATGTAGGATACGTAGTTAGCATGCGATTTCCGAACTCCCATCAAGGACTTTTCCGACTTACCACTGACACACCGAGTCGATTTTGACAATACTCATAAAATACAATTCATTACTAAATAGTTACGTATAGAACAGTCTTGTTGAAGATTTTTAAGGTTGTAGATTAAAATATGCATGGAGTGCTAATGCGCATCATAATAAATAGTTATAACTGTTGTTTAAAGGTGTATACAATTCAATAAGTACCAACGATGATGAACCCAATCAATCATTAAGAACAACTTTACGCAAGCTTCTGAGATCAAGTGCCGCGTCATCCTCGCTGGGGTTAGCCTAGGTGACTTTTACATTAACATAGGAGCTCACTGCAAGGTTTGTATGCTTCCTTCTTAGAATGTTGTTATTTGTATGAAAAACTTTACTGGGCTGATGCATAGCACTACATACAAATATGCGCCTTATGTGGATAAAGCTCTGGATCTGTGGAGGGGGGGTGCGTGCGTGCGTGCGCGTGTGTGTGAGGAGCTCGTCGTCGCAAAAAGGTGAGGCAGGTGGAATGGAATTGGATTAATTCTACTAATATAAAGAAGTTTAGTATGAGATTTTCAATATGATCTACCTAAAACCTGACTGTCGTTTAATGTTCTTCTAATTGGAACAAATTAAGATCAAGCAATAAAATGAAACAACCGCAATTTTTTTTCTATTATTAAATGTACAGGGAACGTCAGAAACCACTAACAACCTATTTAGTCAAATACAGCAACGAAAATATATGTTCAGAAAGAATGAGAAATTTATTTATTTAAAATAGTGTGTATTAGATCACCTCCTGCTACAATAATACAATCCCCATTATATTGCATCGAGTATGCCAGTATTAAATATAAAACAAATTTATTTAATTTCTTTTAATAACAAACAATACATGTAATACCAAAACAAATTGCGGATATTATTACAGAGTGAACAAATTAAAACTTAATCTCAGCCGCCTATGAAGCAAGCGCGTCATATCGATGATTAGTTTGCAAATACTGGAGCTATTATCATTGTTCCGAGGTTTATTCGTTTACCGTAATTGCTCATACTTGACATTATTTAACAATAACGAGGTAAGAATGCTATATTATTTTTATTATTTATTATTTTTATTTTGCAAACGTGCACAATAAATGTCAGTTGTACACCGTGGCCCATTTAACACACATAATAGAAAAAAAATGTTAGGCGGCTGTTTGGTTTATCGGTAAAGGCGGTGACGTAATTTTGAAAAATACCCACCAATTGAAAGCTCATCCCATTCCCATTTTGTTTTAATTATTTATTGTCGTTTTGTACATGTATTCATGATGCGCATACAAAATATAAAACAAATTCATCTAATTTCTTTCAATAACAAACAATTCATATAAAACCTAAAACAAATTGCGGATATTATTACAGTGCTTATTGTTATGCGCACAGTGACGTAACTTAAAATTATTCGCACCAATTGAGAACCTTTTCCTTACTCATTTATTTATTGTTTTAGCTCACCCGAATGGATGCAAAGATATATCAAAAATTCATCGAGAAAATAAGCTGTCAAAAACAAACCGGAAACGAAATCTAGATATACATTTTTTGAAGAATTATTTGTAAACCGAATTTTTAAATTCTGAAACCGGGATCGGATACAAAACAGTGCGAATACAACTTATAATTAGTGCTCTTTAGCTTGAAAATGGCAGTCTAAACCGTTTTTTGAAATGTTAGCTGTCATTTTAGTGTAACCTTGCTGATCCAGTTGATGCAAAAACCGAAGTATTATTTATGTAAATACATTTGGATTTATTAAATATTCAAAGATTTAGAATAAATGTTTCTGCATTTAGTATTATCTATAATGATTTATTTAGTATTTGAATATTTAAATTCCTCGTTTTAAAGTTTTATTCCAATTGAGAAACAAGTATTGTATGTTGAAAGCTTCAAATTATATATTTAAGAACGTATTTCTATTTATAATGATTTATTAAAATATTAAACACTAGGCATATATGTATAATGAACATTGGAACATCCTTATTTTACATCCAGAACTGTCTCAACTTTACGCGACGACGGGCTTTTACATTTCGACATAGTTTATTTATTATCTTTAGTAAATGCTGATGTAAATGTCACGTACGGCGACGCGGCAGTTACTAGTTACCTAAAAACCGCGGGACACAGGCCACGGGTTCATCTAGTTTTAAATAATGGTAGAAACTTTACCAAGAGCAAAGTGTAAGTTTCTAAACTATTAAAATAGTCTGTTTTTAATCGATAAAAATTTGAATGAGAAGCACCACCAGCTTTTACTTAACACCTTGTTAGTACAGAACAAAGTTACTCATTTATCTAAAAACAAGTTGATTGGTAAAAACCACACGATTCTAAAATGCATCAATGTTATTTTACACAGATACTAGTGTCCGGATTTGTAGTCTAGTATTTAGTCAATATTTAAATTATGCCGCAATTATTTAATAATAAATCTTGGCACAATTCCTTTGAATATATAGCGCAGTTATGCAATTTTTAACAAATTATCTACGAGCTAGGGTCAAACATATGGATGTGTTACTATTCTAAGTAACACATCCATATGTTTGACCCTATGCTAGCTTGTGTAGATAATTATTATTTGTTTGGTGAGCTAGAATTGATGCTTGTGTAATAGTAAAATAAAATAAAACAAGGTGTTCTCATGTTCTGCGACAATTTGATGCCAAATTCTCCGCCGAATTCCAAATTGCCAATAATAGAATGAAAGTGGTCAAATGATTCTAATAGCAACACATTTTTGCCTTACAATGATTTTATGACTGGTTTTTGCTGATATGTCTATAAAATTCGCTAAGCAAGTTTTTGCAGAATGATAAAAACCGGCGAGACTTAGCAGATGCTCAGATTCCCAAATCAAAAACGAATTCGATGATCTACGGCTTCAGGGCTGATTCTCAAAGGAACATCGGCTTGCCTGATTTACGATTTACGAGCTGGTAATCTCGACAAAGATATACGTTGCGGGTCACCGCAATTTATAGGGCAATTATAATTTCTCTGTACTTGCACGAGCCTAAATACACACAACAGACTTAACTGCTTAATAACACATAACCAATCACTATTAAAACTTGTAAGATTGGCAAAGAAACTGTTAGAAGTGGGAAATCTCTTTTTTATATACGTGCTTGGATAAGTAGTAAATTTTAAATGAACTTTAAACTTCCCAAACTATGAGAAAGTAAACAAACTAGATTTATAGAGTCATTTATTTTATGACGAAGGTGCACCTATAACGTTGAACTTTTCGTATTAAGAATGTTATCAACGGAGCTTTCACGGCAAACTCATCCATTTACTTTTATGTGCTTGTAATCGTATGCACGAAAGAGAGAAGCGAAAGACAAAAATATAAAAATTGCCCAGGCATACATGGAAATGTCAAAAGTTGGAAATAAACTGTAGTCAAAACTAAAACTGTTTCGGTATCTGAAGGTTGATGTTTTTCGAAAAATAAAATTAAATTATTTGGATAGAATGGCAATTCACAATGAATTGCCATTATACCTAAGTAGCGCTACTTTGGCGTCCGCGTTTCTTACATACACCGCAGTAATCTTAAATCACTTCGAGCCAGCATGGCCGGTCGATCTTGAAAACACATATTTTAGTTTTACTCTAATCCGAATAAATTTGAAACGTCATAAATTTGCATTGGCGCCAAATGATTTTCCCTGCTTGCAAAATAATGCAATATGCAAGGTGTCTCAGTCATTTCAAATTGTTTATTAAAAAATTATTTCAAATTCACTCTGAACCGTTACTACAATAATTTCTTATTAGCACATTATCTTTTTCAGGTTCTGAACATTGTAAAACCTTGAAAATGCAAACTTTAAAGTTTTCTCAAGTTTGTCCTGATTTGTCCTTCTATAACATTGTTTGGCAGCAAGTTTGGCAACACCGCTGGTACAGCGAGAAACCTTTGGCATTGATGATAAATCTTAGCAGCGGAAATAGACACGCGACAAAATAAAACTTTGCATAGCTTCGGCGTTGACCTACCCCGGAAATGCGATCCCAGGGTGGCGGATAGGGGAACGGCCAGGAAAGCTGGGATCAGGACAGCTATAAGTGAGGCTGCAATCTTAAAACACTGTCTGGCCAAACAAAGGCTGTCACCGCGGACTAGCTCGCAACACACACCGTTAACCGCCAAGAGGCTGTCGGGGTCACGGGGGTCTTGGCTTAATCACCCGCACCGTGTGGAGCATGCAGCACTTAAAAAAAACTATAAGGAGCACCCCGTTGAATTAAAGCTTTTCACGTCAGAAGGGGGCTTCTGGCGTAATAACCTTTTACTTCCCCCATAATCGTGGGGTCAAAATATCAGAAACGTCTATTTTAGACCCTAAGGCAAAACACGAGAAGGACTCACTAGTGAGAAACTCTCAAGAAATAGAATGCCAATAAAGACGATTCAGAGTCACGGAGCAGGTTTGCCTGCTGTTCCTGATTCTGATTCACTAGACAATGGTAACATGGCGTTGCTAAAATTAAACTGCAGACACAGAAACTGTCTAAAGCTCAAAAGAAGAAGCTCATGAAAGCTAAAAAGATCAAGCTTGGGACCCGGACTAAAGAAGATCCTTCCCAGGAGAAGAAGAAAGATATGAAAGAGAAAGAAGAAAAAGGGAAGAAAATTCATTCAAATTCCTCCAATCTCTCGTTACAGAGACAGCAAACGAGTAAACCCAGGAGCTATACGCAGACTGGATCTTAAAGTGAAACAGCTAGAGTATGAAGAATGGCGATAATAGACAGACGTTATCCTGACGTATTACTGGATCTGAGACAAGCGGAGCTGATTCAGACTAAACTTACAGATGCGCTAAACCAGCTTCTTTCGAGGAGTTTAAGGAAAGTACGTAAACGAGAGGTATAGTTTAGACGACGTGTGCTAACAAATTTAGGAAGGACTGGCTCAAGAAGACACCGCGAAGTACGGGATAAACCTTAGTGCGGTCCAGGCTAAGAACCTACCAAAGGCAACAAAAACACTAGTATAGATTCCTGGAGCACCAGAGGAAGCATTCGTCAGGACCTGGCTTGAGCGTCAGAACCCAGGCTTAACAACGGGAGACTGGCGGCAACTCAGCCGGAAAACCAAGAAGGATGGAGTTATTCTGACCTCCATAGAAAGGGTTTCTTATAAGATTCTTAAACAGGCTCGGTTCAAAGTCGACTAAGAGCTACAAACAGTGACGTTCAGGCCTATACGAAGTGACCCAGAAGATAAGGGTTATTCCAAGTAAACCTTCATCGCAGTAGGGCGACTTCGATTGCCTTATGTAAGCTGATAGAGAGCTTCAACATAGCCCTTGTTCAAGAACCCTGGGTAGACAGAGGTAAAGTTTAAGGTCTTAACCGCATGGCAAAAAGCTATTATACCAAAGGCTTTTGTGCCTTTTTAGTCTTTATCTTATTTCATCATTTTAAGGTAATTTGGTTTTCAATAAACAGACTTCAAAGCCAAATTTAAGAAAAAAATGTTAGATTTGTTTAAGGTTTACACCAAATTTCTTTTTTGGATGTATAAAATTAAGTCTCTATGAAAAATGGTGTAAACATGTTTAACATATTTAATTTCCGTATCCGGTTTCACTTTTTAAAAACTTGATTTTTATGTAAATTTTGATTAATTTAAGCTTACCGAATGCTTGTTTAGAATGGTTAAAACTAGTTTACAAGCTATTTCCATGTTAAGATATGACAGTGGTTGTTGCATTGTTGAAAGCAGGCGGATTGCATTAAACAATAATAAATGATTGTGACATTGATGGAAGCTCTGTGAAAGACGGCGTATAATAAACAACTGCTAAACCTTTTTGTCAGTAGTATTTGCGCCCCACAAGACAGGATGATTTTAGTTATCTATGTCTGCAAATGACTTGACTGCTTATTACAAAACGAACAATAATGGTGAATTAAGGTGATCAACTTGTTCATGCATTAAAGGTACAGGTTTGAAATATTTGTGAATTTCAAATGCCTCTTGTATATCTGATTTACGTTTATTATCACAAAAGTATAAACATTTTATAGTGTTGTTATATGTCGATAGATGATTGTGTTCTAATAAGTGCTTAGCGTAATTGATTTGTGGGTGTTTATTTTTTTAAATTAATGTATTAATATGTTATGTATTATAACCCTTACTATAAGCGATTTGTTTAATAATTTAAATTACACTATTATGCATAATTCCGTATAAATAAACCATTAAAGCCCTGTGTATCATGGTATGTTGCTGATTTATGTGATTTATGATGACAAGAATCGTGTGGTATGGTAATGTCTATTTGTGTAAGTTTCCTATAAACAGAGTATTCAAGTTTATTAGTTGAAATAATTTATACATTTAAATTTAAAAGATAATTTTGTTTAGTTTTTAGTGCAAATTCTATGTTTAAATGCAAGCTGTTAATAAAAATTAAAAATTCATTAATTAACTCAAATCAACTATTAAAACATGCTAATATGTCATAAACATATCACTAACGAAGTAAAGCTGGAACACTGATAGAAGCAGATAATTATGTTAGATTACGTCTTACGTGTGGTTCTTTATTCCACAATAATTTCAAAGAGTTGAGTGAAACCGATTTTTGAAACCTCTGGTCAAAGTTCTGAAGTACATTATATGAGGAACAACCAACGTTAAAGCTCGCTTGTAAAAGCCAACGTCGTATCACAAAAGCTCATCTCTTAGCATTTGTGTGGCCATTACTTCTTATCCTACTACTCCGTATAGGACGTTCTAGAACAACCATGGCATGTCTTTTCAAGGTGCTTTAGTTCAAAATGACGTGAAGAATAACTCAGTGTGGTCGTATGTGTCCCAAATGTAAACGAGATAATCTTTTTCTTTGTTGTTATTTGTTTGTGATGTGGCTAGTTCTTTTAGATTTAATTTGTTTTAATCAACTACTTGTTGCAACTGATTACTATATGAGAAAATATTGAAATCTACTAATTTTTGTTAGAGTAATTTCTAATACTACAAGTTATTTATTAGTTCGAGCAAATTTGCAGAATGGTACAAGGAATTTAGGTTATTAATCGGAACACGCTGTACAATCAAAGACGAATATCTTTTAACTGAAGTTTTTCTGTTCCCATTTATTTAAGCCTTGTTTTGGGCAGACTTGAACAGCTGAAATATATTAAAACTTCATACTTGATGAGCATCTTGAAATGTTAGCGTACGTCAAGGTATGTGGATGCAGCTAGGATGGGGCACCACCATTATCTTTATTGGCACTTTTCGATTATTATTTATTAAAAAAAAAGTTTTTACAAAAAAAACCTCTTTGTTTCTAATTAGGGATTTATACGTCAGAATTATGTATTCAGTTTTAAGTGTTGACTTACTATTTATTAAGCGATGCAGTTGCAGTAATATAAAGCTTTGACTGAGCTTATGACAATTATGAAGTGTCGAGGTCAGTTGAGTTTCTAGGAACACTCTCAAGTATTCTTTTGCCATGTCCGTTAGATTTTAAGCAATTATGCTATTGCTTATTTTCATACTAGGTGGGTTACAAATACTTTTCAGAATAAATATTTTCACGATCCATTTATTTAAAATAACTCCAAATCATGCTCATGTCTGATCGCGAACCCAAATAAATATAAAGACAATTTAAAAGAAATTAAAATTTACACATATAAAAAATTATGACTACTTGACAATGTTAAAATTATAACTAAATACGTATGACCTGAAAAATCTGTCTAACAATAAAACATTACAACATAAAATCCTCTGGAAAGGTACAAAGGGCACCTTTCCAAGGGGACGATGACGATACGAAGCAAACTCAGTTAGAACTCTAGTTGGAACTAACTGAATTAAGACTCGCGCTTGCTTATAAACACCCTACCCATCACATGGTGTCATTTCCTACATCACACGTGGAGACTCAATCCGCTTGTCTTTGAAAACAGCATGTACAAACTATTATTTTTGAATGAACCATAATAGTTATTTACGTTATAAGGCCGGGAGATGACTTACTACAGTGTGACGTACAACATTTTATTTCATACTGTATCGCTTTTTTTAATTTTTAAATATAGGATAATATTTTAATCAAGCAAACTACTAAGGATAATCTGATTGCCTTATTAAGGTAACGATAACAACCAAATGTTTGAAAAAAATTTTTTTTTCAAAACTGTTGTCAAAAATGTGCCCTGCGTATTCTTCTGGTGATTTTTCGAGGAAAATAGCTTCAAAATGTGCCGAGGCTACGGAGAAGGTTATTCTCACGAAGTCCATTGGAAGATACGAAAAAGATTGCTAGTTATTTTGTGATTGGCGAAAGGTCTACAAGTTGGAAAAGAATGTTAACAAAAACATCATGCGAGGCAACACTTTCCGGCCTAATACTGTAATGTGTCATTTCCCGGACTCAAATTAATGACGTAAAGTAGTGTACGGTGGACAGTATGAAATAAAAAACTTTACAACTTACTTCCTTTGATAAGGTTGCAACTTAGTAGGAAACTAAATTCCATTAAAATGTTTCCACTAAAAATTTCCAGAATATACAAAACAGCTGAAAAGCCTTTTCTGTTGCATGACAATATTGTGTCTTAATAATTTATGAGATTGCTACGAGTATTCACATTCTTTGTTTTAAGATAGCTGTGTCATTAGCAATTAGCATTAATTACTGGAATGCCTGATGTAAATATCCATTGAATAGCAGTGGTCCCAGTCTGCTATCTTGGGCAACCCCTTCCTGAATGATTTTAAGTTTTAAACATTTATTTTTACTGCAAACGTTCTGTTTTATCAAGAACTACCTTACCTTAAAATACTTCGGCATTTTTCATTTTCAAAGGACGTGGACCTGAGACGTCTAGAACAGTCGCTCAGTGCTCTTTATTTTCGAATTCGGATTCTATTATCTTAGCAATACGCTAGAGTTGGTAATATGTTGACTATGTTTTCTTAAAACAAACTGAGAAAGCGCCAAGATGCTAAGAGACTTTACTTCATCAACCAAGAAGGAATAAATTACCTTTTCTAAAATTTTTAAGAACAGGTTTAGTAAGATCATTGGTTAGCGGTAAACTATGGAATTATTTGATTGTTGTAAACTATTGTAAGTTTTCGATAGTAGAAAACTGTTTGAATAAAACGAATAAATTTAGAAAATTTACAAATCTAGAAATGTGTTAACGCTTAAAGTGATAAGTGAAGCAAATGCTTTGGTGCAAAACGCATTAAACTAATGAATGATAACAGCGTTTTTTTGTTAATTGTAAAATTCCGCGATCTTTGATGACTTCTATAAATAAAACGATTAGGAAACGTGACATAATTTATTTCGTATTAATTACGCTGGTGTTTGAAATTTATGTAACATTAAATTGCACTAATTTTATAAGCTGGTAATAAATGAGGTTAAGTTTCTTCACTATATCACAATATTAAAAAAACAAGTATAATAAATAAATTTTGTACTTGCATGTAAGTAAGTTTAATAAATAATTATTATTAATAATAAATACCACACCGCGGTGCTAGCGCTGCTATATGTAAATCAATTACGCGAATATTTGAATTGTATAAAACATCGAATTGCAATTTTTTGATACAGATGAACACTGTGGAACACGGCACAATTATTTATTTATAATTCTTTTTACATTAATTTTATGTTAATAATAAGTAGGGTTAAGTGTCTATACCAAACGGCGTTTCTAACTACCCTACATGTAAAGGTTCTATTCCTTCCAATAAAATGTTCTATTAAATTTGTTTAATAATAAAAATCATATATTCATACACTATTGATAATTTAATTCAGTAGATAGTGCGCATCACTAATAGTAATCTCCAATTGTGGATGTTCCTTTTCTTTTGTTTTGCGAACTGTTTTTATATGTATTAAGCTTTGCATCCACCAAAGCAACATTTGTCGTCGACTTTTGTTGATGTTTTTGTAAACATTTGTCGGCCAAGGCGAAAAACTCCTTGTTGTATCCAAAGCAACAATGTTGTTCGCAACATGTTTTTGATAAATTTAGCGAAAACTAATTTAGTCGACATCAACATGTGGGACGATAAAGATGTGATTATTGTGGCAGCTGCTTTTGTTGTAATTTCCTATTTCAAGACTTAAAAACGCGTGTTTATGGTAGAGACGCTGTAGAAGCATACCGAAACTATTGTCGCTGACGTGATTCCTCTATGATGTACCGCCTCCCGACCGAAAACATATACACTGTCGGCGACTGTAGTTTCCGACACGAAAAGCCGGCTATTTTTATTTTTTTTAGCAACTTTTGCCAAAACATTTTTCAGGGACATGGTTGCCGACAAATGTTACTAAAAACCTGTGTAGGGTATGTAAATACTGCACCACCTCTTTAGTAATTTTTATTCTAAACATTTTTTTCTAAAACCACAAACGCACCAAAGCAACATTTTTGCCGACCAAGTCGTCGACATTTGTTGATGTTTCTGTAAACATTTGTCGACCAAGTCGAGAAACGCCCGGTTGTATCCACCAAAGCAACAACGTTATTCGCTACATGTGTTTGATAAATTTAGCGAAACCTAATTTAGTCGACATCAACATGTGGAACGATGAAAATATGATTATTCTGTAAGCTTTCTTTGTTGTAATTTCCCGTTTGCAGAGTTACAAGCGCATGTTTGCGGTGGAGAGGCTGCTGCAGCATATTGAAACAATTGTTGTTGACATGATTCCTCTATGAGGTACCGCCTCCTGACCGAAAACATAAACATTGTCGGCGACCGTAGTTTGCGACACGTAAAGTCGGCTACTTTTATTTTTTTCGACAACAATTTTAGAAACATTTTTCAGCGACATAATCGCTGACAAATGTTACTTTGATGGATACAAAGCTAAAGACATGCAACAAAAATGTGTGTAAGGTATATAAATACTGCCCCACCTTTTTAGGAATCTTTATTCCAAACATTTATTTCTAAAGCGTCGAATCCACCAAAGCAACATTCTCGTCGACAAAGTTGTCGACTTTTGTTGATGTATCCGCAAACATTTGTCGACCAAGTTGAAAAAAGCCTTGTTGTATCAACCAAAGCAACAATGCTGTTCGCCACATGTTTCTGATAAATGTAGCGAAACCTAACTTAGTCGACGTCAACATGCAGAAAAAAGATGTAATGGGGCAAACCTGCTGTAACATTTTAAAAATATTTAAGAATTTATTTTGGTACTTTGGTCTGAATAAAACTCGTTCACGGCGCTCGAAGTGGAGATTTACGCGCGAGGTGCTCGCGAAGAAAGTGGTGTGGAGAAAAGGAACTCTTAGAATAACTTCTTCCAAACATCCCTACCACCTTCACTGGGTATAAAACCAGTGCACCAGCACAATTTAGTAAAATTCAATCCTGTCTTTTTTGGAAACAAGAATCCACCTTAACTTCCATTTAAAACAAACATTGCGAATGGTTTTCCTGTTAAATTTATTTGATTTCAACTTAGTAAATTTTATATTACTCCGAACAGTTCAACTGTTAGACAATTTTTGATTTAAGTCAAGACTGGACTTAGAATTCAAAACCAGACTGGAATTTAATTTGAACTTGAACTTGTTTTTAGTTTAAATTAAATTATTTAGAACCAGGAATTGAATGTTTAATTTTTATTGTAAGTGAATTTGGATCTTACATACAAATTGAATATTTATTCAAATATTACAAACAATAGTGAGAGTTGATGTTCTTTCAAATTGAGTTTAAATAGCTTATGAAAGAAATAAAACTTAATCGCTAGAATCAATGAATTTAATTTCAATACTGAGGTGCCCCATTGAAATTAAAACTTTTATTTAACCAGAAGTTACCAGTTATTTTTATTAATTTGGAACTTTCCATGAATTGGATAAGTAACCCGAAACCTGTAAATAATTTCCCGCAGATTCAATTCCTTTAATTTGTTTATTTATTCCGTTCCGATTATTTAAATAAATCCAGAAATCGCTACCTCATTAAATTCACAAATAATTCGTTTATTTCCAGTTACAGCCGTAACCCGAGGGAGTGTGAAGATTGGGCCACAACACAGCACAATACTTAATTTTGTTTCGGACGTTTTGAACTGCATTGAATGAATGTAGAGAATGCAAAAGATATCCATACATATATAAAAGCACAAAAGGTTTTTTCTCCCCTTCCTCCAGCGGCTACCGCTTCACCAATTTGGACCATTCTTTTTTTCAATGAAAGGTCTCTATTCTCAGATGGAACATGAAACATTTTTATATTTTTATTCTACGTCGATTTTTTAATAATAATTATTTTAATTTATAATATACTAGTTAATTATAATTACAGACACTGCAAAGCACGCGAACGCCATTTTGGTGAGATCCAGGATCGAAGCAACGGGTCAAAATTGGACAGTGGTCGTGCGCAGATAGGGGCATCAGACAGCTGAGATTCGACGCAGAATCCGTTCGATGAAATCGGTATTGATTAAGCATTATCGACTCGTCCAAGAGGGGACATTATTTATTGAAACATTTTTGATTGTGTTTTATTCTAACATGTGATCAAAAAGTTTTTGGATAGCGGTTGCTGTGGAATGGACAAGTCATCTATGAAGTTATGTATTTCTATTAGTTTTGACATTTACTTTCAAAAGTCAGCGGATTATAATTAAAAATGTTTCAAACAGAACATAAAATTTTTATGATTGGAGCATATTACCGTAATGGAAATCGTGGTAAAAACGGTAACTGGGTTTATTCACCTAATTTATGTTTAAATGAATTCCCTGAAAGATTTCCCAACTTCGCCATAATCGAGCGAGATTTAAAAGTAAGTAATTCTATAGATAGTTTTGAAGTTCCACAGCAACCGCGGTCCAATGACTTTTTGATCATAACATATTTAAATTTACATTTTCCGATACAATAATTTATTTTGCATTGTAATTAGCATTTAATAAACATTATAAATATTTGATTTACAGATCGATCTTATTATTTCTCCGAACTCTGGCTCTAAGCTACCTGGGAAGAGCTGGAGTATTACAAAGAAGATATGAATAATGTGGCGTCTGCTTTTGTTGTAATTTCGCATGTAAAACGTTTAAATAGCGTGTTTATGGTGAAGACGCTGTCGAAGCATATTGAAACAATTGTCACTGACATGATTCTTCTTTGATGTGCCGCTTTCCGAGCGAAAACACAAATATTGTCGGCGACTGCTGTTTCCAACACGAAAAACTGGCAACTTTTATTTTTTCGGCAACTTTTTGCAAACATTTGTCGCCAATGAATGTTGCTTTGTAGAAACAAGGCTTAAAACGAATAACGACCTCATGTACCTGTAACATGTTTTTGAATTATCTTCGAGTGAAATATTAAATAATGTCATTTATTAATACATTGTTGTTAAACATTTTTTGAATTACTTTCACTAAATACTGTCGTCCCCTTCACAGCTAAAATGTATTGAATTAACAAGAAAATTTCAACAGAATTTCATCAATTAGTATTGCGTTGTAGCATGTACATGAACAATATGTTTACCTGCAGAAACAGCGCACATAGCACAGCAGAAATTAATTTAGCTGACATAATTTATAATAGCGTTTTGGAATATTTGTGGACTTCGAATGCTATAAATAACATTTTGGGTATTCAATGTTTTAGTTTTAATATGGAAACCTAATAATTCAATTAACTAATTATTGAGTAAACAAATCATTGTTAGGACTACGTTCAACTGAAAATATTTTTTTTAAATATCTATTTAGATTTACACGTATCAGGTAATTACATCCAATGGCTAACTAATTAACAATTTACGAATACAAATTCGTAATTTGAAGCATTACAGTGATAAGAAGCGACATCTTCTTTTATAAACTTTAAGTTTAAAGGTAACAATAGGTAATGAACAACTAAAAATTTTTCTTGACCAACTTTATTTTACTTTTGAAAGGTATAACACCAGTGAAAGAATTGTCGTCAAGGAAACTGAATAATTGCGAGAAGACATTACAAAAAGGAGTAAAAAATTAATATCTAGTTAGAACCAACCAGCTGTGTGCTTTCAAAGGTTAATCTTCCATAATTAATTATCCAGGGAAGTAGCAGGAAATGGTTTAAAAGTGAAGAAGTTCTGAAATTGGAATTAAAGTCGCCGACGTAAAGCTACGTACCACTTAAGTAAATTTCCGACGCCTTGATTGTTATTGTGCAATCATTTTTTCTGATTTCTCAGTTGGGTATCTTCTCTTTATTTGTAAGAGATTTTATATCTAAAAGTATTATACCCTTATGAAAACAAATGTTTGGTCTGCATAAGCCTTTATCAATTTTAAGTGGATGTAGAATGAGATTGTGGCTGCGGTTTCTTGTATAATACAACCTAGATTAGCTTTTGCGTGACGCGATCCAGCTTAATTCTAGATCCCCTATAATAGCTAACAAACAGAGGAAACCAAGGCTTAGTATCTACACCTTTCTAATGCTAGGGTAAGTGCCTGTTCTACGAAGCGTTGTGTCTTATACACACGTAACATTAAACAATGGCTCTGTAGTTTAGCTAGAACATCTAAACTACCAAGTTTTCTGTTTTTCTACCTTCCTTACTATACAAAGTATAGGTATAGAGGAAGGTATTGTGGTTTACTGGCTGAGCCTAATACTTTAATGGCGAACACTTTTAAGCTAAACATTGTAACTAACAGACAGCTTTCAGGGCCTTGGGAGACCGATAAAGCGAACCCTGCATAAGTGTATGTGTGTGCCTGTGTGTATGTCTGTCTGTGTGTTTGTATACACTTTACCACTATTGATTTTTTGTTTTTTCAGAAATTTATTAATTACGGCTTCAAAATCGGCATGAGCTTGTTAAACGACAAGAGGATCAACTTTCCAATAGGAAAACACCAACGTTAGTTAGTTGCAATTATAAAACACAAAATATCATAAAACCACTCGATGCTACCATGTTACAAAACAGGGAGAAGCGGCTACTTTAAGATAGACGCTCTTGGAAAAGAAGCTTAAAGTCGTATTCTACACAAGTTGAACGGCCGATCTGCGGAATCCCGTATTCCTACCACCCCTCAGTGAATTTTCGATATTGAAGTAATGTAGAAATCTCGGCTTCAAATAAAACATGTTAAATAAGAATACGAAAAATTTTCTACTGAGAAAGCACCTCTAAGAGGTTTCTTTTTAGTCGTTGACCTGAACAGGTTGATAGTCTAATTGCCAAAATAAAGCGAATATAACCAAATAATTAAATAGATTTTAGATTTCATAAAATAAATATTGCTTATAATAAAAAAAATATTTAACAAAAAAATTTCTTAACCCCATAATTTCAAACATTTTTAAATCTACTAATTATTTTCAAAAATTTCAAAACTTTTAAAATAAAAAAAAATTATTAATTTATAAATAATATCTTAATTTTAGGAACGTACAAAATAAAGAAAATTGCAATTGAAAATTGTTTTAAATTTTAGAAATTTTGAATTTCTCGAAAATATTCAAAAATTTTCAAAATTTTAAAATTTTCAAAACTTCTTTATATATTTTAAATAATTTGGAAATTAAAACGTTTCCCAAATATTGTTTACAATTAGCAAATACTAAGACCAAAATATTCCTAAGCTCAAAAATTTAAATTTTCAGAAAATTTCAAAATTCCCTATAATTTTCAAAAAAGTATTGAAATAAAAAAAAATTAAATTAAAAATTGTTTTAATTTTTAGAAGGAGTTCTATCAAAACCGTGAACGCGAGTGGACGTACGATAAAACTAGTGCTGTGACAGTTATCAACAACAAACCGCATTAGGCGTACTAATCAAGGCAGAAACGGTAATCGTAGAAATAAAGTAGTAATCCCAAATTGTACTCCTATCATATCCCTAAAATTCCTTTGCCTGGGCGGGAGCCCACGGCTTTTATCGTCTCCCACATAAAAACCATAACAATGGCAAATAATCAACAGGAAAACAGCAGAACCTCCAGCCAAAGAGGTACAGCTGACAAGACTATCTCAAATATAAATAACAAACCAGACAATACTGTAGATACAACTTTATACGCTAACATTACTAAAACCGGTTTTAGATATCCCAACAAAGAACAAGTTATTATTCTCAATTCCGTAGAGTACATTTTCGCTATCGGTCAAATAGTAACACCAACAAATATAATTGCTGCATCGAGAATATCAAACGAAAGGATCTGTATCTATCTATCAAATAAATCTGTAGTAGATGAACTCCTCCGTGACCATCAAAAAATTAATATTAGAGAAAACCAAATAAGTATACGAAGACTGATTACGCCCTCAAAAAAAATTATTTTGTCAAACGTTCCACCATTTATTCCAAATGAAATAATAGAGCAGGAGCTGCATAAAATTAAAATAAAAATTGTATCTCCCATTTATTTTATAAGAGCAGGACTATCCGAGACAGAATATACCCATATCATCAGCTTCCGTAGATTTCTTTATATACTTCCTCAGGATGACCCACACAGCCTACCAGACTCAATTATACTTAACTTCGATAATGAAAATTATCGCATATACCCGATGAGTTAAAATGTTTCAAATGTAATGAACTAGGACATGTTTCTTCTAAATGTACTAAAACACCACATGAATTAACCGAACATCTAAGACTTGAAAACAAAAAGAGGCCCTACCACTGAAACCCCCGAGACGCCAACGGTTGAAAATACCGAGGCAACTATTACTCTAATTCCAAGCACAAACGAAATTACCAGTAGAACTGAAAATTCTCAAAAAGTAGAATCCACAGATGAAGAGGTAGAAACTGAAACAAAGAAAAAGAAGAAGAAGAAAACACCGTCACAAAAGACGAAACGAGCAAAATTCGATCCCAATGAAGAACAACCACTACTTGATGAATTACTTGAACCTATAAAAAATCTACTTTTAGTAGATCCAAATAGATACGACTTCACATACACAGAGTTCTCCGATTTTATAAGGGATATCTACTTCTCTCCAAATCCACTAGAAACAGCTAAAACATTTATGCAAGACACAGACGCACTCCTCATAATACTTAAAGATTTCCACAGCTTGCCTTTACATAGGAAAATTAAATATCGCTTCACCAGAATAATAAACAATATTATCAAACAACAAAAACTGAAGAGTATCACAAGCCAAACCACGTCGGCTTCTGAGTCCCAAATAATGGACTCTGACATTTATTTCTAAATATAAACTATAAAGTTAATACAGTTCAATTGCAATGGGTTTTACACCCGCTTAAATCACCTACTCTCGGACCATCAACCAGATGTACTTTGTTTACAGGAAACACATTTAAAAGTAGATAAAAATACAATCTTAAAAAGTTACAATACATACAACAGATGTAGACTAGCCCAACACGCCAGTGGACGAGTCAGCATTGCCGTTCAACAAAATATCCATTCTGAACCACTACAATTAAACAGCAAATTAGAAGCTATAGCCATTAATGTGTGGTACCCTCATAAAACAACCATCTGTAACATTTACATTCCACCTGATTTTAATTTGGAAGATAAAGATATAGAGAACCTAATCAATCAACTCCCCATCCCTTACATTCTGGTAGGAGACTTTAATGCCCACAGTAGATTATACAATAATAAAAACCCTCAAACAAACACAAAGGGCAAAGTAATCGGGCGAATATTTGAAAATTTTGATCAACTGGTTTTGTTAAATGACGGAAGTCCTACACACTTCAACGCACGTACAAATTCTCAATCTGCAATTGACCTATCCTTTAGTCACACCAAATTAGCCCCCGTAATAATATGGTCAGTTCTTCCCAATCTATACGACAGTGATCACTTCCCTATATCAATAACAACTGACCAACCTAGACATATAAATACTCCATATCCAAAATGGAAACTATCCGAAGCAAATTGGGAATTATATCAACAACTTCTACAAAACCCACCGCTCTTCAATACCCCTCTAGACATCGACGACCATGTAGAGATCATCACACAAACCATTACTGACGGAGCAACAGCTTCAATCCCAGTTAAAATAGGGAGCCCCTACAAATATAAAGTTTCCTGGTGGAACCAGGAATGTTACAAAGCAGTCAAAGCAAAAAATAAAGCTTTTAACAGATACCAAAAATATCAAACTACTGAAAATTTAGTAGAATTTAAAAAACTCAGAGCTCAGGCGAGGAAAATCATTAAGAACAACAAACAGAAATCCTGGACAAATTTTGTAAGCTCCATCAATGTCCAAACCTCAGTAAGAGAAGTATGGCAAAAGGTGCGAAGCTTCCAAGGCAGGACAACTTTCTTCGAAATATCGGCGCTTCAACAACAACCGAATTTACTAACAACGGATCAAGAACAAATAGCAGACATCTTGGCTGAACATTTTCAAACTACATCCAGATCGGACCCACAGAACACGACGGTGGCTAACGAGGAGAAAACGGAACCAGTCGTCATACAGGACGAAGAAACATACAACATCCCCTTTAGCATGCTAGAACTTGAAATAGCTCTAAATGCGGCCAAAAACTCTTTACCCGGTCCAGACAAAATTCACTATCAAATGTTAAAACATCTTCCAGAAACATTTAAAGAAATTCTACTGACATTGTATAATCGTATCTGGGAAAAATATAGTTTTTCCCAAGCAATGGAAAGAATCAATAGTAATTCCAATACTCAAACCACATAAGGACAAAACAAATGCCTCTAGCTATCGTCCAATAACATTAACAAGCACACTAAGCAAGACCATGGAACGCATGGTAACACAACGCCTGACTTATCACATAGAAAGTAACAATTTACTCACAATTTACCAAAGCGGATTTAGAAAGAAACGATCGACTATGGATAACATAGTAAAGTTAGAAACAGACATCAGAAACGCCTTAGTAAACGGTGAACAGCTACTTGCGGTATTTTTAGATATACACAAGGCTTTCGACTGCATCCATATTAACAAAACACTAAATACCTTAGCAGAATGGAACATTAAAGGAAATATGGTTAGCTTCATAAGCAACTTTTTACAAAATAGAAAATTTAAGGTAAGACTCGGAAAACATATTTCAAGTGAATACACACAAGAAAAGGGCCTTCCACAGGGTTCCGTACTTGGCGTAATATTATTTCTAATAGCTACAAATGATATTGGACATTATCTCACAAATCCTGTGAAACATCTCATGTATGCTGATGATTTAATAATATACACCTCAAACAAAAATACAAATTATATACAACGAGAATTACAAAAAGCTATGGTTTTACTACACAAATGGAGTCAAGAAAACGGTCTAACCTTTTCTGCAGACAATTCGAAGTGCATAACCTTCAGTAGGAAAAGACGACCCTCTAAACTTCCCATACAATTGGAAAATACTAATTTAAGATATGTGAATGAAATTACTTACCTAGGAATAACAACAGACAGCAAACTAACATGGCGTCCCCACGTTATTGGTCTGAAAAACGATTGTCAAAAAGCCTTAAACCTATTGAAAGCAATTTCACACCAATCGTGGGGAGCAAATCAAACTACTCTGATGACTGTATTTAAAGCCTTACTTAGATCTAAAATTGATTATGGGAGCTTTATCTATGCACCATGCAGTAGAAGATTCCTCAGGCAGATAGATTCAATTTACAACTCCGGACTACGACTTGTTACTGGTGTCCACAGAACGTGTCCTATCCAAAGTATATACAGCATCGCAGGAGAACCACCCCCAGAACTTCGCCGAGAACAACAGCTGCTTAACTACTTTCTAAATGTTATAATAACTCCAAATCACCCAAACTATAGTGAGGCACTTAAACCATCATACGAAAATACTTTCAAAATCAAACCTACCTTAGTACCACCTATCCTAAGTAAAGCAAAAAATCTTATGGAGAAATTAAATTTCAACTTATCGTTACTCCTTACACAAAATAGAACTCTCTCACCCTGGACTGTTTGTATTCCTGAAACCAATACATCTCTCACGCAATTCGTAAAATCACAAACCCTTCCTGCCGTGTACAAACAGCTACTAAATGAAATACTCCACAAATATCCAAAAGATCAACATATATATACAGATGGATCCAAAATCAATGATAAAATCGGATCCGCGTTTAAAGTGGGTAATCACATTGAATCCTATAAACTAAATGTGAACAGTTCAATATATACTGCAGAACTTCACGCTATTAAAAAAGTCCTTGAATATATAATCAATTCACCACCAGATAAATACATCCTCATGGTAGACTCGCTCAGTGCAATCGAAAGCATCAAAGACGTAACCAACGGTCACTCATATGTCTCCGAAATCCACTTTCTCTTTAAGCAACTTGTAGAAAATCAAAACAGTTTAATCATTATATGGATTCCATCTCATATAGGGATAAAAGGAAACGACCAAGTCGATGAAGCGGCCAAACGCACAATCACCACAAACCAAACGACGAATAGCATAACGGCAACTGACATGAAGGCAGCTGTAAAAAACAGAATAACTGATAAATGGAACCAGTCATGGCACGCAATAGAAGGGAACAAACTCCGTAGTGTAAAAACACACCCACAAAAATGGTTACTCAAGACCCAACTAACCCGCAAGGAAGAAACCCAACTAAACCGATTCAAAACTGGACATACCCGTGCCACACACGACCATATTCTACAACGTCAGGATCCTCCAACCTGTGAACTGTGTAGTGTTCAGTTAACAGTTAAACACATAATTATTGAGTGCCCAAATTTCTCTCAACAAAGGATAAACAATCTCCTACCAGACAACATGGAAGCCGTGTTCAAGAACACAGAAACCAGTGTTACCAATTTGTTAACTTTCGTTAAAACTATAAATGTATCTGTCTAATCAAAACCTGCGCTAATGACCCTGGCAGTCGAAGCGCGAAATGATCAAAAAAAAAAAAAAATTTTTAGAAATTTTGAATATTTTGATGTTTATTTCAACCTATTCCAATGTGTTTTTTTCTTACGTTTGAGATCTTGCAGAATATAAACTATCTTTTCTGATACATTATTGTTTTCGTTAGGCACTTTAGCGCGAGCTTTGAATACTAATTTAATTAGAAATGAGCATAAGTTAAAGAGCCGCAATACTAGTATTAAATATTCGTTTTGCACAGGCAACGTGAATGTTACATGAAGTCAATTTGTTACATTAAAATATAGCGTGCAGTTTTAGTATTTAATTAAGATAAATACATAAGAATGAAGCATGTAATAAAACTTTACTTTTGTTTAGTAAATACTAGAATTTTCTAAAAGACCAATTATTTATAGTTGCAATGTCTTAAAAGCAAACAAAGAGCTTCTTTAAATGAAATGTTTATTGTTAATATTTAAAAATTAATGAAATTTACCTGCTATCTGTTGCTGTTGGAAATAAATTACATTTATGGTTTTATTTTAAACTAACAGAACCCGTGGGCTACGTCCCCCGTTTTTTTGTATCCCCAAATTTTTCTTCTGCTGAGTCTCTGCTGCCGGAAAAATAATTCCATGAAAAAATCGAAAGAAAGCCCGAAAAAAAAACAGTAAAAAAAACTCCGAAACAAAGCCCAAAAAACCTGTAAAACAATTTTAAGAGAGAAAAACCTCCGTAAAATCATTAGCAACAGCAAAAGTGTTAGTCAAACTCATCACTTTTCCTCATGTCTAGGGGGGTGCCTCAACAGAGATTTAAAAATTTTTTTTGAACTATAAAAATGTTTTCGAACATATGTATATAATCCCAATATGAAATCCGCGTGTATTCAGCTTGAAAACACACGTGCTGTTTTGTTTATAGGATGTTTTTTTAGTGGTTTTCTCCGCTAAATAATTTTACCGGGGTTGTTTTGAGCGTAATTTTTTTTCAGACGATTTTGTTCTCTTTTTCAGGGAAGTTTTTACCGTAAAACCCAAAATGGCCCCCAAAAGCAGAAATTATGTTTTTTATCTCCAGTTTCCAGATTTCAAGTCTATAAACCTTAACATAAAAATGAATTTTACTGCTGCATGGATTTCTCGTTTTTCAAATCCTAATTTAATCCAATCCAGAGGTAATGAATGTAAGTTTGAATTTCAAATAAATAAATCTCAACATGGGAAAAATTTGCAATCAGTTTACGTTTACATTTAAGGTGAAAAAGCGTGGTGTATGTTTAAAGCTTACGCATGTTTGTAAATATGACTCTAATCTCCGTCCTGTAACTGCATGTAAGCCCGACCGAGATAGCATTTAATAAGAGTATAAACAAGCAAAAATACTTTTACGTAAATAACAAATTTGAGTATTTGGCAAAAAAGCTGAAAATTAATAAAGCAAAGAACTGGGTATTAATTAAACATCGAACTGAGTAACATGTGTGCTTCATCAAGAGTGTCCAGGTACGACCAAAAACCCGCGTTTTTTGGCCAGTATGGTGACGTCGCCCCAGTGAAGTCGTAAAACGCTGAATTGATCATTGGGCCCGCAAGTTTTATAACATTTCTAACAAACGACTTTTACATGTAGTAACTGAAACCTATCGATAGTTGCATTTGAAGCGTGGATTTCTAATCTAAACATCACGGGATTGAAAGTAAATGTTGGTGTTTAGACAGCTTTGAATTATGTTCATTATGAAAACAGAATGCGTTGGTATTGCGGCAATTACAATTAAACAAACAAAGCAATTTTTGTGTTTAGGATGTTGAGGTTAGAAATTTAGAGTAAATTCGAACCTTCTACTAACACTTTATCATAATGTGTTAATTACAATTTGTTAAATTTTGAGCTTAGGTTACTTATCTTTATTTGGTAAGTTGTGTATCCTTTTTTAGTGTTACTAGTCTTAAGTAGATTATATTTGTGTGTGGAGAAGACTTGCTTGATTTTATTCAATCTACGAATTCCACTTTGGGAGATGAATCAATTTTCTCATCTACGTATGGCTTGTCGTCTAAAAAGATCCATGTGTACAGAAACCTTTATATTAAAAGGAAGAAAATCAACCTTACCATTTGGTATCTACAACATGCTTACAACTTCAATTACTTCCAAAATTTATTAAACTGAAGAGAAAATCCAGCAGCATAGTTGCATAAAAAGCTCTAAGAACAGCCGTGAATTAGGAAGAAATAGAAGAAAGCTACAAGAGAAGATACTACCCCAACCTGCATCTATGGTATTTAGATATGGAAGCAACGCTTTTCATGCATCGTGCGACTTTTATTGCTTTAAATACTAAGGTTAAAGATTCCGTGACCAACGTAGGAGAATTAACATATACTATACTTTCTAATAGGATTGAGGTTTTAAAAAACCACAAAAGCGTTTGTTAAACAATTTTAACGATCACAATATTCATCATATATTTCCACATAGGGATATCGACCTAACTAATAGTCATTTTTATAAGGATCAACTAGATTTATAAGGCAAAAGCCTAAATACTAATTTAGACTACCACTTAAACAACCCCAAACATGTACATCTTGCTCTGGAAACTAAATCTCAGATAAAATAGTTAAACTTACCCACTTGTTTATAAGACAATTTAATTTACATTAAAAAAATTGTTGTGTTTTCAAAAACACTCAAGGGTTATTAAAAGAAGAAAAAAGATATCTTTAAAACAAACAATTTATTAATAATTAAGTTGGATAAAAGTATTTGCTATTTAATCACCCAAAAAAGTAAACATATCTTAAAGGTATTTATGGGTTTAATGGTAACAACAAAAATTTAAAAAATTCGAAAACCACCCATACCTACTTTATAAGTCAAATTCAAACCAATTTTTGAAAGATGTGTAGCAGATACAATTCACCAGTTTTCTAGTATTAAAAAACTCACTTGTTCTAACCCAAGAATCTCATTAATGTAATATCTCCTTCCATAAAAACAGATATTAAAAATTTAGACGAAATTCCCTTACCCGTCATATCACAAGTTAATGCCCCCCCCCCGTAAATTAGCTCATTCCCCAAGCAAAATTTTTTATGATCTTAACGATTTTAAATCTACTTTTAGTATTGAAAATTTGTACGAACTTATCATCAAAGATGTAGCGATACCGACGAAAGATGCTTTTTTAGTTAGTTTTAATGTGTGCTTAGTAGACCTCGCGGGAATTGTAAAATTATCTCCAAAGAATTATTTATTTCTCAGAACGTTAATATTATTCAACAAAAATATCTTTAAAAACTTGTTGATGTTTGTTTAGACCAGAATACTTTTCAATTCGACAACCAATGCTACAAACAAGTTGCAGGTTTAGCTATAGGTAACAGTTTTTCACACTTTATGATAGAACTTTTTATGAATTTGTTAGAAGATAAATATTTAAAATTAAATAATATTAGGGCTGGGAATATTTATTGATAATATCGAATAACGATAATTTTAAAACAATTATCGATATATAGATATTATCGATAATATCGATAATATTGACAACGTCGATAATGTTTATACTATCGATAATTCCCATAACACCTACATAGAAAATCGAAATATAATAGTTACAGAAAAAATAAAATCCAAGAAATATTGTAGTTACTAGACATACATTAAATTGATTATTGCAACTGGCCCAATAATTGCAACAACTGAAGCATATTAATTCATATTGATTTTCAATTTAGATGGCCTACTCTACTTCAAACTGATGGTTATTTCTTTTTTTATTAAAAAAGCTATAAATAGTAACAGCTTCTTTAGTTAAGATTAGAAGTAAAGTCAACGTCAACGCGTAAAAATTGTCTTGTTTTTAAACGGTGTATATACAATTTAAAAAAATTGGAAAAGAAATAAATCGTAGTAATATTGACATTTATAATATCGATATTATAGATAATATATCAAAATTATTGATGACAATGTAGGTATTATCGTAAATATAGGGATAATATTGTTATTATCATACTATTGATACTATCGACATTATCGATATTATCGAAATTATCAATATAATCGATATAATTTCATTATCGATATTCGATATTAAATTTTCAATATCGCCCAGCGCTAAACACAACACATCTTTTACTTTTATTACATCCAAACGACTTCTAACATTTTCAAATAATCGTAACACATTTACTGCTGATCAGAAGAGGTCAGGGTAAAATGGTCGTTTATCCCTGTGTACAGATTCTATTGGTAGTGAACGAAATTATTTTTGCTTACCAAAAAGGTCCAAACCAATCCAAGAATTTCAAAAAATCTCAGCAATGATTGCACCAACAACAAACACACTAGTTCATTTTTTAAATCGTCACGAATTAATCGGAACTGTATTATTTAAAGTTAGAAAACACCCCGACATTAAGCAAATACACGTACCTTTATTATAACATTCATTAGCAAGAAATCGGAACTTTACGCTCATTTTTATTTGTTCCGAAAATAGTCGAATGCACTAATTGAATGCACACCTGTTACCATATTTTGCGTTTTCACTTATCGTAAACAACTCTTATCAAGTGCTATTAGAGATTGGACATCAAATAACGGTTTAGTAGAGATGTGCTCGTAGAAAATTGTATTTAATACAGGGTGAACTAATAATTTTAAAACAGCGAATCTAACACGTACTAATTTCAACAAAAGCAACAATTATTATGGTGGTGTCTTCGATATTATTGATATTATCGATAGGATCGGTATTATCGATATTATCGATATATCGATATTATCGATATAATTTCATTATCGATATTCGATATTATACACACTAGCACAACATAGTTTTTGGTACCGTTACGTTGATGATGTTATTTTTCGATTATATCAAATCTTGCCATCCGAATATAAAATTCACTTTTAAAAAATCCATTAATAACAGTATTTTTTGTTTAGATTTAAAGATCTTCACTTATAATAATCAAAAAACTAACTTTTAGTCGCAGAAAAGCAAAACATTTCTTTAAAATTCAATAAGTAAACAAAAACCATGGCCGTACTCAAATCTATTAAATTATACGTGAAACGTATTGGAAAAAAGAATTACTTTTTCGGATAAAAATTTAGAAAAAGTTGTTGTTGTGTACTGCAATTCTTAATTTGTTTGTTTAGCAGTCGTTTTCCATTATAGTTCAAAGGTTTCTTTCGTAGAGCTTTGTCGCCGTATTAATGAATTTACACGTTCTTTGTTGATTAATTTGTGGTTGCTATTTTACATTTCAGTTAAAAAAGTATTTATGCATTTTCTTGTTTCTTGAAGTACTTTTAAAACTCATGACCATTCATATTCTACGCTTATAAGCCCTGATTAATTTTATTATTTATTGCACAAGCATCAATTCAAGTTGACCAAATAAATAATAACTTACCTACACATGCCGGCATAAAGTCTAACATGTGGATGTGTTACCATTCTAAGCTCGTAGATAATTTGTTTACAATTTAATATATGCGCCAACTATATATTTAAAGAAATTTTGCCAGAAATTATAATTAATTGATTGCCTCATAATTTAAATACTGACTAAATACTATACTAGAAATCCGTACTATAATAATAAATAATTTCACTTTAATGTTCACAGAAAACCTACTCATACTGGCAATTTTATACCATTTTCTTTCTAATAACTCGTTTTCCCAAAAATTAGCAGCTATTCAAGCACTGATCCATAGATTAGTTTCAGTCTCTTTACTCCGTTAGATTAAAAAAAACTAATATCATTAAACAAATTGCTTGTAGGAATAAATTCCCCCTACAATTAATCAATAAAATCCTATAATACAGACTCCAATAAAAAAAAAATTATTTAATACCGGTCTTATACTTATTAAAAATAATACAAAAAATATGTTTCGTTACCTTTTTGTAATAATATTTCAAATAAAGTTGCAAAAATATTTAGAAGATTTAATTATAATGTTGCCCTCAAAAATATTTTTTCAAAAAATGGAGATTAAATTTCCAAAAATATAAATCAGGCACATATCAACTTAATTGCGGTGACAACATTGTCATTGTACTTACATATACAGGAATGACAAGGAGGAGTATCTTGACTAGGATCAATGCGCATGTTCGATCCATTAGGAATAATAACGTTGTCAATCATAATAACAGTTCAGCTTTTGCTGAGCATTTCCTTGGTACAGGACATTCATCTGATTTTGGTGTTGACACCATCGTATTACATAATGTAGACAATTTTCTTAATATTTGCATTTTCCAACAATTTAAAATTGCAAAAGCCAATTTAAAACCCAACTTTAATTTAGTTAATAATTAAATACATGTTATGCCCTCTATTGCTAAAATTTAAAATTAATAATTACGTTTTTAATTTTCAACAAATTTTAATTCATGTTATTATTGGTGCATTTTATTTTTCTTATTTCGAGTTGATTTCTACTGTTCATATCATATGTAGTTGCTATATTTTAGTTTATATTAATTATTATTCGATTGTCCTAATTACCATTTACCAGTACCCAATTTATGAGTTTGTGATGTTGGGGATAGGAATCAAGTGTACAATTTAAACTTTTTTATTCACACTTTTTCATAATGTATTAATTACGATGTTAAATTTTGCGGTTAGGTTACTGGTTTTTATTAGGTAAGTTGTGCACCCTTTTCTAGTACTATTAGTCCTAGTTAGATTATATTTGTGTTTTTTAGCCTGAGAATAGCCTAGTTATTTGTTTTTTAACTTTATTTCTAAAGTCAATCCACGTATAGCGCTCTTTTCCATTACATTATATATTGGTGGAGAAGACTTGTTTAATGTTATTTAATCTTCAAATTCTACTTTAGGAGATAGATCAATTTTCTCATAAACAAAGCGTGCTTACCTAAAAAATGGCTTCTGATTCTTATTTGCATGGAAAAATTAACTGGCGGAATGTATATACAATTATAGCACTTAGATACAGCTTACAAAATCAATTTTTGTAAGCTAAACATTAGACACTCAACGCCTTTAATATATAGATATTTATGTACATCAGTTTTTCCTATCACGGCCATGTATTAAATAAGGAAAACTTGGCTTCCTATCTTCTCACCCATAATTTAAGTTTTCTGGTCGAGCGTGCTCTCAATCTACTGTTAAATGTTTATCTTATGCGTTTGCAAAATTTCACGTTTTGCTTAAATCAACCTGATCAATATTCAAAGCGTCAGATGTTATTTTTCCTAGGAATTCAGCGCTTGCTAGCTCTTACATATGTACGGATGTTCAATATTTGCTTTTGATTGTTTGCTTTCCCTTATTTTCTCGTTTATCCGTAAAGCCTAAAAAATGCTTGTAGTGATAGCAATTTTTTGCTCTACGTTAGTTAACATCTGTACTGTAAATTATTGTAATTAAAAAATAGTGTATCCGCTTATTAGTGTTGGTGAAACTAAAGATTGCGTTTAATTTTTAAAACCTAATTTGTTTTTTTATACGCCTTCAAACGGGAATGTTTGTATGATATACAAATTGAGACCTACACGTTGGAATTAATTTATTCATTGATAAGACGATAAGCCGATTGGGCACGAACAAAATGTTTGCCTGTAAAAGTGAAGCTACGAAGATGCTGGTTTTAATTATTTTAAAATTTTTGTTTCTAAGGTCATCAATTCGTTTGGAAACAAGATAAGTTACCTATCAAAGTAAAGTCGCTGAGATGAGATGGTAATTTGAAATCTCTTTGGCTGTAAGAGGTTGAGAAAAATTACAAACTGCTAAAAGAAAGTCGGTAGAACGTCAATATGGAATGACCCACAAAATATGTAATTTCAATTTTTTCGCTTGACGCAGGAAAAAATAATGTTGTGCTTTACTGCAACTTTAGAAGTTTCATAATTATCTTAATATCGTACGTTGTAACGCCTTTATTGCTTTAAAAATATATTAGTTAATCAGATCAACATTAAAAAACCGTTAAATCTAAAAATATTTAAAAAGAATAAAGAACAAAGCAATCAACTAATTTATTTGAACGAACAAGTTGTACACGAGCAAATAAATTTAAAAAACAAAAAACAAAGGGCTTGGTCTGAAGCTTAGAAAGTTGTGGTTCGCGCAGAAACAGGGTAGGGGGCTTGCATGTGATAGTACTTTTCCTGACGGGGCGCTGCTTCGTTAGGGAGGTACTTGCGGGGCTGAAGGAGGTTTGCCGAGACCTGGTGCAGCCACTGCGTCGGCTATTGTAGGCGCTGATGAGGTTATTGGGCTTTGGGCCGTTTATTAATTTGATCCGAAAGCTGGTTAGAGCTCTTTGATGAGCTGCAAACTTTTTTCGTTTCTTTTTTAGACCGTTAGATTCAATAAATGGAAACACGGAATAACTGAAACTTCATAAAGCGTCACTTCTGTGGTTTAAATACCAAAATTCAATAGCACCCATTATAAATGTAACTACTGGACTTACAACCAGTCACAACTAAACAATAAAAAAGCAATAAATGGGACAACAAAGTGCACATTAAATAACGCACATTATGTACTTGTACCACCTACTATCGCACAAATTCAAATTAGCAGCACACCAGAAAAGTGTACGCTGACCTCACTCATTTGTTTAAATTGACGGGAATACCATTTACAATATGCCGACTAAGACACAAAGAATAGCGAAGTTACTGGAAGTTTTGTTATTTTCTAACCGAACTCTTTGTCCAAATGCGCGATTTAAATACTTTTCTTTGAGTGCCAATGCGTAGTAATGCAAATGAAAAAATGCACAATTTTTTTAACAGAGGGGAGGGAGGAACCTTTTATTTATTTTAGAGAAAAGGAGACGTTAGTCTTCAGTGTGGTTATGGATTTAAAGTGTAGGCACTTTCTTTTCTTTAAACACTCGCCTTTCTTGACGCTGATTGGCTGTGAGTTTAAATGACTGTTTAAAGCACCCACCCTCCACCACTTTTTAGCATGCGTTTAGAAGAGCGACATTGTATTTGGTTTTCTGTGCAATAACGTCATATACGCTTACGAAAGAATTGACACACGTGTCGAGAATAGCGGCATAGGCTGCAGGTCAAAGTTTAGCCCGAGGCCAAGATATTGGTTAATTTAGCAAATGGGACGATTTATTGGACATTGCACAATGCGCTTTAAATCCGGCCGAGAGCATAAAATTGTTGAATTATGTCAGTTGATTAACGTTTAGATAGTATAAAAGGTTTTATTATTATATTTAGGTAATACTCGTGGGACCATTGCAGAGGCTTAGGTCTAACATCAATGGCAGGGGGCACACCACTGCATTTACATATTTTTTTTAAAATCTGTTTTATAAAAAGTAAGAATTTTAAACAAACAAACAATTATTACTCGGAGCGCAAAATCAAAATATGTACATAACACAGAAGCATCAGCGTTTGGTCTATACGTAATTATTTATAATATAGTCAATCTATAACAGTCTTACCACATAACGCGATGACGCCGACATGTTCTTATTTCTCCACTCAGTTCATTGATTGTTTTCGGAGAATGTTTATGTTGCAGTCACTACTGTTGCTATAATTTGGTTATTTATGGTTTACTTCCATTCAGGCCGGTCGAACAAAAATAAACAGTAAGCATCTTCCGTTCGATATATTTATAGCGCTGACATAAGTTTCTGAGGCAGCACATTCTAAGTAATTTTTTTAATAACATATTATTAATATAATAAAAACATTGCACACAGGACATTATTAGAATTTTTTAGAAAAAGCGTTTAGGAATCGCGAGTTCTGAGCATACAAATACGAGTATGATTAAAATGATATGAAAACTCAAGGCAGCAATTGGACAAATAATTACTCATGCAGACAAAATAAATAGACAAAATATAAGCAACGAAGTAACAATTAAAACAACAAATTTTAACGCTGATAAAGCGAACAGAATGATAATTTTTCTTATAAATAATGTCTGCCTGTCTATTTGTTTTTAATACTAAAACTGAGCAAGTCCTTACAGTATGCAAAACAACTTAAACATATTTTGTTTAAAACGTTGTAAGCATATATGGCTGCTGTAAGAGTGGCCGATGATGTATACAAATTTCACGCTTCATTGACCCAAATATTGGAAGCTGCAGTTGAAATAACAAACGCTTACACTTAGGATCACAAGAATTAAAGCAATTGCAACTTTATTTCTGACTAGCTGAACCTGTGGACTATGACCCACGGTTTTCTCTTACAAAAACAAATTTATTGAAAGAGATATAATGCTTCTATAACCTGTGTTGAGATGTAAGGCATGCTTCGTACTGAAACGCGGTCAGTATAGTTGAGAAACGGGAAATGATTCGGATTTAGTATAGATAAGACATGTTACTAAATGCGCAATCACTAAAAGTTGTGGCAGGGGAAAGGGATCCGAGTGTAATATAGACGAACCGCAACCCACTAGGCTACCTACAAAATAAACAAAATAACGGAGGGCGTAGTCCATGGGTTTCAGTAGTTAAAATATAATATCGAAAAGTACGTTACTAGATAGTATTACAGTGAATAATAACCAGTGGCTGATCTGTGTGGGGATGAGCTCGCCCTTCCGATGAAAAGCAAATAAAACATTGCGCTGTTTTGATATTCCAAGAATTATGAATATTTTATTCTAGATTAAAAATTAAAATTTTAAGTATTGTAAATGTCAAAATGCCTTGTTGCCACTTATTACATAATTGATAAAAGGATGGAGTTTTGGTGTCTTCTGGAATCGTACTATACAAAGCCACCGTTAGTCGTCACGTTTAACACCGCTTTTTATTATCATTTACTTACTGAAAAAAACTAGTTATTAGGGCATTGGTTTTTACACCCTAAGGAAACTTTACAAGTATTAGAATACAACTGGCCAATTTTCTACAATAGTTTAGTTAATTGTTAGCAGTGGTAGTTAGTGTGACTTGAGACAAATTCTGCAGACCAATAGTTTTTATGCAATTACCATGAATTTTGCAATAAAAAAAACGAATCATAAAAATATGAAAGGTAAAATTGCAGTGGATACAACAAACAAACGAAAAACCTATAATTTTGATTTAGTTTTATTTTAATTTTAAGCGAAATTAACCAGGCCTTTGAAGAAAAGAAATATTGTTCTGCCGCCTTCCTAGACATAGCCCAGGCCTTTGACAAGGTCTGGCATGCGGGACTACTGTTTAAGATTAAGAAAAAGTTGCCACACACCTATTTCCAACTGTCCACATCCTATCTGAGCAACAGACACTTCCAGGTGAAATTTCAATTTCAAGATGTGCTAACAAAATTACACCCTATTAACTCCGGCGTATTAGGGCCCGTGCTCTACCTACTGTACACGGCGGATATACCTACCAACGGCCTTACGACCACCGCTACATTTGCAGATGATACTGCAATTCTTGCAACTCACGAAAACCCTGTTATTTCATAAGGAAACCCACAAATCTCTCTCAGCCAAGTGCAAGACTGGCTCCGGCTATGGCGTATAAACGCAAATGGAATCAAGTCCACACAAATCACCTACACACTCAGAAGGGAAACGTGTCCACCAGTAACCCTTAATAATACACCACTACCGCAAGCAAACGAAGTCCAATACCTTGGTATGCACCTTGACCGTAGACTAACTTGGAAAAAACATATATTCAGTAAACGAAAACAACTGTGCCTAAAGTTCTTCAAATTAAACTGGTTATTAGGACGAAAATCCAAGTTAACTCTACAAAACAAGGTACTGTAATGTTATGTTCCTTGTGTAAATAAAACACTAGGTTGCAGGAGGAATTCTAATGTGTTATCTACTTTTTACAAGATAATCTTGATAACTACCTATAGCAACGTAAATAGCAACACCAGTCGCCAAGTTACAAAATACAATTAAATAATCTTAAAACCAAGGGCTGCTACAGTACTACTCTATAAAAGTATACTCAAGCCTATCTGGACATACGGGCTGCAACTATGGGGAACCACAAGCAACTCCAATTTGGAGATTTTGTAGAGATTCCAGTCTAAAACCCTGAGGTCAATAGTAGATGCTCCGTGGTACGTTAAAAAACATACACCTGGATCTTCGAGTGAAATTAGTGAAAGAAGAAGTGCAGTGCGTGAGTGCAAAAGTATCTTTCACGATTAGAAAATCATACAAACCATCTTGCTTTGAATTTGCTGGATAACAGCAATACAGTTCGCAGGCTGAGGAGACTCAGCCCTCTGGATCTTCCAGACCGATACTAGTCTAACTTGTGTGTTAAATATTATCTGTACATAGCTAATAAGCAATTCTTTTGGGGGAGCCTTCTACTGGGAGCAGATTGTAAATATAAATAAAGTTAAAAAAAAAGTGCTATTTTATCTTAAATGTTTTTAAAGAAACAAGTAGTTATTTTATTTGTATACATTTGTTGTTCTAATTCCTAAACCTAGGTTGGAGGGTATGGGTTAGGGGTGAAATAGAACCCTTTTATTTTTATTAAAACCCCCTGACTGAAATTACTGGATCCGCCACTTATAATAACTGTAAATAATTATAATGCAAATAACATAATTATACGCTTGCAAATATGTGTTTGCTTAAAAATCAGTTTACCGATTTTGGTGTGATTAATCTTGTTATTGGAACCTCGTTTGTGTTGGAAAAGTTTTCCATTAAATAGACGTGTTCATAATAATCAGCTCAAAACTGGTGCGCTAATTATCATTAAGTATGAACCAATAAAAACCAATAAAACTGAATAAATCCAAATCTAGGGGACATTTATGTCTATCTGCTTTTTTAGTAAACCCCCTGCAAACATCCTATAGATTCAAAATTTTTGACTTTTATTGGTTTTCCTAACCCTTGGAAGTACTAAACAGAATGAACCGTAAATTCAAATACTACTGTTATAAAAAGAAACATATAGAAGCATGTTTATTTATGTGGATTGCAATTAATTTTTCTAGTGTGTGATTGACGGGTGAGTTCCTTCATAAAATGAAATTTTAACCGCCTTCTTATAGTTTCAATTTAATTTTAACTTTTTTCAACTATAATGACATGGCAGTTCTTTTAATTTAATTAACGGACACGCCTGTCTGACAGGAAAAACACATACACCGACACATACACCGACACATACACCGACACATACACCGACACACCCACAGTCACAATTCCTAATCGATCAAGTACAATAATTTAAAAGATCCAAGAACTCCTTAAATAAATTTACTGTATTTATGATATGTAAAACTGAAAATTATCAATCCTTTTTAAAATGTAAGCTAAGATGTATTTGAATAAATTTTCAGAAAATTTGCTCGCAGCGAATTTTATTTCCATTTGGCAAATATTTACATAGGTAGAAGTAGTTATTGTCGATAAATATTAGTTTTGTTAGCTAAATAGATAGAAAATTCTACAGTTATTGTTTGCAATCAAATGCAAATTTCTAGTGCTAATACCAGCAAATACATTGGCTGTAAGCTGTTAAAATCTGTGCATATCATTTATTGTTTCAATTATTAATCAATTAGCATATTAAGACGTTTGTTTTTTGAACCGACAAATTAGAAAATGTAATGACTGTTTCCATCTTGAACCTATGGCCTACAGTGAGCTTGACGTTTTGAATTGTTTGACGATTTTATTACAAATTGAGGTATTGTTAATTAATTTGCACAAAACTAAGTTTGTTGTATTGGAAATCATGGGGTCGTGCTCACGAACGGCTTCATGATTCTTTTTATTAAAAAAAAATAAAAAATAAAAAAATAAAATGCAGTCTAACAGAAAAGCAGAAGTTTTTTTTTCACATTTGTCGTTTATTTTCAATCTGCTACAGTAGCAATAAACAAATCAGATGAATACAGAAATATAACATTGCACAAAGTAACGTGTGAGAGAACGTCCTATGACGTTCCTCGTTGTGATTAACTTATATAAATAATTACAGTGAATATTGCCTAAGGTTATTAGTAACGTGTGGGTAGATCTAGCGGTTTAAAGCGTTTTAGTCTGCGCACATCAGCACTATTGTCGAGTAAGTTTAACGCTAACGGATTCGGATGTGATTCTAATCTCTGAAGATATTTTGCACTGCACTGAGCTATCTCTTCCTTCACTGATGGCACTTTCAGGTCGTTAAGTATTTCTTTATTAGGAACAAAGTAGGGTGCATTGGTGATTATACGGAGCGTTTTAGATTGGAAACGTTCCAGGATTTCTATGTTTGAGTGAGATGCCGTGCCCCATAATTGGATACCATAACTCCAGATTGGTTTCAGCGCACATTTGTAAACAAGTAGTTTGTTGGCAAGCGAAAGTTTGGAGTTGCGGCCAAGTAACCAGTAATATTTTCTTAGCTTTAGGTTGAGATGTTTCCTCTTTGTCCAAATGTGCGTTCTCCAATTTAGTCCTTTATCAAGGTGCATACCAAGATACTTAACACAGTCTGCCTGGGGAAGGAGAGCGCCATCCATGTTGATGCTCGGCGTGGTGCCTCGACGTTTAGTAAAGGTAATTTGCACGGTCAAACAGTTGAGTTTAAAGCGCCATTTTTTAAACCAAACACAAACGTCATCGAGGTTTTGTTGCAAAGTTTGTGCGGCTATGATAGGGTCATGATGTGTTACAAGAATTACCGTATCGTCGGCGAATGTTGCAGTAATTGCATTGGGATTCGTAGGTATATCAGTTGTATATAGGACGTACAGGACAGGTTCCAGCACGCTTCCTTGAGGGACTCCGGATTCGATGGGACAAAGATGTGAGATTGCTTCTCCGAACTTGACTTGAAAATACCGTTCTTCTAGATATGATTTAATGATCAAGTAGTATGGGTGTGGTAGGATCCGCTTTAGTTTGAACAATAGGCCTTCATGCCAGACCTTGTCGAAGGCCTGGCTGACATCAAGGAAAATGGCTGAGCAGTAGTTTTTGGCTTCGAATGCTGCGTTAATAGTATCTACTATTCTGTGTATCTGTTCTACGGTGGAGTGTCGGCTTCTGAACCCAAACTGGTGATCAGGAATCAGGTTATCGTTGTCTAAAGCAGAAGTTGACTGTCGAAAATCGACAATGGTAGTAGTTATGTCAAATTTAATTTAAAAAAGTAAAGATAGCTTAGAAGATCGTTTATAAGCGTTAGGTAGAAATATATAATGCAAATGACATAGTATATTAAAGTATAAGTGGATAAAAAGGTCTTTAAAACACGCGCGATTTTTCGAGCACGACGGCGCAACCGGAGTGCTCGAAATAGAGCAAGTGTTTTAAAGACCAGTTATCCACGAATACTTTACGCTATTTTTTTTTTATTGGTGCACTTTGAAATGATAAATACTGGTATTATTACTACAAAAAATGGAAATAAGAACTAATAATGTAAAATGGTTGAATTCGTGATGTGACATCAGTATACCTTTCGTTGTCATGGAAATGAGAAAAACAGAAATTAATTTGCAATTTGTCATCAAAGATTAATTGTTGTCACCGCACTGCTTAAAAATGAATTCTAATATCGATTTTTTAAATAGTAAAGCAGAATCGCGGTTAATACCGCAAAAATCTAATGATGCGTATAAAAAAGAAAAATATGACAAGTTCATCAAATGGATGGAAGAGCAAAAGGTAACAGATATAAATAAACGAGTTGTGCTTGCTTACCTTCAGAAATTTGTTAGTAATATTTTATTTGACGTTACAAGTATTGATGTTGCCATGGCAACTTTAAAAAACGCGCGTTTTTGAAAGTTCGATTTAAACACGCTGAGGCGTGTTTTAAATAGGTAAAATGGGGCACCAATAAAAAAAAATAAGTTATAACCAAAAACAAAATATCTAAAATTTTAGGGTTCTTCAGTTTTTCACAAAAACTAAACAAAATACCTTTAATTTATTTGTAGATTATTTATTAATAACCATAAAATTTCCTTCCTCTAATTTACAGTCGTTCCAATAAGCGAGATCTCAATAGTTATAACGCAATTTGATACATTCTGTATGCCTGCATAAGCACTTTGACTAAAAACTGTCATTTTTTAGTATTAAAATTTAAATTGGTTTTACGAGGTTAAATTTATGAATATAAATACATATAGTTATTCTTCGAAAATATTGATAAAACAAAATCAGCTAAGTGAAGTTTTGCCGCCCCTTGAATCGTTCGCCAGTGTGCAATGCACACCTTAGCCCTATGAAAAAATTGACCCTGACTATGCCCTACCTTTTAGTAATTTAAAAAAATTAGTAAATAAGCTGTGACGAGATGTAAGGCGTATTGTGAAATCGTGCAGCAATGCAGTTGCATTGGGGTTTTGTTGGAAAATACCTAACATGTAAGCAAACGAAAGTGAAATCGAGTTTGGCTTTGAAAATTGAAACGTATGTCTGTTAGAACTTCAACTTTGACATGACTTTGACACTTCTAGAAGTAATTATGCACATGACAATGTGATTTCGCGTTCGTTTGTTCACATTGCATTAATCACAGACATATGTTTCAATTTTCAAAGCCAAATTTGATGTCAATTTCGTTTGCTCACATGTTATTTGTGTACGTTACAGTGACCTAAAGTAGTGGTTTCTATAACCATTATGCCAGCACTTTGACGACAGCGTTGTTGCGTCGTATAATTACGTTCATGTCTATCGTATATCATGTATTACTGCTTGGTGACGATTGAACACGCAACGCTTTTATGCTGTGATAATTTATGCCGCCCATTTCTGTCCAAATATATTTAGTTTGGTTTCCATGGAGTTATGCTGATATGTAGATACCTCTGTGTCGATAGTTTACACAGGATGATGAACAAAATTTTTAATGTGTTGGCCATGTCTAAAAATAATTGCAAAAACCCACTTGTTTACTTCTCTTTCTCCTTCATTAACATTAATCTAATAAAGTATTGGGATTCATTTTTACATAGCCATTTTTTACACATAAGTAAGCTATTTACCAAATATTGACATTTGTAACAATTTGTCGCTATGCAAAAGCATTGTTTATCCATAGCAACGGTTCAGATTTTAATTAAGCGGCGTATTTTTGCCCCTTAAAAATATTTGGTTGCAAAAGCAGGGTTACAGCTAAAATTTTCCTGGTTAAATAAAACCTAAACGCTACAAAAGAAAAAGTACTTCGTACAACGTCTTGTTGTGAACGCCACCGGGCCCTTCAGTGTTGCGCAAAGATAACAGCGTAAACAGTGTCCAGGTGTGGAGCTATATTTCTAACAACAAGCATTTTTTCATCAAATCATAACTGACAAACACGGCAAATCAAACAATATATTGGATTTTAACTATATACAAAATCACCTTTAATATTTGAAAAATAAACTAATACGTACAACTTATTTTTATCAAAAACATAAGCAATAAATATTTTTTGTGTCAAAAATTATGCAGAATCAAACGTAATTTGCCTTCACGGCCGGTCAAAATAACAGGAATGGGGCGCTCGACTGAGGGTTTTCCTAGTCAGTTCTCAGAACGGTCTTCGGCGGAGCTCCTTTAGTTGCCTAAACGGTGCGGTATTACGCTAAATTATTACAAATTAAATTCAATTAAATAACCATGTAATCAAAAGTACAAATTCCAACAATTTCAATTTAATACAAAGAAATTTCAAATAAAATTTTAAATTATTATTGAGGCAAACGACTTCGCCACATAGTCGCTGCAAATAACTGATAACTTGCTAAACTACAACCTTTATTTAGATGTGAAAGCATTACATTTAGAATGTTTTCGTGTGGTCTGTTCAACTAAAATAAGTATTTGTTTTAATCAAATTGATCATTATTTCGAAAAGCTCATTCCTTGTTTAATTATCATACAACAATAAGTACGGATTAGATTTATGATTTGCATCGTTTGGCACAGGGCCGGAATAAAAATTGGTAAATCTAGTAATGTGAACAAACTTTTAACAATCTTTATAAAAATATAATAATACTTATAAACTTGCAAAAAGCCACTCGGGTATGATAAAATGAAATAAATTTACTTTATACGGGACATGTGACTTATTTGTGGAGTTCCGGTACGTCCCTTAGTTCCAAGAGTTAATTATTTTGTTGAGGTATCCTAAGATAACGCCCAGACATTGTTTTAAACATTTACAGGATATTTATTTCTGCATTTTACAACTAACAAACTTCAATTGCTACAATATTCAAATTAGCAGTAAAATATAGCGCGGTCAATTTCAAACTATTTAACGGGTTCTCTGAAAATCTTGCTAACTTGGTACAGTTCCCAATATGGCTAGATCCGGAGGAAAAGTGAGTTCGAAGAAGTTCAAGTGGGAAATGCTTTACAATATTGTGGCAACTCTAAATTCACAGCTGAACGGCAAAGTAGGTAACCAGATTAAATACAAATTCAATGGTTCTAACGGGCGGTCGAGAAAAATATTATAAACGCATAAAGTATATAAAACACGAGTGGGCGGTGAAGTTGATGACTTTTTTATTGAATATAAATTTAACGGGTTGACGGGACTCGAGAAAAATATTACAAGTGTATAAAAGTAAATGACGGGCGGGCGGTAAAATTAAATTTTCGGAATGAATTTAAAATTCCGAGTTCTCCGGAATTATTACAAATGAATTTGCAATAAGACCGGAGCGGGAGAGCTAGTGAGCTCTGTGAAGTTCGGGCGAAGAATTCTTCACTTTCAGAGGTCTGAAAGAGTTTTATAGTAAAAAGAGCCTGAAACTACTCCTACTCTAACTATATCTCTGGGTGCGCTCTCAATCGCAAAATAGAATACAGGGAGAAGAGATCAACGGATTAATGTGTGTTAAAATCTAAAGTTTACTGAAATAAACCAAACTAACTTTAATGCACAAAATAAGAGCGTTACAAGTGAATCGACAATAAGAAGTCAAAAATGCCAACAATGAAACTAGCAATCTATAAATGTCTCTTGACGGTTGCAGCCAATGTTTTTTAATTGCACTGAAAACAAAGTAGCTATAGTTTTAACGGTATAATTTTAAATGCGCACTTCTGCTGCGTGTTATTCTATCAAGAGATCAAAAAAAACTGATTTTCAGCAGGCTGTAGAATGAACAGTCACTTCTTTACTAGACTAAGGGAATGCTTATAATGTCAATTTTAGGTTAGGTTTTAATTACTATCTGACATTGTAAACATTCCCTTAGTGTAGCAAAGACGTGACTTTTCATTCCACAGCCCGCTGAGGATCAGTTTTTTTTTGATTTATTGATACATAACCATGCGGCTTACAAACGCTGGCATATTGTCTATAGAAATCACACCTTAGGAGTTAATATTACTATTATCCGTTTTGGAAAAAGTTCTTCAAGTTGAGCCATAAATATTTTTGTCAAAAATGCCCATTTTTATATTATTTTGACTATTTCTAAGTTTTTATGGCTACAATTTAGGTTGGCATGTCTAATGTTTCGTTTTATGTCTTTTTCGTACTATTTCATTATTTTTTCATCAAATTCGCCGCCATCTGCATAAGAATAAACTAAATGTTTGCTTATAAACACGTGTTTTCAAGGTCAGTAATGCAGGTCTTTATTTTATTAGGACAACATTTTTGTTAAATGCTTATAATTTAAAATATATTATATTCAACAATATTGCTTATGGATTACCAAACTTTCGGCACATTCTACACACTTTCTTTGAAGCGGGAAGATGTATTTCACTTCATAAAAATATATGTGTGATAGTAGTCACAGCTTCAGAAAATATTAACAAACTCATTGTCTGCTATAGCAACAATATAATTATTTTCTTAATAAGTATAGATTTAGTTATTAGAATATATTATTCTGTGATGCAGTTTGTAAACTAAAAGCTGTCACTTTGCTCCCAATCATTTAAATACACTCAATTTTTTTGTTGCCGTCGAAACCTTTACTGGCCGACTGCTCAGTGGTCCATGCGTAAATGCACCTTATATAATTAATGCGTATAGATACGGCTTCTAATGTGGAGGGCCTCGCGGCGATAAAAGATGAGACAGTTGAAACAGATCCGGATTTACCATATAAATATTTGTGCTGTATTGTATTAATTTAATATATTTGTTTATGCAATTGATAAAAATAAATGATGTTTTACCTGCTATTCTATTCCAGGAGAGACAATATTTTAGAGTAAATGTAATGGGAAAATTTTGCGTTCTTGTATAAAAAGAAATATTTTTTGTTGCAAACAGTGGAGGTTATTATCAAAAAGCCGCTGTAATTACTTTATAACGTACCCTTCCCTTTTTTAATTTTTAAGCCATTAATTTCAGTAATGTGTTGCGAAGCAGGAAGCGCAAAACAAACATTCAAAGTTTGGATCTGTACGAGCAGTTGAGTATAACTAACTTTGTATGTTAACACCACAGTGTGACCTCAATACTTGCTTAGAGAATAATATAAAAAACTGCAATGTAAGTTGCTTCTAAATTGTGGTCGAGGTAGTCCTTAATGAGCAGCATTGTCGCGAAGTGCATAATTGTTGGTGGTTTTGTAATTACCAACGTTTTATCGTTAAAAATGTAAACGTGTGAGGGTCACAAAGCATAAAAGGAATGTTTTAGAATGCTGATATGTATTAAGCATTTGTGTCTATTTTAGAAACTAGTAAAGTGAAAAAAAGGGGTTATCACAAATAGAGAATTTAGGGGTAGTTAAGATTTGTGTTTTAGATCTGAATCCGACCATAAGGTGAAAATACAAAGCTTATTTTGTTCTTGGAGTTGCGCACCTCTTGTCTATGTGCCGGTGTGTGGAGCTTTAGCGGGGCTCCGAACCATGGAACTGCATGCACATCTACAACGAATTATGTACCTTCAGCACTAGAGTGTTTTTTGCAAAGGTATCAGAATCGACGTACGTTCATGCAGCAGTTACAAATGCAAAATGCGTGCTGAAATGAAAGATAGATGGGCCAACACATGTTTTAGCAATATAATTCTGCAGATATACAAAGTTTCTAGATGAACTTTGCTAGGACAGTTCTTGATGTAAGGAGTAAAACTAAAACCTGCTAATCCTCAATCAGAGTTCTACAAGCTAGCGGTCTATAGGCAACACAACCCACATTAGAGTACGTTGGTGGTTATCCAAGGTCTTCTAACAGAGCACGCCGATTTGTAAAATTTCTGTGTTACTTCGCCCCTGCAATCAAACCCTAGGCGACATAAAACGCTATACCAAACTATAGAAAAACTTATTCAAAAAAGTTATTTGACAGTAAAGTTACTTCAAGTGAATGTACATTTATTTTACGACAACAGGAAATGAAACCCCATGAATATAATTGAAATTACAACAACATAAGATATTTTTAAGTAAAGCTGTAGTTTTAAATCTACTTTCGGCAATAATAATAAGAACCATGTTGGCCTTTAAAATGCAAAAATAGGTTAGAACATCTGATGCTACTCATGTTAGGATTAGGGGTAAAATCGCTTATTGATTTCCGCTTAGAGATAGATTATGAAAATAACCGAAATGTTCCAGTTAGGGTAGTTTCAGTCGCCAAGAGCTTCTGACACTTAGGTAAGATGTATTGGCGCCACTTCTACAAAATATTAGAGTTTAATAAGTTTTTCTTTAAGTATCAGTAATTAGGCATATATCTAACTTATGTATAAAATTTATTCGAATATTTAGATATTGCTATTACAAAATACCTGTTATTCCTGAGATGTGTAAGTAGTAGAGAGGTAAAAGATTCTTGAATAAAGTACCTGAAACAAGAAAAAAATTAAGTAAATTACTTAAATCAACTTTATTGTTTTTTATAGTTTAATAAAAAGTTCCACATTGCTCCATAATTTTAATGAGTCTGGACAGTAATGTAAAAATTTAAAACATCATAATCCTTAATTAGATAATTTCGAGTAGAATTAAAAAACATGAAGATACGCAGTTAAAATGTTTTCTTAACACGAATATTTTAATTAAAAACAGCGTTATTGTTGAACTTTCATTAAAACGATGTTTAGATTATTAAACCGTCGGTTTAAAAAGGAAGTTTGCATTAACGAAACAACTTTAACAATTCTTATAATTAAGTTATTAATTTCAATCTAGTGTTTAATTTTCCTGAGTTTTGCACACTTATCTTTGAATTCATCGCTTTGTTTCAGGTTTCAACGCTTTTTTGATAAAAATAAATGTTAATAAGCTATTTCGAGTTGTAAGACAAGTACTTATTGCGCGCACAGTACCGTAATTGCGCCAATGCAGTCAATGCAATTGCATTGGGGCTGGTGATTGAAAGAGCCCTAAGTTCAAAAATATTTTATTTGTATTAATAAAATCAGATGTAATTAGAATATGCCCTAGACAAAATTTTAAAGTAGTGAGAGCATTAAACAAATTTAATATTTATCATTAGTGGTAGACTTAAGACTAAATCTATATTAAGTAATGTATTTAAAAGTATTTTAAACTTAAAGTAACAGTAAACAAAATAGCAATCTATTAAACTGCATGTCAACTCATTTTATGTATGTATTATTAAACACAGAAGCGCCTGCGAACTTCTGATAGTCTCGCCAACATCGAAATGAACGGTGGCAATTTTTATTCGCTAGTCACTAATTTAGAGGGGCTTTAAGTGTAGAAAGCTGTTGTTTGTTTACCGAAAACCCTTTTAGAAAATTGTTATTGGAACAACAAGTAAGTTATAATTGCTAATTCTATTAATTTTATAATATTCTTTGTGCATTGCTGTTTTAGTATAATACAAACTATTTTATATTAAAAGAAATTATATTAATTAATTTATATTTTATTCTCACAACATGAATATCTATAAAAGAAATAAAAATTAATAAACAAAATAAAATGGGTATTAGAGGGCTTTCAATTGGTGCTTATTTTCTGAAATTACGCTACTGTGCGTACAGCACTATTAACTTAATATGTGTAACTAACAAATCATCTTAAAAATGTTTATTATTTTGGAGTAATGTGTGGACGCAGACCTGCAGCTGTTCAGGGCCGTGTTAAGCCCGCGCCAACGCGACGTAAGCTTATTCGGTGATTTTGCTGGGTACTGAAAATTCACATTAACCATTCTTATTAGAATAAGAAGAAGTTTTAAATTTTGTTCCATAGCTGTCTCGTAATGTGTTTAATATAAAGATTCTTGGCCTATTTATTTTGTCGGCATAAGTAATTATCTATTTGTCCAATTATTGCCTTTACTTTTTATACCTTATAGAGTGATTTCAGTAATATTGTATGACATGGTGCAACATATTATTGTGCGACTAACATGTTTAGTAACCGAGGTCTACATCCAAGCATACCCTGTATATCCAATTGCTAATTCACATAAAAAACTGTCTAGCAGACAATAGAACAGGCAAATATGGGCCTAATAGACGCGTGCAAACCTGGTTTGTGGCAGTGAATTGTGAGAGAGGCGGAAGGGATCCGAATTTAATATATTGCTATGATATTTGGAGGTGTATGTTTTGACTGGGGTGTTGTAGTTTCTGGAAGGCAATTTGTGGGATGCTTGTTGCAATTCATTTTGCGATTGGAGGTTTGTGAGAACTTTAAGATTTTAATTTTCTAACTTTTAAACTCAGGGTTGCATATGATTTGCTATAATTTCTTGTTATAGAAAGACGATAGTATTTAGTAAAATTTATTTGATTTTCGAAAACTTCATTTAGAAATTGATTTATTAAATAAAACCGTTATTATTTTGTAACGTTGATATTCTTTTGTGTTTATTCTATTTCTTAGTTATTTATTAATAACTTATCTTACAAGCTAAATAACGACCCTGAGAAAGTTAATAAGAGTCTCATACGAAATATAATTTGTGATTGCGAATTTGCGGGCATTTAGGGAATTGTTTTCTAGTAAGTACATGCACACGCATATCATTGCAATATAGATATTTTATTCGTCGTTTATTAATTATAAAAGTATAATTTCTAAATTATACATAAGTACACGAAAAAACGCACCATCTACCAAAGCACCGTAACAAAAAAAGACTTTTAAAAAATAAATCTTTTGTGTGTTCTTTCTTAACCTACTGTTTTCTTGATATCAAAAATTTGCTTACCTCGGTGAGAGGCGCAATAAAGTGCTTGCGCCGGCATTGAAACAGTTACTTTGTATGATATCAACTTTGTAGGTCCAACTCTCTTCGGAGAGATTCAGTGTCTTTTTAATTGCGGCCAAAAACTAGCTGTGTGATTTCACAAAGGTGAAACGTTGATTAGACCCAACGATGAGTTTCTAATACATGAGCAAAGGCACATTCTCTTTGGTGTGGTGATACATCCGCTGCCTAAACGTGGCTATAAATATGACCCCGGTAAGGTAGGATTGTCAGCCACACTTAATGAATCTGCTGGTATGACACATTTTTTCGATGCAGTGGTTGATCGCTAGCAACCCAAATATATCTATAATTAACCTTTTTCTGTGCATATGAATGCTGGGGAAGCTTCTTTCCCAGGAATATTTTACCGATAGATCAAAAGCTAAGTATGGGACAGGGATAGAATTTTGTTTGACAACCTGGACCTACACAGCTTTTGAACGTGAGGTCAAGAACAAAACCATTTGAAAATCAAGCGAGAGTAGAGCGGCCCTGTTGGCCCTGCAAAATTGCAAATTTACTCCAAAAACAGTTCTTCAGTGCCACTAAGATCTCGAGCTGATATCCAAAGAAGATATTGTTGAACTCGTTTGGGCATAAGGGCATGACGGGATTAAGGGTAATGAGAAAGCGAATGAGTTAGCTAAGCTAGGCTCTCAACAACCCTTGGGGCCCAGACATGGACAGGTGTCAATATACAAAGCTGACCCCAAGCGAGAGTAACTATTGCCGCGCTACTATACCCGATGGCTAAATATTGTACGCAACTATCCCGCAAAAATCTATTACTATTAATTGGGATTTTGACAAGACACTGTCGGCTAAATAAACACATGCGCAGAATTGAACTGGTAATTCAACTCTGGCTGGTGTGGTTGTAACCTCGAGGGCAACACGTCAGATCGTGTACTATGCCACTGCCATGCTCTCGCTGAGAAGAGGATCTATATTGGGAGCCATCATCAGCAACACTCCAAATGCTGTCATTCTCAAATTCATCTAATAGGTTGGATGGTTTGAGTGATGCACAGGCAGGGTAGCTGGTAAATAGAAGAAACACAATAGGTTCTACCTGTGACCTAAAATCCAGATACCGGGTGGGTGGAGGACATCGATCAGCAGGTGAAGGTGTGGTTCAGGAAAAAGTGGGGTGTCTGTCGGCGTCTCCAAACTCAAGGGCTCTCATTTCCAACGTTATGAAGGTAGCGGTCGTTATGATCAGACCGGACACCAACCTAACTAAACCGTACAAAGCAGACTGGTACTAAAAACGACGAGCAGTAATAAAATCGTAGCAACAACCATAAACGGTGCCACGGGTGCCAGGGTAACCCTGCAAGAGAACCGCGGAAAGAATGGTAGAAGTGGTAGGCCTCTGAAGGCAAGGGGCGTCCTTGGGCGTTCAGGAGCGGTTTAGGTATGATTGCTATAATAAAGGGTAGTCGGTTTCGCTGATTGCTACTAATAATTTGCTTTTGATTCGTCTTGAGCACGCCCGCTGGTTGAGCAATATCAATCCCTTCCTAATACTGACCGAAGTGGTTTCAGCCTATAGCAGGTGCCGCAAAAGTAAGCAATGGGCTCTTTATGCTCTTTATTGTGGCCTACTCTTTCTTAACGCAACAAATTGTTCTTTGATGTTAAAAATGGGAATAAAATTACCCTCATTCTCATATACTAAGTATTGATCTCTTTCGTTTAATGCACCTGCCACTGTATTACACAATATTATGCCGAAGGTCTATGAAGATCATCAATCGAGCATTTACGTTTCATAAAATTTAAACGCTTATCCTACATTTTACGAATGTAACAAATTTTAATCATTCAGTATTAAATTTAGTTGTATAATTAGACTGCATTTTGCAAATCATTGTAAAAAAATATGTCTGTACGTTTTTTTAACAAACGAGATATTTCGAGTGAGTAGGTAGGTTAAGGTTTTCCTAGGTATATTATTCAATCTTTTCTTCATCATTAATCTTTGTCGCTCTCTTAACTTCTCCGTTACTACCTCCTCCTCGATTTTCGATATTTTATTACACCGTTTTCTTTGCCATTTATTCACACGATTCGTTCATAACATGACAAATCTTAAGCTAAGAACGAAATTTGTTGTTTTTAGCCTTGTGTATTAAGTTTAAGCACAATTTAGTTTCGCTACATCAGTATTGTAATTTGTTTATTAATATTTTAATCATACGTGAGCAGAAAGTGGTGCTTTCAAACATGTGACTTCATAGGTAGTAGGTAGTTTCGTACTCGGTATTTCTCAAGTTACACAAAAAATGTTCTGCTCAATATTTTTCAATATACATTCTTTCTCCGAGTATATTGCAATTTGCGTCAATAAATGGAGTTTTCCAGGGAATAGAAGTAAATAAGTTTATCATTCGTTGTTGACAACTGATTATACTACAACGTAAGTGACGACTTTTAAAAGCCTCCAGTGTACACTTTTTTACATGTTGCAGAAAAATAAATAATACATAACACAATACTAGGCGAGTTATTAAATCAGATAACTTCGCAATAAACTGTACAGTAAAATATTAATAGTTTAGAATGTTTAACAAAATACAAACAAATTATCTTACATATTCAATAGTTATTTAATGGTAGAATAATATAAACTGCGTTTTTCGTCTTTTAGTGAATGGACTCATTTTGAGGCTCAGCGCCATGAGCAAAACGTACAAGGGTACGCGGACAATGGGGTCCGTGAAGTTGGCAGGTTAATGAAAGCACTAACGACAGCAATTACGCCAATCGTTAGTGCTTCGTTAGTGCTCTTTAGTGCCCTACCAAGAAAACCAGCAAACCATCACATTTTCGAGTAGCCAGCTTCACGCTTAGCACCCACACTTTGAGCACAAAACAAAAAAACTGTTGCCAATCGTAAGTGCTTCGTTAGTACTCTTTAGTGCTCTAATTAAAATATCAGCAAACAAACACACACGTGAATAATTTAAAAAAATTAGTTGCCTGCCAACTTCGCGCTCAGCAGGCACACATTAAGCACTACCGAAAAAACTGTTGCCTATCGTTAGTGCCTTGTTAGTGTTCTTTAGTGCTTTGAATAATAAACTAGCAAACCAACACATGTCCGAGAAATTAAGAAAAAACTGTCATCGTCGTCTGTGCGTAGCATAATTAAATTCTAACGCTTTCTATATTGTTTATTACCGTTTGGTTTTTATCAAGAACTAAAGGCAAATACCTTCAAAGTAATTAATCTGTGTCTGAATCTGTGATTTATACATGCTAATTCAATTATTACTGCATATTCGACGTCCACTTGATTTATTAATAATGCTGCTTGGAGTCTTTTACAATCATCACACCGCGAAGTGAAAAACTGTTCAATATTATAAAAATATCCAAAACATATTTCTCAAAAACTAGCCACAGTTTTCGTGTAATTTGTAGGTTCTGAAAGTTAGGGTTAGTCTACTGTTTGGTCGATGTTTTATTGCGTCAATTTTTCTGTAACGCCTATATATGAATGTTGGAAATTTGGAAATTAGTGCTCTTTTATTATAAACATTGTGTAGCATTTTTTTTAAATTGTATGCATAAGATCTAAAAAACTATTTTCCTACCGAAAAAAAATTCAAGAGTTACCAAAAAAAATAAAAAATAACTTTATTTTTAAAAAAATGTCGATGATATAATTAGCCAAATGTGGCAAAGAAAAAAATGCATTAGTTCCTACACTATGCCGGCGTTTCTAAGCCGCGTACAAATGCATTAAAAATTATGCCGTTAACGTTTCTCGCCGGTTTCTATAAAACCAATGTTGAATATGAGAACGTTTTACTTTTTGAGGTTTCTCTTAAAAGAAAAGATGATTGTAAAAGACTCCAAGCAGCATTATTAATAAATCAAGTGGACGTCGAATATGCAGTAATAATTGAATTAGCATGTATAAATCACAGATTCAGACACAGATTAATTACTTTGAAGGTATTTATTTGCCTTTAGTTCTTGATAAAAACCAAACGGTAATTTAATTATGCTACGCACAGACGACGATGACAGTTTTTTTTTAATTTCTCGGACATGTGTTGGTTTACTGGTTTATTATTCAAAGCACTAAAGAACACTAACAAGGCACTAACGATTGGCAACAATTTTTTCGTTAGTGCTTAATGTGTTCCTGCTGAGCGTGAAGTTGGAAGGCAACTAATTTTTTTAAATTATTCACGTAAGTGTTTGTTTGCTGATATTTTAATTAGAGCACTAAAGAGTACTAACGAAGCACTAACGATTGGCAACATTTTTTTGTTAGTGCTCAAAGTGTGCCTGCTAAGCGTGAAGCTGGCAGGAGATTTTTTTTTTTAAATTACTCGAAAATGTGAGGGTTTGCTTGTTTTCTTGGTAGGGCACTAAAGAGCACTAACGAAGCACTAACGATTTTCGTAATTGCTGTCGTTAGTGCTTTCATTAACCTGCCAACTTCACGGACCCCGGACCATGTGGCTATCCTTGTAATAAGCGAATCCCAATATAATTAAAAATACCTTTAGATTACTGCACAAAACTGGCGCTTTAAGAACCAACTTTCATTAAATCTAGTAAAGGTAACCCGATTCAAGTAACAAAAAACTCCTTAACGTGTTGACTTTTTGTCCACTGTGTGACCTACGAAAATAATTTTAATAATGTCGAACAGATAGCGTGGAAGGTGCAGAATATCGAAAGTAACTATTATGTTTTGAACAATGTACTTGTTTGGTTTGGTTTGGTAGATTAGTTTTGTACAAACGGCGCACTAGATAACTTTGTTAGTATAAAAGTGTAAACATTTTTTGTCTCCTGTGTTGCCAATAAATTTAAGTAATTAAAATTACTGGTTCACTTCGTTACGTTTTAAAAAGTAGCACAGGGAAATCGGTAATGCAGCGGAGAAAAAATGTTAAAAGTTATGCCTACTGAACATAATAAATAAAAATACGTAACTTAATTTTAGGCAAGGCCGAGTAAAATGCTTTTGACGGCTGCAGAAAAACAGCGGCGTTATAGATCAATTACCGCACCGTTTTCCCCAATTTAAAGAATAACATTAGTACAAATATTTTTAAAACCTATTAAATGTAAGAATAATAAACCTCAAAACATCACATTTGAATAGGCACAGCTAATAAATTTACCTCCTTTTTGTTAAACGTTTTGAGTAATATATTCGCTCAAATAAAATCCAAACAAACACCTTTAAAAATTATTTTTTATAAATGTTATAAGTACTAGTTATGAGTAACTTCCATTATCATTGTTTTCAAATTTTAATTATAATTGAGAATCAGGGACGTAACTAGCGGGGTGCCGTGAGTGCAAAGCACCTGCGCAAGCCTCGCAAAAATTGCAAATGCGTCCAAGCAATTTGACAACAAAACGAAATGTTATAGATAAAACACTTATTTATTAAAACGTTTTTAAATAAAATAGTAGATTATATACATTATATGCAAAAACTGCTATATACACGTATATATCACGAAGGTACTTCCTGTTAACTATTTACATTTTAATTATTCTTGCATCAATAAACGAACGAACAACATTATTTTAATTACAACTAAAAAAAGAAACAAAGATTTGAAAACGCCCTGGCGGAGATTGAAATTAATGCGGACAGTTTTTAAGGAACAATTATTGAAACTTTTCAAAATTTTCAGAAGCTGTCATTTTTACAATTTTCAAAATGTTTTTACAATACATAATCAAATTTATTACGGGCACCCACACACCTAGCCACGCATGCACGCATCCACCCACCCAGAGACAGACATATTTAACAAAACACTTTTTTGGATTCCTTGGACCCCAAAACGCGTTTTTCGTTAAAATTTGATATTCGTAAATTTGCATGAAATCCTAACCTTCCGTACTTCAGTAGTTACGCCGAAAGGTAAAAGTACGTAAGTAACATCCAAGAATGCCAGTTACAGAGCGGCAATTTTTAATGTTTAAAATCTGTAGTTTGCTCTGCAAAATATTGATCCTGGCAACACAATTTTCAAATGTTTCAATAATAAATTTTTGTACATATTCTTACTGTGTGTTTTACTGTGTGATAAATCTATTTAAGAAATTCATCTATTTAAAATAATTAACGTTTGTTAAATTTCATGCTCGTAACGACAAAGTAAGTACGCATATTTCTAGTAAAAATCGGTCATTAATTGTGTATATTTGACAGAACTTTCTGAATTTTATAATGTCCCCAAAGGGCACCGGTAAAAAAGACCAGAAGAGTAATAAAAGAAGTAGATATGATGAACCACGCATGTTGGCTTTAGTTACACAAGCAGTAGCAGATTTAAAGCAGACCCATGGAAGTACAATCTATGATATTGTGAGGCAATTAAAATTAAATATGAGAACATCTCCCAGACAGGCTAAATCTCGTTGTTTAGTTAAAGTACGACGCTCTCTTCGCAATGGGGTGATTGCTGGTCTCTTAGAACAACACTCTGACAGATACTTTATTTGTGCAATAGACAGTAAGTCGAACGAATCACCCAAAAAGAAAAATAATGATGATACTCAAAGGCGTCGAAAATCTGTCAGTTCTGTTAAGAGCAACAGTGCGTCCAATTCGGAGAAGAAAAAAGAATCTCAACCACCTTCTGACTCATCTAACCAACAGACACAACAAAATGACAATGACATGTCTTCAACATTGAAACCAAAATATGGTAAGTTTTGCCAATGTGTTCCAGTGCAATAATAGTAATGTACGTAAATGTTTAGATGTGGGCCAGATCGCCATAAATGAGAATGTAGTGGGCAATGACCAAAACATCGACGAGAAAGAGACCCGATGGAATCGTGATTGCCTCTGTAACGTACTCTAGGAGCATCAACAACCTTCTCGAGAACCAGAACCGGAACCTGTCTGTAACACTGAAAAAACACATGATTATATCAACTGAGCTATCCTAAATTTATCTGCACTTTATAAAATTAATTTTTGTCTTATTTGTACGGCATATACAGGCTGTTTCAAATTCGAACCCCACCATGGGGATCTCGCTTATTTGAAGAGATAGAGAGTTGGTTAAATTGAGGAAAAGTTGCCAAATTTTATGCCTAACAATAATCTGTAAAGAAATTTGAAGTAGCCACTCTGGATTTTCAGATATCTGAAAAAACTGAATTGTTGGATTTTTTATTTTTGACTATAACGCATTTATCATTTATGCTACATATTTCTAGTTAACGCATTATTAGAACACTTTTTCATGCTGAATTTAAATTGTTTATCAGATTTGGTGTAACTGTTACCATTGTTCATTTTTGACTGTCAACTTTTTTTTTTCTTACGGTTGGTATTTAAAATTTTTTGATATTTGGATAGAGTTTTTAATTCTGATTACAACGATGTGTTACACTTTGCATTTTGTTTAAGTTTTGAGCATTTTATTACAAAAAATAAAAATTTCATAAGAGTGCCATGGAAAGACCACGTCATTTAATTTATTTTGAGAAAATTCTAGTAGGCTATGAACTGATGGAAGTAAAACAAAACACTTCTCTTATTTACTTTTACTTTTAGATGCATTAAGTATTTAAAATCCAAAATTTCAGTTTTTTTCAGATATCTGAAAAACCAGAGTGGCTACTTTAAATTTCTTTACAGATTATTGTTAGGCATAAAATTTGGCAACTTTTCCTCAATTTAACCAACTCTCTGTCTCTTTAAATAAGCGAGATCCCCATGGTGGGGCTCGAATTTGAAACAGCCTGTACAAGCTTTCAATAAATATTAGGTCTTTTGGGTATGTTTCAAGAATTTTTCGTAAATTGCAATTATAATTAGAATTAGTTAGCGGCATTTATTACATTAACTTATGTGTTACTAATACATCAATAATAAATTTGCTAGTTCATTTCTAAAAGGTAACGTAAATACACTCTTATTAGAAACCTATGGTAAAAAATTTGGGATAAAAACTTTCTTAAAATTTCCTGTTTTTTTAAAAATAACCAAATAAGAATAGATATTTATATATTAAACGCGTTGACTGTTAACTAGGGCAAGATCGCTGTCTTCCATTTCATTTCTTTGATCGTTAGACAATAAACTATACAACATTACAGATTACTTAATACATTTGACATGGTAAACTATTTCATTGTTAAAGAGGTACGTGTTCGCACAGATTATTCTCTTTCCTACGAAATAACAAAGTCGGTTATGTTTACAAACATTCGTAAGTTAGAAATTCATAAACATTCATTGACCAAGATATTTTGGGATACAATAAAACGTATTCAAAATTATTATTTTTTATTATTTCAACAAATTAGTTTCTTTCAATAATAACTACCACATAATCACTGATATTGTGTTACGGGCAAATTTGGACAAAGGACGCCCCCAGAGTTGGGCGTCAAATTTGTTACGGGCCAAAACGGCGAATGAGGCAATCCGCACCATTTTCCCAACAGGCAAACTACGGTTTCAATACCGTTTCAGATTAGGGTATGTTATAATTTTTCATAAACAGACAGATATCTGGATTTCTTTTACAAACCAGATTATTCAGAAGAAAATTGTCTGCAGAGTTAGGTATTGCGTAAGTCGCTTTACGAAATTGTGGGATTGTTCCAAATATAAAAATTATGGTTAAGATGATGAATTACAAAAATCTTTATTCTATTGTCAGCACTTTCTTTTAAATCAAAACATATTACCAATCTGTAGTATTAACATCTTTTGTCAAAGGAAAATAGAACATGTATAAATATAATTAATGGTTTTTTAAATGTTAACATAAATAAATTTAAAACATGTCAGGAAACTAAAGAAGCTTTGCTAGACTAATCAAGGTACATTTTATGAGAAAGTTATAGAAACTATAATATTAAATATAAAACAACAGAACGCAAAACCAAAAAATTACTTAAAGAAAGAAAGAACTATGTGATAATCTAATATTCACTATCTTGTCTCATTTTCATATCGTTTTCCTCGTTCGGGTTAATAAGCAATATATCATCCAACGTATCTGGTATTTTTAGTACGTCAAACCACTTAATGTTAAAGAAGTTGTCTTTTTTATCCATCCTTCATTCAGAGGTAAATACAATTTAGATTTAGCTTCAGTACAGTAATATCAAATACCGCAGATTTCGTTTATTCGATTTGTGTTTAGTAGCAAAATACGTTTACATCGAGGTAGGCTACTACTGTTTAAGAACTTTCTTTATAATGCATTGCTGGTTGATTTATTTTTATACACCTTCATAAACATATCAATCTTTCGTTATCTACGGTGGTGGTAAATTAGGTGATAAAATTTGTCGTGCCTTACCAGATTTTTAGGCTATGATGGCTTGTAATTCCACAGCTTCATTTTTTGGTAAAAGAAAAGTTAAGTTTTTGCTAACTTTATTTAAACATGCAAACATTGCGGCTGCCATAGCTGGCGTCGCGTCGCGTCGTTATAGCGTTGGATCACCTTGTATCTTTAATGTGTAAAGCTAAAAGTACCACCGTATATGACGCAAGATTGGAAGTGTTTATGAGGGTGCATATAAATAAATCAACCAGCAATTCATTACAAGTAGCAAACAAAGTCCTTAAACAGTAAAACCCTACCTTCATGTAAATGTAGTCTGCTACAAAATACAAATCGAATAAACGAAATCTGCAGTATCTGGTGTTACTGTACTGAAGCTAAACTTAAATTTTATGCACCTCCAAATAAAGGATGAATACAAAAGTACAACTACTTTAACATTAAGTGGTTTGACGGACCGATTGTACAACGGACTGCTACGGTTTTGGATAAAGATAAGCAAAATTGGATGTTTACGGTTTGTGTCTATGATTGGAAGACAATCCGCCAATATTCACACCTCAGACTCCACGGTGAGCACAAATGTTACTACGAAATTCTTCCATCGGGCTAGATTTTTATGTACGGCAGAATCTGGATTCATATCAGTGTTAAAAACGACCCTGGGGAGAGATGTAAGTCAGATCATAGAAATGAAGCCACGCGCGAAGGTAATTAAATTTAACTTCAATTAGGTTTTGTTGTTTTACTACTTACAATTATTTTATTACCTTCGGGTACTGGAATAACTTTTACAGTTAATAAAACAACATTTCACATAAGACTTACCTTACCTAACTGAACTTACCATACACAATCACCATTGATTAAGAACAGACATACATTTCTACGGTTGGAAGTGTTTTAAATGCGGTTAAGCATTCGCACGATTACTTAGTAGATACGCAGTTCAGTCGCTGACTTTGCGTGTTTTGGAATATACAAAACTGCGAGACCCCTTCTATACTTATCTTAAATCCCGGCAAAGCGTATTTATAACAAAAAGACAAAAGTTACCAAAGGAAACGTAGAACGTAGATCATGGTTCCGTTAATACGTATTAATATTATGATCTCGTAATAAACCGATAAACATAGGTGTGTTATGTTTTAATAATAGCTTTCCCTAATAATGTAGTGACTTCATTCATTATTAGAGCATTGTATCGAAATTTGATTGATGCCCGCACAGTGCTTTTACGTTAAATTAAGTCCTCATGTAGCTTTTGCTGACGTGTGTTATTACCTACACTTACACCATTGTCTGTACATATACGTGAAGGATCTGTGTGAAGTATCTGGTTATGTTTCCGCTTTATCGGAAGAGCATTGTATTGCATCAGTCATGAGTACCTACTCAACGGAAACTAGAACAACATACATGCAGAATGTGCAACTACGTGAAAATTATTTCGAGAGCTATAAGTATCTTAATGCACATTAATTAAATTTTACATCGACAGTGACAATTTTCATGGGTTTTCTTTTGATTTTTTAATTATATACTTGAGTAGAGTATTAAAATTGTTTTAGTAAAATATCCCGCAATGAGAACAAGCTGATAAAGATGTTGAAAATAAATTTTTCTACCCCCAACCCATGTTTGATGTTTTTAACTTTAGTTTTCATCTGAACTTTCCCCCAGCGCAGCGTAGTAAATTTACCTTACGTTTAAGTGTAATATCTCTTCAGCCCTTGACACAACAGAGCACGGGAACGCATCGTTGTTAGGGCAACATAGATTACCTGTTTGCAAATTAGGGCGGACGTCAGGTGACTGCTCCTCCATGCATCACACATTCCCTGCTACGTGAGATGAATATTAAATCTGCTTTGCCCTACGTTCGCAAAACTGAATTAAGCTTTATCCAACAAAAAGCTGTTTATTCGCATCTCCTCAGGTGGGGTTTTACGGCTAGCGACTATCTTCTGTTTAGAGGATAAAGCAAAAATAATTATTTTTCAATTAAAAAGCTGTTTTAAATAGCGTCATCAAAATTGTAGCGTGATATTTTATAATTTTCAAATTCACATTACACCTGGATTTACTAAAAGCATTTAGATTTAAGCTCACCCCGTCTGGAATAGCAGACAAAATTAAAATTTATGGAGGTACCTTTATAGCTAGATGCTTTCAACACAGAAATTCTAGACAGTTTTATACCATCAACAATTTTTTTACAGCTGTTGCCAGGCAATTGTTAAATTATTTGGGAGTTTTAAAAGTTGATAAACACCTAGACAACTAACAAAGCGTTTTCTGTAATACATTTAACAGAATTTTCAGCACTTTTTCAAGTTTATAAGCTTCAGCTTTCTGCAATGTTTGTATAAGCTTCCGAATTCAAATTTAATTCAACAATTACTTCCTTCTTGTTCCTTTTCCTAATTTTAGCTGCCATTTTTTAAATTGTAATAAAGTTTATTTGCTGCTTTATAAAGGCAGTTTTGACTTCCATTGGTTCACTTGATTTTGAGTTCACTATATAAAAGAGGGATAAATCTTAATTGGGCAATATTTGGTTTGACGATAATTGGTTTCAACCTTGTCTCACCTATAACTGACAGCTGTTACGCTGTCAGACGTCACTGCTCTTCTGAGTTCAATTTTAAATTAATAAGTATTACCGTAAGGTTTAATAGAAGCTAAATTGAGAAAAAAACGTATATTAGTCATGTCATGAGGAGTGTCGCTTTAAATATTAATACGCACTGTTTCTAAAAATTCTATTTGTCTTAAATATTTTCGGCTTTTTGATAATTGTGTTGGATGGAACACTTGAAAAGTGATTTGTGGCAGTACTGCAATAGACGTACAATAAAAGTAGCTCTAATTGGCTGTTGGACAGTGTGGTACACTCTACTAAAAAGTGAAAGTCAATTTATTTATGGTTTGCGAAAAATTGTGGATTTTTTGACAAATTAAAAGGCCGTGCGCCGTAAGGTTAGAAACTCCTATTTTAGCGTATGACAAAATAATAATGAAATAAATAATTAACAGCAACTAGATATTATACTAGCTTTCAAACTACGGGATTGCTTTTGCTTGAGAGTGTAACGGCTTCTCGCCTTTTAAACTTATCGTCATTTTTTTTGCAAGGTTAAATGGCACTTGCTTGTAATATGCTAGGTTATTTTGCACAGGTCACACGCAATTTTGAAAAAAAAACTATCTAGACATACATGCATTCAAATAACATCAATTTTGACACAATTCGATATTTTTGTGTTATTTTTTGACTTTTCTTGCATTCGTTTCTTTCTGTGCTTTTTAAAACTCGTTTATTCCGTTCTGTGATTTTTTTGATAATTATTTTCTTCGTTATTTTCGTTCTGTGTTTTGTATTTTTGTGTTATGGCGAATTGTGCTTTTGCCGAACAGCATGACATTATGTTCATGTATAGAGCTGCTTGGGGTAACGCACGCGAAGCTGCTCGCCTGTGCTAAAAACATTTTCCGAATAGGAATCATCCATCGCACAAGGCCTTTAGTGTAGTTTCACGTCGGCTGCGGGAGGAAGGTACATTCGTTGTCAACAGACACAACTGTGTAGCTACCAGAACAAGGCGAACGGTGGATTTTGAGAAAAAAGGTTTGGAGAGAGTGGCTGAAAATCCTTCTACTAGTTCAAGAGCCATCGCTCATGAAATGGGAGTGAACCATGTTTCAGTATGGGAGGTACTACATGAGCAGCAGCTACATCCGTACCATTCACAGAGGTACAGGCCATGGTTCAAGCAGATTTTCCCAGAAGGGTAGAATTTTGCCAGGAATTTCTGCGGCGATGTAATGCGGTTCCAGTAAACGTTCTGTTTAGTGACGAGGCATCTTTTACGAAATAAGGAATATTCAACAGTAGAAACAGCCACATTTGGGACGATGAAAATCCCCATGCTGTGGTTCAATAAGGATACCAGCAAAGGTATTCAGTAAACATTTGGGCCGTAATTATTGGCAATAGATTCATTGGACCATATCTGCTACCCCAAAGGTTAACAGGAGCAATTTATTTAAATTTCTTGCGCCATGTCTTGCATGAACTTTTGGAAGATGTTCCACCTCAAATGTGGCTGCAGCACAATGGTGCACCTGCTCATTTTTCAGCGGAAGTCGGGGAATTTTTAAATAACACTTTTCTCAACAAATTGATAGGTCGAGGAGGGCATGTGGCGTGGCCTCCACGTTTTCCTGATTTGACCCCACTTTATTTCTTTTTGTGGGGTCATGTTAAAACGTTAGTGTATGCTACCCCAGTTGAAACTGTAGAACCACTTACGGCGCGTATTCTTGCTGTATGTGAAGAAGTTCAACAGACTCCCGGTATATCTGGAGCGCTGGGCAAGAATTTACTTCGTAGATGTGCTTCGTGTGTAGAAGCTGGAAGGCAACATTTTGAACATTTACTATAATTTGATTAATTTTTGAATTAGTTCGAATAGTTGATTTTTGTTTTGTAATTTTGGTTTTTTCTATTGCTTAGTTATGAAACATTTTCTTAATTAATTTATTTTAAATTTAATTTGAATTTGAAAAGTGGGAAAGGGGGCTTTATTTATCCTGTATTAATTTCCGTCGTTATGGAAACAAATAGTAGGTAGTAAATTGCCTACATTTAGGCGCTTCTTAAAGAATTTTTGAGAAGCTCTATCCCTGAAAGGAAACACTTTTGACCACACATTTATTAACAAAAGTTGTTTGCTTTGTTGTGTTTTGCAAGTCCTAGAAGTCTGTCCCTACAATTCATTAACACCCTGTATATGGTCTGAAATCGACACATCAGGTTAAGATTAATTTTAGTGCTATCATCTGTGGGGCATCACGTTTTGTCATATTTAACCCGAAAGATGGCTTTTGCTAAACTTGATCTTGATTGCGAGAATCAAATCACAATTATCACGTGATTTAGAACCCTTGAAAGTACCTAAGTTATGACAGTTTGCTGAAGAAGGTTAATTTGTAGCGCTAACAATTATTCAGGCGCGCTTTCAACCTCAACAATTTGTTATAAAAGCTTATAGGTTATCTATCGGATACAATTTATATCAATAAATTTAACACAAAGAGTGCCACTATTCAGCCAAAAAAGTAGTGTACCACAACCCGCTAATTTTCAAGACCTGTATTGCACAATAGTTCTATTGGGTTATTTAAGTCTACGTTGATCTCATATACACACACGTTAAATATATTTTGTGAACCTATAGACTGTCTTTTTGAAGATAGTATGCATTTTAGTTCGGTTGGAGATAACACTACACTAAACAGTTTGCCCTTCAATCTTGAAGGACTAGTATGTCGCTCGATTAGCCAAAACTTGCATAACTCCAAATTGGTTTTGGTAGCACTCAACGTATTAGTTTAATGTAGAGGTCAAAGTGGTTTCAGTCTCTTCCTTCGAGGTGTTATAACAACTGCGTTTGTTGGTTGTCGGAGATAATCCTATTGTATTCTCTGAGGTACGCATGTTGGCCTCTAAGATGTGAGAAAGCAATATACTTTCTAATCACTTTACTGGAGCAGATCAGATCGGCTATATTCAATTTATTAAATATTTTGTGTACGTACACGCTGTAAGTTAGGCAGGCAAGAGCGCAAAATTTGGCGTAGAATACGCAAGCTCCAGGGTAGCAGTTCTTAAGCAATGTAATGGGTCAACTTTTCAGGCTAAGGCTTTCTTAGTAAATTCCTTTTGCTATAGCCGCTAAGTGCACTTGTAGTATTGTATGAAAGGATTTGTCTAAAAGTGCTGGTCGAATGGCTGGGCTTGGCACCTGATCGCCGGGGTCGACTCTTTGTTCCGGTCACGTCGACGCCAGAATGGCAAGTGACCTAACGGTACCCTCAGGACGCCGAGGAAGGCGCGAGAGAGTGGTGAAGAACGTGACGGTAGATGGCAGATAATCGCAAGCGGTCGAAGGGTGAATACCAAGAGAACCACCATGGCTTGTGGTGTTTACTGTGCAAATTAAGATTTAAAAAAGCTTCGTTGTTAGTGAAGGGAGAGTTGTGAGCATTAGCTCTACGCAGTGCTGTAAAAGTGATTTTAGTGCGTTAATACTACACCGCGAGATCCACACCCGAAGAAAAGCGAATATTTGGAACCACCATCTAGCCAGCGCAGCGATTCGATTCCTTCTCGCCACTCTCAGCGACCCACGGTGGAAATACTATCGCGAGCGTCCACGACACACGCCGTGGCTTTGTCCTCCACGACCAGCAAAAGCCAAGCAAGATATAAGTTAGCATTAAGATTGTATATACTGCTGTCTTATTTTGTATCTAGAATAGTTAGCTAGGTAGGGCCGGTAGGGTAATTGTGTGCTTAATTAATTTAAATGTTCAAGAATAAAATTTTTGTACAGTGCATTTAGCGAGTTTATATCATGAGAATTAATAGAGAGCGAGTAGTTTACGGGCTAGGAAAGTGACCCAATACCCGTTACCTGAATTGCCCTGAAGTTGTGAGACTGAGCTAGCTGAGGTGCATTACAAACCCAATTTTAACATCAGGTTAAAAAACAGCAGCATTGCAGCAATTAGCAGATGCGCTAGCGGAAGTGCCAGCAAGTTTAACGATTATGCTGTTTCTGTTAGAAATCTCCGCTGTTTTTTTAAACATGTTGTTTAAAGGTATTTTGTGTTGGGATTTAAAGCAGAAGATAGACGGACATCCAATACTAGAAGAAGATAATGTCGACAAAGCATGGCAGAAATTAGAAAGTAATATCATAGATGCAGCAGAAGAAGCACTTGGCAAGAGGAAAATTAACATAACATCGAATCATAAAAGTAAAACACCATGGTACACGGACGAAGTAAAAGAACTAGCCAACCAGAAGAAGCGAGCATTTTTAAAATACAAATCCTCAGGAAAGCTGGAGGACAGACACCAATATATTTTACAAAGGAATGAAACAAACAGAAAAATAAGAGAACTGAAAGAAGGATATTGGGAAACGTTCACAAAGGATATGGAAAAAGATCTGTATGGAGCACAAAAGAAAGTGTGGAAAATGTTGAAAAATAGAAAAGCGGAAATAAGTGATACAATCAAGATAAGCAGAATTAACAAAACTCAATGGACACGACACTTTGAAAACCTGTATAAAGAGAATGAGCATGAAGACATGCAATTAAACGAATCGTTAAATGACGACGAAGAGAATAAAACCGAAATCACAAAAGAAGAAGTCGGCAAGGCCACGAAGAAACTAAAAAATAGAAAAGCACCTGGAATAGCTGAAATTAGAAACGAGTTTCTAAAATATGGAGGCGATAAACTGGACGAAGAACTTACGAAATTATTCAACCGCATTCTAAAGTACAGAACTGTTCCAACACACTGGAAAGCCAGTATCACAGTCCCAATTTTTAAGAAAGGGAAAAAAGAAGACCCTCAGAACTACAGAGGAATTACCCTACTAAATGCAACTCAAAAACTATTGACTAAGATCTTACTGGAAAAAATACAATCCTACATAGAAATGAACGAGGAGCAACAAGGGTTTCGCTCTAATCGTTCAACATTAGATGCCATTTTCATAGTACGACAAATAGCCGAAAAAGCGATCGAATTCTCCACACCTGCATTTATGTGCTTTGTAGACCTTACAAAGGCTTTCGATCGGACACGGCTATCAGACGTAATATCCATTTTAAAAGAAACAAATACACCACCGGACATTATACAACTTATACAAGATATTAACTCTAATACAATAACAAAAATAAGAATCAATGGCGAGCTAACCAAAGAAATAAAATGTACAACAGGAATTAGACAGGGTGACTCTTTGATCCCAGTACTTTTTAACTTAATAATGGACAAAATCATGCAAAGCATTAAACAACTACCAGGTTATCAAATGGGAAACAAGAACATTAATAGTGTGGATTATGCAGACGACGTGGTGCTTATTGCAAACAGCGAAAACGATTTACAACGCCTACTCCATCAATTTGTAACATTTGCAAGTAAATACAATATGATTGTATCAATTGAGAAGACAAAAGCCATGACAATAGCTAAAGAACCGATTCGCTGTAAATTAGAGATTGACCGAAAAATGATAGAGCAAGTTATGTACTTCAAATACCTAGGTGTAGGAATTTCGAGCGACCGTAACCTATATAAGGAAGTGAGAAACCAAGCAGCGCATGGAGCAAGAGTGTCTGGATATCTGAGGGACGTGACATGGCGGAACAAATATTTAACGACAAACAGCAAAACAAAAATATATAAAACACTTGTACGACCTATTTTGACATATGGGGTAGAGACACGCGCTGATACAAAGAAAACTAAGCAGGTACTACGAACAGCCGAAATGAATACATTAAGAACTATACTAGGAAAAACCAGAATGGACAGAATGAGAAACCAAGACATAAGGGAGCAATGTGATGTAATAGATATTGTAAAATTCAGTAAGACACGAAGAAAAGAATGGAACAGTCATGTAGACAGAGCAGAAACCAACCGCCTTATACGCATAGCCCGAGATCAAAAACCTAGAGGTAAACGAGAAGTTGGAAGACCACCAAAACGATGGGCAGAAAGCTGGCAGTCATCATCGATCGACACACCATAACGCGTGAAGAAAAACAGGCTTAGAACCTATATAAAAGAAGAAGAAGAAGAAGAAGAAGAAGAAGAAGAAGAAGTGTTGGGATTGTGCTCTATTAATTGAATATCCATGGTGATGTGGATTGTGGAGTCTAGTATTTGCTTGTCTATTAGATAGCTAAAAACAGTTAACATCGGTTTAGTCCAGCTAGGTTGTAATCTGCAAATTTTAAAATAATTGCCAAGGAAAACTGTGTCAAAACTTAATGGTTCAATAGCAATCAATTGTGGGTGTTGTAGTAGGCAAATCGCTTATGTACAAGTTAAATAGTAGCGAAGCAAAGACAGAGGTTGTAGGCCACTATTAAGCTTCTTTTTCTTACTTGTTTTGTTTCTAAGATGGACTTCGAACATCTTATTGCGTAGCATGTTGTTCGTGATATTTTTAAGCACGGTGTAACTTTGAGTAATTTTTAAATAATTCCGTGTCTTAAGAAGGTATTATATGCTGCCATTTAAGTACTATCAACCGCGATATTCGTTTTTCAAGAGCTTTTAACGGTGAAATGGTTCCTTCTCATTGCCCCCATTATTTCTAATTTTTGTTGCCTAGCGTAAAATTTTATTTTATTTTTTTTAAATAATTTTACATAATTTTCACCCTCAAAAGATGCTCAGTGCGTCACAATAAAAAAAGCAATAAAATCTGTTGGTAGTCGCGTTTAAAACGCTTTATGAGTGTAGTCCATTTTTAGAAACAAATGGTTCGGTAAACTCTGTTTTGATATTAGATTTTAAGTAACGAAACAGCGAACGATCAAACTATTCGAAAAGGATAAAGTTTACCACTTTAGCAACCCGTGGCCAATACTTCTTAATTTCGCTAAAGTTTTAAAATAGAACTGAAGATGGCACCTTTGAGATTCTACGAAGCTAGCGCGATAGATTCGAACACGCGGCACCGCGCGACGCGGTTAGTCACCACAAGTCTTCCCAGTCACTCTGCTGGCAAATCTGATTTAATATTATAAACAGTAACCTTACAATACTTAGCAAATTTTGAAATTATGCAAATCCCTTAGCATATATTATTCATGTAACAATATCTTAAGGGTGACTATCATTTACAATTCTTACCCCTAACGCAAACTCCATCAAATCTTGATGCCCTGAGCAAATTGTATTTACATTTCAGAAAATTGTTTTAAGCTATCACATCTCCTGCGTAAATTTTAGATGACACAAACAGGTTGTTTACAGTTTCAACATAAAAGTTCTAAAGTGGCGCTGAAATACGTAGTATCTTGAGATATACCGCTCATATGAATAATATGAGCGTTATAGAGACTGTAGATCACTTCTATGTTAGAAATATATTACGAATGCGGCAGGGACTAACATATATTAAATTTATGCAGTGTAGACTCTGTAAAGCGTATTACTTAGCATGCAAGGTTAAAAAAGGTATGAAATAGCAACTTTTGTTTCTTTTGCATGACGTGATTGCATCGTTGACTTTTATAATAGATTTCCATGAAACCTCTCCAACTACGACGAAGTCAGTTTGTGTTTCATATAATAACAAACGCTTTACTTATTCAAGCTTGCAACGATGGTATTCGTAGTGTTTTTACATCTGTATTTCCAAACAAGTGCTAAATGAAATGTACGAGTATAAACTCTTCTTTTAAATTTAATATTACTGCTTGAAACATGTGCAAAAGAATTTCAGCAATATCTACTCTAAAATATTATTGATTTCGCGACAGACAGCAAAATTTAAGGAGAACTATTTCTAGGTCTTAACAAAATGCGATGATAAATATAAAGCTTTTAAAATATATATCAAACAATATAGCAATATTCAAATGCTATATTGATTCACTTTATTTAAATGGGGTTTTCGTTGTTCCCCGTGGGAGGTTATCATCAGTCAAAGTTGCAAAGGGCACAACTTTCGATCCCTTTCACATAGAAGAACATGCTTTCTCTAAGCCGCCTCAGTTTTTATGCCATTATTCAAATGTGAAAAACAGCTCCGAGCTGTTATACATAGTTTTTGCGTTATATTATAATGAAGTGCCTCGAGAAGAGTGAAGCCCCGATACAACATCAAAAACAGTTAGTGCTCCTCAATCATAAACACAAACAAACATTTTTTGTTATTCAAATAATTTAAATCTAAAATGAAAACTCTCGTTTGGGTATATTCAATTATATTTTGTTATGACAAAGACTTGTTTATAAAATGAGGTATCTAATGTTTATGAATTTTTTTTAAAGTAAAAAAACGTTTTTATTCTAATAGGTTTTTGCAAACTGAAAACAAGCTGAAACCCTTCTTTTACTGCTGCTGTATAAATTCATTCAATTAAATATTAACCAAGACCAATACTGCGAGTATCAAGTATGAAATATCTAGAAAGAGCAATCACCTAGCAAGGACTAGTAAACAAGAAAGTGGAACAGTATATTACGAAAGTAAATAGAATCTCAGGATGCTAGACGACATGAAGAAACAGTAGTCGTTTAGAAAAGATATCAACTGTGGCGTGTGCAGTTGAAACTAGATTTGACATGAAAAATGATTTAATAGACATGATAACGCCGTGAAATATAACAAACGAAACAAGACGAGACAAAATAAAAAATGAAAACATATGCTACGTAGGCAGTGGAACGTTCATAAATAATTGGATTAGATATAAAAAAAAACGAACAGAATGATTATCTATAAAAAATGCAAAAAAGAAGAAGAAGATGAATCCTCAACTTCTGAATGAGACAACCTGAACATGTATAATAATAATAACTAGCTAAGTCCGTGGACTACGCCCCAAGTTTTTTTAAATTAAAATTAAAAATTATAAGCAAATGTATTAGAAGTATGCCGTGTCCAACACCGCTGTACATCTCCCCACTAAAGCCGAAGCGAGATTGAGTTTAAGCGCAGGCAGAAGAGAGCAGTGAAGGAAAGCTTCACTCGTGCATGTAGGCAGCCGAAAGCTAAGTCAAGCCGAATATCAGTCTTCAACATACAGATGACTATATTACACATTATATTTAGCCAATCAAAGTGCTGCGATAAACAATTTCTTCTTATGGTGCGTGCTATACCTGTTACCAGTCGTTGAGTACTGTCTCTCTTGTGCATTTATTATCGCATTTCAAGTTACAGACATGAACATAGAACCTATAATTTAACGTTGGCTCCAAACCACCGGAAGTTACACTTCTGCTTTAGGTAAAGCATTACTACGGCGTTGTGCCTCGCTAATTGACCGTTGCCTTGCGGGAGACGAATAGATGAGCTGAGTTTGCTGTCATTCGGAATCGAACTTGGGATAATTTGTGTAGAAGTCAAGTGCTTTAACCATAGTAGCGTGCAAAGCGAACGCTATCTTGACTGTCGTGGGACATGAGAGGTAAAAAGCTACAACCCTGTGAAATGGGTTTCTTATGCCATAAGAATTCAAAATCTGCAAGTTGTCAAAAAATCGTTTTTTGCAAAAGGGCGATAGAAAAAAATTTTCAAGTTAGGCGTACAGTGAGCAATTTCTATATTACAAATACCTGTGGCAAAAATTTCTGTGGCCTTTCCATTTAAAAAAATATTACATTTGTGGAAATACACGGCGCCATACGAAGCTAAAATATTTGAAATGCGATTTTTCGCTTTGAACGTACACAAAATTTTAATTATTTTCAAGTTTTAATGTACTTTTTATGTTATTAATGAATTGTAAATTGATTCATGCTGATTCTGATGATGTAAATTACATAAGTTTACAAAGTGTAGTAATCACACAAATAATATAAGAGAGTTGCAAATAACTTGAATCTACGGGATGGCTGCTACCGCATATATGAGTCACGAGTTCTCGCTGCTTTCTCCTTGCTGCGCTCAACCCGTGCCAACACTTTAATAGGGTACTAGTTGGCGTCAGGCTAAACTTTTAGACTAAAGCTCCGAAAGTTTTTTCTGATTTATACTCTTTTGACAAAAGACGTCGGCTTACGTGAAAATATGGTTTTCGCAAAAGCACCGATATTTTCGAAATTACAAGCTCAGAAAGTGAGTTTGAAAAATTTAAATTAAACATCGTGAAACCCTCGAAACAGTGCTTGAACTGCAAAAACAGTTTGGGGAATTTTGTAAACAGTACCAAAAAATCACCGGCGAATATGGCAGTATAAATGAAAATTAGAGAGGAAATAACAAAAACTGTCTATCAAAAAGTTCATGAAGTTATTTTTATTAAATAAACAACAAGCTCAACGCAAATTTTTAATTTGTTTTTAGAGCTGGTATGCAAGTTATACCAGTGCAAAGAACATAGAAGTACTGCGTGAAAAACATGAAAAGCATGCATCAGATTCAACAGTGGTGTAATTTTTAGAGCCAGATGAAAGAGTTGCATTGCATACTTTTAGAAACCTTCTAATAATAATAATAATAAATGTAAGCGTCAACTAGATTTAACCATTATTATTTGTTATATAAAAGGACGAGAACAGCCAAAGTTAAGTTGAAGTCAGAGTTTTAGCCTAAAAGTTTGGGATCAAGTTGTAATGCTAGGAAAAACATCTTCTAACCGTACTGCATCTTTGCAGTTACATATAACCTTATTCCATGTCGTTTGAAGTGTAATTACATACTTTGGATGGAGAAGTAGAATTGCTGACACCAACAATATTGAAAATTTGAATATAAACGTCTCGCTCGTCCGCTGCCTGATTCCAACTAGTACCCTACTAAAGTGTGGGTGCCAGCAAGGGGAAATCAGCAAAAACTCGTGACTCACACATGTGGTAGCAGCAATCTTGTAGAATCTAGCTATTTGCAACTCTCTTTATTTATAATGTTTGTGTGGTTACTACACTTTGCAAAATTATGTAATTTACATCATTAGAATCAGCACGAATCAAGCTACAATTTATCTACAATACATTTTGGTGTAGCCGCAATATTATAGCAGATATGACACAGTGTAAACGGCAGAAAACTTGAAAATAATTAGAATTTTGTTTACGTTCGAAGTGAGAAAATCGCATTTTAAAAATTTTAGATCCGTAAAGAGTAGTGTATTTTCTCAAACGTACAATTTTTAAAAAAATGGAAAAGCCACAGAAAACTTTTAGAAATTTTTGCCACAGGTTTTTTTTATATTGAAATTGTTTGCTGTACCTCTAACTCGAAAATTTTGTCCAGCGGATTTTTGCACAGGACAATTTTTTGACAATTTGCAGATTTTGAATCCTTAAGGAATATCTTTTGCAAGGTCATAGCTTTTTACCTCGTAGTGCCCGCAAGCTCACTTTTTAAGCGACTTGTTCAGCCGCGAGCACTATACCACCACTACTAGTGGTGTTTAATACGTAAAAACACTATGGAGGAACAACTATTGACAAGGTCGCCAAGTAAAAGTCATAGCCGCGATGCAACACGCGAAAGCCGGCGATTATTTTGGATAAGATTTGCTGTAATTGAAAATAACCAAAACAAATCGTAATTAATAGTTTGTAATCGATTTAGAAAATTATTTAAAAACAATTGTACGAATCACAGTTTTTATAAAAAAATGCTCAAAAAACAATTTTTCGAAAAAGAAATTTTCTAAAAATAAATTTTAGAAACACAGGTAACAAATGGCAATTTTCTGAACAACAAACTTTAAAATGCAAACTTTTGGAAAAATTTACATTCAATTAAAATAAACATGTTAGCGATATTAAAACTAAAAATTAAAACATTACGAGAAAATAAGAAATATCTTTTGATTCTAGGTAGTTGTTTTAATGAAAAATGTAAGAAATTGCATGCAAATATTCCAACCTAACTGATTTTAAAAATTTGTTTTCGAAAAATTATCTTTTGAATAATTGGCAGTTCGAACAGTCGCTTTTCGTAATGTTTTTAAACAATTGTATTTCAAAAAATTATTTTGGAAAGCAGTTTACCTGCAACTTGAAGTAGGGTGTTAGAAAATATTAGGAGTTGTATATTCAGCTTTTCTGAGAATAGCACGGGTCGACAACTCTCGAGAAAATCTTAATAAACTCGTAAAACTGTAAATACCTGTTTGAAAAGCAACAACAACAAGGGAGATGAATACACTGTGTCTATAAAGTAACCCCCTCCCCCAACTAACTTTTGAACGATTTGATATTTTTCAACAAAATTTGGTGTGCTTTAATGGGAAATTAAATACTATCTTTCAGACCATATTAAAATCTTGTATCATCCAAAATGGCGACTAGGCGCCATTTAAAATTTTTTTTTAAATGGAAGGGGGGTCGAGTGATACCTCATTGGAAAGGTATTTTAGTTCTGCGTCTGATCCTAAAGTTTCAAAGAGAAATATTCAGCCATAACAAAATGACAATGTTTGAAGATAAAGAAGTCTATTTAAAAAACTAAGAATTAAAGCAAAAAGAAATTAAATTAAGTGTTCGATATGTTCACCATTCACTTCTTGGCACATAAAAAGTCGGTTATGAAATTCCTGCCTTACATTCTCATAAGTTTCTGGAGTGATATTTTTGCAAACTTCTGTAGTGCGTTGCTCCAGTTCTTCAGTTGTTTCTGGACGGGTTCTATACAGTTTCGATTTCAGATATTCCCATAGAAAAAAATCTAAGAAAGTTAAATCTGGGGAGTGAACCGGCTATTCTACAGGCCCCCGCCTACCGATCTAGCTTCCAAAAAATGTCCGTTAAGAAAGTCAGAAACAGGCCTATAGTAATGAGGCGGCGCACCATCTTGTTGGAACATCACGTTTTCAATATTATTTCCAGCCACGTGGGTTATTTCTGGGAAAATTTTGTACTGCAAATGAAAAAGTGGACTACTGAATAAAAAAATCAAAACAATTTTGAATTGAGTGAGTCTATTTGTTTAAAATCCGCCATTTTGTTATGGCTGAATATTTTTCTTTGGAACTCTAGGATCAGACGCAAAACTAAAAGACCTTTCAAATGAGGTGTCTCTCGACCCTGGATAAAAAAATCAAAACGGCTTTGAATTGAGTGAGTCCATTTGTTTAAAATCCGCCATTTTGTTATGGCTAAATATTTTTCTTTGAAACTCTAGGATCAGACGCACAATTAAAAGACCTGTCAGATGAGGTGTTACTCGACCTCTTTCTATTTAAGAAAAAATTTTATAATGGCGCCCAGTCGCCATTTTGAATGATACAAAATTTAATTTTTGGCTGAAAAATAGTATTTAATTTCGCATTAAAGCACACCAAATATTGTGGTAAAATATCACGTCGTTCAAAAGTTAGTTAGGGGGGTGGTGGGTTACTTTATAGACAGACGGTATATATGTACAGAAAAATATGCATTTATCGTGCAAAATGGAAGTGGCATCATTTTATTTAGAATCTTGCAAAGCACAAAGAAAATGCACAAATAATCCGTTACTAGTTAACAATAAAAAATACACAAACGCATATAAATTTAGCCTTAAACCGTTACGCTTAAGAATTTTGCAAAATTCTTTTACACAGAGTAGGAATCTTTAAAAACATTTATCGTAGTTTTACATTTCCTTAGAAAGTGGATTTCACCAACTGCGGTTATAGTTAATACCAAAAGTTGAATGTGCATGCCACTAAATTACAGCGCGCTGGCTTATTGAAATGTTAGGTAAAGATATTGTAGTTGGATATTAAAGGCTGGTGTTGTGGGTTTTACGAGGTAGTCGGTCTAATTTTCGTCTACATTATGTGTATGACCCAAAAACTAATTTTTAAATGTTTTCTATAAAGTTAGCCAAAAACATTTTGCCACATAATTGTCAAATTATTCATAATAGAGGAGACACAAAGAAGCACTAACGATGCTTTAACTAATTACCTACGCAAGTAATCTACTACGTTGCATTAACCGTTTCAGGGACCAATAGAAAGATTATTTTCGACGTACGAAATTTATTAGCGATCATTTTGAAGCAAACTACTCAGTTGTTTTATAGTATCTTCATAATCTTGGTTTTCTATATCTGCTTCCAGATAGCTTGATTTCTCATTAAAAAACGTCCAAGAATGGTGAATTTAAGAGAGTAATTTGTTTAATCATTAAAAGTACAGATTTTAAATGTTTGTGCATTTCAAGTGCTTCTAGTATATACAACTTACGTTTATTATCACAAAATTTTATAGCATTTTTAGATGTCATTAAATGATTGGGTTCTAATAAGATTATAGCGTAATTGGATTTATGGGGGGTTTATACTGGTAACAACGTACGTGTTCCTTGTACTTAATAATAAAATTTCGATTTGTTTGTCCTATACAAACCGAATTACAGTGCGAGCAGTTTAATTTGTAAATATCTGATTTTAGTAAATTGTCTGTTTTTTCTTTAGCATTAAACAACGTGTTTAAATTTTCTGATTTATTGCTAAAATATGGGATTGACGCCCATTTTACTTTATAAGATGAAGTAGCGGGATAAATTTTCTGAATAGCTAATTTAGAAGTTTCCTCTTTAATTAGTGTGTCAATAAGTTGAGTATTATAACCATTATTGTTTGCAATTTGTTTAATTATCAAAATTTCTTTATTATAACTAATTTCACCTAAAGGAACCGTAAAAGCCCTATGTATTATGGATCTATATGTTGCTAATTTATGTGTTTTATGATGACAGGAATCGTGTGGTATTGTAATGTCTGTTTGTATAGGTTTTCTATAAACAGAATATTCAAGTTTATTATTTGATTTAATTTAGTGTTTAAATCTAAAATGTTAATAGACCTATTCTAGCGTAGGTGTTGTTTCTGTATGCAAATAATTAGAAATTTAAAATTCATTGATTAACTCAAATGAACTATAAAAACATGCTAAAATGTCATCAACATAACGACACCAAAATATAACTTTCTCAAAATGACTTGATTCAAATATTCGATCTAGATTTTTCATAAATATATTAGCTGAAAGAAATGAAATTGGACTGCCCATAGCTAAACCATCTTTTTGGAAATGTCGGCGTAAGCTGTTTACATTAAAATAAAGTTGTTCTTGGGATTGTACTCGGAACACCATAGTAAAGTGGTTAAATTACCTCAAATTAGAATTATTAGGCATTCAGCTGCGTATTTTTTTGCGATTATGTCATCGCTCATCTTAAGAATGAAACGTATATAAAGCAGTCACTGTTACTTTTAACAATACAAACAAAATGAAGCCGTTCGAGTTAACCTTGTGTTTTGTGATAACCATTTTTGGGGCTGGTGTTCAAGCAAATCCTCATTCATCAGACTATGATTTAGAAAAAGGTATGTTAAATAATGTAACTAATGTATAAAGTATTTTGTAAAATGTAACGACAAGTTTGGTAGTAATTGGTTGAGAATACAAAATAAGACACTATTTACGTAATATTCATACAAATTAATCTGAAGCATTTTCTCAAGCATTGTTTATACATTAAATAAAATAAATTGAAAAATCCACAACTCTGATACAGCTTACATGAATTAGAATTAAACAGATAATGTTTAAACTATATTGATTTATTGATATATGAACTGGCTCATTTCGATATAAAAACTCCGATACATTTTCATTTAATTCATTTTTATTTGTATTTTCAGGACATTACTGGAGAGAATATGGAGGGGACGTACCACGCGACGCTTTTCCAGGAGGAAAAGATAAGAGAGGAAAAACAACTTACATTGGTCAAACCTTTGATGCTGGATGTCCAGTTCCGGCATTATTACCTGGACAAATAATTGAAGCGGAGCAGAGAATGACGTATGAATGCGGTCTTGAGGAACACGAAACTAAAAGCCATATTCAGGTATTTATTTCACCATTCACTGTCTCGTATTTTGCAAAGATAGCACGAAAGAATAAGTAGTCTTAATAATAAATTATTTTCAGATTCTATGTACTCGTAATCCAGAACTCTTTGAATGGATTAATACAAATACAACAGATATAAATAAATTCAAGGATATGCATTTAGTTTCCGGTGGACTTGAGAGTAATTCCACTGTTTACATTGGAAGAGTATCCACAGGAAAAGAGATAGCGGTGGGAAGCATTTTGGTACTGAATGCAACTCATTGGGAAGGAATGTATACTACAATTGATGGAACATGTCTGCATGTTACCACTTCGTTTGATGTTTTAACTTATAGGACAGAGTAGAATCCCGCCGCATTAAAATTAAGAAGCACCAATTCGTCTCCCACTTTTGTATTTAAACCAATTCTTTTTATTATTTTACGGGCGTTGTTTTCCTCATGGTAGCATTAGAGTAGGCGTTTTTTAGCGTCTGAATTATTTTATAAGACTACTGATTTATAAAATACTAATGTGGTAAATGTTAATTATTATATTGCATTTCATAAATGGAATCCTATATATTTAAAATAGCAATGTTTATGTAAATTGAGTTTTGTTTTGGTAAAGTTATTGTTTTATTTATTAGTTTAAAAATGAGCGAAACACTTCGCCTGGACTTTCCTATACTTATAAATTAACATTGTTTTATATTTTCCAACACTTTTGATATACACCTGTCTAGAAACGCAAAAGCAGTGTTTTAAAAAAAACTATAAAATAAAAAAAAATTTTTGGCCCCAACCGAGGCTCGCCCCACAACTACTTATGCAGTAAAACGGCAGTACACCCGAACACACCCGCATATCCATCCATGCTATTCTGAATCTGCTCGTTATCGTTAAATAAGTGCGTATTGACTGCGAGCTCAATAGAAATGCATAGAACGTTCAGAACTCTAGCCACTTCCGTACAAGAATACAACTGCTGTAGAAAGTATGTGAAATTCTTCCAAGGACAAAAAGATTATTTAGGGGCAAAAAATTCGATTTTTTGATTTTTTGTAAAAAGATTCTCCTAGAGCAAACAAAAGAAAAAATCAATTTTTTAATTTTGTAGCGAAAATTTTGGGGGGGAGGGAGAACAGTAGCCCCCCTAAATATTAAATTATCGAAAAAATATTATGATATTCGGATTTTGCTATCAATGATGAGCTATTTTGCTTTAACAGAAATATTTTATTGCCCCCCGTTAAATAAGTAAAAGGGTACCAATTTTCAATTTTCAAAAAATCACAGAGGGCGTCACAGTGAAATTATAGCAATGCGCAAAAAAAATAAATTGTAGAAGATTCTCAGCTCTATCAGCTTAAAAAGTTTAAACAAAAACGTGTGGGCAGTTTTTGAGAAATTTTTTTTTGAAAAATTCTAAAATTTTGGAGTGATGTCATTGCGATCGTTTTTATATTTTCAAAATTAATGATATTTCATGGTATAGTACCCTTGAAGGGCTACCAAACAAGATGTAGTTGATTCCAATCAGATAACTGGTTTTTGAATAAATGGGCGTTAAAGTCGAAATTTTCAAAAATTCGTAGCGGCCGCCATGTTGAAGCTAGAGAGTTCGGTAAAAAATCGTTTGATTTTTCCTAAGGCCTTCTTTAATCTCCACTATTAAAATTTCCAAAATTCAGTTTCTGAAAAAAATGCTACCAAAAAAACATGTCTAACTTCCGCTTCCGGTTTCGGTTTTTTTTTAAAAGCTTATTTTGTCGGTGAATTTTTGATATACCCCCTCATTCCAAAGCACATCAAAATCGGTCCAGCCGTTCCGGAGATATGGAGCGTAACACAACCACCCACCCACCCACCCACCCACCCACAGACAGACATTTTTTAAAAATTACTTTTTTGGGGTCCATGGACCCCCCCTCGACTATTTCCGTTAAAATCTCAACTTTGAAATTTTTCATGAAATCAATACTTCCCTATACTGAAAGTATAGGAAAGTAAAAATTGATGAAACATGCCAAGACATAAGAAGTAGGAGTTAATGTACAACATGTCAGTCCAATTCAGTTATAATCACGTAGGTGTAGGCGTTATACAAAAATTTAAAAAACATGTAAATAGTTACGTTAAAACGTTTTTTTGTATAATTAAAAAAAAAAGAAAATTCACAAACAATTTTTTGTTTTATTCTGCTTAGTCAATTTTCTATAAACCAAAACTTTTAACGACTTTATATTACATGTTACGAGTGAAAAACAGAATGCAAAATTTCGTAATCTACGTAGTACAGTAAGGTGCAGAAGTAACGTCGCAAATAGTAGCTGTGCATAGGAAACACAAACGCGAGCAACGACATACGTTGGTTAGTAGAAGATTGGCCGGCATGGGTTAAGTGCACCTAAAGCATCTCCCATATATACAATAATTTACACAAATAGAAGAACAAACACACCTAAATAAATAAATAAGATACAAGGAACGAACAAGGGTCTCAAATTGAGTAGTATAGCATGGCATCTTACGGTACGGATAAATAAGCAAGATTTAGCAGTTTTTACTTTCCTATACTTTCAGTATAGGGAAGTATTGATTTCATGCAAATTTTCAAAATCGAGATTTTGACGGAAATACATGTTTTGGGCTTCCAGGATCCTAAAAAAGTGGTTTTTAAAAAATGTCTGTCTGTGGGTGGGTGGGTTACGCTCCATATCTCCGGAACGGCTGGACCGATTTTGATGTGCTTTGGAATGAGGGAGTATATCAAAAATTCACGGACAAAATAAGCTTTTAAAAAAAAACCGAAACCGGAAGCGGAAGTTAGACATGTTTTTTTGGTAGCATTTTTTTCAGAAACTGAACTTTGGAAATTTTAATAGTGGAGATTAAAGAAGGCCTTAGGACAAACCAAGCAATTTTTTACCGAACTCTCTAGCTTCAAAATGGCGGCCGCTACGAATTTTTGAACATTTCGACTTTAACGCCCATTTACTCAAAAACCAGTTATCTGATTGGAATCAACTACATCTTGTTTGGTAGCCCTTCAAGGGTACTATACCATGAAATATAATTAATTTTGAAAATATAAAAACGATCGTAATGACATAACTCCAAAATTTTGGAATTTTTCAAAAAAATTTTTCTCAAAAACTGCCTACACGTTTTTGTTTAAACTTTTTAAGCTGATAAAGATAGGCATTTGCTACAATTTTGTTTTTTGCTCATTGCTATAATTTCACTGTGACGCCCTCTGTGAATTTTTGAAAATTGAAAATTGGTACCCTTTTATTTATTTAACGGGGGGTAATAAAATATTTCTGTTATAGCAATATAGCTCATCGTTGATAGCAAAATCCGAATATCATAATATTTTTTTGATAATTTCATATTTAGGGGAGCTACTGTTCCCCCTCCACCCAAATTTTTTCGATAAAAAATTAAAAATCTGGTTTTTTGTTTTGTTTGCTCTAGGAGAATCTTTTTACAAAAAATCAAAAAATCGAATTTTTTGCCCCTTAATAATCGTTTTGTCAAGAATTTCACATACTTTCTACAGCAGTTGTATTCTTGTACTAGTCGTTTAATGTTCAGTGTAGGCTAACTTTTTTATTTTAATAGATAGACTCGCAAACTCAAGAGCAAAGTTGTAGGGCAAGTTCTTCTCGATTGTTTTTAAGAAAAAAACTTGAGTTTCCAATTTTAATATGGCGGCCACGGTAAAAAATAACTTTTTTTTAAATGGAAACGTAGCATTTTGGCTTTAAAATCAGAAAGGTTTTGAAATTCTAAATACAAATTAATAAGAGTAATTTCTTGCTAAAAATACTACTTCTCGAGTTATTAATACATTTTCAAACATCAACACGCTTCCTTACTCGTGCCTCCGGTTCATTTCAGTTCGGCTGTTTTACATGTACTCAGTTGCAGGCGGAGCCAGCGTGGTAATGGTACGTTTAAGTTACGCTCTTCACGCTTGAAGTTTTTATAAACGCTGTTTACTTTTACTAGCCGGCTCTAGACAGGTGTACATCAAAAGTGTTGGAAAATATAAAACAATGTTAATTTATAAGTATAGGAAAGTCCAGGCGAAGTGTTTCGCTCATTTTTCATTCTGATTTATATCTCGTTTAGAAAAATTAAAATTTTTAACCCCTCAAATGGTATGCCAGAAAAACTGAAAAATGTGTTTTTCAATGAAACATTTGCGCAATTTTTGTTTTAAATTACTGATAAATATTCACAATTTTTAAATAATTAAATGGTCAATGCTTTATTAAAAGATGTCTAATATTATTATTTAGGTCTTACTGACTTCAATAATTGCGCGCATAATTATGTTGTCAAAACTGCATTTCTGCAAGTGTCGATTTTGTCATACAAATGTAGAAATATTAAATAAGTTTTAAGAGTTCTTGCAAAACATTGAGATCGTGCTGATACCCTAAAAATGTTAAAAGTCAGTAAAATGTTGGCATGTAATAATTTTGAATAATCAAATGGGAGGACATAGGGACCTTTGAAGGTGTACTTCCAATTTTTACTTTCGCATACCTTCGGTATAGAGTTTTAAAAAAAATTAGTGTAAATAAAACAATTCTTAACTTCAACAGGTTTTGTATTTTAGCCTTATACGTATTTCAACGCGTTTACACGTCATTATCAAAGGCAAGATTAAAAGTAAACAGTTGGTGTTGCTATAGGAACAATAAATCTTCATAACTTGATCTTGGTTTTTTATATCTGCATCTGGACGCAGATATAAAAAAACAAGATTAAGTTGACTTGATTTCTTATTCCAAAACGTCCAATAACGGTGAATTTAAGAGATCAATTTGTTCGTTCATTAAAAGTGCAGATTTTAAATGTTTGTGAATTTCAAATGCTTCTAATATATCTAACTTCCGTTTATCACCACAAAAGTAAAAAGTTAATAGTGTTATTAGATGTCATTGAATTATTGTGTTCCAATAAGTGTTTAGCGTAATTGGATTTATGGGGGTCTTTATACTTTTAACAACGTACGTGTTTCTTGTATCTAATATTAGAATTTCTAATTGTGTAAACGTGTAAACATGTTGAAATACATAGAAGGCTAAAATACAAGACCTGTTGAAGTTAAGAATTGTTTTATTTACAGCACATTAAAATGAACTTTATCGAAATAAAGCTCGAACTTATAAACAAATTTTTAAAAAAAGTCTGTCTATGGGTGTGTGGGTATGTGCGTGGGTGAGTGGGTGGATGCCTTTACAGTCTTTTAGAAAATCGTTCATTTGTTTCAGTAGCTGACTACAAATAGAAAAAATGCTAAAGCAGACGCTCTCATATGTTAACAGTAGCTTGGTCAGTGTAATGCAGTCATGTGCCGTTGGACTATATGCTTCGGTCTGAGGAATATCTGTCACAAGCGCTTGATAAAAGAAGAGAGATATGCAATTAATGGTTGAACGCTAAGACGTTAACGAGCATATCGCATCTATAGTTAGAAACTGAACAATTTTGATCAGAAGAAATAAGAATCTTATAAATAGTTTTTTGAAAGTAAATTCATTGAGATTAACCAAAATCAGAAACCAATGAAGAAATTCTTCGGGTAGTAATTGAGTGTGAGGGGGAAATTAAGCTCCAAATATTTATAAACTGAAAAATTAAGTTGTGAATCTTATTCTACTATCACTCATAAGTAATTAAGCTTTAACAGAAACAACAACAAATGATATGTGTATTGTTATGAATTTAGGTAGGATTAGTTGTGTTATCACTAGGTAGATTTTGTTTTAGTATTAATAAACAATTCACGTTTCTTTGTCAACAAGTTCAACATAAATTTTTTTTATTTAAATTTTAAAGCAATCTTCTGGTAACCTCTTGTTATTTTAATTGTAAGACACCTCCTTAGAGTACGTAATAGATTGTACTTTATATTCGTTTGGTCATTTGTACATCTTCAAACGGTAAAGTTGCAAAGATAATTTTGTATTAATTTTTACGTTAAAGCTCCCAAAAATTTAAACATTTGTTTGGGCAAAATAATATCGATTTACATCAAAATAGCAAGCAGAAATATATGGCATTGCCAATTATTCCAATTTAAAAAAATTAAGAATGTGTTATTAGTAAAGGGTGAAGGGTTTATATTTCAAGTGAAGCAGATGGCAATGCTCAACAATCAAAATAGAGCCGATAAAATGATTTCAGAATTTATTAAAAAAAGTTAAAAAGTGTTATTAAAAGAGTAAGCTCATAAGTCGGTTTAAGCTTCAGATCCCTTAATAATTTTAAAGGTTAATGTAATACGGTTTATTAATATCCTGCCGGGAAATTTAATATATTTGACTATATTTCTCAAAAATAAAAATCTATTAATTTTGTTAACAGCAACACTTAAATGGTCAACCCAATAGTTTCTGCGAATGGTATAAACGCGTCGTTTTCACGGTTTTATAACTTCTCGAAAGCAGATAAATTCTTAATTTACTTGTAAAAAGTTCGGAACTTTGGGCTAATTCAGCGAAGTTAATTTTTTAGGTTTTCTCTCGTTTTACCCTAACTTCTACAAATTTCAGTATAAGCTGCTGTTAATTTAAGTAAAGTATGCATATTTTAAAAGAAACTTTTCATATATATTCGAATAACATATTGGTGTTCTAAAAAATACATACCTTTACTTATATTATTGACAGTGGTACTGTAATGTTAAGTTCGTGGTTGTAAATAAAACACTAGTTTGCAGGAGGAATTTTAATGTGTTATTTACTTTTACAGGATAATCTCGATAACCACCTATAGCAACGTAAATAGCAACAACAGTCGCTAAGTTACAAAATACAATTGGTAATATTAAAACCAAGGGCTGCTACAGTACAAACCCACAAGAAAACGAGCTAGACCGCCTAAACCAAGGGGAAGGCGGAAGGGTATTCCAACTATATTATAGGCGCGCTGCAAAAGAAGCTTAGATTCGTATTCTACGCATGTGGAATAGCCGATTTACCTACCCAACCAATATTTTTTAATAGTAAAAAAATTTACGAATTTTGGCTGAAAAGTTAAATGACAATGGGACTTTTTTTCTATTAAGAAAACCTTTCTGTGAAGTGTCCTTTTGGTCGCCTACTTGAACAGTTTAATTGAACGATTTTAACGGGTATACAGAGTGTTAATGAATTGTAGGGACAAAGCCTTCTTTCCCACTTCTCAAATTCAAATTAAATTTAAAATAAATTAATTAACAAAATGTTTCAAAACTAAGCAATAGAAAAAACCAAAATTACAAAGCAAAAATCAACTATTTGAAAAATTTACAATAACTTATTCAAAAATTTACAAAATTATAGTAAATGTTCAAAATGTCGCCCCCCAGCTTCGAATTATAAAAGGTACAGAAAGAAACGAATGCAAGAAAAGTCAAAAAATATCACAAAAATAGCGAATTATGTCAAAATTGACGTTATTTAAATGCATGTTTGTCTAAATCGTTTTTTTTTTTCAAAATGTGACCTGTGCAGAATAATTGAAAATTCAATTTGGGTTGCCTATTTTCAGGCACTTCTTAAAGAATCTTTAAGAGGCTCTATTTTCTAAAGGAAACACTTTTGACCACACATTTATTAACAAAAGTTGTTTGCTTTGTTGTGTTTTGCAAGCCCTAAAAGTTTGTCTCGACAATTCATTAACACCATGTATATTGTTTGCAAGCAAAAAATTAAAAATTATAAAAGCAGATGACTGCTTTATAAAATAGAGAGCGGGGGGGGGCTCTACTCTAGTATAGGCGCACTAAAATGAAGTACATATATGTATTCGGCGCATATCAAATAGCCAATTTGGGCAAACGCGATATTGCTAGCACCCCTCAATGCTCCTCCACTGGCGGTTTTTCTTTTTTTTTAAATTACTAATTTCGCTTTAATCTGGGTATGATTGCGTTAAAGAACAACAGGAAAACTTTTTTTTAGGAAACAACTTTCTGGGCGGCTCCCTCTTTTGTCGCTTACTTAAATAATAGTAAAAAACGCCAATTAGAAAGTTAATTTTGAGATTCCTATGAATAAATATTGTCAAAAAAATTAAAACAATAAACATCATACAATTTCAAAAACTTTTAAAACAATTTGAGAATTCAAGATTTTTCCAAATCTCATAATCATAAAAATTACCACATTTTTTAGATTCAAAACTTTTAAATAAAAATTTAAAAATTTTCCCAGTATTTCTAATTTTGATACTTTTAAGCATTTTCAACAGTTTAAATAATTATCTTTAATATGTTTGAAATTATATTGTAATAATCTTTAAAACTTTTTAAATGTTATCAATACATTTTAAATATTTAAAAAATCGTCAATATGTTTTAAATATACAAAATTTTTAAAAATTTTAATGATTTGAAAATTTTCAATATTTTGGATGAGAGAATAGAAAAGAAAGCAACGAAGAAGGTCTTGTGGTGGTTGCCTGCCAACTTTTTTTTAAATTTACACTTGTGTAAATTTCTACACACTAACTTACCGGTTTAAGTTGTAGTATACCAACATCTTGTACTAAATATAAATATTGAAGTCGACTCTTACAGCAATTATTCGTTTTGCATAAATCACATTTTCGGAGTTATTTTCTCGCAACACAATGTTGCAGTGAGAAATCTCTAACCTAATTATAAAATTGATATTTTAAAACTTTCATAGTGCGTGATTTAGTAGAAAATTTTCAATAGTTTTGTAAATTTTGAAAATGTTTAATTTTTAATATATCTAAAACTTTTCGGAACTTCTAAATTTCTTCATAATTTTCAAAAACTTTCAAAACCAATTTCTTTAAAAAATTTCGAATGCTTTCAAAAATTTCATAATTTTAAAAATTTAAAATTTTTCTCAAATTATCAAATTTAAAAAAAAATTACAGTTTTCAAATATTTCAAAACATTATAAATTACCAATATTGTAAAAAATGTTTAAAATTTTAAAAATTTCTAAAAAAAAACAAAAATTACAATTTCTATTAATTTTCAAAATGTGTTACGCTTTTTGGATTCACATTTTCGTTCTATTGCGGTGTTCACTATACTGTGGTACGTTTAGATGCGAACTGCAATTTGTCACCATTGTTCACTTCTCAGTTCAAATATAATAAATGTTGTTGCTAAAAACTAAATCTAATAAGTATGTATGTTATTTTGAACTCGCTTATTAGAATTTATTGTAAATAAAACAATTCTTAACTACAACAGGTTTTGTATTTTAGCTTTATACGTATTTCAACGTGTTTACACTTTATTATCAAAAGCGAGATTAAAAGTAAACAGTTGATGTTGCTATAGGAACAATAAATCTTTATAACTCTTGGTTTTCTATATCTGCGTCCAAGTGACTTAATTTCTCATTCCAAAACGTCTAATAACGGCGAATTTCAGAGATCAATTTGTTCATTCATTAAAGGTACAGATTTTAAAAGTTTATGAATTTCAAATGCTTCTAGTATATCACAAAAGTGTAAACATTTTATAGTGTTATTAGATGTCATTGAATATTTGTGTTCTAATAAGTGTTTAGCCTAATTGGATTTATGGGGGTGTTTATACTTGTAACAACGTGTTTCTTGTACCCAATATCAAAATTTCTAAGTGTTTGTCCTATATAAACCGAATTACGGTGCGAGCATTTTAATTTGTAGATGTCTGAGTTTAGTAAATTGTCTGTTTATTTTTACTTATTTAAATACATCGTACGCCTTTTAAAACATTAATTTCTATTAAAAAAAAGCATTTGATTTTTCCTAATAATATAATCAATATCACTAGAAAATTAAATAGCCAAAAATTTACCAAAAAAGTTTTGCGTAACTGTTTACATGAAAATAAAGTTATTCTTAGGATTGTACTCTGAACAACATGGTCAAGAGATTAAGTTAGCTCAAATCAGAATTATTGGGAATTCAGCTGCGTATTTTGTTGCAATTATGTTATCGCTTATCTTAAAAATGAGACGTATATAAAGCAATCACTGTTGTTACTTTCAACGGTACAAGCAAAATGAAGCCTTTCGAGTTAACCTTGTGTTTTGTGATAACCATTTTTGGAGCTGGTGTTCACGCAAATCCTCATTCATCAGACTATGATTTAGAAAAAGGTATGTAAAATAATGTAACTAATGTATAAAGTATTTCGTAAAATGCAAAAACAAGTTTGATAGTAGTTGATTGAAAATACAAAACAAGAAACTATTTTAACGTAATTTTCATAAAAATCAGTTCAATGTATTTTCTTAAGCATTGTTTTTATTTTAAATGAAGTAAATTGAAAAATCCGAAACTTTAATGTGGCTTACATACATTAGAATTAAATAGATAATGTTTAAATTATATTTATTTATTGAAATATGAATTGGCTTATTTCTATATAAAACTCCAATATGTTGTCGTTTTAATTCATAACATTTCTATGTATTTCCAGGATATTACTGGAGAGAATATACGCGGGACGTACCACGCGACGCCTTTCCTGGAGGAAAAGATTCGAGAGGAAAAACAACTTACATTGGTCAAACCTTTTATACTGGATGTCAAGCTCCGATGGTATTACCTGGACAAATACTTGAAGCAGAGCAGAAAATGACTTACGAATGGGGTTATGAGGAACACGCAACTAAAAGTCATATTCAGGTATTTATTTTAACCTTCACTGTCTCGTATTTTGCAAAGTTATCATGAAAGCATAAATAGTCTTAATAATACATTATTTTCAGATACTATGTACTCGTAATCCAGAACTCTTTGAATGGATTAATACAAATACAACAAAAATAAATACATTGAAGGATATGCATTTAGTTTCCGGTGGAATTGAGAAAAATTACACTGTTTACATTGGAAGAGTAGTTACAGGAGGACAGGTAGCGGTAGGAAGAGTTTTGGTAACGAATACAACTAATTCGGAAGGAATGTATACGACAATTAATGGAACATATCTTCACGTTGTCTCTTCGTTTGATGTTTTAACTTATAAGACAAAAAAGAATCCTGGAGTTTTAAAATTAAAAAGCGGGAATTCGTCTCCTGCCAATGTTGTGTATAAGCCCATTTTCGGCGTAATTATTTTACGAACTTTCTTTTCCTTATGGAAGTATTAGAGCAGGTATTTGCAACCTTGGTGATTATTTTCTAACACTAGTACTGATTGTTGAAATGTGAACGTGATAATAATGTTATTAATTATTACCATTAATGATCATTAAATTAAATTTAAAAGTTCAGCAATGAAATCATAATAATTTTGTGTTTCTTTGTTTATGTAAATTGATATTTGTGTTTGTAAAATTATTGTGTTATCCGATATTTCAACAATTTATTTAACATACAGTAACGTAAGTAGAATAGGTTAATACAAAATGTCAGTACAATTCAGTAGGTAACAGTAATTTAGGTGTAGGTGTTACACACAAATTTAAAAAATGTGATTAATTTAGTAATGTAACGTATTAATTAATTTAAAAATTATGTTAAGTTGTTTTTATATAAAAAAAAATAAAACCTAAAAATAATTTTCTGTTTTAATCTACTAAGTTAATTTTCCATAAACCAGGACCTTTAACGGATTTATAATACACAATGTTACCAGTGAAATACTAAAAAAATACTGATTGACCATTTTATTGTAAAATTTCTTAATCTGCATTTATTATCTCCCTAATTATTGCAGTTTATGAACTTTATCGTGAACTTTGTTTTAAATAGAACTAATAATATTTAAAAGTTTGAAAACTATTGTAATTCACTTACATCTCAATTTTTTTGCACCCAACATTCGGTTCCTTATTCGGAACCTTCTTCCTCCTAATTTAATTTCGTGTTTTGTTAGTTAGAATCGAGGCTCATTAAGTAATTTCGCAATTTGGTTATTTAATCACATTTTCCTTTAAACATTTCTGTTCAAGTTTGAAGTTAAAAAAAAATAATGTGTAATAATATATACATAGGATGGGTATCCTACTTTATTCTTTAGTTTGTGATCAATCAATCTGATTCCGGAACCAACTGTCTCTGAACAAACGGGTCTCGGAAAAAGGTTCCGGACTATAAAGCTCTCTGAGCAGAGGTAGGTAGGTACCTCCGGCTAAAAGTTTCCCGAACAAAAATTCCTCATAAAATTAAATTTGACTTTTGGTTGTACAGTTTAAAAAAAATAATTTCTATTAACTTGTGCAACATTTACTGGTACAGTCTGTCCAAAACTTTTATGTGGCTCCCGAATTATCTAGCAAAAACGAGTGGCGACGCACGTCTCGTCGACCTTTCACTAGGTGCAGTAGTTATATTTTAAATCAACTGCTCGAACGTAAGTTTGTGTTTCAATCTCTCTTTAACCTACGCTCAAAAACAGAGACGGCAATGAGTTTTATGCGGTATACGTTATCCTTAAACTCTTTATGCTGTTACTTCTCCATGTGAGCAATTTTAAGGTAGAGTTTGAATTCATACAACCAGTGACAAGTAGGGTTGTATACAGGTTCTGCCAAAAGTATAGAAACACGACTAAATCACTGCTTTCGTAAAAAGACTTTTTTGAAAAAAAATTAAGAATCAATTTTTTTTGTCGTTTACCTCGCTATCGACTTTTACCGCTCCCATTCGTAGACGTACATGTTTGGCCCTCTTTGATACTAAAGATTTCGTTTTAGAAACCGCAAAATCTGCTCTAAGACCCCAGAAATACATTGCGTAAGAAATCTTTTACCACAAGCAGTGACTTAATTCAGTCTTCACAAATAACGTAGTGGACGCTAATCACAACTTTCATGCTATTATGAATAAAAGAAACTGTCGGGCAACCGCCACGGTACCTTCCTCCTCCATTCCATTGCCAAAATTTTCAAAATATTTTATAAATGCGAGGAAGATCTCGTGGCGATTGCGCAACTTTTTAAATTTTACAATGTGCGTGTTTGATTTAATACTACTTAAAAATGTCTGCTCTTATTTTGAAATGTTTTATAAGTGCTCTTGTTTGTAGCATTTTTGTTTCTACGGAAGAAATTCGGAAAGGTAAGAAACAACAAGCATTATATTCATACTATCCTTATGTTCCACGATAATTGTGCTATACTATTTTCCAACGCTTTCATAATTTATATCTTCCCAGAATTAAATCTTCTACAGAACAATAAAAACAAAACTTAGTCACAGGCGACTATGAAACAAGAACGGCATGTCGATGATTAGTTTAAAAAACGTAGAGCTATTATCCTAGTTGCCCGGTGTACTATTATACAATAATTACTCATATTTAACATGCTTAAACAATTAACCATTCAACGTTATAAATTGTTTTTAATATTTAACATTTTTATTTCACAAACATGCATGATAAATCAATAAATATCAGTTTGATACTAGCTTTACGATTTGCAAACTAATCACCGACATGCCGATCTTGTTTCATAACCGCCAGCAATTACGTTTTTTTTAATCGCTCTGTGGATATATTTGGATTGGATTTGCATTGGGTGTTCTGCTGTTCTAATTGACATTTATAATACCACCAGTGGCATTGATCTTCCTGGCAATCGTTACCGTCAAAAACACGATTGCAGCTTGTTGCAAGTGTGTGAGTGCCGATTTTCTGAAAACAACTTTACTCTTTTGCGTAACACACACGTACGTGAGGAGTGGCTGGTATTTAGGACCTTTAAAGATCTAGGTAGGTTCAGTTTTGTTATCATTAGGTAGGTTGTGTTTTAATATCACGTATAGTATAAAGGATGGTATGCTACAGCGCACAGTTTAAGAGCCACTGTCTGACGTCATCAAGTGTAAAAACAGCGTCAAATTTAAAACTTGATTCTCGCCAAGTCTGCAGCCGGTGAATTTAAATCGTTTTTACAACATAATATATTAATATAATAATTTAGTTGCGATGATAAAACACAAATGAAATTCTTCTGGGAAACTAAAATATTTCACATTGGATGTACCTACGCTCATAATAATATAATGTTCAATAAACAAAAAATTAATTTAGGTATATCTATAATTTATAACTTTCTTTTTGTCTTACTATTATAGTTAGGGCAATTTTTTAGAAAAGCAAGTAAAATAAATTAAAATTCTTTGAATACTAATTTAATTTGTTATCAAATTAGAAGCACCTAACCTCTTTATCATTGCGCTTGACATTAGAAACTGACGGAAGTACACGTACTGCGCCTGCGCACCAATAAAAACAGGGTTTCTCAACAAGTTTTTACACTTGCGCAGAAGTTGACAAAATTTGGTCCTAGCAACAGCATATCATGTTCTATACTCTATCATGTTTTAATATTAATAAACAAATTACTTATCTTTGTCAAGGAAGTTCAACATGAAATTACGTATTTAAATCTTAATGAACCAATCGTTGTAAATCTCTTGTTAAGTTCTTACTGTAATTGTGAGACACCTCCTTGTTACAGATTTAGTTATCTGTACATCTTCAAACGTTAAAGTTGTAAATGTAATTTTAAATTAACTTTTACGTTAAAGCTTCTAAAGATTAAAAATATTGTTTTTACAAAATAATATTGATCTACATCGAAATAGTAATCAGAAATGTTTACCGTTACCAATTATGTTAATTTCTAGAAATTAATAATGTTGTTATTAGTAGAGGGTCGAAGGGGTTGTATGTCAAGTAAAGGAGATACTTATGCTTTACAATCAAAATAAAGCCGATAAAATGATTTTAAAATTTCTTAAAAAATGTTGTTAAAAGTATTATTAAAAGCGTAAGTTTATAAGTAGGTGTAAGCGTCCGATCCCTTAATAACTTTAAAGATTAATTTAATACGATTTGTTAATATGCTGCAGACAAATTTAGTATATTTGAATATATGTCTCAAAAACAAAAATCTATTAATTTTGTTAACAGTAGCACTTTAATGGTCAACCCACTAGTTTCTGCGAATGCTATAAACGCTTAGCTTCCACCGTTTTATAACTTCTCGAAAGCAGTTAAATTCTTAATTTACTTTTTAAAAGTTCGGAACTTTGGGATAATTTAGCGAAGATGCTTCGTTCATTTTTTAGGTTTCCTTTCTACTTTAACTTCTACAAATTTCAGTACAAGCTGCTGTTAATTTACGTGAGGTATGCATATTTTAAAAGCAACTTTTCTTATATATTCGAATAATTCTTTGCTCTAAAGAATACATACTTTTACTTACATTTCTTACTTAAATGGTATCTAATTGTTTTTGATGTTACTGTCGCTGTATTTTTACTGTTTTTATTGTAATTTTACCATAGAAACGTAAAAATTGTATTAGACTCGTAAAACATCTGCAATGTCCAAATTCCGTCACTTGGAGATAGTTAAGCAATTTTAATTGTTAATTATGATTGCAAGTTACAATGCTTAGTTCTCGATATGGGCAAGTTAAATCGCAATAGATGAACGTGATTGGAAGATAAGCTACACCTAGCCTCTCCCTGTTAACTTCGATACTCACCGTGTAGTCTTGTAAGCCGTCAATTCAAGCAACTTGAGTGCAAATTAGGTGAAAACCCCAGAGACAACCCATGTCGGCGCCAAACGGATGATTAATCGACTTCCAATGCGTTTTATAAACACAAGACTAAAAACGTTAGGGAAAATGGCCATAACGAAATATAAGGCAGCATCAAATTGTGTACCTGTGAAATTCTGATCGCTTTTTTAAGAAACAAGAAACAAATTGATATAATCAAAGAAAACAAACCAGACGTAGCACTGCTAACAAGAACAAATAAGTAACTCAAAATAACTTGCTTCCAGCTATATTCCGCACAGCGCCGGTAAGGTACAATTGACCCAGATAGCTGCATAATATAATGCAGCGGAATAAAGCAAGGAACAATTGCATTTTACTGGAGTTGCAGTAATGATGTACAAAACCCAGAAGAATAGAATACAATCGTAGAGATAGATATCTAGTAAATTGTTACGCCGGGGCGTAGATAGAACGTGGACACTTGCACTTTACAAGACGCAAAATAGCAGAAGAATAATTTTTTAGCACTTTACAAAAAAACAGTAAATGAGTGGAACATAAACGATTACATGTGTAGTAGTTGTCGAGTATTCATTTATTTAAAATATTCCTAGTTTTAGTTTTTTATGTAGTTGCGTTCTTTTTGTGTGTAAATGAAATTATTTCTTGTTTAATTTTAACCTCGTTGTTTAAGTTATGAGCCCAAGCAGTTTGCAACTGCAAAGTTAAAAAGAAAAAAAGAAATGTTAGCGTCACCACGTGGTACACGTCGGTCGTGAAGTATTAATGTTGTCACGTATTCGTGTTATTTGTTTCTATCTTCATCAAGAATTGACGGGAGATAGCTGCAATGTATTGCTATGATATTTGGAGGTGTATGTTTTGACTGGGGTATTGTAGTTTATGGAAGGCAATTTTTGGGATGCTTGCTACCATTCAATTTGGATTTGGAGATTTATGAAGACTTTAAGTGTAATGTCTTCTAAATAAAACGCAAGACTATTTATTATACTTTATTTAACGAAGACCAAACATACACTGACTGGGAACAACTCAGTTCCCAAAACTGAAAACTTCCCTCCATGTACACTATACTTGTATTAACCAAAATAAATACATATACATTACACCTCCCCACTTAATTTGTTAACTTCATAACCATATCTTTCTGGAGGTTTTACATTACGTTTAGGTCTAGTATTAATTAAAATATCTAAATTTTGGCTCTCCATATCAGGTGAATTAAAAGTAATCGGTACACTTTGTTCAACATTACATGAGGGTACAACTTTATCAGTTACAGGAAAATTAACTTTACGTATCTGATTAACATGACGTTTCCAAATAAGATTCGAATCGACTAGTTTAACTAAATATGTTCTTGAACCTAAAACTTTGCTAATAACACCTTTAATCCATGTAGGCTTATTAACAGTTCGATAATCTCGTACAACTACCTCATCTCCCATAACAAATTTTGCATTTCTTTTGCCATGATAGTATTTTCGTTGCAATAACTGCTTACTTTTCACATGATTACGAATCATACTATCATTGCAAGTTTGAACATCATTTGGTTTAAGTAAATTAAATCTATTTCTTAAATTTCGTCCAATTAACAAAATTGCTGGACTAACACCAGTCGTACAATGTGGTGTATTACGGTAATCCATCAAGAATCTATTTAAAGCTAAGTTTAAATTAACACAATCATAATTCATCATTTTGGTCAATGCATTTTTTACAATTTTTACTGCGTTTTCAGCTTCCCCGTTTGTAGCAGCATGAAATGGAGCACCACTTTGGAGTGTAATTCCATTTAATGTTGCAAAATTCTTAAAATCAGCAGAGCAAAAATTTGGAGCATTATCACTTACTAAAAAACGGGGTAAACCAAAACGTGCAAAGAGTGACCTCAATATATTAATAGTAATTTCAGTAGTCATACCATTCGTACAAAAAACCTCTAACCATTTAGAGTAAGCATCGATCACTACAAAAAATGTTTTGCCTTTAATTGACATATAATCCACGTGTAAACGATCCCAAGGACTGTTAGGCCAAATCCACGATTTTAAAACTGCTTTTTCTGGTTGCGCTTGGGATTGTGCACACGGTATACAACTTTTTATCATATTCTCTATATCTAAGTTCATTGACGGCCACCATACATAAGAACGTGCAAAAGATTTGGTTTTGACAATGCCCATATGCGCCTGATGTAAACTTTTCATAATCGCACTACGCAAACTACTCGGAATCACCACACGATAACCAAAAATTAAGCACTTATCTTCAATATGCAATTGATTTCTGCATTTTTGGTAAGGCAAAAATTCACTAGCAACTTTCTTAGGCCATCCTAACTTTACGAACTTTATCACTTGATTTAAAACACTATCAGCTGCGGTGTGCCTTTGAATGTCTTGTAAATTAATTAATTCGAACTTTTCAGACACGTAACTTACACACTTCAAATCTTGATAGTAAACTTGTGGTGGTGCTGGCAATGGTAATCGCGAAAGAGCATCAGCGTTGTTCTTCTTTGATTCCGTGTATTGAATGTCAAAGGAAAACCCTGATAACAGTAATGCCCATCTTTGCAACCTACTCGCAGACATCTGCGGAAGACCTTTCTTCGGATTGAAGATGCTGATTAGCGGCTTATGATCCGTTACAAGGATAAAATGTTTTCCAAATAAATACTGATAAAACTTGGTTATTCCGAAAATTATTGCTAAACCCTCTCTTTCGATTTGAGAATAATTTTTCTCACTATTGCTCAGCGTTCGAGAAGCATAAGCGATTGGCCGTTCCACTCCACGAGGAAAAACATGTGAGATTACAGCTCCTACTCCTTTTTGTGAAGCATCAACAACCAACTTTACGGGTAAATTCGGGTTATAATGAGCAAGGACATCGAGCGAAGTTAAGCACTTTTTTGCTTTTTCAAAAGCTTCGGAACAATCTTTGTTCCATACAAATTTCGTTCCCACCTTCAATAATTGCTATAGTGGTCCCAGTAAATCTGCAGCTTTGGTATAAATTTATGATAATAATTTATCATACCCAAGAACGCTTTTACTTCACTGACATTTTTGGGCCTGGCTACATTTGAAATTCCTTCAATTTTTGACGGATCTGGACGCAACCCTTCTTTATTAATTATATGTCCAAGGTACTTTACTTGTTTTTCAAAAAATGCGCACTTTGAAATAGCAATTTTAAGACCACATTCTTGAAACTTAGTTAAAACCTTTTCTAACCGTTCAACGTGTTCAGTTCGATTTGCGCCTGTGATTAGCACGTCATCCAGAAAAGCAATTACACCGTCAATTCCTTGTAAAACTGTTTCCATAATTCTTTGGAAAATGGCTGGTGCCGAATTTATACCAAATGGAAGTCTAGTATATTGGAAAAGTCCTTTATGAGTACTTATAGTCAACATCTCTCTAGAATTTTCCTCAACAGGTACTTGTAGATAAGCATGTGCTAAATCTAACTTAGTAAACTCCACCCCTCCTTGTAGTTTTAAAAACAAAGACTCAATTCGAGGCAATGGATTTCCTGCTCCAATAAAGGATTTATTGTAATTTTAAAGTCGCCGCATATGCGCACAGATTTATCCATTTTTAAAATCGGAACAATAGGCGTTCCCCATCGGCTAAAACTGACTGGCTTTAAAATTCCTTCGTTTACCAATCGATCGATTTCTTTTTCAACCAAATTTTTCATCGCGAAAGGTAAAGGTCTTGGTTTAAAAAACTTCGGCTCAGCTCCTTCTTTAACTTTTAGTGAAATTTCTTCTTTGGTAAATAACCCTAGCTGATCAGAAAATACTTCTCTATATTTATTAGTTAATTGAGTAACTATATTATTATCCGAATCTCTCATCATCTTTACTTTGCTTAACCCAATATTAAATTTTGATAACCAGTCTCGACCCATAAGTGGTGGTCCTGCATTATCCATAACGTATAAATCTAACAAATAAGTTAAATTTTTGTATTTCACTGCAACGTCAGTTACGCCTATGGGTTGAAAAATGTGACCTGAATAATCTTTAAAAATTTTGTTTGTTGATAATAAAGAGATATGCGACAAATGTCGTTGCCACATGCTTTTGGAGATTACGGAGGCGCTAGCTCCCGTATCACCTTCAAATTCTATCGGAATGTTTTCTATATCAACAGTTTGCATCATGGGTTTATTACACTCAGCTTTTAACATAAATAAATTTTCAAATACCGAAATCTCTTTAACATTGTGAACAGCGTTTGATAAAGAAAACCTGTTGCATTTCTTGCTTTTACGCTTATCTTTACATACAGACGCCAGGTGTCCAACTTTAGAGCAAAAATTGCATTTAAAATTACGGTACCTGCATTGGTCAAAGCTATGATTAGAGTAACCACAAACCTTGCATTTACTTTTTTTGTCATTTCTACGTAAACGATGAATATCATCCATATAGCTTGGCTCTTGTTTGACTTGAAACGATCCCGAAGAACTCGGCTGCATCTCAAAAAACTTGCGACTCGTTTCTTTGCTGGTGGCTAACTCCACTGCTTTCTGGAAAGTCAGCTCTCCTACTTTTTCTTCAAACAACCTATCCATAGCCGCTCCTTTACCTAGGCCGATAACGAAAATATCACGCATCACTGTTTCCAGTTCTCCACCAAAATCACAATGTGAAGCAAGATTACGGACGCGCGAACTCCAATTTGCTATCGTTTCACCCGTTTCCCTGCGTGCCGTATAAAACACATAGCGCGCCGGAAAAACTGCTTTACTACCTGGTTGGAAATGATTATTAAATCTCCCTATAAGGTCTCCATACGTTTTAGATTCGGGCTTTTCGGGTATGCACAGATTAAAAATTAGTCGATAGGCACTATCACCACATGCGTTTAACAGAATAGCTCGTTTCACTGCATCGTCCGTTATCTTGTTTGCAATAAAATATTGTTCAAGACGCGGTTTATAGATTGCCCAATCGGTAGTTTCTAAATTAAATTCTCTTAAGTGCCCAACATTATTTAAAACCACTGTTTCACCTTGATTAGACGGCATTTTTTGCGGTTCTAAAATAAAGAAAATCAAATCCTCGTCGCCACTGTAATGTCTTCTAAATAAAACGCAAGACTATTTATTATACTTTATTTAACGAAGACCAAACATACACTGACTGGGAACAACTCAGTTCCCAAAACTGAAAACTCCCCTCCATGTACACTATACTTGTATTAACCAAAATAAATATATATATACATTACATTAAGATTTTGACTTTCTAACTTTTAAACTCAGGGTTGCGTATTTCTGCTATAATTTCTTGTTATAATTTCTAATAATTTATATTTTCATATTTGTGAGGTTTGTTTTTATTGAAAGAAAAGAAAAACACAATCAGATTGATACGATTTTTATTTATGTTAATTTTAATTATAATTTAGTTCAGAATCGTTCAAAAGGTTTAATTTATAAGAAGTTTTAGAGTTACTTGATTTGTGCGTCGATAAATGTCAGTTTGGATGTCAGTGTCAATGTCACAAACGTATTAAAGAATACTCATGGTCATGAGATTTACTTGTTTGTTAAAAAAATGGGAATCAAAGAAGGAGGACAAAAGAAGAAAGAATTTGTTTTAATTACTTACGACTCGTCTTTGTAAATAAAGGGAGAGAATTTATATCCTCTGGAAATATAAAGAGAAAAAACGAGTAAAAAAGTAACGTAAAAGTAATTTTGAATATTAAAGAAGAGGATACAAGTAATTAGCAACGAATTGTGGAAAGTCCAGAAGTATAAAGCGATCCAGAAAGTTTTTTTTTACAATTGTGATGGTGGTAAAACCAAGTATAAAATAACCTAAAAGCAATCCGGAGAAGGAGTCAAACTAAAGGCGAGTGTTTGTGGTTACTTGAGGAACCTGCAAACTAGTAAAATAGAAATTGGATATTCATCGTTTGCCTTTGGTAAAGGACATCTCTATAAAGAGACATTAAGATAAGTTTTTTTTTTGTAAAGGACGATAGTAGTTAGTAAAAATTTATTTGATTTTCAAAAACTTTCATTTAGAAATTGAGTTATTTAATAAAACCTTTTTCTTTTTTGTAACGTTGATTTTGTTTTGTGTTTATTCTATTTCTTATTTATTTATTAATAAAGCTAAATAGCTAAATAACGACCCTGAGAAAGTTTATAAGAGTCTCATACATAATATAATTTAGAATTGCATGAATTGCGGGCATTTAGGGAATTTTTTCTTGGTAAGTACAAGACCACGCATATCATTTCAGTATTTTAAAACCCAAATAGAAAAATTGGAAAGCACCCGAAATTGAGTTGAGCTGCTGTTGCTCCATAACGATGTGTTGAAGCTTGTCGTGAGTGAAAGAACCGCTCAACGTGCACCAGGGGGCGTCCGAGGGGGATTTAAAAAAAGCATGAGGCGAAAAAACAAGCTTTTAATAAAGGTAAATTGCATGAACGATGGATGCCAACATCGATCTAGCGGCTACGTGTAATAGTGCCAAACCAGTAAGGGACAAATTCGTCTCCGTGTATGAACAAAGCTATGTCCAGGGCGTGGACCTACTTATGGAAACTTTATTTAGTTGGGTAAAATATTTGTAAGAGGGCATTTCTGCTCACAATGCCTGTCTTCAGTGAAACTTTCATGAGATAATCTATAAACTGAAAAGGCTGCGTATTTCCATGTTTCTGAAAAATATGCAATACTTATGCAGATGTTGAACAAAATTGTTAAGAAAGTTATGGTTTTTAAAATATATTGTTTAATTAGAATGGCGACAATGTGATTGTGTTTAGGAGCCTTCTTATTTGGCAGTTAGTTTATGTATTTTTAACACATCATAAATTACGGAAATAATTATCAACGGATTTGAATTTAAGAAACACACAACAGCGGCTTTTTAGACATCGCACAAGCGTTGACAGAGTGTGGCATAAGGGCTTAATATACAAAATGATACAACTTAAAATCCTATCATACTGATCAAAATCGCCTCGTCGTGTCTTAATGAAAGAACGTTTTAAGTGAGATAAACCAAAGCAAGTCATCAAAAAAGTGAATCAGCGCAAGAGACCACCAATGCAAAATAGTACATAAGAACTGATCAACTTTACAAAAAAACTTGGAACACCAACGATGAATGAATTTATCAGAGAGGCGACCAAAAAATTCTTTTAAAAACTGCGACATTGCCTCTCCGGTGAGCACTTCAACCTCGGAGTGAAGTCAATTACAACACGACTAAAACCATAACTGCCACAAGACGTTCTGCTTTTATTAGAAGATTCAAAATAGCCATTTAATAAAATGGTATGTATTATTGTAGTTAGTCATTGAATTGTATCAAAACTGTAAACAACCTTTGTGTGCTATACCAGTTTCAATAAATTATCAAAAAATATAATAGTTTTTATGGTAATAGCCATAAAAAAAATTTCTGTTTACGAATATTCCAGTCGCATTGTAACAGCCAATGGCAGCTGTTTATTTTCAGGTTCTTAACCAATCACACCTTGACTGGCCGCGATAATACTTGTTTTAGGAGGCTCCGCTATTGCAACCATAGCAATCACACCAACAACGAGTTTTATTTTTGCATTTAATAATTGAATAGCGCGTTTGTACGAAGGGGTATTGATATCTAGTTAGCCTGGAAAGTTTCTAGTAAAGAAAAGTGAATATGGTTGCTATGGTTACAACTATGATGTTTTATAAATAAGTTGTCAAAGTTTGACATTCATAAGTTGAACGGTGATCAAACTGTGAATTTTTGAAAACAGCATGTCTGAGAAAAAGATAGAATTTGAGAAAATCGAGTTTCGGTCAGTTATTAAGTATTTATTTTTGAAAGGTTTATCGGACAAAGAACTTTTTCTGATATGATAGAAACCTTAGGTGATCAGTGTCCTTCATACGCCATTATTAAAAACTGGGTTGCGGAATACAAAAGAGGAAGATCAGATGTGAAAGATGAGCACCGCCCTGGAAGACCAATTTCTGTGACCACTCCGGAAAACATTGAATCTGTCCATGATATGATTTTAGAAAAGCATATTATACTGAGTTGTTAACAAAATTATGTGAGAAAATTGTGGAAAAACGCCGCGGAAAACTTGCCAGAGGTGTGCTCTTTTTGCAAGACAACGCTCCTGCTCACAAGTCGTTGATTGCACTGCAAAGAATTGATGAAATTGGTTTTGAATTGGTTGACCACCCGCCCTATTCTCCGGATTTAGCACCATCAGACTATTATTTGTTCCCAAAACTCAAAAAACATTTGAAAGGTAAAAGATTTTCGACAAATGACGAAGCAATATATTGAGGAGTGGTTTGCAGACCAAGACAAAGACTTTTTTTAAATGACTTAGAAATTTAGAATTGCTTTATAAACCTTCTGCTAAATGTATAAGTTATAAGGAGATTATGTTGAATAAATAAAATTTTGTTTTGAAATACTGTGGCGTTTTATATGGTAGGCTAAGTACTTATCAATACCCCCTCGTACGTCAGTAAGTAACAAATAATTATAGCAACTAAGTATTTTAATACTTAGTTCGTGGAGTATTCTACAACATTCTACTAGTGAGTTAAAGATTTTCTATAATTTTGTCTTTCATTAACCAACCCAATCGTGTTAATGGAAGGCAATATAACTCCGCTTTTGAACTCGTGATATTGCCTAGCAACACACAATTTCGTTGTCAATGAAGCGACAGAATGACTCATAATTTTTAATTTAGTTGTGGAGTTGCTGTTGATAATTGTTAGTCTTTTTCAGTTACCTGCACTTAAACAGAGAAGAAAACCACCGACGTGATATAGAAATGGTCAAATTTTTGCTACACTGGGTGGTACATTTTTTCTACCCATGATAGTCTACCCAAGTAGTATATACACAGTGTGCATCAAAAAAAGTGAACACTTTATCCAACTGGTATTAGATCTAAATGGAGAATAGAATCTTAAAATAGAACTAAGCAAAATGTCGAAGTGCTAACTTCGACTAGACCTGCCCATCATAGATTGAGGTCCAAAACGTGTACTTCTGTTAAAATCTCGATATCGAAAATTTTCATGAAATCAATACTTCCCTATACCAAAGGTATGGGAAAGTTAAAGTGCTAAATCAAAACGGAGGAGCCTGAAGGGAATCAAGTGAAAGAACAAAGAGTTCGATGTAAGAGAACAAACTAAGTTAAACGAAGGTTTTAGATCTAATAACAATAGAAACGCTGCCTGTAGCGACGCATTGTCTTAGTCCCTAAAATTCATCCTCCGTACACCTTCTATAGTGACTAAGATTTGCATTGCCAAGGTAGAGTAAATTTAGGTTTAAGACACGGATGAAATACGGCACTGTTATTGCTTAACTTATATATTAACACAATCCTGAGAAGCAATTAGAACAGTTTGCAACTTTACGCATAACCTGAATAAGAATCCAAATACTATAACAACACTCGTTTTTGACAAATACACGATTGTAGCCGACTTAGAAAATTCGCTGAGCAAGGCCTTCCTTTAATTAAGTAAAGTAAGAATTAGATCAATAATTGTGCTAACAAACCCATTAAATAAACTACTTTGTTTAATTTTTTTAAGATGCAGTTTATCGGAGGAGTGGCGGTAGCTCAGTCTCTAACGCTGAAGGTATAGGGTTCGATTCTCCGCCGAAGTCATGCAGCAATAAAAATCTATGCCGCAATCCGCCACTTACAGTCCCCAATACGGTGTAGGAAGCCGTGGGGTCTTAATGCCTGAAACCTTATCTGGAATTTAGTCGTTCGGATTCGACGTTAAACTGTAGGTCCCCCGTACTCCACCTTAGCGCTAAGGAGAGTACGTGGCAGAAAAGAGTGCCGGTGCCCAGCAGTGGGACGTAAAGGCTGATTACGAGGTAAAATAGAAATATTGCACTGTTGAATATAACGGTACAGTTAAGATGATACTTAGAAATGAAGTACGCTGAAAATCCACGGTAAAATTCTACAACATAAATGAAAGTGAAACAAAACGACAATTGACCAAATATAATTAAACCTGGGTTGACGTATCGATATGATACCTCATATCGACAAGCTGATATGCCATCGGTACAGGTATCGATAAGTATCTATAATATATAAATGCGTTTTGCTACATAATAGGTGTATTCTTTTACCCAGATTTCACTGAAGTAATTGATGCAACTGAAAGGCATCACATTAAATGATGTTCTTTCGCGTAGCGCTTCAGTAATGACACATCACATCAGTGGCGGTTTCTCCATTGGGTCAAATGGTCATTGACCTCCTAATGAAATAAGAAAAAATAAATAATTACTTTTTGTTTGAGTACATAACATATTATACACTATAATATTTAAAAATGCTTTATAGTTAACTTTTGTATGAGATTTCTACGCGAGCTGCCGCAGGATCCGAAAACGATTGAATGGAAAATAATTTTGGATTATGAACGCCATGTAAGAAAATGCTTTCCTTGTTTTCACTGTCTGCTATTTTGTGATAATTCATTGTGTGATATTGACTGCAAACATTTAAAAACTAAAATTCAAACGCATTTTTTATCGGTAAACCACAGGAAAAATTTTGTGCCTTTCACACACTGGCAATGTGGGTATCAATTTACAATAATATTATTAGAGAGTGCTTATCAAAAGTCTAATAAAGACATCACTGAAAATGTTGGTCAAAATAGATCATTTTGCCAACGTAAAAGATGGGTTTGAAATATAAGGCTGCTTAAAACTTGGGTAAGAACAAATTTTTTCCAAAAAAATACTCTAAAATGCCTCCCAGTGCACCACACCCCAAGCCGCCACTGCATCATCACATTCAACCCAAGCAAGTAATGACTTTACAGAGGTTGTCCAGATGCTTCAGTTGGAGCATAGTTGAGGTGAGGAAGCAAAAATACAGACGCGCATAAGAAAACAGTTATTAAGCTGATTTAAGTGAGGTTAAGGTTTGTTTGTTTTTTATACATTTAGAACAGATTCAAAACAGATTTAAGGTTATGCTACAGTGTATAAAGGTATGAGCACGCAAACTGATGAAATCATAAGGAAAAGAACAACCGAATTAGTAAAATCCATAGAATTGGTGGACTTTGCTTAAACTGAAGTGAACAAGTGATCGCAAACCTAAAAGAATACGCCTATTAGATACAAAAAAGTCGGTACACAAACTTTCGTATCCCATACCACCAATGAGCTATGCGGAGGCAAAACGCATTAGAAGTATAGTCGCGACTAGGTAAATAGTAGCGATACGTCAATATTTAGATGTATCAATAGGTATCAGCGTATCGCCATATCGATACGTACCTCCGCATGATATCGGCCTACCCATAGTTTTTTCCTACATATCAACGGTATACGCGTATAATACCGATACGTATCGATATATTGGTACAGCGACCCAGGTCTAAGCAGAAGCAATTGCTCGTTTCGCAACTAAGGTCTCTGAGACTGGGATTTCTCATAATAATTCTGCGTTCTTCCATATTATTAATATGTGGCGTATTACTGCGTGCTGCCGTATCGAACAAACGTCTACGGCCTGACCATTCTACAGGCTTCGCGCTGTCACTCGGTAAGTGAATGCAGTTTTGTCTTCGTATCTTTTTTTAAATATAACAGTTTTAAATAAAGCAGAATTGAAATTTAAAAAAAATTTGCCCTCAACCGAGATTCGACGCCTCTAACAGTTATGCAGAAAAGAGTAATACGTCCGCATAAACCCGCATTCTCAACTGTGCCGCACCAAACTTGCAAGATATCGCTAAAACATCCAATATAAACTCTCGGTTCACGTACGAAGAATGCTACACAGTCCAACCATGCACGAAGCCTGCAGAATGGTCAGGCCGTAGACGCTTTTCCGTATCGATGTGTATCGTCAGTGGCGTACCCACACTTTTCATACAGTAGGGGCTCAGCGCAATTGTCAATAATGCAATTCATACACAACGATTTTGTTTGTTTGTACTTAATATTGAGTATAGCCAGCGGCACACAATTTATGACGTCATAAAATATGTTTACGACGTAAAAAACATTTACTGATTTAAAAAAATATTTCTTGACGTGTAAACGTTAAAAGATTTTATTGGTGATGTCAGCAAATAATATTTGACGTCAATAATTGGTGTTTTGACGTCATAATTATTCATTTATCAATTCCAGCTTTACTTCGTTAAAGTCCATATTTAATGAGTATCTGTATATAAAATACTTAATCACTTTAACAATATCTATTTATTTAAACCTTATACGTATTTCGGCATGTTTACATGCCATTGTCAAAGGTTATATGAAAGTAAACAGTTAGTGTTGTTATAGCAATAGAACTTTTTTACTTATCTTGGTAATCGTCTGCAGATGACTTGATTTCTTATTCCAAAATGTCCAGTAGAGGAGAATTTAAGAGATCAATTTGCTCATTCATTAACGGTACAGTTTTTAAATGTTTGTGAATTTCAAAAGCTTCTAGTATATCTAACTTACGTTTATCATCACAAAAGTGTAAACATTTTATGGTGTTATTAGATGTCATTGAATGATTTTGTTCTAGTAAGTGGTTAGCGTAATTGGATTTATGTGGGTGTTTGTATTTGTAACAACGTACGTGTTCTTTATACCTAATATCAAAATTTCTAATTGTCTGGCCTATATAAACCGAATTACAATGCGAACAATTTAATTTGTAAATGCCTGATTTTAACAAATCGTCCGTTTTTGATTTTGCATTAAACAAAGTATTTAAGATGTTCCTAGTTGTTTTAAAGCTTACTTTATATTTATTTGTTTTGTTTATAATTTTAGCAATTTTTTCTGATTTCTCACCAAAATATGGGATCGAAGCATATTTAATTGTATCGAACGAAGTTAGGATATTCGGATAAATTTTTTGAATGGCTAATTTATAATGTTTTTCTTTAATTAATGTATCAATAAGTTTAGTATTATAACCATTACTGTATGCAATTTGTTTAATAATTGAAATTTCTCTATTATAATTAATTTCATCTAAAGGGACCGTCAAAGCCCTATGTATCAGGGACCTGTATGCTGCTAATTTATGTGTTTTATGGTGACAAGAATCGTGTGGTATTGTAATGTCTGTTTGTGTAGGTTTTCTATAAACTGAGTACTCAAATTTATTAACAAAAATGTTGAGTTAATAAAACGGACTGAGTTGATTCAATTATTTGAACTTTGCACCAATCAAAATTATTTTACTTTTAATAATAAAATTTATTTCCAAAAAAATGTATTGGTACAGTAATTAAAGAAAAACATTATAAATTAGCCATTCAAAAAATTTATCCGAATATCCTAACTTCGTTCGATACAATTAAATATGCTTCGATCCCATATTTTGGTGAGAAATCAGAAAAAATTGCTAAAATTATAAACAAAACAAATAAATATAAAGTAAGCTTTAAAACAACTAGGAACATCTTAAATACTTTGTTTAATGCAAAATCAAAAACAGACGATTTGTTAAAATCAGGCATTTACAAATTAAATTGTTCGCGTTGTAATTCGGTTTATATAGGCCAGACAATTAGAAATTTTGATATTAGGTATAAAGAACACGTAAGTTGTTACAAATACAAACACCCACATAAATCCAATTACGCTAAACACTTACTAGAACAAAATCATTCAATGACATCTAATAACACCATAAAATGTTTACACTTTTGTGATGATAAACGTAAGTTAGATATACTGGAAGCTTTTGAAATTCACAAACATTTAAAAACTGTACCGTTAATGAATGAGCAAATTGATCTCTTAAATTCTCCTCTACTGGACATTTTGGAATAAGAAATCAAGTCATCTGCAGACGATTACCAAGATAAGTAAAAAAGTTCTATTGCTATAACAACACTAACTGTTTACTTTCATATAACCTTTGACAATGGCATGTAAACATGCCGAAATACGTATAAGGTTTAAATAAATAGATATTGTTAAAGTGATTAAGTATTTTATATACAGATACTCATAATTATTATTTTTGTAACGTAAAACGTTAAAAAAACTATTTAATTGTTAAGGAATTAACCGATTTTTTTCCTAAAAAAATAAATATTTTACCATTAATAAATCATTTGTTGACGTCTGCAAATCGTTTATACGATTTAAAATTAAATAATAAATTGACTAATAAAGTGCTATTTTGTAACTACCATTAAACATTTTTTGACGTCATTATGTAAAAGTTTGACGTTAAAAATCTATTTATTGTCGTCAAAAGATATTTAATGACATTAAAAAATAAGTTATTTATGATGAAATTTCTTGCAGGAACTCGCCGCTGCAAAGTAATGCTGACTACGTCACTGTGTGTCGTCGTATCGATCCGGTGGAATATCGATACATATCAATTTATCGATACTTTTCTTTTTTCTTTATAGAGCATATCGGCATGCATATCTATTTGATACATCCACCCAGGACTAGGCGGTATGCCAAATCAACAATTTCTGTACCAACAATGAATATAAAAACGGAATTATATATTGATATAAATACGAATGCGTAGTACTAACTTTTCTGTTTTACTATGTATCAATACAACTGTCGCTGTCGATACTTTGATGCATACTAATATGCAGTGCTGCGGTACTTACCGTTATTATATTTAATTTTTTGTTATGACCCCTTTTTTAAAGGGAACATTTTATAGGTAAATTATTGATTATTATTATTATAATCACCAGTTTAAATTGATTTAAAATTACAATTACTCGTGAATGTGTTAGTGCAAATGTTATAAATGCTTCTACTTTTTTACAACAATTAAATTTAACTCACGGTGTTGTAAGTTAACCTCAACAATACTTAAGGTTTGTTTTTTAATGTTAAAATTTTTTTAGGCCCAGATGAAGGAATAAATTATTCCGAAAGCTTGGGCTATTAACAAAGAGGTTTCTAATCGAGTTGGCAGTAAATAAGAAAGAAGAGATTTGGTTTCAATTATGGCTGGAATAGACCACTACATGTTTCGTTCTTATTTGAACTCATCAGGTGGACATAATTCTAACCATAATTGAAACCAAAAGCAAACAAGCAGATATATGCCAGAAAGTATAACATTAAAGGGAAGTTACAATAGTAACGCCCTCTATGATGTGCGGCGAGGAAAAGTTGCAAAGCAACAAACCGGCAAATATGTGATCGGAAACTGCAAAGCAGTCAACTACGATCACACCGGCCTCTAAGCACACAACACGAACACGTTTGCAACTTTTCCCCGCACATCATAGAGGGCGTTACTATTGTAACTTCCCTTTAATGTTATACTTTCTGGCATATATCTGCTTGTTTGCTTTTGGTTTCAATTATGGTTAGAATTATGTACACCTGATGAGTTCAAATAAGAACGAAACATGTAGTGGTCTATTCAGCCATAATTGAAACCAAATCTCTTCTTTCTTATTTATTGCTACACGGGGGGGTTTTCGTGTTGTGTGCTTAGAGGCCGGTGTGATCGTAGTTGACTGCTTTGCAGTTTCCGATCACATATTTGCCGGTTTGTTGCTTTGCAACTTTTCCTCGCCGCACATCATAGAGGGCGTTACTATTGTAACTTCCCTTTAATGTTGGCAGTAAATATTTTTTACTATATTTTCTATCAACCTAACAAGTATCGGTCGATACTTCCCCACGCTTTTATTACGTCGATGTATCGATACCTATCGAAATATCGAATACGTATAGATACAGAAAATCGAAACAGATATTTTCGTATCGCAATCGCAAATCCCTAAATATAGTAACATACGCAAAAGTGCAATTGATAAGAGCAGCAGCTGGTTATACAGGAACAGGCAAAAAAAAGAACGCCCACATAAACGAAAAGAAATGAAAAGTTTTTTCCATATCAAAAAGATATTGAATATAAAATGCAATCATAGAATAAATAATGTGTTAAAAACCCTAGGTAAAATGCGACCGAAGGATATGATTCTAAACAAAGTCCTCAACTATCAGTCTGAAGATAAACCAGTCTACAAAAAAGTCGAAACGAAATGATCAACAGAAACAAGAGGAGCTTAACAGTCTCAAAATATTATTAGAAGCAGTAGAAGAAAAAAAAAAGAAAAAGAAGAAGAAGATGTACATATTGAAGGCACTGATCAATAATTCCCTTCCGCCTGCGCTCACATTTAGTCGCTGTAACGCTGTCGCTTCAGCGCCGCTAGGCGTCTAAGTTAACGCTGCAGTATACGCCCTCTGCCATATTTTTATGTATTTAAAAACCGATTTAATAAAATTCAGGATGTTTTTTTTATTAGATTAAAATTATACTTAACTCAGCATATATCAGCAGATATCTTTTGTACTGTTTGAATTGGGATAAAATCTAAACCGATAGCAGCAGAAACAAACTATCATGGATTTATTTTGGATTTATTGACTTGAAACTTTCCATCAAACTCAAACTGCAAGTTTTAGTTCTGACTTAAATTAATTACATTTGGATTAGGGTTTGAAAAAACTAAATCGATGCAGCAGAAAACATTTTTTCGCGTGTTGAAATTTATTGACTTAGAATTTAATTTAAAGCTCAAACATTAAGTTTTAAATGGGGCTGAATATAATTAGTTTTGGATACGGGTTTGAAAATCTAAACCGATTGCCGCAGAAACAAACTTTTGCCATGTTTGGAGTTAATGACTTGAAATTTACTTTCAAGGTCAAACCGCAAGATTTAAATTGAACTGAAATTAATTACCTTAAGATAAGGATTAGAAAGAACTCAATCGACGCCACAGAAAAAATCTTTTGCATGTTTGGATTTATTCACTCGAAATATGCTATTTTGAAAATCTAAATCGATGCAGCAGAAAAACTATTTTACCGTGTTACTGACTTAAAATGTAATTTAAAGCTGAAAGTTTAAGTTTTAAATATTACTGATATTAATTACATTTGAATAAGGATTTAAATGCCTAAAGTGATATAACGGTAACAATTCTTTGTTTTTTTTAAATTTTTGTGTTGAAGTTTGTTTTTGTAAATTTATTGTACATAAAACAATTCTTAACTTCAACAGGTTAGGAATGGTTTTTTATACAATAAATTAATATGAACTTCAACGAAGTCAAGCTAGAATTTGTTAATTTTAAATTTCTAATTGAACTGAATTTTATTACATTTAAATACGCGTGTGGCAATGTAAACCAATGCAGCAGAACAAACTTTTGCCATGTATGGATTTATTGACTTGAAAATTAATTTAAATCTTAAACATTAAGTTTAAAATCGGATTGAAACTAAATCACATTTGAATTAGAATTTGAGTCTAAATGAATGCAAAAAACACATTTATAATGTTTGGATTTATTGACTTGCAATACTTCTATATATTAAATCCAAATTGTTTCCACTTCTCTCAAATTTTAGTGAAGAGGGGTCCCTGCTCGAGAACCTTATACATTTACGCGTCCATTACATAGTACAGTAGACCGCTACAGTTTTCGCTACAAATAGGAAATTTCATGTTCTACTATTTATTTGTATTATTGTAACATAATCGGCTGATATCGATAGCGTTATTACGAAAACATAATAGGCGAACATTACATCAGGGCCGTTAACGGCGGTAACTCAAGCTCCTTAATCTCGTGCCTCAATGCAACTGCAGTACGAATTTATTTTGTATTTTATTACGTTGTGCTGCGAAAAACGCTAAGCTATATATTAAATTAAGAAATATGTACAAGTTAAAGCAGTAATTGGACAAACACATATTGAACAACTGTATTTCAAACGATTTTGCTTTTACATTTCTAAAATAAATACGACCATCTCAGGTTTAATTATGAGGTGGAATAAACTGATTTGATTTTATTTATTGTGTGCAAACGAGCTTACGTTTATGTTTAAAAATACATGTACTAAGAATTAAACAAACCACAATTAAACTTGATCAAGATAGTGAAAACTCGAGTTACAGTAAAACACGCGGTAGGAACAAACTTCTACCTTCTCAATACTCGCGTTTTGGGAGAAACGAGTTGTATCCGTGGGACTACCAACTACGTTTTTTTGGTAACTTTGTGAAACATAAGAACCATCGCGCGCCGCTTGGGTTGTATAATCTTAGCAGCAGCAGCAGAATTCCGCAAAAGTTGAGACATATCAAAGGGATCCGATTTTAATATGTAGAACTACAGCAATCTCTGTAGAATTTGTAAAACTAGTACATTGATCCGCGGTAACCAGAAAAATAAACAAAAAAAGCGTGAAATCTAGCCCACTGGTTCCGCTAGTTATATTTTAAGTAATAATTTGAATAATACGTCATAATAATTTAATTAAAATTATAATATTACGTACAAGACGTGTTCTTTGAACTACGTTTACGTTTAAATAAGGATATGTTCAAGATTTTCATAAAAATAAATTAGGCAATAGATTAATTATCTTATAAAATTATTACTAAAAATTGCTGGGAATTCATAATATGTTTACGCTAGTGTTATCACTTATCTTAAAAAATGCGCTATATAAAGCAGAATTGGAAATAAACCATTAATGTTACTTTTAGTGATATAGTAGGCAAAATGCATCTTTTTAAGCTAACTCTCTCTCTTCTGGTGTATAGTTTTGGTGCTGGTGTTCAAGCAAACTCAGGTGCATTACGTGATGATCTAGCTGTAGGTATGTAAACACTTTTTAACTTTTTTACGTTAACAGTGCATTAGCATGACTATTCTGGTGGATTTTGTAACGCAAAAGAATTTTGCGGGAACATTTTTGTTATTACATATTATTTAAAAAAAATCAGTAAAATCAATTCACAAATATAAATTAGTCGAATACTTCCATATAAAATTAAATAATTCTTAATTACTAATCTGACAAGCAATATTGTTCTGAAATAGGTAAACGTCTGCCACACTACTTAGCAATTCAATTAGGACCTGGTTTCATATTAACATTGTTGACTTAACTTATCCCCAATATTGGTCCCATGTAGTTGGAAATTTCCACTAAATTTACATTTCTAAATACATTTTCAGGATATTATTGGAGAGCGTACACGCGCGACATACCACCCGATGCTTTACCAGGAGGGGTTGATGGTAGAGGAAAAACCACGTACATTGGACAAACCGTACATAGGGATTGTGAAAATCAAGTAATAGTAACTGGTCAAATACGCGAAGCAGAGCAGAAAATGATGTACGAGTGGGGATATCAAAAAAATGTGGCAACAACAAACGTTCAGGTATTTATAATTTAAAGCATTCAATAAAACAATTTCGTCTTTTACTCATTCAGGAATAATGCAGAATTTAAATCTTTGATTTCAGATTCTTTGTACTCATCATCCGGAGCATTTTAGATGGATCAAAACGACCCCACAGGACATTAAAAATTTAACGAACGTACATTTGATTTCCGGCGGAGTGGAAAAAAATTACGCTGTGTATATTGGAAGAGTGGTTTCAGATGGAGAAATAGCCATAGGAAAAGTTCTTGATACCGATGATTCTGACTTTCTGGGATTATATACTGTAAAAAATAACAATTACCTTCACGAGAAAAAAAACTTTGAAGTTCTTGCTTACGATCCAAACATTCCGAAAAAGGAAAAACCTCATACGATGAAATTGACGGGCTCTTCCACTATGAATGTCGTATGGCAACCTGTTTTAGCTCTTCTTTGCTTACGAACTTTGTATTTCTCATTTACATAGAAGACCTGATTTGTACATTATTGATTAGCATCAAGTAGTATTAATGTTTGCAAATTATAATGTTGTATTAAGCTAGAAACTGTGTTGTGTATGTGTAATATCTATAAACTCGTTTTGTTAATTTTAGTTAGAATAACTAATATAGTTTTAAGTGTAAATAATAATTAAAACAAAGACTGTTAAATATAATTGTCGTAAATATGATTAAAAAATGTTTTAATTACTACAGAATAAAATTTTATTGGAAATAGAGATTTCTCAGGCTGCTTTTATTTTCATAGTTTATATCAGTATCTATCGCGGTTCTTTATAGAAAGAGTTCAACCAAAACGTATTAAAAAACTTTATTTATTTGCATGCCATTGAGCTGTGTTTATAAAACATTAAATTAAACATGACGTACTAGCTTTAAATAATCTGAAAAGTATTTTTGATAAATATAAAAAAACTCAACACAAGCGATGGTTGGAACTAACATAAATATAAAAAATGCAGGAAATCATCACACTAACGTAATATTTTAACATCATACAGTATAATGAGTATCTGTATTTAAAATACTTAAATACTTTAACAATATTTATTTATTTTAACCTTATACGTATTTCGGCATGTTTACATGCCATTGTCACAGGTTATATGAAAAATTAAACAGTTAGTGTTGTTATAGCAGTAGAACTTAGTGCCTTGATCTCGGTAATCGTCTGCAGATGACTTGATGTCTTGTTCCGAAATGTCCAATAGAGGAGAATTTAACAGATCAATTTGCTCATTCATTAACGATTCAGTTTTTAAATGTTTGTGAATTTCAAAAGCTTCTAGTACATCTTATTTACGTTTAACATCACAAAAGTGTAAACATTTTATAGTGTTATTAGATGTCCTTGAATGATTGTGTTCTAATAAGTGTTTAGGAGCTTTGGATTTATGTGGGTGTTTGTATCTGTAACAACGTACGTGTTCTTTATGCATAATATCAAAATTTCTAATTGTCTGGCCTATATAAACCGAATTACAATGCGAACAATTTCATTTGTAAATGCCTGATTTTAGCAAATCATCTGTTTTTGTTTTTGCATTAAACAAAGTGTTTAAGATGTTTCTAGTTGTTTTAAAGCTTATTTCATATTTATTTGTTTTGTTTATAATTTTAGCAATTTTTTCTGTCACCAAAATATGGGATCGAAGCATATTTAATTGTATCGAATGAAGTGAGGGTATTCGGATAAATTTTTTTGAATGGCTAATTTATAATCTTTTTTTTAAATTAGTGTATCAATCAGTTTATTATTATAACCATTATTGTATGCAATTTTTTTAATAATTAAAATTTTTCTATTATAATTACATTTATCTAAAGGGACCGTCAAAACTCTATGTATCAGGGACCTTTATGCTGCTAATTTATGTGTTTTATGATGACAAGAATCGTGTGGTATTGTAATGTCTGTTTGTGTAGGTTTTCTATAAACTGAGTACTGAAATTTATTAGTTTCATTAATTTTTATGTTTAAATCTAAAATGTTATTGTACTCATTTTGTTCAGTTTCCAGTGTAAATTTTATGTTTACAAATTAAATTGTTCGCATTGTAATTCGGTTTATATAGGCCAGACCGTTAGAAATTTTGATATTAGGTATAAAGAACAGGTACGTTGTTACAAATACTAGCACCCACATAAATGCAATTACGCTAAACACTTACTAGAACACAATCATTCAATGACATCTAATAACACCATAAAATGTTTACACTTTTGTTATGATAAACGTAAATTAGATATACTGGAAGCTTTTGAAATTCACAAACATTTAAAAACTGTACCGTTAATAAGTGAGCAAATTGATCTCTTAAATTCTCCTCTATTGGACATTTTGGAATGAGAAATCAAGTCATCTGCAGACCATTACCGAGATCAAGTCACCAAGTTCTATTGCTATAACAACACTAACGGTTTACTTTTTCATATAACCTGTGACAATGGCATGTAAACATGGCGAAATACATATAAGGTTAAAATAAATAAATATTGTTAAAATAATTAAATATTTTATATAGAGATTTTAAATAAATGTGGACTTTAACGAAGGTAAGCTGGAATGTATAAATAAAATCATATCGTATATTTATAAATACTCTTACTGGGCTGTTGACTGATTTTAAATTTTGTCTAAAGTACTATATTCAAAAAGTAATAAAACAGAAAATAAATTACTTACACCAGGTATAATGCCAAAGAACTTATTTTACTCAATGCCATGATTTTGTGAATACTACCAAAAAAATTTAGCAATAAAAAATAACACTAACCAAAACATATCTGAATTTATTCTTTGAGGCTTTTGAGGTTTCTCAAACTGTCAATATTAACCTTTAATTTTGGCTTAGATCCAGGACCGTCGAGAGACGATTCAGCGACCGGAGCATTACAAATTTGGGCTTCCTTCGTATTGCTAGTAAAAGTGAATTTAGGTGCGTAAATATCAATCCTAACATTGTCTTTAAATGCGTATTTATTAAAATAGATAATTATTTACATTTATTGTAAATAAAACAATTCTTAACCTCAACAGGTTTTTTATTTTAACCTCATACGTATTTCAACGTGTTAACACGTCATTATCAAAGGCAAGATTAAAAGTAAACAGTTGATGTTGCTATAGGAACAATAAATCTTCATAACTTGATCTTGGTTTTCTATATTTGCGTCCTGATGATTTGATTTCTCATTCCAAAACGTCCAATAACGGTGAATTTAGGAGATCAATTTGTTAATTCATTAAAAGTACAGATATTAAATGTTTGTGAATTTCAAATGCTTTTAGTATATCCCACTTACGTTGGATTACGTCATCACAAAAGTGTAAACATTTTATAGTGTTATTAGATGTCATTGAATGATTGTGGTCTAATAAGTGTTTAGCGTAATTGGATTTATGCGGGTGTTTATAGTTGCAGCATCGTACGTCTCTTGTACCTATTATCAAAATTTCAAATTTCAAAATCAGTGCGAGCTATTTAATTTGTAGATGACTAATTTTAGTCAATTGTCTGTTTTTTCTTAAGCATGAAACAAAGTGTTTAAAATGTTTCTTGTTGTTTCAAAAGTTATTTTACATTTATTTGTTTTGTTTATAATTTTGGCAATTTCTTTCTGATTTATTGCCGCAAGAACTTCTAAAATTTTATAAATAATTTGTTTTTAATGGCTTTTGATTTTTCTGTTTTGTTACACTTTTTGTACTCTAATATAAAAACAGTAAAATACATAAAAAATAAAGCTAAAATACTGAAAAGTGACGAAACATTAAAAGTACTACAATTTTAATGTTAACTGTAATTTAAGTATAATTTAATTCATCTGCTTTTCTGCTGTATTTGGAACTTAAATTATCATTCACACGAAAATGTAATTTAGCAAGCTTTCTTATAAATTAAATTTCCTATATTTTGTAGTTGCACTTTTTTAATATGAAAAATTAGGTGATAGTGCATAATATCAAGGACTATTTAGCCTTTGATAATACCGAGTAAATAGTTCTTAAAAATTATAAATATAAAATTTCAAAAGAGAAGAGATAGCGTTTGTGCTAATCTTCGCTGCTATTATTTTCGGAAGATGACTGCCATGGAAAATTAAATTAAAAATTATCGCCGTGTAATTTATCTTAGTTTATTTTGTAAGTATTTTGCTTTTACAATGAACCGAGATAGCAAAACGTCTCTTTAGCAGATACCAGTCTAACTCTCATTATTCTAATGTGAGTAAATACACAAAGCGTGAGTAGATAAAATCAGGAGCAGAAAATAAACTTCAAAAATAAAAGAAAATGACAAAAGAAGTTGGTTGGCTTTTACTTAAGAATGCTTGTGCGAAAGAAAGTCTTTAAATAGAAGTACATTCAAAGTCGACGATTGCAATAAAGATAATCAAACATAAAATTGATATGAAATTTTGTTTGCTACATGTAACAGAAAAATATTACGGTGCGATATTACGTAGAAACAGTTATACAGTTAATTGTACTACTTTATCCAATCTCTTTTAGTTATTATATTTATCGCCGGGCTTAATTTTTGAAGTGAAACTTTCTTTCCGGCAGGAGAACCACGAGAATTTAAAACGGATGTGATGGAGCGGAAATAACAAAACGGAAGTAATGCAACGGAAGTAATGGAACGGAAGTGGTGGAACGGAAGTGAGGTCGAATAGATGCAAACTAAAACTATCAATGTTCAGTTGTGCCATCACAGTCACACAACTCTAAATGAGAGTATTTTGTTGCTTTGATTATATAGCCAGCCTTCCTTTCTTCAAAAACCAAAAAATAATCATTTTTGCCATTTGAAACATTAATATTAGTTGTATATAAAAATAAATTAGAAAATGATGAAATTTCCATGTAAATTCGATAATCGGTAAAAGTTACTATCTTCAAAAATTTTTTTGTGCAAAATCACATCATAATTGCATATTCTTGTTTAAGTACCTTATTTGCTACACAACATGATAATTCACATCCTTTATGACCGGTATCGAATTTTTTTATTAATAAAAAAAGTCCAGATTGCAAATTTTAAAATTAAGCGTTTATTTATAACATATACAGGGTGAATAAAACGTGAGGAACATCGATGCTACAGCCTTAAATAATAACTTTACGAAAAAAAGTTTCTAACTAAAGTTTCCTATCAAGTTTTTTGCCACAATTTGGCGTTTTTAATTTTTTTTTCAATTGTCATATGTTTTAGCTATGACGTCATCGACGTTTTTTTTAAACGGCAGCCTATATTTTTTATGGCATGACCAGTTAGTGCTTTTTATTCTCTATACAGCCATGTAAAAATATCATACAATTGTATAATAAAAATTTCAAGAAAAATCACGATAAACATTTATTTTTGTCACTGGCAACATTTTTCATCGGGTACACTTATTGCAAGATAAACGACAATAGTAAGCAATTGTTTGAAAATGTTTAAAATTGAACAAATGCAAATCTGTAATGTCAATTCGGTGACAGTTAGCATTAAGAAGTGATTAAAATTTAGTCTGTGTCCTGTGTTAAATACGATTTTCTAGTGATGGTACGTTTAACAGAAACTGAACGTATCGAAATTTTGATGATGATCGGGTACGGTGATAAAAAGAGAACTCACGACGATGTGTGCGCTTTGTTTAATACTGTACATCCAAATCGTGAACCTGTTACGCGGTTCACTGTAACCAAAATTAATAGAAAATTTAGAGAAACGGGCCACGTCAAAGATTTGAATAAAATTGGCCGTCCAAAAATAGCAACAGACGATAAAATGTTGGATATTGTGCTTACAGTTTCCGAAAATCCTCATACTTCAACTCGACAATTAGCCCTGAATAATAATGTTAGTCAAGGAATTCTATTATCTTCTCCGACGAAGCCACATTTTCTTTAAATGGAGGTGTAAATCGGAACAATTCCCGTTATTGGTCGCGACATAACCCACATTGGATGGAAGAATTACACACACAGTATCCACAAAAAGTAAACGTGTGGGCGGGAATTATACAAGACAGAATTATTGGTCCTTTTTCTTTGATGGCACATTAAATGTTGATCGGTATTTGGATTTTTTGAAGTTGGAACTTGTTCCCGCGTTAGCTGTTTTGTTTCCAAATGCAGAAAATCCGGACACGGCGAACGATAGAATTTGGTTGCAACAAGATGGTGCTCCACCTCATTATGGCATTCATGTTCGTCAATATTTAGATGGAATTTTTACAAATAGGTGGATAGGAAGAAGAGGACATAATGAATGGACAGCGTGATCTCCGGATCTAAACCCGCTTGACTGATTTTTATGGGGCCATCTTAAAAGTACAGTGTATGCAAACAGACCAGACAATTTGGAAAATCTAAAAATTCGTATCCGCGAGCATATACGAGCAATATCACCTGCTACAGTTCAAAATACAGTTCGAGGATTTTCTTATCGTATTGCCTACTGTCAGGCAGTGAATGGCGAACAATTTGAACATTTGCTTTCTTAAATTGATGTTAAATACGATTTGAAACTAGTTTACTAATTTGTGGACCTGGTATTGTAGTTTGTTTATTTTGCAAAAGTGTACCTGATGAAAAATGTTGCCAGTGACAAAAATAAATGTTTATCGTGATTTTTCTTGAAATTTTCATTATGTAACTGTATGATATTTTTACGTGGCTGTTTGAAGAATAAAAAGCACTAACTGGTCATGCCACAAAAAATATAGGTTGCCATTTAAAAAAAGTCGATGACGTCATAGCTAAAACATATGACAATTGAAAAAAAATGATAAACCCCAAATTGTGGCAAAAAACTCGATAGAAAACTTTTGTTAGAAACTTTTTTTCGCAAAGTTATTATTTAAGGCTGTAGCATCGATGTTCCTTACTTTATATTCACCCTGTATAACGTAATATCTCGAGAAGTACTTCGCATATCGACTTGATATTTTTTATTTAAATGCAGATGCATCAGCGCTGCCTATGATCTCTTTTTAATTGCCAAAAAAAAATATCGTTTGCCCAAAGAAATTAAGAATATGACTTTTTGATTTCGATGTAGTGAATTTTTACTAAGCGGAAAACTCTTTCATTGGTAGACTTTAACAGATACATGCAGCAAACAAAATTAAAAATAAACTTTGAGAATGTAATACAATGTAATAGTGAGTATTGTTTGAGCAAGTGCCTACCACACAATCAATTCAAAATGTCTGAGAAGTACTTTAAAGCGAAACATATATACCATACGGCTATGATTTTGATGGTATGAATTTTTCATCAATCGCCGCGTGCGCTTCCTAAGCGTAAATCTTTATAGTGTTTGAAACTGTATACACATAAAAATAACTTTAGTTAGTTGTTCATTTTTTTAACTATTATTTTGCGTAAATGTAGTCTATTAATTGCCTTTTATTTTGGTATATATTTATAAAGTATAAATAAATACATGTATTTTAAAATATGTACTTATACAGTTTGCTGGGCGTTGGAATAGTAATTGTTGTACGTATAATGTTATCTTGCTGTAACATGATATCATTCACGTGATGCAAATATTTGTTTAAGAAGCGTAATCGTACAGAACAGCAATTAGTTAATACTGCAATAAACATTCAGTTGTAAGAAATACTAAAACTGCTACATAATAAAATAATGTTAAGTTGAGAACTACAAACAGACAAGACTTTTACATTTACATTTCCTGCAACATTTTACATCTTCTTCAACGCACATGAAATTTTCGCCAGAGCAGGTGCCGTTTCTGCAGTAAAGAGCTAATAAATGTCTTAAGGTTAGAGGGAAAAACGCTTTCAGCGAGAACACGTGAAGATCTTTCACTTACAACTTGCGTGCTCACCACACTTTTTTTTCCTCGAAGATATTTTGAACACATACGCGTATGTCCAAAATCTACATCTTAAAATTCGCAATTGTTATTTTTCACAGAACTAATCGTTAAAAAACATAATGTGTTGACCTTACATTATCTGCACTTTGACTTCGGAAGAATAATTTCCGATGAACTATCTAATTATCTTTTATCATTTAGACACACAAAACGATTTACATTTATTTATTTTGTTTGAGAAACGCCCCATTCTCCTATACATTCCATTTTTAATCAACGTCGGAATCTGTATTTCTTATAAATGCAGTGTTTTTTTTCAAGAAAACGGATTAAACATTGCAACTGCAATTATTATGCTGAAATTTAGAACTGTAAACTCGAATTATGTTTAGACAATTCATTCTTAAAATATGAGGATACATCTTTTTATTACGCTTATCTTATTTTTAGAATTAATATCAAACAGCTTTAATAAATATTTATTTTTAAGAGATATTTTGGAAACAACACTACTAATAATCACTTTAAGTGGAATTACCGCTCCATACATAACTGTATTTTATCTTATCTGCCTTTGTAAAATTTATTAATGAAAAAACCTTGGTTGATTGATTAAAAAGAAATATGGCGCCTATAAAATACAAACAGATATACACGTCAAGGTCTTCTAACAAATTGTTTTAATTACTGGAAATGTATTGCGGCAATATGGTAATGTTGTTTGGGGTAGTCTTCGTAATCTACTACGCAGGTTACACTGTGTGTAATAGACTCATAATAGAGTCAAAACCAGGCTACACCACTTTTCTAAGAGCTACACTATTGAGTTTAATTTCGCAATGACACCTTCTATCAATTTTTGAAGTTTGAAGTCTTTAGACACTTTATTTAAAAAAAGGAATGTATGCCAAGCACGTCAGTTTTAAGTGAAAATTCTTAGCGTGTTCTCACTGAAAGTGTATTTTGTATTATTTAACAGAAAAGCGGAAACGGTTATGTCACTTTCTATTTTTTTTTAGGAATTGCTGTAAAACAAATACACCTGAGTGAGTTATTTACAATTTAAAATATGTAATTATTATTATCTTGTATCTATGTTCTTACCATCGGATAACCTTAACAAAAAATGCCGCCATTCGTAATTAGCAGTCCCAAAATCTCTCTAATAACAATTTTTCTAAAAATCGAATGACGTTAGGAACAATTTCAATCATATTGAGTCCGCGATCTTGAATTTTATAATTTAAATCTTGGATTCGTAATTAGTTGTCCCACAACCCCACAAATACCAATTTGTATGCAATTCGGAACTAATTCTGATATCTTAAATGTTACAAATTATTTTTGGATACGTAGCAGCCCCAAAACCTCTGGAATACAATTTTTCACGATAAATCTTCAAATAATCATACATCCAAGAAATTGTGGCACCAGTCTGGCGTGAATTAGAATTTAGTACCTAAAGAACCAAATTCATTTAACAGAGGAATATTTTTGTAATTTTTCAGCCGAATTCGTAGATTGACGAGCCGAGAAAACGTGCGAAATGTAATACGCCGTTAAAAAAATGTTTATTAAATTTTCACAGTTTTTTCTTAAAAATAAGAACATCCCTAAAATACAGGTTTACATGACAATCACATTAAGTATACAGTATTGAATAATTTAATTTCACATTCAAATCATACAGACAAAAGTGTTCAAAATATAATAATTAAAAATATGAAGCTATCATCAGAAAATATCCATCGCTCACAAATACGAGCTCGCGTGAATATAACAAATATATTAAAATCCAAACAATGTGTCACCGCTGCCGTTAGAATTACCAGCTAAGCATTGTTGCTTTCAACCTTGAGAGACCAGTAATATAAAGAATTTGCAATGTTATTGTAAATTTGGTTCGCCACATTAGACAATGTAGAAAGGGTCTGCTATTAAGTTGATAAGCAGTGATAGCATTTATGCATATTTTAATTTTTAATTGTGTTACTGAAGAAATATTTCTTACACGTAAACGCGCAAACCTGACCCCACTTTCATTGAATTCGCGCACATAATGGCTGCGGTGGCAGTCTGTGAAGTGTGAAAAGAAAGCAACGCAATCGCGGAACAACTTCCGTCTTGCATTTTCCGTTCTATTTGTTTACAACTTACTCCTGCCGGCCGCCGCTAAAGAAGTTTCACTTTAAATTCACTTCTGCGTTTAAGGTGAAGTTGCTTTTCAGTGATAGTACGACATGGGCCTAATCTAATTTTTTTTAATGTGTTCTAGTTATAAGAAAGTGTAAAATACTCCTAAATAGTAAAGAAATAACATTTTAACAAATGTAACGTCAATTAACACGAAGGTGCATACATTTCTAATAGAACCAATTTTGCAAAATGCATAAGGTTGGTTTAAGTATTGTGGTGTTGTTTATACTACTTTCTTATACTTGGTATGAAATAATTTAGTAAGTAATAAACACTGGTATGTGTAAATACAAATTGTAATCAAATGGAAAAGTATTCTGTTTTTGGAACGATATCAAAGTGTCTGCACAATAAACAGCTCCATAAAATGCATGGTTGTTTGAAAGTATTTCGAGTAATTTGGCAGCTCTTAACTAAGCATTGAACATAAACTAAGCTTCGGTGCAGAAAGTATAAAGTGCACAATAATTTATTTTCCATCTGTTACAAAATAAACGTCGCAAAGGCATTTAGGATAATAAACATTAACTCAATAGCGGTAAAAGTTTATATTTTCTGCAATAAAATTGTCGCTTAGGAATCTTTTTAGGATTATTTATTTTATGAAAGCACAATTTAAAATTCCGTTCAATTAGACATTACTTTCGAGTAGAAGTGTTAAACAAAATTAAAAAGAAAATATATTAATGGTAGCAGAACCTGTGCGCCACGCTTACGCGTTGCTGGTAACTTATTTAATTAAAACCACTGTGGATCCTAGTCATAGTTTTATGACTTTTATAGGTATTGTTTTAATTCTATAGAAATCCATTTTGATAAATTTGTTCGTAAAAATTAGGGAGGGAGAGAGAAAGTGAACCCCCTAAATATTTACTGCAACTAAATAGTGAGTTCTGAACATTTTTGTACTAGTACTCATGAGAACTTTAGCTCAAACAGACATTTTCTATAGTCCTCCGTTTGGTCAAGGAAAGGGCATGAATTTACGTTTGTAAAAAATGCATATAAAAGGTGACACAGAGAAATTAGTTGAATGGGACACGAAACAACTTGTAGCGTATCCCTAGCCATATACGCTTACAAAGTTCTTGAGAATCTTGTGGCCAGTTTTTCAGTAATAGCTTTTTGACAATGTGAACACTCTTCAAACTATTTCCACCTCACAGATTCAATTTGTAAAAACATTCTTATATAGTAACATTGTATTCTTCTAGGCCTGTTGTAATACCAAAATTATTTCCGATCTGTCAACCCGTTTTTGAGTAAATAGGCGTTAAAGCCGAACATTTACAAACACCGTATCGACAGCCTTGTTAAGGCAAGAGTGCTAGGCAAAAAACTTTGGATTTGTGTTAAAGCCCTCCATCATATTTATTTATTAATTCATCCAAAAGTTTACAATTCAAGTTTACAATATTCTCTTTTTAAATTTATGAAATCCCATTTGTGAAAAGAATGCTACCAAGAAACATGTCTAACTTCCGTTTCCGGTTCATAAAATAAAACTTAATAGTTTAACTTTTTGTTGTAGCTGGGTATGCAAAATTTCATTTACATCGGTTTAATGGTGCCTGAGATTTCGTTACACACACGTGTCCATATAAACCGTCTATTTTAAAAACCACCGGTTTGTGTTGCTAGAGAACTAAAACATGTATTTCCGTCAAAATATAGTCGAAAACTTTCGCAACCACAATACATTTTCATACTGGAAGTATGGAAAAGTACAAAATAGTGCGAATTCAGCTAGTTGTTCGTGAAAATGCGAGCTAGTAATGTACACCAGCGTTTTTTTACGGGAATGTTTATATTATGGCTACTCCCAATGTGTACCACAATCCCTCAATGGAGTGTAGAGTGCCTAGCATATATTTGTTTATTTTGTAAAATTTCCGTGAGAATACCTTTATCGTCGCTGTACCCCACCAGCTTTTCTTAATAATAAAAGTGGCAAAATAGCAGCCTCGGTAATAAAAACCGTAACAATATTTTGTGTGCAATAATAATATTATATTAATTGTGTGTTATTGAAAAAATTTATAGAAAATGTGCTATGTCCATATCAGTGGCGCTATAAATACTTATTTTCAACTAGCTAGAATTAAACCATAAATAACCAAACTATATCAACAGGAGTTACAGCAACGCAAACATTTACTGAAAACAATCAATAAACTGAGCCGATATACACGCTGCCGCCGTCGTGTTATAGTGATAAATTTTTCCAAGGGGGAAGTATTTAGTCGTCTTGTTATAGTGAGACAGTTACGAATTTAATATATAGAAAGGCCTAAATATTAAATATAAGAACAAAATTAAATATTGTTTTAAGGTAACGGATGCATTGAAAATGTTTACGTTTATCATTAGCGTTATAATCTTATACTGCACATATATTATGTAATATATTCGAAAGTATTTTACACTGAAAGTAACAATAAACAAAATAGCAATCTACTAAACTGCATGTCGGCTCAGTTTTAAGTGCATGGTACGACTGTACACTGAACTATGAAAGCGCGTGCGCATTTCTAAAGATAGCAGCAACATCAATACGAACAGTAGAACTTTTTATATGCTGGTCATTTATTTCGAAGGGCTTTGCGTGTAAAGAGAAGTTATTTGTTCACCGAAAACCCACTTTGACCATTGTTATTGGAATAATGAAAAAGTTATAAATGCTGTTCCTACTAAAACTTTCAAAATATTCTTTGTGCATTGCATATGTAGTTTGGTATGAGATCTTTGTTATTAAAAGAAATTATACCAAATTGTTTTATACTTTATACTCGCCTTGTGAATATCTATAAAAAATGAAAAAAAATAAATAAAATCAAATAGGTATGGGAAGGACCCTTAATTTAGTTCCCATTTTCTGAAGTTACGCCACTGTGCGTACAGCGATATTATCTGAATATGACGTACAACTAACAATTCATCTTAAGAATGTTAATTGTTTTGGAATAATGTGCTTTGCAGAGCTGCAGCTGTTCAGCGTCAGGTTACGGTGGCGTAAACAAAGTCAGTGTTTTATTTGTTTACTGATAATCTAATTTGACATTTTTATTAAAATAAAAAGAAGTTATAGATACTATTCCTATCAAAATGGTTTCGTAATTAATTTAATATGAGGATATAGATTCTTAGCCTATTTTCTTTGTTCGCATAAATAATTATCTTTTTGTCCCACTATTGCCTTTACTTTTTAAATTTAAAGGTTGATTTCAGTCTGTGATGTTTAGTAACCACTGCAGTTTAAGCAAATAAGCTGATATTATTGTAGTTTATGGTGAATGCAGTTGGAATTCTTTAGCATCATCAAGACAATACGCAGAGAAATACCCCAATGATCAAGTTTGAAAATTAAAAACTATCCATTTTTATTATTGTACGGCATCCACGACAACTAGATTTCTATTTTTATAATTTATCTTATTAAGCACTAACACTTACCTATAGCATTTCTTCAATTTTTCTCTAAAATGGCTACGCCGACGGAGAAAAAGAAGACACAAAATGCTTATTTTGAAAAAACTTTTTAAAGGTTTAACTGTTATTTAAATGTTAATAAACACAAACAAAATTGAGCGTAGAAAGGTGGTGCACCATCCCTAAACCACCTTTCTCGTTTCCCATTTTTCTTCATATTTTACTAAATTATCTATAGAATGTCCTAAAATTGTTACCAAATGTTATTGGTAAAACTCAAACAATTTTGCAACTTTTGCAATTATGCCGTTTTTATTTTGTAATTTTGAGGAACTGTAACTTTTCAGGGATGCATTCTCGGGTAATAACATTTTGGGCCAATTTTCACCAAATAATTATCACCTAAGTTTTTTAAAGTATTAAATGGACACCTTATATATCTGTTGTAGTATTGGCGATACGAGAAAAAAACATTGGAAAGAATTTTTTATTGTACTTCAAATATGATACAGTGCAGTTTATTTTTGTCATGGTCGACTACTTTTCGAGGAAATTGTATAACTAATTTGTTTTTAATAGAAACCCTGTAGATATATTTTTAAAAGACTCTTTATTAAATACTCTTTTTCTGCAACCGGCTGGGATGTGACTACTTACTCTTTTGCGGCAGGGAATTGCTATACAATCTTGTTTGACAGGTTATATAAACCAAAATCTTTGATGAAAATAATATAAATACCCTCAAAATTTTTATGAAATACCACTTAACGATTTTTCTCCAAAACGATTCATTTTCACAATACTTCACTGGTACAGTAAATAAGTACTTAAAAATAAGAAATCAAATTTTCAAAAAGACGCCACTACAAAACATTTGAAAACAAGCAAACAATACCATGTTGAGACCGTCGATTTCCGAAAACGCCCGAGCATTTCCGACTAGTTTAGTGTTACCAAAAATGCGTCAAAATAATTTGTGTGATAGAGTCAAGACGAATACGACTCTTGATACGATTTTTCTTTGTTAAAATTGTGGTGTAAGTTAACTCGTGCTAGTTAACATTTAGGTAGCTCCACTTCTGCTACGCACTCGTGGAATTACCATCTTAACTAGCACTCGTGATCTTAGGCCACAATTTTATCGAGAAATCGCAATTACTCGTTGTATTATTTATGATTATTTTTTAACACTACTACTACAGCAGGTATAAGCTAACCATTAAAAAATCAGCTAACCGGAAGAATTGAATATGTACATGAAAAATTCAAAGCTTTTACCTTTTTAGTGCAAGCTATAAATAAATCAAATCAGTTAAAACGAACAATTATTATAAATTGTTTTATTGGCGCAACGTAGAATGAGTTAATTGGAACACAATTTTCAATTAAAATCAAAATGGTATAAATAATAGAATTCTATTTTAAAATAGCTGCGAGAATATTGATATTAGCTTTTAGTGCGCTGTTATTATAGCAATGAGTATTTACAGATTCTGTTAAATTTGCCACTAGATGCATCTCAAGGTGAAAAACACGCTTAGACAAAGAACTTTTACAATAAATGAGAACTTAGCAAAATCTTTATAGCACCAGCGACCAGGTTCGAGGACGGGTTTAAAATTTTCAATTAATCGATTTTACGGAAGCGACAAAATGTAAGATTAATAATAGACCAGCGAAAAGCTGCAATGCTGGAGAATCTGAGAGTCCCAGTGCGCTTTTCCAGTAACTATAAATTTACCTTGAAAGGTGAGCTTTGCAACCAGGTAAGCATTTATTTTTCGTCGTTCTGCGTTCTCATTTATATTTTACTTATTTCTTAATTAAATTATATGCAAAAACGCATTGCTTTTCTAGAATTTTGAGTTTTCTAGATAAATCTAACGTTTCAGTTGTTTCAAGTTGGTGCAACTTCATATCTCTTTGTAAAAATTACCTCTAGATTCGAGTAGCAAGTTCAAGTAGGGTCAAAATCAATTTCACCGAATTTAGCTGTTTAAGGAAGGGAGGCAGTTTTCCCCCCTTTGCAAATATTTGTCTTCCTGGAATTTAGGACGTAGCGTTGTCGAGGTCGAGGAAAGAAAGAAAACTAGCTTCGATTCTTGTATCTACAAGAGTTCTGTAATTGTAAACCGACTAAAAACAGAATTGAATCCTTCGCGTTGTAATATTTTCCTTGTGTATAAATGGGAGAATAAGGGGAAGCAAGTAAGAAGAATTAGAGGTGACGTATCTGCAGGCAATATTGTGAGCATTGTACCAAATGTATTCAATTAGTTGTAATTGATTAAATATAAACTGCGGGGAATGAGTGCGTCAATTGCTTAAAGCAAAAGCAATTTGAGAGGTTTGAAGCTGGGAAAATGGAAAAACACAAAATAACACAATAATTTATTCCATTGTTCAATCTCGAAACAAAATCAATAAATTTATGATTACATTTCAAAATATAACCCGAGGGCGAATGCAGATGATTAGCGTACCACCCAGCTTATCACGAAGTGCTCTTCGCGGGTCTGATATGCCTACAAGGAATGATCCAACGGATATATCGGATCTGTACTGGTTGCTTGATATTTATACAAATCCCCCTACAGTAAGGTACGATCCGGAATCAATCGAATAGAGGGCTGGTTTTTAATTCACTGACCTACTGCGACCGCCTTAGTAATATCTAGAAAACATTTTTTTAGCTATTCATTCTGGCAAAACAAAAATTAAAATCTATTGTCGGATCAACGCCAACGCCACGAGATTTTTCTCCCAAATGTTCCTCTTTGTTTTCTCACTAACATTTGACAACCCCATCTTGTATCAATTTATTCCATTCCACGTTAGAAGTTATGTGCCAACTTCAAACATTTCTTCTTACGTGGATCAACCTACTATTCCGATTTATGGTGTTTGTTATCTTCAAATTATGTTTTTCTGTTGTTTTGATTTCTTAACAAGTGTTGGGCGGGAGAGCCAAGGACTGCCACCCCGGTAAAAGACGTAAAAAACATTACCTTTTGCGGGATACTATTGTAACGGTCACTTTGGTTATTTCAATTTGCTACGTTTACTGCTCTTCGCAGATGTCGTAGATCTTTTTAATTGGGAACCAAACACCAGCGCTAATGCTAGTCTCCTAAATGGTATCCCCGCTACCTAGACAAAGCATTACAATTTGTTGCGTTCTAATTACTACGTCTAAGGGACCCAACAGGTTCTAAATGTACGTAGAAAATACACTGGGTGGTTGGAGACCGTTGAAAGGCAGGTCAAGGTGACATCCAAGAAGAAATGGCGTGCCTGTTTGTTTCCTAGGAGTATGGTACTGCTTTCAGTCACAAACCGGTCACAAACATATCTGGGCGGTGTGTAGTCAACTAGTACTGAAATTGCGAGTAGCCTCTACTGCGAAGGTAGCTCGGGCTGTTTCGAAAAGTCTAACCAGTGACTTAGACTGGTGCTACAAGAACCAAGTGGGTACGGCGAGGCTGCTGCAATAGTGGTAAGAATATGCGGGTCGTCTTGGTGCGACTGAGCGGGTAAGCTGTGTTTCAGCTCGGATTGTAACGGGACCAAAAACAAGTAAATATGATCAATCATTATATTTGAAATTACTGAATATTTATTTATTTGCTAATTAACGCGCTAGTACTGCCAAATACCAACCCGAGCGCAGGTATTCCTCTGTGAAACCCGTTTCCATCATAACGACCTAACATGTCCCAGATGGTGAAAATTAAGGGTATAAAATTAATACCCTCAGATAGAAAAATTGAATCTCTTTGAGTCAACAACGACCGGGACCAGACAAGACCCAGGGGCACTACATGAGTTCTTTAGAAAGCCAGTCTACCAGGTTGTGGGTTGACAAGAGCGAGGCTAGCAGGTTCAGTTTTTGTTTTCGCTACCAAACCGAATAGATCAGCCCGAAACATACAAGCCAAGTTCGAGTCACCAGCACCTAGACCTGTTAACCGACAGGCTGAATCAGTTTCAGACACCAGCACCTAGTTTAGTCAAGCGACAGAAAGAGTTCAGCTAGTATCAGTAGTCGGTATTAGTAGTCCGAATTTAATCGTACAGTCAAATGTAATTCAGAATCAGGTATACTAACAATATTTCGTAACCTAAATATCTAAGGTATGCTATGACGAGTTTCACGCGCTTCTACTCCTAAATTGATATTTTTTCTTTAATCTCCGTTAAATACCGAAGATTCCGGAAAGCGCGGTTGTAGGATTTCAAAACAGTTCTATACCATAAAAGCAAACAAATACTTAATCTCGGCGTTAAAAAGTTTCAACTCGGTTTGATTCCTTTTTACCTTAATTAAACTAGTTCCTTAAAAAAGAAGTAAAAATCTTGCTTAATCTCGAAAATATTCATAAAGTTTATTAAAACTATAATTCGGAGGCATACGACGTTAATAGGTACAAAACCGTAAGCACTGAATTAGCTACCATTGAAGAAACGCTGTGATAACCATTCCAAAAAGGTCGTACAATTTACAGTTATGACGTCCTCGATACCTAACAAAGATAATAATACAATAAATTACCTAGAATTGTAGAAACCTATTTAAACAAAACCTTTTGAAACTCCCGACAATTCGGTAGTCAGGTATCTAAAATTATTGATAATAATATTATCTTATCTATCAAAAAATTTGTTGATGTGTATGTTGGGTTGCACACTATTTAACTTTCAAGCTCGTACTCCTACATGAATAACCAACGCAATCCCACAAGTAAATTAAAAATTAGGGATGTATCTGTCGGTTCATTGAAACAACACGAATCCGAACAACTGCGCGATGTTGCCTTGCATTAAGACAAACTGATATGGTCAGTTAAAGATGGAATTATAGACAATTTCTAATTCAGGAGTGGGATTTTTGCAAATATTCCACGAACTAAAAATTAACACATTTATATATATATTAAGGGTTTCTACAGCTGACGCTGCCTTCCTTCTCTCAGCCTTAGATTCCATTCTTGTCTGTCTTCCCAGTCTCCATCTTCCAGTCCTCTACTCTCCATCGCCTCATCCACGTCATCCCTCCATGATCTCCTGGGTCTTCATCTTTTTCTTCTTCCCAATGGACTCCATTCTGTTATTTTCTTAATCCATCTGTTATCGTCACTTCTTCTTACGTGCCCGTACCACTTTAACTTTTTTTGCTCTATGATTGTTACCGCATCTTTTTCTACTCCCATTCTATTCCTTATCTCCTCGTTAGGTATTCTGTCCGTTCGTACCACTCTGCAGCATCTTCTCCAACACTCCATTTCTGTCGCTTTAATCTTGGATTTGTTTCTTTTATTTACAGTCCAGGTTTCGGCACCGTAGGTCATAATACTTTCTATCATGGATTTGTATATTCTTATTTTATTGCTTTTTGTGATATGCTTGTCCCATAGTACTGCGTTCAGCTGTCTTATACAGTTCCTCGTTTGTCCTAGTCTATTTTTTATTTCTTCCTCTGACGTTCCCGTATTTGTTATTATAACCCCCAAGTATTTATATCTGTTTGTTCCTTTGATTGTTATATCGTCTTCTATTTCTAGGTTTACTATGTTTCCTTCTTTTGTTGTTAGGTATTCCGTTTTGTCTAAATTTATCTCCAAACCTGCTCTGGTGTATTCTTCCCTTAACTTCCTCACCATATAACCTAGGTCTTCCTCGTCCTGCGCGATGACCACCTGGTCGTCCGCGAAACTTAGGGTGTATAAGTAGTCTCCTCTCACTGGGACTCCCATTCTTTCGCACTTCTTTTTCCATTTTATTAATGTTTGTTCCACGTAAATTTTGAAGAGTGTCGGAGACGTAGACGTAACACATTTATCCATTATAATTTGTTTGTTGCGTACTAACAGTGACGTTAGGAAGAGTATGGCGTTTTTCTCCCACCATTATCCCATATAAACAATTTATCCTAGTTTAACCAAAAAGTTTGACAATCTCGGGACTTTTTATGAGAGTTACGCTTTTAAAAATTAATATTTGGCGCGGTTTGACACGTATTTGATTACTTTTTGACCTTTTCTGGCCCCTATTTTGTGCAACCGACGTATTTATAGAATAAATTAATTAGTTAATTTAGTGTTTATTAATAAACATTTTTCAAATTTATTTTAAATAAAATCGGCAAATCTTAGTTGCGCCATCTGTTAATAAAATTTATAAAGAATCCTGAGATTTTTAAAGTTTGGAGATTAAAACAATTGAATATAGTGCAGTCTTTACATCTTCTTTACATCAGTGTACTGACCTACTAATGCGTTATCCATATACATATATAAAAGCACTAAGGGTTTTCTTCTCCGGTTGCTCCAGCGGCAACCGCTTCAGCAATTTGGACCATTTTTTTTTCAATGAAAGGTCCCTATCCTCAGATGGAACATGAAACATTTATATATTTTTATTCTACGTCGATTTTTCAATAATAATTATTTTAGTTTATAATATATCTGAAAGTCTGCTAAACGCGCTTTACTTGAGGCGACATCTACACCAACGTCGCGTCTCCCTTATGGAACTAATGCATCACGTGACTTATCATTTAGCCGGTTCTGCCAACGCTCAGTCTGTCAGTGCATTGTGCGCTGGGGTAACACTAGTTTAATTATTAAACGCAAAAATTATAAAATTTTTGATTGTGTGAGTGCTATGGTTACAACACAGACGTATTATTGCAGCCAGTCTAGGTGCGGTTGATTAGGAGCCTGAAAACAAACGGGTGCCATTGTCTGTTACAATGTGGGTGGAATATCAGTGTACAGTGATCAATGCGCAAAAAAATTTTTTGGTAACTTTCGCCAAAATCTCGAAGTTGATGATATTGGAAAATGCAACACCTTTAGATATACTGCGCGTGAAACTGAAAACTGCAGAAAGTAATTTATTAAGTTTTCCTCAGTAAATGTATAAAGATATAAACGAAGAAAACTCAATAATAAATTCAGGATTTCATAGGTCTCTACGCAATTTTTTTCAATTAAAAATATATAAAGAAAAACTACCAATAGGAATCTGCTTGCTCTTTTTTGAAAAAGAACCAACTGATGAATTTTATGATAAATAAATATTCGTAATAATCGTAAGCAATATTATCGATGATTTTTTGCTCGTTTAGAAGCTTTAAAGCATCATTTTAATTATTATATTACTTTCTTGCATAACGATTTTCTGAGTTTTTGCAAAATTTTACTATGATTAATATTAAACGACATATTTTGTTAAGCACGAATAAGGAAACATTATTCCGCTAACAGGAACTGTATATTGCAATAAAAAAGCAATTCCATATTTACTGCTTTTCCAGTTTGGATTACTACTTTTATCCCGGAAACTTTTCTCTAAAGCTTTTTTATTGTTGCTTGTTTTTACGGAAAACCTTCTTCTAGGCTTCTTTGGAGTTTTTTAACTACTTATTATTTTGACGAGTTGGAAATCCTCTCGATGGGATTTGTACCAGCAAACACTTTTCCTCTGTGCCTTTGTTTGAGCGCTTTGTTTTAAATATTTTATGTCTGATGCCCGTGGGGCTCATTTGACCCTATCGCATAATAATAATGAAGGAATATTCTACAAAACTTGGCTAAAATTGAGTAATTTTTGTCTTTCAATAATTTTTTTTTGTAATTCAAATGTATTTTCTAAAAGTGTCAATAATAGTAGTTAAAAGTTAACTTGTAGGTTTGGATTTTGTTCTAATCAAAGTCATGAACTAGACTTTGTAGATGAACTAATTCCGTCTGTTGGAGTTTATCGATCCCTTTTGTTACTATCTTGCATGAAGACCGTGTGATACAGCTGCAATTTGGGAGCAGTCACAATGTTATATACAATATTAAAGGAGCTATAAACTCAGTACATAGTAAACCATAAAATGTAGCATTGTAGAAATGTTCGTAACATTTTACTGTTTCGACACGTTTGCTAAGAAATTCAAGATTGTTGTTTTGTTTTATTTAAAAAAACCTTCAAAATTTAATGAGTATCTGTATATAAAATACTTAATTACTTGAACAATATTTATTTATTTTAACCTTATACGTATTTTGGCATGTTTACATGCCATTGTCACAGGTTATATGAAAGTAAACAGTTAGTGTTGTTATAGCAATAGAACTTTTTTACTTATCTTGGTAATCGTCTGCAGATGACTTGATTTCTCATTCCAAAACGTCCAGTAGAGGAGAATTTAAGAGATCAATTTGCTCATTCATTAACGGTACAGTTTTTAAATGTTTTTGAATTTCAAAAGCTCCTAGTATATCTAATTTACGTTTATCATCACAAAACTGTAAACATTTTATGGTGTTATTAGATGTCATTGAATGATTTTGTTCTAGTAAGTGTTTAGTGTAATTGGATTTATGTGGGTGTTTGTATTTGTAACAACGTACGTGTTTTTTATACCTTATATCAAAATTTCTAATTGTCTGGCCTATATAAACCGAATTACAATGCGAACAATTTAATTTGTAAATGCCTGATTTTAGCAAATCATTTGTTTTTGATTTTGCATTAAACAAAGTGTTTAAGATGTTTCTAGTTGTTTTAAAGCTTACTTTATATCTATTTGTTTTGTTTATAATTTTAGAAATTTTTTCTGATTTGTCACCAAAATATGAGATCGAAGCATATTTAATTGTATCGAATGAAGTTAGGGTATTTGGATAAATTTTTTGAATGGCTAATTTATAATCTTTTTCTTTAATTAATGTATCAATAAGTTTAGTAATATAACCATTACTGTATGCAATTTGTTTAATAATTGAAATTTCTCAATTACAATTAAAATCATGTAAAGGGACCGTCAAAGCTACATGTATCAGGGACCTATGCTGCTAATTTATTATTATTATTATTATTATGACGAGAATCGTGTGGTTTTGTAATGTCTGTTTGTGTAGGTTTTCAATAAACTGAGTATTCAAATTTATTAGTTGAATTAATTTTTATGTTTAAATCTAAAAAGTGTAAATTTTATGTTTGGGTGCAAACTGTTAATAAAAATTAAAAATTGATTAATTACATCAAATGAACTATTAAAACATGCTAAAATGTCATCAACATAACGAAACCAAAATATAACTTTCTCAGACTGATTTGATTCGAATATTTGATCTTCTAGATTTTCTATAAATATGTTAGCTAAAAGAGGTGAAATTGGACTTCCCATGGGTAAACCATCTTTTGGAAAATAAATTTTATTATAGAAAGTAAAATAATTTTGATTGGTGCAAAGTTCAAATAATTGAATCGACTAAGTCCGTTTTATTAACTCAACATTTTTGTTAATAAGAATATTATTTAACAAAGGAATACACTCTTGAAGAGATATTTGGGAAAACATATTAGTAACATCAAAACTAACTTGCTTTGTGGTGGTAAATGTAAGTTATATAACTTTTTGATTAATTCGGAAGAATTTTAAACTGAATATTTTGGTTTATAATCAAAACTGGTAACTATATTTATTAGTATATTTGCTAGCATATGGTTGGGTGCATTTATGTATGATACCACTGGTCTAATGGGCATGTTGGGTTTGTGTATTTTTAATAAACCGTATAGTTTTGGTAGTTGTGGATTTGGATTTATTATTTGTCTTTTCTGGTAATCTGCTAAATAAACCTGGCAATCAGGCATTTACAAACCAATTTAATTTTTTGCATTGTAGGCCAGACAATTAGAAATTTTGATATTAGCTATAAAGAACACGTACGTTGTTACAAATACAAACACCCACGTAAATCCAATTATGTTAAACACTTACTAGAACACAATCATTCAACGACACCTAATCACACCATAAAATGTTTACACTTTTGTGATGATAAACGTAAATTAGATATACTAGTTGCTTTTGAAATTCACAAACATTTAAAAACTGTACCGTTAATGAATGAGCAAATTGATCTATTAAATTCACCTCTATTGGACATTTTGAAATAAGAAATCAAGTCATCTGCAGAGATTACCCAGATCAAGTCACCAAGTTCTATTGCTATAACAACACTAACTGTTTAGTTTTTCATATAACCTTTGACAATGGCATGTAAACATGCCAAAATACGTATAAGGTTAACCCTTCGGTGGGCGCGTCTCCTAAAATCGCACGAGCGGGCGCGTTGCGGCACTGAGGGCCGCAAGCAGGAAAACAGTAATGAATGTGGTAAAAAACAAATATACTTCCTAAATAAGTTTTAAAATAAAATATATGTTGTTTTTATAACATATATTTGTCAAAAAATTCTTTGAAAAAAAATCAGAAGTAGATAATGCTACAAAAAAATATATCTTGAGTTATAAATGTAAAGAAAAGCTTCTTTTTCATTTGATACATTCTTTGCAGCTCCTTTAGATCCAGGGAGTACTTTTCCAAATATTTTTGTTATCTTTGCTCATATAAAAGTGAAACTTTTTTCTCTTCCGCTATAAGTTCTACATTTTGCATTTCGTCATCACCTGATTGTTCTGATACACTATCATAAATTTGTGATTCAATAAACTACTGTTATTCTTCGCTGTCGTCATCAAAATCAAATTGATCTTCTTCAAAATCTGATACATTTTCTATGATCTCTTCTAACTTCTTTGCACTAAGAGCTTTTTTCATCATTTTCTTATCCCTAAAATGGTAAAAAGAACAGTATAGTCAACGTATAAGCTACAATTTCATTGATTTAGGATTAAGGTAGGATTTAGTAAATTCTAAACCTGCAGAATTAAAATACTCCGTAGTATATTAGTGAATTACAAAATAAAAATAGTAACAAGTTATACTTACATGACCGAGCGCGCTGCGGTCCGGAGTACCGCAATCTTGCACCTTCTACTTTGACGCCTCGCTGTCGACTGTTAGGTATCTCTTAAAACTCGCAATCGCTGCACCACACCTTATAAAATATACTCTGCATACCTAGGGCGGCAACGACGTATGTCAAAAAGTTTTTACAAAAAATTACTTTTTATTCAATTGCGGCACTGAGTGCCGCTACGCGCCCGCCGGAGGGTTAAAATAAATAAATATTGTTAAAGTAATTAAGTATTTTATATACAGATACTCATTAAATATGGACTTTAACAAAGTAACGCTTTAAATTATAAATAAACTTCAAAATTTATCTTTTTCGTAACTAATATTAATACCTATTATATTTACAAATTTGCAAATAGCTTTTGGTTTAAATGTATGCATGTGAAGTAAATATTTGAGTTCTGAATATTTCGTGTTTAGTGTTGCTATTTTTCTGCAACACTGCGTTCTCATTTAAATACAGAATTTAACTAATTCTATGTCACAAGATGCACCCCAAATAAAATGGCTGTAATTAACTTCCTGTTCTCTGCTTGTTCGCAGCATGGGGAGATAGGAAACAAACAAAGCGTTAATTTCAAGCAAACAACTGGCGTGTGAAAGCAGAACTCCAATGTGTAGGCAATAAAAACTTCTAGATAGATTTTATATATTACATTAGTAGGACAGTCAGCTTCGTAAACATAAAAGTTTAGTGCATACACAAAGTTATACAAAGTTGCAGATATGTTCCAAATGGTAGCGTTATTGGGGTTAACCTCGCCACAGGAAACGTGCTGTTTCTAATTTGACTCGCCATTAAACAGAGCGGTCAATAGTTTCCGGGGACACCGCAGAATGTTCCTTTTTTACAAAGTCAGTTATTTGCAGTCCCGCGGGTTTTATAGGAACTCTGAAGTTACTATAAGCATCTAAGCACTTAAACCCTCGAAACACTTTTAGGGATGACGCAGTTGTCAGTTAATTGCGTCACTTTACGCAGCCACAGTAAACTTGCGGGCTGTTTAGCTCAAATCGTCAACTTTTTTGAGTGACCCTTTTCTTACGACACGACAAAATTGAGATGCGCAAATGCTTCTGGCTAAGGTTAACATGTTCTGAAAATACGTACAAAATTTATTATTTATGTAGTAGGTTTTTTGCTATTGTAGACTGAATTCAGCAAACTTTTTTTGTATCAAGAGGTTCACTGAAGGAAGTGTAAGAAGGAATGGACAACAAAAGGTTTAACACAATGCTTTAATAAAATTGGGCAATTACCTTAGCGGCCATTCTATTCTTCTAAACTCCCACGGCAGCCTCATATGAAAGAACAGCTAGTAGCAACAAAAGTTTAACCTTTAATCTTATTGTACGACTACGGAAGATTGGTTGGACTACGGGAACGTACCCTCCTTTTCGTTTACGTACTTATTCTTATCACTACGTTTATATGATAGCGAAGGACGAGGATGCTTTAGTGAAGTACGTACTATTCAAGTAAAAGCACAGAAAGGTTTTCAAACGAAACATCTTGCGTCACCACTATGCTAGATAACCAATTTTATTTCATTGTAGAGAAAACGTTCGCCATTTTCAGGAAAGTATTCTTTGCTGTTTTGAACATGAAGCAAAAACATGTGATTGCAACGCCATATACCAACTGATTTTCTTACTTAAATTGCCTTTTTTCTAAATCTAACTGTAAGATTAGCAAACGTTTTTTTCACCACACGCGGATTTTAGAATGGACTAACAGTTAAGCAAAAATTGTTTTTTTCCTATAAATAAAGTTAATCTTACAAAAGTAAGTTAAATAGTAATAAAGTAATTGATTTTAAACTAGCTTTTTCGGCTCTATTTGATTTTATAATTTTTCACATTAAACACGCTTCAATCGTACAAAACAAAACGTCGTTTTTCATTCATGACAAATATTGTAAAGTTTTACCAAACACATTGTATAATTAAAAAAAAGTATTCCACTTCAATTTTTTATCTGTGTGTTTTATAATGTTTTTTGTAATATGCAGTTTTCTTAATCACATCATAAAACTGAGTTTTTGGTGGGTGTAACAGAACGTAAATTACATATTTCTATAATTATGTGCGTACGATAATGTTTAATTTTGTTTCAGTCTTCAAAATTGCACAATTATGAAGATTTATTTTAATGTGTGCATTTGTAATGGGTTTCTTTAACATCTAACGTTTAGGAATATGCTTTTAAGTTTATTTAAATAATAAGTTTTATAAGAATTGTTAAGGCTGCTTAATAGGTTTGTTTTGCATTTAACATCTAATAGATTTTACAAACCTACTGGTTTTATGAATAAAAAGTTTATCTTCAAATTGCTGATATGGAGAAGCAACAGCTTAAAACTGTGCGCTACTGAATTTTAGAATGAGAAATACCGCATAACACTTATTGCCGTCTTAGTTTTGAAGAATAGGTTGAACAAGGAGCGAAAGAACAGTCTTAATGATTGGCAGGGGGTTAAACATACAATTAATGTACATAGTGAAACGTAGACGAAATGTGCCTCTCCACGCATTTTTACTATATAATTTGGTAGCTACATAAAGGTTTCAAACAGACTATACCACTGACATCGCACATACGCATCACAGTAACTTTCCTTAGTACAAATCTCTTAAACAAATACTTAATGTTATTAGGGTATACACTGTGTCTATAAAGTAACTCCCCCCCCCCCCAACTGACTTTTGAACGACTTGATATCTTCACAATATATGCTTTAATGGAAAATTAAATACTATTTTTTAACATAACAGGTGTTCAAAAGTTAGTTAGGGGGGGGGGGGGTTACTTTATAGACAGACGGTATACATACATATAAAGATTATGTATGTGATTTCTCTTACATTTTTTGTCACATTTTATATCTTTTCACGTTCCACGCATATAAAATACTTTTAACGCCCTTAATGTAAACCCTTTCTTACTACATATATCTTGTATTTTAGTCTTACAACAATTCAATTTTCAGCTATTATTTTGGCCCAACTGTTTTGGATGGTAAAACATGACATAATTTGCAATTAAAATTCGCCACGTCTTTAAAATTCAGCTGTTCACTAAACCGTTTTTAGAAACTTAGTGCTACTCTGCATATATTTAAACTTTGAACCGTGAAACTCAATTTGGTTTTAATTATACTTTCATGATGTATTAATTTCGTGACAGACCTAACTTACCAGTAAACTTTTAATGAATGGAGATCGGGGTTGGTTTGAAGAAGAAGCCTTACTAGACAGAGTTTGTTTTTATTATTTATTTAATTGATTAAAACAATAAATAGGTTATTTCAGAAAATTAATTGAAACCACAATACATTGTAAAAATGTTGCGGGTGCAATATTATGGTAAATTTTAAGCAGTATGTATTTAGGATACTTCTCAATAGTACATTTAAAATAGCTATTAGTTGTCCCTATTTTGTTTAACATACGACATATTACATTACTCTAAAATTTTCAATTATCCAACTGAATAATCATTTACTTTATAACATCAATACACCACTAATGGATTTTCATGATTTAGAAGCCACTGTCCCATCATTCGCCATTGTAAATAACAATGTTACCTCTATCACAGTATTTGGACAGGTAAATTGAAACCTAAATTAATTGGTTAAGGTACATATTGAATTTGTCTGGTATAGTTTCCTATTTGAATGATCCCTCTCTTAATTTAGAAATACCCGCTTCCACTGAAGTATTACTAACAAACATGTGTTTCTAGCAGATATTTTATACGTTGTTCGTACAGAAACATTATTAAAAAATAATTAGGTATTAAATCGTGAATTCTGTTTTATCAGCGGAACACACACTTCGTTAACATCAAATCCTAAAAGTTACAACTCCTTCTGAAAATAGATCAAGCTTTTAAGTGTGGCACTTTCAGAAGGCAAGAGCGTAGTAGGGTGTGTGGCTGTGGCTGATGTAATACTAAATTCCATTACCACCTCTCAACAAAGTGACCCTTTTAGGTGCGACCTCTTTTTATTTAAAATATGTCCGATTATAACCTACACGTCCTAAAATAACACACCTAAGGGAATGCCACTCATATGGCAGCCATTGTTTAATCAAAGCTCCTGTCGCGGATGTGACCTATGTGTATACTAATAATACGAGTTGCTTAATTCAATTATCCACTAGGCGGAAATGGGTCGCACGCACCGGTTTCCGCTCGATGACCAACCAGGGTTTAATACTGAATTGCACGAGCCCTCCAGAGGTGTGCCACCCCATTATGCCGAGTTGTAAATTTAATTTTCTGAAATCGATTTTCACAACTATTCAATAATAATTTAGGTACGTTTTTATAAGATCATAGCTTTTTTTTTTTCATGAAACGTGTTTAAAACTGTAATGCAAAATCTGTACTGACACTAAGTGTTCCTATAATGAAATAATGTTTTGATGTAAAACCACTCACTGAGTTTAAACATATACGTAAGAAAATTGCGATTTAATGTTGATCACGAGGTTTTAATATTTAATAGTTGACATTAGTTTAAATGGCAACCTACTGATTATTAAATAAGTTTAATCAACCTTTTCAAGTTCTAGGTTGTAATTTAGTGTTCCTCATTGCGTGATATTTTTTTAATTTAATTACCTAAAAAACAAAAACGCGAAAAATACAATATCAGTTAAATGATCACATTTATGTTCATACATCGTAGTATCAATGTAAACCTTGTGAAAGTAATAATAGATAAGTGCGTGTAGGTGACGCGGTGTTATAAGTGTAATGGCTTCGGCCATGTCTGTACAGTACAGTACTGTAGTGATTTTTCTTTAGTTGGCTCTCTTTTTGGTTTATTTAGTTAACTTAGTTTTATATCTTATTTATTAGTCTAAAATAGTTCTATCTACATTCAAGCTTAAATTATATTTGCTTTTTCAAAACTGTTTTATTTTAATCATCTACCACAAACAACTATCATAATTACAATGGTACAGTGCCGCACTGTCAAGTACTGTAAAGAACAAAAAGTGTGCCCAAGGTGCTGCGACTTACACAGGGTAGCAGACTGTGTATTGCGGATTCTGGAATGTTGCAATTGTAAAAACCTGGAACTAGGATTTGGCCGCATTGGATGGTACATGTCCAATATTCTAGAGGAAGATGAAACTGGCGCGCAGCAAAACAAATTATAGATCACAATCCAAAATGGCAACACAACTTAAAAGGCCGTGAGAGTTATACATGCAAAATCAAAGAGAGAAAAAACCGCAACTGACTGGTTGCTTTCCGCTGCAGTAGAAAAGAGTGCGGCAATTGTTCTGATCCAATAGCCTAGTACTGCAATATGCAGAAGAACAAATACCTTTTATAAGAGACAAGAGCCAAAAGCTATAGTTATTAATAGAACGAACCTGCCGTGTGTAGTACTGAACCTTCAGGTAACAAGGATTAGATTGATAAACGGCGATAAAGAAGTGAAAATACTAAATGTGTATGTAGAACAACGCGAGATGTTGAGGCAGACAGTATAACTGCCGCAGGATATAGTAAGAGTGACCGGAAGACGGGTGATAGTAGAACCTAAAAGCGCTGCATCCAGTTTGAGGAGGCGATATTAATAATTTAAGAGGGGGGGAAGTTGTAAAATTAGATACAACAGCGAGTCTTTGGGTAGTAAACGTTCCGTGCTGTTTACCGACATTTGAATCAGTAAACGACGGTAGCTGGATAGACGTAACGCTTACAAAGGATCGACAGGTGCAGGACTGAGAAATGCTAGAGGACGAATCGTTACGTGATCGCAGGTATATAATGTACAATGTCAGAACAGAAAAATATAGCTAGAAATAACTGACGCAAAGCAGATAGCTCAAATTTTAATGAGTGCCTGAGGAGGGGAACTAAAATACTATAAATTTGAGGAAAGTAAATAACGCTAAAGATTCTGAGAAAGTAACAAGAATGTTTTAGAAAGTATGTACCAAGACCTGTAGAACTGCAATGCAAATAAAAAACGAGAATAAGCCCAAGAAATTTAACGTCTAGTGGAAGTCTACCATATAAGATCACAGCAAGTAAAACACGCAATAAACCACAGTGGCAAACCAGACTAAAGACCGACTAAATCTGAACAGTGACGACATCGGAGATGATGGAAGAAATGTTATGGAATACTTTCCAGATGATGAAAATAATAAAGATAGTAAGATAGATGCAGAGACCCGACTGAGAGCGCAGGTCGGTGTTGGGATAGCAGAAACTCCAGAAATAACTTTAAACCACTACAGAACTCGCTAAAGCTTAAAAAGATAAATCGCCGGATGAAAGATGGAAAGATGGAATACCTGCAGCCACACTAACGCAAACAGTGTATATCTCCATACTTTGCTAATGCTAATATTAAATAAATACAGGTATCATAGGGTATTCTTAACAGCGTAGACGCAGAAACTAGTGGTGTAGTTGTCTAAGCCCAAAACTACAGCTGAAAAGCCAATTAGTCTACTTCCTACATACGAAAAGACAAGATCTGCTAAAGAAAGCTGTTACACCATTTGAAAATTAGCGGTCACCTGTCCGTAAACTAGCATGGGTTCAGGAGAGGTATTTTCGAGTCGTGCGTCAAATTTTTCGTATGTGTATATGACGTCATTATACAGAAAATCAAATGCAACGACGCAACGTTGTATATGTATACGCAAAATTAGGAAAATTAAAAAGGTTACCTGCGGGGATCTTGCTTGAGTCAATATCTAATGAAGAAATGGTTTCAAATAATCCGCCGTGCAAACCGTCGCTGACGATCAGGCGGTTGTTTTGGCGGGGAGATCAGTAAGTCAATTGGAAGAGAAATGGTCAAGAGCATGTAAAGCGTATAAATCCTGGACACATTAAAATTAGCTGTGGTATAATGTGAACATGGCCTACGCTTTATTCAAGAGAAAGCGAGAACTGTTAAGATAGTCGATAACCGAGATATATGGGTTAGCCATAGAAACGGACCCGGCCATTAGGTATGTATCTAGGGTAATGGAGCGACATTAATCAACTCTGTGTTTAAACACGCGCCTACAATTAAGAAGAAAGCTAAGGCGATCGCTAGTAGACTACAGGTGGTTGCTGGTAAAACCTGGGGAAGAACACCAATTATCCTTCGACTTATCTATACACAGGCAGTACTATTGGAGTTAACTTATAAAGCCTTATTTGGGGAGAAATGGAGGTACAGAGATTCCAGGGTAGTTAGACAACTCAAAGCTGCGTAAAGGTCTTTCCACTTGTCAATTGCTAAGCCATACAGAGCTTCTCCCATGACGGGAATCGAAGTTATCATAGGTATTCTTTCTTTACCGCCGAAGGCACAAATAATAATATCCTTTAAACAAAGAGGCTTGCAATATCCAGGCATAGAAAGGCAATTTCTGCAGAATTTGTTTCCGCCTCTCCTCGAGAAGAAGGGAAGTTGAGTTCATAAGGGGCTGTGACGTAAACGAAGACAATGAAGTTATTATATACTTCGATGGGTCCAAAGATGAAGAGGATAGGACAAGATCCGCAGCTATTGCACCTAATCAAAGAACCACATTCACAAAAATAGTAGTGCACAAGCACGTGCAAAAACTTGCTGAGACTAATAGACGCAGGCAAGCGAATCGTTTATAATTGAATGAAAGCGCACGTGGGTGTTCTAGGTAACAAAAAAACGGACGAATTGGCAAAAGAAACTGCCGGGGAGGGAGAAGACATAGTAGTGGCTGAACTCAAGAGCCTGATCACAGCACAGGCATAAAGTGAAGTGTTATAAACATGGCAATTGTAACAAGATGTGGGTGAAATAGGAAGAAACGTAGATCGAATAGTCCCGCAAGTGAAGAGCATTGATAGAGGCCTCAGAAAGTACATGGTATGGGTGGACCGCTAGATACATACTACCATCGTTTTAGATTAAGAATAGTTTTACCTAACTACCCCTGCGACACAGGATCTGACGATGTAGACCACCTGTTAAACCACTGCAGGCTCGTTGAAAGAATTGTCGCCAGAAGAAGTTGGGCCATGTGAGAGTACGATTGGCCACCAGTTATGAGTGGAAACGTTAAGTTAGATAAATATTCTTAAAATTTTGGCGAGGAAGATTATGCATGGAAACGACAGATCTAAATTTTTAGGGCATGAATGGTGGTGCATGAAAGTGAAAGTGTGAGTAAAAATGTCACCCTCGCTAGTTTGTTGAAGGTGTAGGCTGCTTAGGTGTCCTCCCGGCGGGGGTTTTTGGGATTTCTCTGTACAACCCTTCCAGATATAAGTAAGTAGGTGGATTAAAGTGTGAGGGTTTGAATGTTTTATTTAGGTGGGTAGGCCTTTGGCTGACCTAATCTTGTTTCTGTAGTGTTATGTTTTTTAATGCATGATATTTTTAAATTTAATTACCGACGAAAGGAAAACGTGAAAAATACCATATCAGTTAAATAATTAAGTAAAGCTAGAACGTATTAATATAAGTTTGTACAAGTCCTAACATACGGTAAGCCGGCGATGTACAAAAAGTGCAAACCCTGAAGCAGTTTTTTCGCCTTGGCAGTTATTTATTAAAAGCTTTAAACTTTTTTATTATTTTCATCTTTGTTATTACGCAGGGTTCCGTGCTTATTTAGGGTATTTCTCCTCTGACGAACACGAATCACGTTTTCGGTCATTCTAATGAACTCCTTGGAACAATAGAATTAATTTTAAATATCTCATGGTATTATTGGTTCCTAGAATTATCAATTATGAGCATCATCGCGTTAATTAGGAAAAGTAGGAGAAAATAACAAAAAGCAGAGAAGCGCTTAAAAATAATGCCGTTGACAAAAGTCGAAGGTTTCTGTGATATCGCGAGTTTCGAATCTGTTGTGCCTAGGAAATAATTTGTTTGACTGTAAACAGCAGCAGCGCAATCATTAACTCATCCATGCAAAGAAAACTGTGACACAAATTAGTCCACAGAATTTATTAGATAAATACGTAAATGGTTGCAACTGACATAAATACATTCTATGTTCCATTTCTTCTTAAATTATCATTTAACGAAAGATCAAATTAGATCTCTGCCAATTTTTAATTTGTAACTTAATCTCAGACATTTTAAGTATTCATTCGGTTTTATTAGCTACGCTGACGTTTGTTATTTAATTTAAAAAATATGCATATATTTTTTTTAATGTTTTAATTTTCGTATACTTTCAACTGCATTTTCTTCCTTATTTTTCAGCCATTTTCGAATTTTTTCCTTAATTTAATATTTGAAATAATCACTGGGTGTTTGTTAATATTCCCTGTATTATTCTAATTTTATAACTCAGCTTTCGCTATATTTTGATTACGCTTTAGTTGATTTTTAACCAATTTTTGAATATATTTTTTTAATTCTCTAACTTTAATACAACTTTTCGACATATTCTGTAACTGGTAATTTTTCCATAACAGATCTTGCAAATGTCTGCAAATTTTTGCTTATTCGTTATCTTTTAACTTAATTTCATTTTCTAGTAACTTGTCATAATTTTCGCAGTTTTATAATTTATAAACCGACTGAAGATTTCCGGGGCTGCAAGTTTAATTCTCGCTCCGAGAGGAAGCTATATAATGCTTTTGTAGGATCATAAAAGAGAGTGGGAGCTGAAACTTTCTGAGCACCTGGTAGGAAGAAGACATAAATTTACACGTCCCACTGACCTGATCACGTCCCAGATTACTTTTGCACTTTCATCGTTCATTAATTAACTGCATTTTCACAATTTATTTACGCCCTATATTATTACTCTGTGTTTTTTGCAATTAATACACATTTTATATAGCTGGTTTTTTTTCAAGTAATTAGAATTACATTCTGTAATGATTTATGATGCATAGTTTTTTGCAGTATCGTTGTCTTACCACCTAGTTTTGTTGGACATTTCCATCTACTTCAACTGCATTTTTCATATAACGAATACCAAATGCTGTACAACGTTTTTATCTTTGTTATTATTCTTTGGTAAACTAACGCAAAAGTAGACGAAGCACTTCTTCTGTACTTTCCCAGACTTGTATATTGCTTTTATATATCCAACCCTAACGATTTTAGAACCTCTAATCAAAACCTGTTTTGAATTTTATGGTATTTAAACATAAACCCTTGTTAATCCAAAAACTAAGAAATATCATAAACTACCTGCGTCGAAATTTTAGTATATTGTGAGTATGCAGCTATCCGGTCATTGTTGTACCTGTATAGAGTGCTTATTCTACCCATGTCGATAAAGGAATTGAGCGACTCTAATATATAATAATATTATCTAAGAGATTATGGAAACAACCTACTTTATAACCTTCCTCGTTTATTAGATATATCATCTCCAAAATTTTGATTTGAGATTTAGTGCCTGTCAGTGTTGACTACATCCTGCGTTCGGAATCTTTGTTTATAGATCTTGACTATTAAAAACCGTCGTCTTGTAGACCTGATATCAAACCCTATTAAAACAATGAGTAAAGCACTTCGCCTGAACTTTTCTATACTTGAGAAACTTTTACTATTTCTATGTTCCGAAGTTTAACGCACAACGGTATAGCCCCACAGCAGTAGCAGTACAAAATAAACGTGCATTGATATTACACCGCAAAGGGCAAATGCAACACGTCGTACACATAAAATGACCTGCAGTAAAAACGAGTTAAGTCATAACTACAACCTGATTGTTAACCACGCCTTCTATAGCATAATGTTGTTGATCCGGTTGCCGCCTACCGTCTTATTGTATTTGTTTTAAACCAAAAATGTTTATAAACGTTTTTGATTTTCTGAAAAAAGGTTCCTCGGGATTAATGTAAGCCAAAATAGGAAATTCAAATGTGTATGTCATTTAGTGGGAGAGGGAAAATAACCCCTTCCCCCCAAATATTGCAGCAAATAACAATTAAATTGCAAATCTAATTTAGCTATCACTCATGAGAAATTAAGATTAAACAGACATTTTGTATCGTTTTCCGTTTTTAAATAAAGGGGCACAAATTTTGATTTTCAAAAGTTATTGACAGCGACACAAAAAAAAAATAAAAGACTGGAACACAAACCAAATTGAAAATAATCCCTAGCCGTTTGAGCCTACAACATTGTAAAACATCGTGTGCTAGTTTTTGAGCAACGTTTTTCTTAGATATCAAAATTCTGAAAATATCAAAGTTTTGAAAATTTTCTATCCTTAGTTTTAGTAGTAGTAAACAATTCTCGTACTTCGTAAAATTTTGTACCGCTGGCTGTACTATTTGTAATACAAAATTTCATCCCGATGTGCGAGCTCATTTTTGAGTAAACAGGCGTTAAAACCAAAACTTTCAAAAAATTATAGAAGACGCGACAGGCAAAGTAGCGGGCTGATATACGAAACCAATACTTATTTCCACCTCTATAAAGCTACAAAATTTAAACCGAAATCGTGCAGCCAGATTTTGACCAATACCTATATATTTGAAATTGTTCAATATTTTGAAATAATTTGTATTTCACAACTTTTACGCTTTTAAAAATTCTTCTGCCTAGTAACATTGTGCCCTGAGAAAAAATTAACATACAGAATTTAATCCAGATCTGCCAACTCGGTTTTGAGTAAGAAGGCGCTAAATTCGTAATTTGAAATTAATCGTAGCAGTCGTAAATTCCGCAGGGGAAGTCTGGTGTACACGTTAGAGAAAGTCTCGAGAAAGTCTAAGGGAAGTCGCGGAAGTCCAAGGGAACTCGGGGAAGTCCTAGGAAAGTCCAATGGAAGTCGGGGAAAGTCCAAGGGAACTCGAGGAAGTCCTAGGGAAGTCTTAGGAAAGTTCGGACAAGTCCTAGGGAAGTCCAATTTAAGTCGGGGGAAGCCCAAAAGAACTCGGGGAAGCCCTAGGGAAGTCGTAAGGAAGTTCGGAAAAGTCCTAGGGAAGTCCAAGTGAAGTCGGGGGAAGTCCAAGGGAAATATGAAAGATATCCGAATGTTTCTAGAGTTTGTGCAGACCCATAAAATCGTATGTCGCTCATAAGTACCCGCGAAATCAGTTTCAGTTCATTAAATCTATGTTTCTAGCGTACGTGCCTTCCGAAATATTTGGTCTAATTGTTGTTTTCATAATACTGTGATTCGCTTTCAGAAATAATTTGCTGCAGAGAAAAGTAAGTTATGTTAAACTAATATTTTTTGTAGTGCACTAATAAACAATGAATATTATAAGTAATCGCATGGGGAATAAACTTTATATAGCAAGGGGGGTAAAAATAAGTACAAAGCTCTCAAAATATAGGTTCATAGAAACCATAGACTATATATAATTACATTTAATAATATTAGGAGCTAACTGCAGTTTATTTTGGAACCGGTATATGTGTTACTTACGTTATTTTAAAATATATTTTCAGATCGTAGTGTGTAGTTTTGTATCCTATAATTGTGTAACCAGAAAAAATACATTAATTACCGAATGCAATTTAATATGTTTTTTTGTATGACCTACAATTATTTGTTTTGTATAGCAACTTGCACATTACACTTCGGAAATACAAGCAATAATACGAGGGTAATCTTGGGAAAGTCTAGGGCAAGTCGAGCAAGTCCAAGAAACGTCGGTAAAGTCAAAGGTAAGTCGGGGAAGTCTAAGGAAAGTCGGGGAAGTCCGAGGGAAGTCGGGGAAGTCCGAAGGAAGTCCGGGGAAATCCGGAGGAAGTCCGAGGGGAGTCCGTTACTAAGGAGATGTTAGTGTACAAATTTTAGCCTGCGGTTTATCGTTTGCTAATTTTGAAGCTAGAAGGTTCGAAAAAAAAAACTATGAAATTATTTGAAATCTTTATGAACACGTACTGTGGCAAAACAGAGTTGCATTTATGGGATAACAGAAAAAAAATTGGTATTTTGGTTCTATCTTGATAACGATTATTTTAGATTAGAAAACAGCAAAGGCTAAAGAATGAATTGGTAGCCAAAATTAAGGGGGGGGGGGAGAAGAGGCTAGGAGAGCGTAGACTGCCCTTTCATATTAGTTTATGTAAAAGTTAAACTTATGACCTGATTCTACTATGACTCTTGAGTAATTCAGTTAAAACGAAATGCGTTTTGTACTCCGTATATTAAACAAAGAACACAAATTTTCAATTTTTAAAAATCGATAGAAGGCGTCATAAAGAAATTAGCGAATTTGTACACCAGCTGAATTGTAACTTATCTATAGTTTTATAAGCCTCCAGAAATAAAAATGCTGTCACTTTTCAGTTCCCAGTTGTTAAACAAAAATGCTTGTAAATAGCATCCTGAAAATCAAAGAGTATGCCGATCTGAGAACTAATGTTTTAGTTAATAAGCACTAAACCCAGTTCTATGGGCCTATAAAATTTAAAAAAAAATTGTGCAATCAGTTTTTAGCAATATTTTTTTTAAATATCCGAAATTTTGAAAATAATTTTACTTTACAGTTTTCATGCTTTTAAAACGCTCTTAGATAGTAACATATATAGTGTACGCCTAAGGTACTATAAGTATATAAGCTAATGTTGATGTGACAACTCATTTTGCTAATTAATTTTTCTTAATTCAGTTATTGGTAAGAAGAAAAAAACAAAATGCATAGCCGTTTACGGTTTGGGACCGTAGAAAATTTTTGCGTGTCCGATGAATTTTCGGTGTATACCAATTTTCATCAAAACTGTTTCAGATTTTCTCTTACACGCCCAGACGCCCCAGACACACAGACAGACAGACATTTTTAAAGACACCTTTTGTTGGATTCGTCTTAGTATTGCATTCCGTCAAAATAACAGAAACGAAAAATTTCACGAAATTAAAAATTAAAATGGTCGATTTTTCATTTTAAAACATTTCACTTCAAATTGCGTAACTATACTATCGCGTTCAAAACAAAAAAGGAGTCAAATGGGGAATCAAGTGGGATTTGCTTGCCATTGTTATAAAGGACCGGGTGATCAGAAAAAAATGATTCAGAGCAGGCCATGACCGAAGTGTTAAAGTTGGCAACACGTAATAAAAGCCAATTGTCAAATGTTGACAGCTGTAAAAATTTTTGGTTAGATACATTTAACTTAATGTATTTACCCAAAAAATTTTACAGCTGTCAACATTTGAGAATTGGCTTTTATTACGTATTGCCAACTTCATCACTTCGGTCATGGCCTGCTCTGAATAATTTTTTTTACGATCACCCGGTAGTAACGGTAAAACAGTGGCACCGAAAGCCCGCTTGGTCCTTTTTTTGAATACATGTTATATTATCTTTACTGTTCTTTTAAATGTATCTATTGCAGTAACCTGAATTACTAAAAAATTTTAATAGCATTTTACAGATTAATACGTTTTGATTCATGAAAATGATGTTATATTAAATTTTGTTATTGTGAAAACTAAGTGCAGCCTCCTTGATGGTGTTAGCAACATTATTTTAGGGGAGCTCATTAAACAGTTTCCCCTATCAATAAACTGTGGTTTTGGATCTACCACTCGCTAATTGATTAAAACGATTTTCCTGGCAACTCCAGCTCAAAATGCTGTAAACCCCAACAAACAGCTACATAGACGTAATCCATTATTCGATGAACAGTGTATTTAAGCCCTTCATACCAGTGTTACGCTCACAAAATTGAATTGTACTATAAATGAGCTATTAAATTTGTTATTGATTTTATATATTTAAAATTTATGCGCATTTTCCAATAACAGTAGCTCTGATATTATCTGATAATAAAATTGTTATAAATCTACCTGTAATATGAATTGAAGCGGATAAAATCTAAATTTGTACTTTCTAAAATATCTCGTAACTTTTAGCTTTCTTTAGCGATAAAACTTTTAAATGTGAAGGTCAAAAGGGTCTTCCTAAATATAGAAAATACGAGTTCTTTTCGGTGACAAAGATATTTTCGTCGAAATTACGTTCGCCAGCTTTGCAAGCGAGGGAAAATGTTAACCCGAAGCCATTTCCAGTCGAACACCTCCCATCGCCACTTTACCAGCCATCGGTATTAAGTTGTCCTGAAATAACACAACACCACTGTAGTTTTTCGATTCCATTGTTACATTCTCTTTCTTATCGTGTTTTTAATAAAAGAGGTCGCCAAAATACAGTTAGATGGGAACATTAATGCAGCGAGTGCAGAGTTTATCCAGCTGTTTGCTCATTTCCTTGCCGATGAATAATGCATAATGTGACTTGATTGCATTTTCTGTTCGCTACTTGTATTTTAAAATTCCGAAGGTAAATTAAAGCTCCGGAAGGGAATATAAAATTTTGTCATAAAATGCGGATGCTGCTTTGAAGTAATAAAATACAATATTGAAATCATTTGTTTGATATTTTCTCAAATTCTGTAGTATAAATTGCAACATACTGCAGTTAAATTACGTTGTATCATTGCCATTTCATATTTATTTTAATTAAAAAAAAATTAAAGTGTGAAATATTTAAAAAGTTCACCACATCGCGATCGCTCGTATCATTATTTTTGTAATCAATATTTTTAGCTTTCAGCATACAGATGTGTGTACAAAGTCGCGGTTATTGTATAAATTTCCGGTGTAGACGAACTGGGCCACCAATCCATTAATCCTTTAATACAGTATGTAAACAGCGCCTGCGCCACCAAAAATGTTATGTATTTTTTTTAATGTTTTTTAATCCGCACATGAACTGCGACACGAATCCATACTTTGCTTATCGGCGGAATTAAAGGACAATGTTAGGTCCCCGATTTCTAGTAGGGTTGTTTACTGTTTGAGTGAGCGGATCATTTTGAATTTTTTTCTTGAAACAGTGAACGAATATGCACGAATTAGTGCATATTTATTGCGTAGCAGCACTTAAGAACTTGAAATGCGTGTTTTCTAAAAGGCAAAGAATTATTTGTGTTTGACAATCATGTTTTACAAACTTGGTAAAATCAAACTTTGTGGAAATGTACATGTACATCCATATAGTCCTCGCCTTTGGTCATGATGTTTTATCAACCCTACTACTACAGCCTACCCGAAATGTGTTAACGCGAAAAGTTTTAAGCAACAGTTTATAGAGAAAAGCCAAGAAAATTAATTTATTCGATAAAACGATCCAAACTGATTAATTTAGAATTACCTTGGAAACTGGAAACAGTAACACAATTAACTTCAAACTACATAAATATGTAATAATTTATATCATTCCAGCAATTAACAATTCTGCCACAGTTACCTAATGTAATTATGATACCTAAATTCAGAGCCAATAAATAAAATTTATCATGTTATTTAGTTGTGTTTAGTAGCGATACCAATTTACAACTTTTATGTAAACGGCACATTTGACTATTATACTATGCATTTAAATGCCATTGTCAGAATCAAGATTAAAAGTAAACTGTTGGTGTTGCTATAGTAACAATAAGTATTCATGACTTGATCTTGGTTTTCTATATGTGCGTTCAGTTGACTTGATTTCTCATTCAAAAACGTCCAATAATAGTAAGTTTAGAAAATCAATTTGTTTATTTATCAAAGGTACAGATTTTAAACGTTTGTGAATTTCAACTGCTTCTAGTATATCCAACTTACGCTTATCAATACAAAAAAATAAAAAAAAATTATTGTGTTATTAGATGTCATTGAATGATTGTGTTCTTATAAGCTTCTAGCATAATTGGATTTATGTGGGTGTTTATACTTGTAACAACGTACGTGTTCCTTGTACCTAATATCAAAGTTATTAATTTTTGGTCTTATATAAACAGAATTATAACGCGAGCAATTTAATTTGTAAATGCTTGATTTAAGTATATTTTCTGCTTTTTCTTTAACATTAAACAAAGAGCTTAAAATGTTTTTTTATTGTTTTAAAAGTTAGTCTACGTTTGTTTGCTTTGTTTATAATGTTGTCAATTTTGACTGATTTATTGCTAAAGTATAAAATTGAAGCGTATTTCATATTATCTGATGAAGTAGTCTGGTAAATCTTCTGAATAGCGAATTTGTAATCTTTTTATTTAATTAGTGTATCAATAAGTTGAGTATTATAACCATTATTGTCTGGAATTTCTTTAATAGTCGAAATTTCTCTATTATAACTAATTTTACCTAAAGGAACCATTAGAGCCCTATGTATCATGAAGATGTATGCTGCTAATTTATGTGTTCTACGATGACAAAAATCGTGTGGCATTGTAATGTCTATTTGTGTAGGTTTTCTATAAACAGAATATTCAAGGTTATTATTTGAATTATTTTTTAGGTTTAAATCTATTTTGTTTAGTTTCAGTGTAAATGCTATTTTTAGATGCAAGCTGTTAATACAAATCAAAAATTCATTGATTTACTCAAATGAACTATTAAAACATGCTAAAAGATCATCAACATAACGAAATCAAAATATAATTTTCTCGGACTTCTTACAGGTAAACCATCTTTTTGGAAAAAAAATTAATATTAAAAGTAAAACAATTTTAAATAATGCAAAGTTCAAATAATTGAATCGACTCAGTCCGTTTTACTAATTCAACATTTTTGTGCAATTTTTTCTGGTTTATTCCATATTTTGGCAATAAATCAGAATAAGTTTCCAAAAATATAAACAAAACAAATAAATGTAAAATAGTTTTTAGAACAACAAAAAACATTTTAAACACTTTGTTTAATGCTAAAGGAAAACCAGACAATTTACTAAAATCAGGCATTTACAAATTAAATTGCTCGCACTGTAATTCGGTTTATATAGAACAAACAATTAGAAACTTCGATATTAGGTATAAGGAACACGTACGTTGTTATAAATATAAACACCCACATAAATCTGATTATGCTTAACACCTATTAGAACACAATCATTCAATGACATCTACTAACACTATAAAATGTTTATATTTTGGTGATGATAAACGTAAGTTGGATATACTAGAAGCTTTTGAAATTCAAATTTGTATCTTTACTGAATAAGAAAATTGATCTCTTAAAGTCACCATTATTGGACGTTTTGGAATTAAAAGTCAAGTCATCTGGACGCAGATATAGAAAACCAAGATCAAGTTAGGAAGATTTGCTGTTCCTATAGCAGCACCAACTGTTTATTTTTAATCGTGCCTTTGAAAACCACATGTTAACATCTCAAAATACGTATAAGGCTAAAATAAACAAAAAATCTGTTGAAGTTAAGAATTGTTTTAATTACAATAAATTCTCAAATTTGTATTAACACAACTCGTGATCAGCGAATTATTAAGTGGCTACTAAGAAACGCTCGAGATCTGTTTGCTTTCCTCCTTATATGTGCCGCGCCGCTCTACGTGACTGATACATAAAAATTTGCTCAAAATAATAAATAAAAATCTAAATGCGAGTCCATCGCCGTGTTATGGTGAGAGAATTGCAGATTTAATATAATAGATAGACCGACAGATGAAGATTTCGTTCGTTTCATAAAATATTTATGCCGAATTTTTCTGTTACAGTTTTGAGCACACGAAACAGTCGACCTATCCACGCACAAGTAGACTTTGAAAAGTTCAGAAAACATTTTCTCAACGAACATATTTATCTTTTGTAAAGGTATCTTGAGAGAGATACGCTTGTAATTTAGGTTATTCAGATTTTTTAAATCATTTTATCTGGATTTAACTAAAACTTTTTACGCCAATATTTTCTGTAGCTATAAGTTGACATTATTAATTTTAATATGCTAGGACTTATCAAATAAGGTTATAACAAATCAAACCACATTCACTCTGCAGTACGAAAATAATACAATAAGCAGCAGTAGTTTCCTCTAGTTCATTTTGGTTTATTTTAATATTTTGTTAGTATTTGAAAGACCCCCTTAGGGCAAATGATTTAAATTTTAACTGAGCAACATAATGAAGCAATCTTAAATAATCAATTCTAAAAATAAAACCCATAAATTTTAATTAAACCATAATTTAAACCAAGTACCGTATTATAGGAGTGTTACTTCCCATTTTAATATATTTTTAGGTAAGAAACTAGGGAAAAGGCGAAGATGTATACTCAGCATCGGCAGAACACTTGAAATATTAAAATTTATTGTTGAGCTACAAAAATTTCATTATTTTTGTGTACTACTTTCTTCAGAGTATCTAATTATTACGGTTACTTTACTACCTACCAGTATATTGCATATGGTTGTACGGCAGCTTATTTTTAGTAAGCATTAAATACCTCTTTGAGTTTTTGGGAGTGTCGTTTTTCCTTCCTTAACCCTTGATGCAGTTCAGTTACTGAATTTTAATGAGCAGTTCGGCCGTGGAGTAATGTAGACAGAAGATTACGCTTACCTAAACAGAAAGCGCATACCATCACTAATAAATTGCACAGTTTGTATATCATCTTAATTTCAATATCAGTAACATTAGGATATCAACTCATATTAAACAGACGTTTAATGAAAGTTGATATCAAAATAGGTAATATTAATAAATTTTAGCTTTAGAGTTTATTTAATAATAGTTTTACTATATTACTTTAAACGAGCATGCATAAACTAGACACTTTCTTAATCTGTTAATTTTCTGAACGACTTTTACCTCATATAAATACCTTAACCGGGCACTCGATGGTCGTTGAAAGTCATTTCCATTATCTCTTTTCCTAGCCAATCAGATACAATTTTACTACTAAACAAATTGATTTAAGCATCTACTTTTCTATAGCCACTGCTTGCGCTAATACATATGTTAAATTACAAAGCATTAATAAATGTACTAGAATTCAGGATTCTAAAATAAAACTTTAACATGAATTTGTAAGAATCAAAATAAAAGAAGCTGATGTGTTAACTTCGAGTGGACTTTCTCATACTACATATTAATACTTGCCGTATTGGCAGTAGTGTAATTTTTTACCTGAAAGTAAAACGAAGACGTTAACGCCTTCATTGACACTCTTAACATTTAGAAGCCTGTGTACGCGCATCGTGAATTGACTATGCTTTTGAGCGGTGCTGCCGCCACCTGGTGGCAATAAATCAAGGCAATGGTTACTAGTTGGGATGGTGCAGTAAAAGCATTACAAAACTCGCACGGGCCAAAGAGCGTATCGGATTTACTGTAAGTTATTTGGAAAAGAACAAGGTGAAAAAATCTCTACTGACATATTTGTCATTAACGCAAGAGTTATGATATCCCGCATAGAACAACCTCCCTCTAGGCAACTATGCAATTATATATGATTTTCAACGTTTTGCATCGTAGAATTCGAAAGCTCGCGAAGCATGAAAATACAAAACCTTTCTACAATCTCCTTAAAGTTCATAGAAACAGAAAATCTCTCCAAGAAGTGAAGCTTACACCACCGTCAAGCAGACGATCGGAATACCAAGCAAAGTAGTCACAAACATAGAGAAAGCGCCCACGCTGTACTTATTGTCGCAACTTTAGTCATATAATTTAAGATTGACGGTCAAAAGTGCGAAAGCAGCTAAACCAAGCTGCACAGGACAAAGCGCCAACACCAAGAGCGTCTTTGCAACTAAGGTGCTATCGCTTTAAGACACCAGGTGTGGTACGGTCAAATTGTAGCAAGTACAACGTTTTTCTCTCATCCGTGAGACCTACCAACCCCGCTCATACTACTTTAAATTGCGCCAAGGTGATTAGATATGCTACAATTAACAACGGATGTCCAAAATCTTTGTTACCATTTAAGATATCGATCAATGTGGCATAGCGTACGCCGATTCTGGAGCTCAGGCAAGTCTGGCAGGACGTAGTGTTTTAGATTTCCTCTTTTTGCCGATAAGACTTTCCTTGATTCCCAGATGGAGTTGCCAGCCAAGAAGACTACTGATAGCCCAAGTTTCAGTAGATAATATAGGTGAAACTATACAATTTATGTTCATAATTCTACCAGAGCTACTGCATAATCGTACACTAGCGGGAGTAGATTTTCAACAAACCGCTAGAATAATTAGTAATCGACCATAGCCAACAACGATGGAATTTTTTAGACAAAGCACAAGAATACTATGACAACGCTCGTGACGAAACGCCGAGTACGAATGAACCCACTATGGTGCAACAAACGACCGTTGCCGTAGAACTAAGAAACGACAAAGGTACTTAATTAAGTAACGGCGAAAAACAGCAGCTGGACTCTCTAATAGCTTTCCCTAAAAATACGTTCCCTCCAGGGGTATGCCAGTCCTTATGCTTAACACCAAATTGATATCACTGATCATCAGCCGATATTTGTGCCACTTACCGACAAGCGCCAGGACAGATAGAGTTTCTACAACAAGATATAGAAAAATAAGAAAAGCTACTAGACGACCCGATAGAAGAATGTGATTCGCCATAAGCAGCGCCTGTTGTTCTAGTCCCCAAAGATAATGCTACAGTAAGCTTATATATAGACTACAAAAAAACCAATAACTGCCAGCAATCGCGGTCTTCTACCACGGATAGACGATTTATTAAACAATGCTAAACAAAGCAAGTGTATTTCAACAATCGATATGCGTGAGGAGTATCATCAGGTAAAACTGCGCGAGTGTAATTGCAACAAAACCGCGTTTATTTCTCCATGCAGTGGATATTGCTTTACACAGATGCTTTTCGGGTTTAAAAATGCGTCTAGTATTTTCCAAAGATTCATCGATCGTTTTCGCGCTGGTTTAGGAGACATTAAAATATATGGAAGGTATTATTGTCATGCCAGATTTGTTCGAACGTTATCTAGAAGATTAGGAACGAGTCTTCTGTTTCCTAAATCATTTAAACTTTGTGCGAAGGAAGAGGAACGTGTGTTTGCTTGTGCGAAACTAAAATATTGGGGTCATGTAATAACACCGAATGGTATTGGGACAGACTTCAATAAAGTTGTTTGCATTACTAATATGGCGCCGGCGCCGCCGCGTAACATTAAACATGTAAAATTATTCCTACAAACTACCAGTAAACTTCGACGTTACATTTCCGGATTTTCCGCAATGGCAAAACCTTTAAGTGATTTAACAAAAAACAATGTAGACTGGGATTGTCCAATTAAAGAAAATAAATTTAAAGATTTGAAACGCTTGTTAATCTCAGCACCAATTCTGTAACAAGCTGACGAAAATTCGCCGTTTGTGCTACGTACGGTCCTACTTCAAGAAGAAAAAACTGTTGAGCGGCCCGTAGAGTAGACCAGTAAGCTACTAAAACCTGCAGAGAAGAAATCCAGCACAACCAAACCAGGAAGCACTTGGTTTAGTATGGGCAGTGACGATATTTCGGGGTTGTATTAAGGGTTCCGAGGTTTACTGTAACTAGGATCATCAACTACAAACGTGATTGCTGACGGTTTATCGCGACCACCATGCACAAGTAACTCTGAGAAAACTTGCAGAATCGAAATTGAACTACCCGTACAGAGTGCTGCGAAAATTCGCAAAAGTCAACTGCAAGATCCAGAATTACCGGCTATTCGTTTTGTCATAAGCACAGCGTGATGCCAACCCACCAGGTACGGCTAATCTAAGGTTCAGACGTAAACTACGGACACCAGATGATGTAAACCACAATCTTCGTGCTATAATTTGCTCGGAAATTTTGTGCCGCGGATACCACCGTGTTTGTTAAAATTGGGCAATACGTTGGCTGCGGCTCGAGTATCCGTCACAAACAGGGGATTCGGTACTAGTTGTATCGCATCTGCCGAGTAATGCAGCGAAGAATAAAACCGCAAAACTAAAGCACCAGCGTGATGGACCATATCAAATTCTCAAAGTAATTATCAATGAGGTAGCACACCCAAGCAACCCTGGCGTATCTTTGAGAAAATTCCACGCATCGGCACTGACGCTAAACCATATAGGAGATAAAAAGGATAAACCACAACCAATTGCATCTTTTCGCCATGAGGTAGCCCGAGGAAGCTACCAAAGGAGTAATATTTCTGGACCAAAGCCGGACGTCTACTTAGCCCAGAGGAGGGGCGTGTAGGGGGTCGCACCCATGCAACTAACTTGAGTGCTAAGAACAAACTGCGCAGTAAATAAGTGTGTGGGAATTTTACTTAAGTTGTACGTTCAAGGGTGTTTGGTGCGGTCGTTTTCTATCGTTATAATAATAAACTTGTTCAATATTTTGTGTCCCATGTTCTATTTGCTAAAATAGTGTGTTTAATAAAAAGTTGATTTGTTATATTCATTTAATAGTTGTTATAGTTTTGCCAAATAAACGTTTTGTTATTTAATTCGTACTTCAAAGTAACCAGCGGTTACAAGACAAAAAAATTAAAATTAATTGTAGAGACCAAACAAAACGATTTTTGTATCATTTTTAACAGATCGTGGTCAAAATCAAATAAAACAGATTTAATTTTCCGATATTTTGTTTAAATTTGTTGTCAAACTAAAATCTTAAGAAAACTCAATTTTTTAAGTTTATTTGAAAAATGGAATTAACTGTTTTATTTATAAATTCTAGATTTACCTCGTTGAAGTCCATATTTATTGATTATTATAGGTATATAAAATATTTAATTGCTACAACAATATTTATTTATTTTAACCTCATACGTATTTCGGCATGTTTACATGCCATTGTCAAAGGTTATAGTAAATAAACAGTTAGTGTTGTTATAGCAATAGAACTTGGTAACTTGATCTCGGTAATCGTCTGCAGATGACTTGATTTCTTATTCTAAAAAGGCCAATAGAGGAGAATTTAAGATATCAATTTGTTCATTCAATGTTTGTAAATTTCAAAAGCTTCTAGTATGTCTAATTTATGTTTATCATCACAAAATTGTAAACATTTTATAGTGTTATTAGATGTCATTAAATGATTGTGTTCTAGTAAGTGTTTAGCGCAATTGGATTTATGTGGGTGTTTTTGTAACAACATACGTGTTCTTTATACCTATTATCAAAATTTCTAATTGTCTGGCCTATATAAACCGAATTACAATGCGAACAATTAAATTTATAAATACCTGATTTTAGCAAATCATCTGTTTATGATTTTGCATTAAACAAAGTGTTTAAGAAAAAATTGCTAAAATAGCTATAATCGCTATAAACCAAATAAATAAATATGAAGTAAGTTTTAAAACAACTAGAAACATCTTAAACACTTTGTTTAATGCAAAATCAAAAACAGATGATTTGCTAAAATCAGGCACTTACAAATTAAATTGTCTGTATTGTAATTCGGTTTATATAGGCCAGACAATTAAACATTTTGATATTAGGTATAAAGAACACTTACGTTGTTACAAATACAAACAGCCACATAAATCTAATTACGCTAAATACTTACTAGAACACAATCATTCAATGACATCTAATAACACTATAAAATGTTTACACTTTTATGACGATAAACATAAATTAGACATAGTAAAAGCTTTTGAAATTCACAAACATTTTAAAAGCTGCACCGTTAATGAATGAGCATATTGATCTCTTAAATTCTCCTCTATTGGATATTTTTGAATAAGAAATCAAGTCATCTGCAGTTAATTGCCGAGATCAAGCCACCAAGTTCTATTGTACTATCAATACTAACTGTTTACTTTTTAATATAACCTTTGACAATGGAATGTAAACATGCCGAAATACGTATAAGTTTAAAATAAATAAATATTGTTGAAGTAATTAAGTATTTTATATACCTATAATCAATTAACTATTTTGCTATTAAAAGAGTTTTGAAATCTCGAAAAAGATATTTCAAAGTGAAACATTTTCTGAAAAGGCAAAAATTAGATATGTAGTTTATCTTATATTTAACTCTATTCGTGAACCCACTGTGTACGCAAAAGTAATCCAGAAGCCTTTAAAGATTATTTTGAAATGTTTTCATAGCAACAAAGCCCAAAAGGAAACCAATCAACGAAATGTCAGCGGAAAATAAAGAGTTGATACTTTCTGCATTTTTTTCAATCTCTTTCTTGAGAGATAACGATCTGTCTTCAGTCTGTCAAATTTCTGTAGAACAAATTAACAACCAAGACTGCAGAAAAATAAATTGTTATCGTGAGAAAAAAATTCTTAACACAAATCATTATTAAATCTGGTACTAGTTTGTTTTAATGGTAATGTAATTCTGTAATAGAATTAATGTTATTAATAAGATTTGAAAACACATCTGCTGAACATTTTAACTGAAACGCCGCTAACAATCCGAATCAAATAATAAGACAGAAGAGAAATTAACACCAAACTTATTGTAACTTGTAATAATTAAAGCTGTTCCGACGTTTTAATTTCAACATTCGTACAACTTCGCATCTTGGAAATGAACTAAATTCGAAGTTTCTGCATTAAGTTTTGTTTATTAACATATGAAGGGAACAACTAATAAATTTAAAGTATTAATGTTTGCCGAAAGAGACTCAGACGCATTGTATTTTCGATTAATATTTAAGCTAAAATATTTAACGCAAACAGTTTAAAGACAGTACATTTTTTTATTAGGAAATCTGAGCACTTATTTAATTTAAATCCTACAAAAATGATTTTTAATTATGTGTACTACAGTGGCCGTTTAATTATCAATAAATATTAACAGAATTTACGTTGAGCTGTAGAGAGGCCTTTTAAAAATTAATTTTTAAACGTTTCTCTTTCTGTTAAAAATAGAAACCGACGCGAAATACACTAACAACAAAAACATATTTGGGTTTTTTCTTACTGATTTTCTTGTTTATTTTCTACTTCTTATATAAACGAGTTTATCAGTAAGCATAGTGATGTGCATTATTTTACATTAAAGCAGCTACATCCGTCGTTTGACGGCTACCAAAATTAGTAATTCTAGTGCGGTTTTCTGCGAGGATTACCACCGTATTCATGAGGATCAGTCCGTTTCTAATGTAAATTTTCCAGGAGCTCATCAATTTATAAATGGAAATGCTGAAATAGTGAAAAGAAACGTGTTTTCTGCGAAATTTTCATGTTGAGTTTCAGAATTGAATTAAGCCATTTTTTTACCAACAACGGTATATTTAACTTCCAACATTTTCAGTTTAATAGAATATTTATGTTTAAATTTAGACTGTAGCGCATGCTCTAAAAACATACTATTTTCATGGAAATTTGCCTGTAAGTCTTAGGAATAGGAATTCAGGAATTATAGACGTTTAATATTAAGTTTCTGCAACACCGTGTTACGAGTATGAGCATCTTTTAAAGTCGATTATTAATAACTCGCTGAAGCCCTTAGCTACTTCCTACATTTTTCTTGATAACTACTTTAACAAAAATTGTAAGCATATTTATTTAAAAAGATATAATACAATGACTACATTTATGTATTAGTAGCATAAGGCAGCGGTTGTTTAACGTTGATAGCCAAAAGTAACCCAATGACTTACAAACAAAATTAAGAACCGCTCTTTCTACTATAACTACTACAATTTACCTACATAATAGTAGCAGACTCTTGGAAGGAGTGCACACATTATTTTGTTAACAGAAATATACTAATTTTTATATTTCAGTAGTTATATTACTAGTAACTCTCATTTTTTCCCGGATCCCCGGCAATAACTTCGTGGACTACTTGAATTAAAAACCGTTCGTATAAAGCAATCTTTAACAACTAGTCTATGCAAACTTTTGAAATTAGGTGCCGCATTTTTAGCCAATCCGCTGCGCTGGTATTCTCTAATTCATGGTCCTGATGAAATCAGTCTACGTGATTTTTACAAAAACATCGGCACCCGCAAATACTGTTAACGAAATTTATAAGCTGTGTCGAGCTTGTAAAAAACTAATTTTGCGTTATACAATTATTTTAGTTTACTTTAGTAACATTTTCGATTTTAACTCAAACTGGTCCGTTAACCTTTCTCTCCCCATATTATTATGAGCTTGAACGTGCACCCCAAGCTTTAGTTAAAAAAAGAGTAGTTTCTCCTCCAAATCCATATCCCATAAAACGCCCGTCAGAATTCTTCACCTGAACTCCAAAGGGCTCACTAGCTCTTCTATTCCGGTCTTATTACAAATTCGAATATTGTGCAAACAAAGTTCGGTTATTGCAATTTCAGAGAACCCGCATTTTGAATTCAGTATGACCGTTGGACTTTGCCGCCCCCTGTGCATTACAAACTTTCATACGTTTAAAATATTTTTCCCGAGAACCCGTCAAATCCTTTGAGTTTATATTTAATCCGAAAGTTAAACACTATACTGCCCGCCCCTACATTGCAAACTTTTATACGTTTGTAATATTTTTTCGAAAGTCCGTCAACCCTTTTAAATTTATATTTCAACTGAAAGTTAAAACTTTACCGCTCTACCGTAAATTACAAACTTTTTTACGTCCGTAATATTTTTCTAAAGAGCCCGTCGAACCCTTAAAATTTATATATAAACCGAACGATAAAAACTGTATCGTGGGATTGTGAATTACTAACTTTTATACGTTTGTAATATTGTTCCCGAGAACCCGTCAAAGCCTTTAAATTTGTATACAAACCGAAAGTTAAAAACTTTACCGCCCACTCGTGAATTACAAACTCTTATACGTTTGTAATATTTTTTCCAAGAACCTGACAAACTCTTTAAATCTATATTTAAACCGAAAGTTAGACTTTGCCGGCCGCCCGGGATTCACAAACTTTTATACGGTTATAATTTCTTCAACCGAAAGCCCGCCAAATTCCTTAAACTTATATTCAATCCTAATGTTAATACCGTCCGTGAATTACAAAGTTTTCTATGATTGTAATAATTTTCTCTATAATCTGTCAAGCTCTTTGTATTTAAGATCCCGAAATATTGTAAAGAAATTCCACAATTGAAATTCGCCGAATTCACTAGCCCTGCTGATTTGGCCTTATTACAGCTTGATATTGTGAAAATGATGTCAAATTGTTGTATTTTCAGAAAACCTGTGAAATAGTTTAAAAGTTGTTTGAAACCAAGAATCGATTTCCATGACCCTGCGGTATTTTATTACTAGTTTGAATATTGTGAAAAACCAAGTCTGCTAATAATAATATCCAGAAAGTTTAGAAGTTCGAGATTGTTTTAAATTGATCTATCGAGATGATCACTGTTCTTTGAGACAGCGCTCAGGGCGTTGTTTTGGGAGACTTCAGTCAGTAATGAATTCTGGTACTCAAGATACGTGCCAGATCCCGCAAATAAGTCACAATCCCGTAGAAAGCAATTTTGTTGCATTGAATGTCCCTCCAGTGACGTGTTGCAAATTTAGCTGTTTATTAAAAAACTCTGTTAAATTAGAAATGGTCCGTTCATTTAGTAGGGTTTCTTCTAGCCTTATAATAAAACCTGGCCATCAGCATAACAAGTTTGCAAATCAAAATACTGACAGCATCAACTCTGTATCATTAATCTATATATTAAACGCGACCCCCTTCCAATTTGCTCAACTGTTACTGCGTCGCGAACTGCCGACCCTCCGTTTAGCAGCTGCCCCCCATCCTCAGTCACGAAAAAGCTTTTGCAAGAGACGTGTGTCAGACCAACTGAAAAAATGCAGCTTTTCAGCCATTAAAATGGTATCTTAAAAAAACTAAAAAATGAATTTTTTTGATAGAGAAATATTGGCGTTAATGTAATATTTATTAAACTAGGTTTGATTGAGACAAATTTAAAAGTGTCGGTAAAAACATTTTCAAGATGGCGGTTTTCAAGACACTAATAGCAACCTTCTTATTTCAAATAGCCGTGATATTGTCTTTTGACATAAACAGATTGCATTGTTTAATTAAAAACAATTTTGTCATTATTGATATTTTATTTAACATTAAGTTAGTTATGAAAACAAATTAAACATAATGTGTTATAACACCCTGAACCGCCGGGAAATAAATCAGTATAAAAAACTGCACACTGCTCATTTAACCGACTCTCCGACTTTGAAAATAAAAATGATACTGATGCTATGCTACTCCATTTGACACACTATGTAGATTTGACTTATTCCAGCGGCGGGTAAAAAATAAATAAATAATCTCATATGATTAAGCGATACTAAAACATTAGACATAAGGCACTTATTTGCCAACCATAACGAGAAATACCAATGTAGATATGAATAGATATAAAAATAAAAATACTTTAGAATCTAAACATATATTAATATGTATTATAATATTAATAATTGCGGCGAAAACAAAAGAAATACTAAGAACTTGCAAAAAAATGAAGAGGAAGAGCGGGCCTCGAATTTCTTTGCAGCTGAAATTTTAACAGGGCAGAAATGTTGTTTTATTACCAACACTTATTCCATCACCTTTAGCTACTATATTACTTTTTACAAAAACGCGTGGAGCGTAGCCCACGGGTTCCGCTAGTTTTGATTTAAGATGAAATAAACATGGCAAGGATCTAAGCAGTTTTTACGATCTTTAAGAGCGTTTCAAACGTACTAAGAAATCTACATGTTTTATGTTGGAAGAGACAGTTGCACATGTAGTGTAGTACGACCCCACAGATTTAGATTTGAAGTCTTACAATAACACCCACACCAAGTCGCAGGTAATACGTTCTAAGCTTTTTTAATGATACCAAATACATGTCGGAAATTAATTGGATATTTAACGTAAAGCAACCGTTATTGTGCAGAACAGTCTTTGTATTCAATTCAGGCTGTTCCATATTTACAACAGCTTATAAATGAGATCCTGCTATTTCTCTTGCTACGTCTTCGAAAAAATTTATGTTTACGGTTCTTATCAGTACAAAAATAACCCGTTTAAACTTATCGAGTTTACCAGCAAACGCCGAATTAGGAAAGTAAGGTTAATAATGCTAGTTAGCGCTGTATTGTTAATTCGGTTTGGTTTCCATTAACTAAATTTGGTGATGGAAATTGAGTAGGCGCTTGGAGCTTGAAGGCCGAACCCACACTTTCAATATAAAGGCAGGTGATGTGAAAGTTGATAATATTGTGTGTAGGTGTAAGTAAATGAAACGAACTTATTAAACCACAGTAAAGTAATTACACCACGACAATATGTAGTATTATTAATATTAAATTTTCATGATACCCACAACTATAAAGTTCCGTAGGTGTGCGATTTACTATGATCGTTATATTATTGCGTTGTATGTAATATCTTTTAATCTTGTTGAATAAACAAGCCTGCTAATTTGTTTCTATTTATACTGAATTATCGCAGAGCCCCATTTGGTACCAAGAGGACCTCGCTTCATATTACGTTTACTACGGTCTGCCATTCACCTTTTCAGCTCGAGTTACGAGCCAGTAAGAAATTGTATAACATCAAAATCCTAGTCTGTGCTGCATTAATACGTTATATTACGAAGAAGAATGAAAATGCGTATAATTGAATAGTTTAAACCAAACCTATTGTGAAATTAAGGAATAATTATTAACTGAGTTGTGTTTGTAAACTCCTGGCGATGACCGTGATGGTTGAAACTCGAGTCGAGTACATAAAAACCAACAAATTGTGAAACAATTACCAAGCGTTTTATTTTATTAATAAACTATTAATTTTTAATAGTTAAATATTTATTAATAAAAATTTGATAAAACAACTCCACCACCAAGTCGACCTTGAAACAACTACGAAATGTTGACCTTTTTTTAAGAGACCTTGTTTCCTACAATATATTAGATTAGTAAAATAAAATAAACTCGCAACTGTATTTTTTTTTATAGTAGACAAACAATTCGAATTATTTGATAAGGTACGAACTCGTTGCAGTCTTAGAGCAAACTCCATTTAGTTAACTAAAATTGACAGACCTTGTTTCCTATAACATATTAGATTAGTAAAACAAAACAAACTCGCAACTGTATTTTTTTATAGTAGACAAACAATTCGAATCATTTGATAAGGTACAAACTCGTTGCAGTCTTAGAGCAACCTTTTTGAATTATTGAAAAAATTTAACATATTAAAATTAACAAAGTAATTGTGTCAACTTTTACGAAAACCACTAAACGATTGTGATGTTGTAACGAGTCCAGAATAAATAAAATATAAACAAGCATGAGATTTAAAATTAGCGAATATTTATTTGTTTCTTTGCAAATTGACGCGCTGGTCTCGCCACTAGTACAAGACGCGAGGCCGAACCGCCGCAGGCATCTTTATTTTGAAAATAGTTCCCACTATAGCATCCTCACATGAAGCAGAGGGTAAAAATTTAGGGTATAAAATCAATATTCCAGGATGGAAAAGTCAGTTACTTTGAGTCGACAACAGTTCATACCCAGGGGAACTCTACGAGTTCTTTAGGAAGCCAATCTGTTAGGTTGTGGGTTGATAACGGCTAGGCAAAAAGGTGCAGTTTGTGTTTCCACTACCAAACCGACTACGCAAGCCAAGAAAGTACCAGATCAACTGCAGGCACCAGCACCTAGACACGTCAACCGAGAGGGTGGATTCAGCTATCATCAGTGACAGTTCAAATTTAATAGTACAGTCAAATTAAATAAATACTAACCGTATTTCCTAACCTAAATACCTGAAATCTGCTGTGATGAGTTTTACGCGCATTTACTCCTAAATGAAGAGTTAATTTCGGCGGTTGCGAGTTTTAACTCATTCTGATCCTTTTTCCCAACCCACGTTAATTACCCAAATTTCTGGAAGGCCCGGTTAAAAAGTTCATACCGAATCAGTAAACAAAAGGGATTATTTCGGCGTTGCAGAGTTTAAATTTATTTTGATCTCTTTTTCTCTTGCTTGCACTACTAACCTAATTTAATTAAACGCAATATAAATATTATTTGATTCTGAAATATATTCATAAAGTTCATAAAAAAAATTAATAAGTCGGGGACATACAACGTTATCAGGTACAAAACCGGCAGCAGTAATATAGGAAACATTAAAAAACCGCTGTGACAACCATTCCAAGAAGGTCGTATAATTTACGAGATTTCTGGTAAGAAGTTCAGTTTACGCAACATAACTGTTAGTAAGTTAAAACTTGTTAAGTTTTGTAATTATTTTTATTAATAGCAGACCACCTAGAAATAACCCTATTTATACCGTTCTTAATGAATAATTAAGTGCTTCTTAATAATCATAACATCGTTCATAAAATTTAGCAGGTAAATACAAATTTTCCTTGCGGCGAATCGTCAGCCAAATATTAGGTCAATCATCCTTCTAATTCCTCTCACATGAGCGGAAAGATAAGGCAGTCTAGGTGGTCTAAAACAATTTGAAATGAAAATGGAGGGCGTGAACGTAAAGTATTCTTCCAGATTTTTTTATAATATATTACCGTGTTAATGTGTTATAATATACGTTAAACGATTTTAATCATATTTTATAGTTTCATCAGTATATGTAGCAATAAAACCTTGGCAATAAGCTACCCAGGCTGAGTGTGTTCTTCTAAACGTTACAACGCTAACGAATGCAGTTGCTTTATTGCAACTGCAGGAATAATTAGGTCAATAATTACCTACGTTATTAATGTTTTTTTAAAAACCTAAATAAACCTTTACACTGCAAACCACAAGTTGATTAATATCAATTTTTGAAACACTTCATGACCATTGATTCTTTATTTTAATAACAATTTAAATATAAAAGAGTTCTAATTGAAATATTTAAATTGTGTCATTGTCTTTCATGTCATAATTACCAATTCACCCTTGTGCACATTTTTTTGTAGCGTTGTGGTAATTATAAAAAATCGCCAAGCAGTGTGATTAATCTGTTGACAAGCAAGTGCTGTAATCTAACGAAATTTAATTTAAAGGAGTGTTCTTTAAAAAAATTTCAATTAAAAATTACAATTACGCCAGATAGGTAAATACGCTCCGCTAGATCATGCTCAAAATATTTTAATTTGTATAGCTTCTATAACTTGTGAAACGGTTGGTATAGTTGCGTATAAAAGTGTTAAAAGCGCTTCTGAACTTTACAAAAGCATTCGCAAATTTGATTAAAACTTTTTTTCGATAAAGCGCCGAAAAAAGCTCCGCATAGTTTTCTTTTTACCAATGCAACAATACAGACTAATATCCGCAGGGGTTACAAAAAAGTAAAATGTGTCACCAATTAGAGGATATTGTAGTATGGCTTTTCCAGGTGCAATTAATGCAATTTATGTTTGTTGTAATAATTAAAATTAATTAAACATCTATAAATAAAAATTGATTTTACATTAGCCACCATACTGTTCTACATAGAGCCCGTAATGATTGGCTATACTTGAAAGCATGTTAAATACACTTTTCGCATTTTTTATTTGATCATAGTTTCAGTTTTGAAATAGCGATTAGTGGTTCAGTGAAAACGAGTGTTTGTTATTAATAAAAATACTAAGTTCCTAGACAGTATAAATCTTAAAACATCACTCATTTTCTACATTGTACTATAGAGTTGGCCTCCACGTACCTAATGTCATTACTTGAAATCGTTTGGAGACGTAGCTTTGCGAAGAAAATCACGTATAAAAGCAAGAGCACTCGGTCGTCAAGCAATCAAATTTCGTTCGTTTTTCATTAGCATTTAAATTCTGATTTTATAAATTTCTGCGAGACTAGAGAATGGGAAAACGATAAAATTTTGTCATTGTAGAAAATGAACTTTTCTGATAGAGGTATATTCTGTTTGTATTTTTTTGAGTTTTAAAAATTTGCAATAAAATTATAAATAAAATAGAGAATTAATCCTATACAGGTCGTCTACTTTAACCGGAACACTAAAGAGATCTCGGAGATTATAGGAGATATAAAGTCGGTTAAATCAGATAAAAGTTTCCTAATTAGTGGAACAATGTAATGGTGATTTTGTTTTTCTCAAAATATCCATAGCTTACTACATACGAGCGAAAAACTGAAATCGCGGATTTTTTTAACGTGAAATATCTGTGTTCATATTGAAGGTAAAAGAATCATACAAAAAACAATATACATCTATTGAAGTTGTATTAGAAAAATAGTTTCCCGATTGTGTTTTGTTTCGTTATTTCAAAAAAAAAGCATGTTTGTGTTACATATTGGACATAAAAAAAGACTCCATCATTTTCTTAATATAACTTTAATAGTTCGGCTACTTCGGCTGTTTTGGTGAAGTTACGCCAGTGTCCACACATTAAGTACATGTCATATAGTTCAAAACAGCATAATTGGTATTATTTAAAACAAAATTACCAAAAAAAGAATGGGGCGCAGCCCACGGATTTTGCTAGTTCTATATTAAATCAGGATCCCTTCTTTCTGTCACAATTTTTAATTGCGCACTCAATAGCATTTCGACACCGATTATACTGTTATAACCCTTCAATAATTTTTTTACCATTTTGTGTAAGAGGAAAACGTGAAGCGTAGTCTACGTAGTTCGGCCAGTTTTATAAATTAATTTGCGATTGCTTTAATTCCTGTAATCATAAATTTTAGCGTTTGTCATTTTAACTAAAGTTCCGAGTATTTTGGTCAATGAAGTATAGAGTTTGTATGCATGATCGTTCACTTTAACAGCTGTCAGATATGTTTACAACAATTTAAGTAAAATATGATTCTCTTGTTCACTATACTTTAAGAACCCGCTTAGTTTTAGAAACATACAGACAGACAGACATTATTTCATATAAAAAATTAATATTTTGTTCCCGTTATAAGTATTAAAATTCGTTGGTTTAATTGTCATTTTGCTGCTTTTTCTTGCCATATTTATTTTAACTACATGAGTAAGTATTTGTCCAATTGTTGCTTTTACTGCTCATATAATTTTAATGATACTTATATTTGTATTCACACTTACAATGCTTCTATTATAATAATTGTCTGTTAAAGCAAAAAAGTATATCAAAAGTGCTGTGCGAGATTCACAACCCGTCAAAAGCGACAGCAACATAAACTTTCGCCGAGAACATTCAATAATACTCAGCATAGATGTAAAGACCCGTTGCTGTGTTATGATGATAAATTTTATCGAGATGCAAGAGTCCGCCGTCGTGTTATGCTGAGACACTTAGGGATAAATTATAAATAAGGTTGCCAAAACAAAGCTTCGAAGCCAACTTACTAATGAACCAAACGCCATTTACTTGCATTTCTTTAAAAGTTTTACAAATATACACCTGATGTTAGAGTTTTATCTGTAAATACACATCAAACGGAATCGCATTGAGCAACTGTCACACCACAGTAAACTTGAAGTGTTGTGCAATATGAATAAACTTTATTTACATCTGTTTGTTATTATATCCTGAAGTTAGAAATTTTGGCACGCATTTCCAAAAAGTTTAGCAACACCACAGTTACACAGTACTACGGGACACATTCGCATATCGGCACAGCTTATCTATTATTCTTCAAAAAGTCACCAAAAGAAAGCGTGGGGCGGTACCTACGGGTTTCGCTAGTTGCTATATACAGGTCAATTAAATCAAACACCTTAAACAATATAGGAATTCACTTATTTTGTCAATGCGCCAATAACATTAATTTCATTTCAGTTAAGCGCTTTTGAATGGAACCAATTTATTCATATATTTTTCCAATATCTCAAGCAATAAACCATTAGATGTTTTATATAAATTGTGTGGTTGTTTTTGCCTAAAACAGGAATGTTATAATGGTTAACTTAATGCCTCTAAAATAACTGATTGCAGCCAGTTGATATTTATATGCTTATAGCGAATAATTACCTTTTGTATGCTTTAGGTATTATTTTGCAAAATCAAGCCTGCCTTTCAACGTCAAGTAAATTATACATTTAATTAGGCACCCTAGGGTTTCAGTATCAAATTATAATAAATATTGCAGGCTGAGGTCATAACCCTACCCTATGATTAAGTAACTAATTGAAGGTTTTGCTATAAAGTGAAAAGTTAGTAGATGAATACAAGAATATCTAACACGGAAATGCGTTTGAAGTTATCAAAGCACGAATGTGATCCTGATCGTGTTTGAGAAACACGTACTGCATTCGAGCTTCGGCTTTTATTGCATTGCTCATACTCTATAAAGAGGAGAAATGAAGAAACATCTGCAGCAAATTTTAATTATAGCGTTTCCGTAGCAACTTCTGAGAATTTCAGAATCCTGTGATATACATTACCCAAGACACATATTATTCACGGCAATGAAACGTAAAACGCCTATTGCACTCAAGTGTAACTTGTTAAAAAATGTATTGGGTGTTGACCTACATTCATTGTTGTGCTAGCTTCCTATCCAGCAGTAACTTCCGGAACCTTTATATAAAAGGCAAATCGCGACTAGCTTCCTAAGTTTTAATTGCTTTTCAAGTTTAACAATGAAGGAAAAATCTACTGGCAACTTCAATTTGATGGAATACCGGGAAATTACTTTTGAGACAAATTACTAGTTCTCTTTTCAGGAAATGTCTTATTGATCTCGCAGAAAACTTTAAATGTGCTTTTAAAGCTAGACGAAAAAAGTTTCTCGAAACGGATCTCTTGTCGTCCAAGTACACAGATTTCATCACAACCCTCGGTCGTTAACACGACTCTGGGGACGTAGCGACCCACTACAACGCCGCTGCTAAAATCTGGCGCGTTATGTAACCGAAACGGAAATAAAAACTAAAACCTAATTGAAGATTACGTGTATACAACCTTTTTCACTCTCAGAGCTTAAACAGACAGCTTCATCGTCGTTGGAGTAGAAACTTTTGACGTGGTTGCCTCAGCGTTTCTGCTTTTATAGTCCTTTTATAACAGAAATAGAATACTCGAACTAGCTACATAGAAACAGAACTGAAAAGAAGTTTGAGCTTTACGTCAATACTGAGATAAAATAAAAATGATATTAAACTAGTTTTGTATGATCTTATAAAAACAAAACTAGTTACTGCACCGCCAGATTCCCGATATAGACTGCAATATCTTTTATATACCCAAGATTATTTTCCATATTCTCTCTCTCCTGTCTTTTTACCCTTACCGTTTCTTTATATATCTAGTTCGTTTTATTGCACGCTTGTTTAACATTATAAGCGATTTTATAATTACAGTATAAAGTATTCATGCTTTCTTGAACATAATCCGTTAAAATGTTGAAGCTTAAGTAATAATCATGCACGTACTCGTATTGTATTATTTTAAGAAAATTTGAAAACATTTGAAAATTTCAAAAATCAACTAAAAACTCAAAATTACCAGTATGTAAAATTTTGACTTTTAAAAATTAAAAAATTTTGAAATTTGCAAACACTCTAAATAAAAAAATAAAATTTATAAAAAACGTATTACTTTTTAATTTTTTTGGAAAGATTTAAGATTTTCAAGAAACCAAAATTTGTACACCTGCTTCTCCTTAGCAACGGACTTCCCCTGGACTTCCTTCAGACTTCCCTGACTTCCCCTGTACCTCATTTGGCTTTTCCTGACTACCCTCCGACTTCCCCGACATTCCTTGGACTTCCCCGACATTCTGCACATTTCACATAGACTACTCTTGGATTATCCCTTATAATCTCGAAATGTATTTGTAATGTGCAAGTTGGTATACGAAACAATATAATAATAGGTTATAAAATTCCATTTAATTTTTTTTAGGTAATTAATGTCATGTTTGTAGTAACAAAATTATAGGATATAAAACTATTCTGCAGCTTAAATACAGAATAAGCTATAACAATATATCTAAAAACATAAAGTAATACATAATACGCTTATGAAATACACTGCAGTTAACTTTCACCAATATATTATAAAATGTAGTTATGAACTTACTTTTTCTGAAATTTTTGTACATTATTTTGTCTTCTTTGCTATAAATGAAGTTTATTTGCTTTGTGATGTGAAGGAAACCTACGTTTATGGCAACCATTTTCTACCTAAACATTTTGGATAAACTAGGGAGAGTGAAGAAGGCGTGTGCTACTTAGTATAGACGCGTTTAAAAAAGAACCTTAGATTCGTATTTTCTATATCCCGTATAACCTATCTGCGCAAGCGCGATCTTCCCACCATCCCTTTAATGCCCCCACCATCAATTTTTCGTTATTTTGAAATTTATAAATGTCGGCTTTACAATCGGTATCAAAATATTAAAAGACAATAGAAGCCACTTTCAATTCAGAAAAACCTTTGGCAGGTTTCCTTTTGGTCGCTTAAAACGTTGTTTTTAATAATAAATACTAAAACTGATAAAACAACGTAACTGCTTGAAAAAATAGTTCTACGCATGTGAAGTAGCTGATTTCTATAAGCGCGATTTTCCTACTATCCCCCAATGACCCCTTCGCCTTTATACATTATTTGTTCATTTTTTCAAAAATGTACGAATTTCCGCTCCAAACTCTGTATGAAGGAGTTAAATGACAATAGGAATAATATTTGAGAGACAAAAACCTTACGGCAGCTTTCGTTATCGTCGCTTGCAGGAACACTTTATAATTGCATAATTGCCAAGAAAAAACAAACAAATTGGAAAGTCGAATTTAGATTTCAACGGATGCATATTGTTTGCAATTAAAGACGAAAAAAGAACAAAATTTGGAAACAATGTAACAAATATGGTAACAATGTAACAAATATGGAAAATTTTTAATCTGATAATTTTAAAAAGTGATGCACCGAGTCTCGGTCATTTTTTAAACCTTGCCGAATAATAGGCGAATAAACGGCATTTTCTGTACTAAATGGAAACAATTCTAAATTGCAGTTTCCTCAAAAATTGCGATAGTGTATAATTAAGATTAAAATTCATTGAAATATAATATTATAATTTCGGTAGCCAAACGCGACGTTATCTGTTTTTGTAAAGTAATTAACTTACAAATTTAATACCACTTAGTATTTGGCAGATGGCCAAATAAATAGCTCAAGCTAGCTAATATTCGGCATATAGCTGAATAATTGGTTTAATTTTTAACACCTGGCCGAATAATTAACCTAATAATCGGTACTCGACCGAATATTTGGCACTTTGGTCAGAAACTCAGTATTAAGCCGTGAGACAAATAGTTGGCCGAATATTCACTATTAAGCCATGAGAGACTGACCTTATTTGCTTGTTGGCCAGTAGCTAAAATCCTTATTTCTTGCGTTCCTAATTTTGAATGTTTTCACTATCTTCGAAATTAAAACAACGAACATAATTAATAAATTTTAAAAATTTCATAATTATATAATAATTTCCAAAGTTTGTCTTTAGACTTAATTTTGAAATCTCAAAACATATCAAATTTTGTATAAATTTAAAAAATAACAATAGACTCTAAATTTTCAATAGTTTTGAAATACACGGAATGTGTGAGTTACAATATTTTTAAAATTTTCAAATTTTATAAACTGTATGAAAATCTCGAACTTTCAAAAGACTGCAATATTAATAATTTTTAAAATTTTTAGAGCAGATATTTACGCGTTCAATATATACGGCTCATATTTTATTGCACAGCAAACCAGTACTAACTTTGCTTAACTGACTAGCTCGCGAGGCGCTGACCATTTATTCCAAAACCGAACATTATTGAGACCGCCGACACATTCGATACGAAATTAGTAAATTGTGCTACAAAATGTTACGTAATATTACTAAAAAATACATTGACCCAAATATGGAGAGCTCCAGTTACTATACAGTATAATCGCAACAGTTTAAGCAATAACAATTTAATTCATAAAACTAGGACACCGATCATCGGCCCGTTACGCTACCTACTACTACATTCGCTTATTTACTATTAAAAAAATGCTAGGGACGTAGCCCACGGATTCCACTAGTCTATTTATATATTAAATCCGGAACTGTCTTAACTGTTGGTAACGACCGGATATAGTGTTAGCGTGGGCGTGTGTCCTGGGATCAGCTAGCTGTTATTATGCATTGCATAACTAATCCTCTATAAAAGAATATAGTAAGCCAACTGGTCAAAGATCGTTGTCAGTTGTATTGTTTATTAGTTCACTACACAAAATATTAATTTAACTTCACTTAAATTTCTTTGCAGTAATTTATTTATGAAAGCGGATCGCGGTATATAAGACACAAAAATAAGACAAATTTCCATAACATTTCGGAAGGCACGTACGTCAGAAACATAATTGAAATGAACTGGCTTCGCTGGACTTGTGAACGCCATAAGACTTTATGGGGTTACACAAACTCTAGAAACATTTGGATATTCTTCATACTTCCGTTGGACTTCTCCTATTTCGCTTGGACTTCTCCCGACTTCCCTTGTACTTCCCAACTTCCCTTGAACTTTCCCGAGTTTTTAAGATTTTTTCTAAATTCCCCCTAACGTGTACACTAGACTTTCCTTGCGGTTTACCCCTGGAAAATTTTCGAGAAATTTTAAAAATTTTTAAATATTTTCAAATAGTTTTTAAAAATTTTAAGAAATTCAAATTATATATTTTGAAGATTTTCAACAATGCCAAACTATTTCAAAATAATTACAAAAAAATTAGAAATTTTAAATTTAAGAAATATTTTGTATTTCTATAATTTATAAAAACTTGAAAATTTTTAAAATTTTCATAATTCACAAAATTTTCTAATTTGTCAAAACTAACAGTTATCAAAATTCTTCAATATCATCAAAAATTTTTAAAATTCTCAATAATTTTCAACATATTTAAAATGTTTATAAAAATCAAAATTGTTATTTTTTCCATAAACATTCCTGGGTGACTTGTCAAATATAGCAAGCATTTAATTAATTAAATAAATATTATTATACTGATGTTATAAAGAACCATTGCTTTTTGGGTGAGCTAAGCCGACTGGAAGCATTTTGGTTGGTGAAAATGTAATTATTGGGAAAAACCTTAATTAGAGTTTTAATATTTATTTTTTACCTTGCCGTGGATTAACAGTACTTATTGCAGCACTAAAATTTCTGGAATAAGTGTCTTTGGGTATAGCTTCCGCACTAAATACCTCACTACCGTAACATCGCATGTATTTTCCACACCTGCTTTTCTAAACCGCTTTAATTTTACAGGGAAATTTCGCACCAATTTAAGTTACCTCTGATATTACTTTAAAATAGCAAACATTTACAAATTAGTTTAAAGTTGCATTCTAGTACCAGCAAATATGCCCTAATCCGGTAACCACATTAAAGTTAAAGACTATACGAGTCAAAGCTGCCATACTAAATAATAATTGTGTTTAGTTTTAGTTGGAAACATTTTATTCAAGAATTAAACTTTATGTAGTTTGCATGTTCAATGAAAGTTCGTATACGTGATTTTGTACAATACATTGATCTGTTATCTATCGGTTTTCACAAATAGAGCTTTGTTGGTTGATTAATATTAGCACATTCAGTTCACTGGCTTGATTCAAAATTTGTGTTTGTCTTCATAATACAAACACTGTCTACAGTATTATTTCAGAAAATAATGAATGTGTATTCCTACCTCAAAGCTTGTGCATTCATTCGTTTCTGGCTGGTATTTATAACGTAAAGGTATATTACACCATTTTTAAATACATACTATCTAATATCGCAACTAGAAATTAGATATTGCTTATACGTAACATGGTCAATATTTTTTTTGCCATATTTTTAGTAATACAGTTCTACTCATACAGCATTCAACACCAAATAGTAATCTAATTTATCATAACTTAAGTTATTAGCTCGATTGGTGCATGCGAAGCATTCTAGTATCAATTTGATCTGTAATACTACTACTTTTAAATATTAGCCTATTGCTTAAAAAAACAATAAATGTAAATTTTAAATTATTTAGAAGAGACGTAAAAAGTTGCTGCGTTTAATCTCAATTGTAATATTTGGGTTATTGCTTTAAATTCTGTTACTTTACAGTAATAGTGCAATACAATACCAACAAGTTTCTAATACAATAAACTTTATTGGCGGTCCCAAAGGATATAAAACTGCTAATAACTGTTACCGTTTTGGTGTACCATCGCAGCATACAGATGACAGCAAAACAAGTTTACAGACTATTAACCAGCAGACGCAAGATATTGTCTAAAGCTCACAGAAAACCGTTTATTATTCGATTCACTTGGCATACAAATAACTTGTAATTCAAGCTCTTATGTAACAAATGTTATAGCTGCAATTTCACAAATTTTATAACGCATGAATTACAGCAATAATTTAAATATGATTAGGAGGTTTTAGTCTATGATTCAAACAATTTTTGTAAGCTTAGAAATCAGTACAAACCGTGTTTTAATAAATCTGCCAGATAACAATGCAATGGCACAAAAGTCCCTTAGGCTGAAGTTAAAGGTAGTATGTGGAAATTAATTGTAACAGCTTTCAAGAGAAATATATTACAATCAGAATCAAGTGTTTAAAACGTTTGTTGGCGTTTTATAACGCAAACCGAAGTTCGCCTTTAAACTGGAAAATGCTGATAAAGTACAAAACAGATTTGGCTCATCTAAACCGATTTATTTGCCTTACAAATAGGATTTTAGATTTAAACTGAACCCTTTTCACATAAAAGCTTATCTTAGCTAATTTACCAAATTTAACAAGCAGTTAACGACAGGAGACTAGAGTCTGAAGAGCAAACCTCGGCCTTAATTAAACAAATTTGAAAGGGCTATTAAAAATCCTTTACTAAATTTCAAAAATTTTAATGTAGGTAGAGCAGTTTAAACGACCTTTTGTGGTGAATTTCATAACAGGGTTAAACAAATTCACAGACGATCAAAGAACGGTTTTCAGGTGGGGTACTTAAGGTGTTACAGCACCCTCTAAAACTCTAAATCGCGTATTTTATTTTCATTTCAGCAATATGTTGCAGAAAAGATCCGCATTTTTCTGGAACACTAAACCATAATAAGCACAAAGCATACAAAAACAAAAATGCATGTTCTGTGGTAATAAGATTAATACGATTTTAGAGTTGATTAACTACCTGAAAAAGTTGTTTCTTATAGTTACAGTTTTACTATGTTATGTTTTTATATGAACATTCTAGACAGTTTCTTAAAGTTTAGGAAGAAAGTATAAGTGGGAAGATTATCGATCAATGAAGCTGACGTACCACGTCATGAAGTGGAGAAAAAGGATGGTGGAAGTCGGATTAAGATAAAATAGCAGAAAATCAGCTTAAATTTATGAAACGGAGAGAAACAACCAACAGTATTAAGAAGAAAGGTGCCAAGAATCAAACAAGGAAGACCTCTGACCTAGCACCCATGTGAATGATATGGGAGTGTCTGAATATAATATGCGTTCCGGCGCTATATGTTTAAATCATACCTGATTTTTTTACTGTCACCTTATCATCAAATCAATATACTCTGTAGAGGGTGTTAATGAATTGTAGGGACAAACTTCTAGCGCTTGCAAAACACAACAAAGCAAACAACTTTTATTAATAAATGTGTTGTCAAAAGTGTTTCCTTTAGAAAATAGAGCTTCTTAAAGATTCTTTAAGAAGTACCTGAAAATAGGCAACTCAAATTGCATTTTCAATTATTTTGCACAGGTCACACAGAATTTTGAAAAAAAAAACGATCTAGACATACATGCATTCAAATGACGTCAATTTTGACACGATATTCGATATTTTTGTAATATTTTTTGACTTTTCTTGCATAATAATAATGTCTTTATTGTAACCTCAAAATTATATAAGAAACAAAATTATATAAGAAACAGAACAAAAAAAGAAAGGCAACAAAAGGCGAGGTTCAGTGACTTGAAAAGTCACTGCTCTTCCACCTAACCAGTAAATTAATAATATAATATATAACTATTAAATAAGTATAACTATTTGAGCGCTTAAGAAATGGAAAAACAAAATAATGAAACAAGAAATATAAGAATTATAAGAAGAATTAAAAGAAATTACGGTTCAGGATGTGTGGCTTCCGTGCGATGCAGTTTCGGCTTTGTGATATTTGATCTTTGCTGGTAATGATGGGGCATTCACTTATTGTGATGTGTAGAATTTATTATACACATTATTGTTTATCAAATAATAACGAAAATACTTGTTTTTTAAATTTAATGTAGGGATGGTTTTTATAGTGTACAGGCAGCGAGTTATATAGTTTGGCAATATTGTAAGTGAAACAGCGCTGAAAAACGCTAGTTCTGTGAAATGGTGGAGTGATGATACCTTTATTTCTTAAATTTAAATTATGCACGTCAGTTCTGAAATTAATTTTTTCAAATAAGTAAGGCGGAGTTTTCGACATAATTATTTTGTGGAATAAACAGTAGGAATGCAAAGTACGCCTGTTTAGCATATTTAACCAATGTAACTCCTTTAACTTGTGAGACACATGATCCCTCCTTCTCAAGCCAAACATTAGACGAATACAGCAATTTTGTATTCTCTGTATTCTGATGATATCGACATTATCCAAGCATGGTCCGTACACAGTATCACAAAAATTAAACTGAGAGAGAACTAGAGATTCAGCTAAAACAGTTTTAGTTTTCTTATTAAGAATATGTCTATTTAAATAGATAAATTTTAAGTTGGCAAATGCTTTTTGAATACATAAGCTTATGTGTTTTTTAAATCTCAATTCAGAATCAAAATGTAATCCCAGATTACAAGAAATATCAGTAACGGATAATTGAGAATTTTTAACCTTGACTGCTAAAAGATCAACTACATTTTTACGAATTTTGCGTCTACCAAATAACATAACCTGTGATTTTATAGGGTTAATTACAAGCGAGTGCTTTTCTGCCATATTGATTAGGTTATCTAAATCATTATTAATTATGTTATTAGCCACAGCAATGTCAGCAGGATCAAAGGAATAATACAATTGTGTGTCATCCGCATACAAATGATAACGGCATGATTTACAGACACTGCTTAAATGTGATGTGTACACAGTATACAGTTTTGGGCCCAGAATAGAACCTTGGGGTACACCACTATATACGTTACAAATAGCTGATGTTTGTTTTGGAAGTTGAACCACCTGAGATCTATTTGACAAATAATTTTCCAATAACAAAGTTGCATGGTTACTAATGCCGATATAATGCAGTATGGCTAACAACATTCCATGATTTAAAGTATCAAAAGCCTTTGAAAAATCCAACAAGACAAGAGCGGTTAGTTGGCCTCTGTCGGTAGCAGTTAGGGTATCATCCAAAATATTTGACAGCGCCGTGGTACAACTGTAACCGGCACGGAAACCTGACTGTGTTTCAGGGAGCAGCTTATGCTCGTCTAAAAACATTCTTAATTGTGCATCCATTGCCCTTTCCAATATCTTGGAAAGTGTGGGTAGGATACTTACAGGTCGTAAATTTTTGAAGTCTGCAGGGACATTTCTTTTGGGAAGTGGCCGAATGCGCGCTACTTTCCAACATTTAGGGAATACACTGTGCTCAAGGCAGAAATTTACTATATGAGTAATATAAGGAGTTAAGAAAGGACAGACTAAATTGATTAACTGTATGCCAATATTATCTATGCCAACGGACTTCGAGTTGATACTTCTAATAATTTTAGTGATTTCATCTTCAGACACTAATTTGAATGAGAAAATATTGTTGATTTTTACATTACCGATATAAAAAGCTATTAAATTGGGATCAGGAACGATAGAAATTTCTCGTACTGAATTAACAAAATAATTGTTAATTTTATCAGCATCCGCTAAGTGTTGAGGAATTTCGAATTTTTGAGCTTTATTATAAATGTTAAGATCTTTTAAGTCTTTCCAGGGTGTTTTCCTGTTAATATTACGAACTCGGTATTCTAAATAAGCTTTTTTCTCGCGTCGAATGGCGTTTGTGGTTAGATTTCTTAAAGACTTGTAATAATTCCAATGATGGACATTTTTGGCTGCTTTAAACCTTTTCAAGGCATTATCACGCAGTTTTTGCATCAGTTTAATTGTACCCGTTAGCCACGGAGCTGGAGATTTGGAAAATTTTGCAGTTTTAACTGGTGCATGAGTATTATACAGGTGAAGCAAGTTTTCGTTAAAAAAAGTTAACTTTTCGTCGATGTTATTAAAATTGAGAATGTTGTTCCATGGAATTAATTCTAAATTTGTATTAAAATCTACCACGCTAAAGTTTTTAAAATCTCTATATGTACGGGTACATGGTTGGATATGTTGAGATTTAACTGTAATTTTACAAAAAACAAGCGAGTGATCTGACACGCCATGTACCTCTCTTATACCAGAGTCAACAATCGACTGTTCATTAGAAACAAAAATAACATCTATCAAGGTTTGAGAAGTGGGTGTAATGCGTGTTGGACCACTTATGACTTGCTTAAAACCAAATATTTCAAGAAAATTATAGAAATTAGTAGATTTCAGACTGTTTACCTGAAGCAAATCAATATTAAAATCCCCTACACATATGAGATCATCACAGGATGGTATATATATAAATAGATATTGTTAAAGTGATTAAGTATTTTATATACAGATACTCATTTAATTTATTAACACCCTGTATAAATATACACCTAAGTTCTATGAGCTGATTTGATGTCGTCAAGTGTGGGAGAAATAGCGTCCCGAAATTTTCAGAGGGGGGTTAGGGCAGCATCAGGTCCCGTAGTCAATTTTTCCTCAGTCGTCTGAACCCAGACTCTTCCGCTCGAGTAGTAGTCAAATAAAGGGATTGGAATGGGCTTTAAGTCACGTTGTTGTTTAGTTGCACGTTGCATGATTTCCCCTTTTACAAAAAAATGGTACTTTGAAGTCGTTGTGTAGGGTTTGATTACTGACGTACCATAGAGTGTTTGTTATTATTCAAGGAAGTTTAGATTAGAATGTTTGGATTATACTTAAACTGAACATGCTCGTGCATCCCCCTAATTCCAAGACATACGTGCAAATAGGTTTGTTATCAAGGGCAAAGCGAGATTTCGTTCATATCAGCCAGTACATCTTCTTAGTTTTTATGTACATTTCCTTCCTCTTTTTTTATATGCGTTTTCCAAGTCAGTTTGCTGTGTAGGTGTAGTTCTAAGTATCTTGCTTCTCGTGCTTTGGGTATTGGTAAGTTATTAATGTTAACTTGTTTTCCATTTATGTAGCCAACCATGCAGAAGAAATAGGTAGATTTACACTTGTTGAGAAGCACCGATTGATCCTTATCGGTTGCCAAAATGGTTATTGGTTGTGTTGTCTGCGATTCCTATTTCGGTGTGTAGGCAGATTGGTCACTTGACCTGAACAACTTTTTCTTATAACTTGTTTCGATATAGTTAACGCGAAGCAAAATATCGAAAATTGGCCCTAATCGCGAAGACGCAGTAGGCTAAATTCACAATTTACATTTGAGTTGAGTAACTAAAAAGATACAGCTTTACGACTTGCAAAAATTCAAATTTCTGCTCCTTAAAATAACGGAAACATTAGTATGCCTTCATCTTAAATGCGACACACTGTAGAATATGTACTGTTGCACGGTCAAGTGCTGGTGTTTAAATCCAAATTTGTGACTTGGCAGCCAGCCAACTGTTTTCGTTCATTCCTCTGAGTAGTAGTTTTTCCAGAAGTTTAAATAACAGTGGCAGCAGATTTATGGGTCGATAAGATGTAACTTCTGTGGGTGGTTTACCGGGTTTCAAGATTAGTGTTACGTACACGAACTTAAATTGGGTTAGCCAGTGGGTAAGTCGCAATACTGATTTAAATAGCGTCGTTATAAATAAAATTCCTGTTTTTAGAAGTTCGGATAACATCTATCCTGTTATCAGATTGTAACCTAAAGCTTTCTTTTTATTTAAGAATTTTATTTGTTTCTATTTTACTCTAGCAATAAAAATGGTGATTGGAGAAGATAATGGTAGTGGTTGGTGCTTTTAGGACCTGCTTAAATTCTGCATTTAATTCATTCGAGTGTGGTTTGAAGACTTTTATTAAACGTTCTGCAAACAAACCAGCTTTCCATGCGGTTGCTTGAATGGTTGTGATGAGATGTTTTGTTGCTGCTTCTAATTCGTTTTCCGTTTCTATACTCATTGTGAGATTCAGATCTTGATTCACAGATTCTTTGAATGATTCCCAGTTAGTGTGTTTGTTCTGCATCATCGGTTTTGGTGTCTTTTAATTATGGTTGTACTGATTGCGGCGACAACAGGTGTGTCATTGTAAAGCCGAGATTGCAATGAACCTCCACAAAATTAGATGAAATGCCATTGCTGATGTGGAAATCCAAAAGGTCGGAAAGTTTAGCTAAATCTGAGGGCCAGTATGTGAGTTTACCCGTAGAAAGAGTGTCATAGTCCTTTTCACTGATAAGTTTATAAAAATCTGCTTTTAGTTGTTGTTAGTCTTGACTTCAAGCTAGTGTGCTTTGCGTTGAAGTCGCCACCTGCTGTAAATTAATTCCCAAGTGATTCAAAGAATGGTTTTAGAATATCTTATGTGATTTTATGTTTAGGTAGACAATAAACAGCAGATATTGTTAAAAAATTAAGTACTTAAGTAGTTTGTTTACTTGAACTGTTCTGGCTTGGAGGAAATCCATTTCATGTTTGGGTAATTGACGATGTAGGATAGTTTTACGGATTAAAATGGCGTTTTCCTGGTGGCCCGTACCATCATGGTAATTAATATGGTAAACTGTGGAGAAAAATGTGTTTCGTATACAAGTAGTATATTGATATTATTTTACTTAAGAAATATTTCAGCTTCGTGTTGGTTTTGACTATAGGCTATTGGCATTCTATAAAGGAATTCGTAGAAACTTAGACATTATTGTACAACTTATTTATGACTGAAGGCAGCATGTTTAAAATCATGTTGTTTTGTTGGATCAGCTGATTAAACACCTCTTTAAATTCGTCAAGAAATTGTGAGAGCCTTATGTCTCGGGTGGAACGTGTTTGCTCGGTTTTGTAGTTTAGTACTTCCTCATATGCAATTCTGTTATCTGCGTTAGCCCTAGTATTTGATTGTGACGGCATAGGCTAGCAGCAATGTTCCGGGTAGGAGTGATTATTCGTGTCCTTTTTATGTTCTATTTATTTTGTGGTTCCTGGTACACCTAGCAGTTTTTGTAATAGTCTATTAGAAGATTTGTGTAGCTGGGGTGTTTTTGGTTTTTTTACATGTTCTTGTATCGTGAAAAGCTCCACATCATCTGACGCGAGTATATGAACGATTACAATATGTTTTGGTATGATTATATAGCTGTTATCTTGTGCATTAAATTATTTCTGCATTCTTGTGATGCGGATCTATTGTAACGATTTTATTTTGAAGGAGCTTTAGATTGTAGATGGCTTTACTATTTTTGGCAGGTTCTAAATTCACAAAAAAAGTGGTAGCGAATTTTTGGTTGTTTCGGTGATTAATGTTGATTACATTATTAATGTTAAAGCCCAGATGTTCTAGTTTTTTATGTCGTTCACTGGAATTGCACGGTGTAAGTGCTTAATAACAACTTTGTATGGTTGGTATTCTTTCATCTGATATGTGTGATGGGTAATGCCCAAAATACTCGTCACTTGAAACAGTGTTACTGTTATTTATACATATTTTGCTATCGCCAATAATAAATGAGAAAATCAACTGGCTCTGAATTTACAATCAACCTGTATTGTAACGAAAAATATGATTGAAATAAGCAAACGCAAATGGGTAGACAGAAACCCAAAATGTGAATATCCGTCAAAATATCAAACATTTTCTTAATATTTACCAAGAGCGTTCATTTCACATCTAAATTTGAAAGCAAATTCAGAATTTCATACTATAATTAATAAGAGCTAAACATTACACAAGCCATTAATTGTTTGTCCTCTCCATTGTGTTGATGTCACAGTCTCTGAACAAGAAAAGACTGAAAGTGAAGCTGTAATGATTCTTATTGCTTGAAAGCCTTGTGAATGGTTATCAATCACTCCCGTCACCTGCTCCTGTGAGTTTTGGTAACGGTGAGGCTTAATAGTGATGGATTACCGAAAACATTAATTGTTGTCGGTGATTTTATTAATTGCACAAAAACGGACGATCAATCGCCACTACTTCTCCATTAGTAAAATAGATAGGTAGAAAAGAGCTGCTTTTTGAGTATCAATTTCGCTTTTTAATAGTCATCCAACTCCATCTGACGGTTTTTAATTAAAGACGCGTTAATTCAAAATTACTAAGTGGAGGCTCGTGTATTTCAGTCCTAATCTATATTAAAAATAAAAATCTTATTTAGTGATTACAAATAAATGTTTTTATTAAATTTCTTAATAGTATTAAACTGCTATATTAACTTTACACTTTCTTGGTTAAAGTAGAGCACTGTTCGCTGAATTTTACCTACGCAAAATCTTTTTAATCTGCATAATAAAAGGTAAGCTATTTTAGAACTACCAGAAAACTATAATCACAGTTTTTGGTACGATTTATAGCGTCATTATTTTTTTACGAATTGTGAAACAAAAAGGAAGACTTTTTTGACTGTATTTTATTAAAATCTTCATCTTCTGATTAATGATAAGGCCTCGGTAACGTTAGCTAGCCAATTAAAAATTGCCAAATATTTTGATTAAACAATAAAAGAGCAAAATTTTCAAAACTTGCTATCTTCATAAATCGAAACGTTACTACCAACCTCGTACATTTTATTACTTTCCTCATGTATACGTATGTGCACATTTACTACAACCTTGCAAGTACAACGGTGCTACGTTTAAATTTTTAATTTTCACAAAGAAGAGGTGATTTATACAACTTTTGACTAAATTGTAAAGTTTCGCAGTTATGCCTTAAGTGATAAAAATAAAAAATTGTAATTATAACAAAATGTGCTTAAAACTATATAATTACGAAATGTAGCAGTTTTAACAATTCTATTCTAATGTTTACCTGCAACAAACACAACCAGAATTACTTAAAAATTTAAGTTGTTCGAGTGATTTAAAAAAAGATTGATAGAAATTTAATAATCTTTAAAATATCCATAAAGAGCTTTTTATCTTATTGCTTTGTTATCTTGCCATATTCAGCTGTTATAAAAATTAGTTTACTGACAAAAAATAAAAAACGACCACAACGCCCCATAAGCCGAAAATATATATGTGTATAAGTTTGCAAAGTGCAAAGAATCACGTTATTTCCATTTGGGAATGGAAGAAACGTGGTCTCACGCAGTTCAAGAAAAATGGGGCGCGATATAGTCCTACTGGTATATGTAAGTGCACTATAGGAACCCCTATAGAGCTTCTTATAACGTCAGGGAGTTTTCCAACTTTCATCTTCTCTTATATATAAAAAGGAATAGTGAAAACGTACTCAAATTGGTTATTTAAAGAGGGTAAGTCATTACAGCAATGTGGGTAGAAGTATGAATAGAAGTTTTTTTAGTTATGTTAATCTTAAAAATTCTAAGAGCTACAAAGTCACCACTAATTGTATCTGGAAATTCAAAAATAGTCATTAAGGTGGAGCAGCAGCTTTTATAAAATTTTAAACTGACAAAGAACAGCCCAGATAAAGCAATTATTAAATAACTGAAATAACTTTCTGCTAATTTAAAATTAATACAAGATAAAACCACAGTTTACGCATAATAAATATTTAATTTACTTTTATTACCCAATTATGTTTTATTTGTAAAATGTATTGTGATGAATTCGAAATTTGCCAGATGAATGTTATTTAATTAAAATAATAAAACGTTATCAGGCTGCAGTTGCATTTATTAATAGCTTTTTGTGTAATTTATTAAACAGACTGAAATATAAAATCATTTTTTAATTATAGTGTATTTGCAGTCGATAAAATTAATAAAACATGGCACGTCCACTTTTTTTACTATATTGTTACAATTTACTGTTTAACATCTTGCCGCATGTATTAATAAAGAAATGCCCATGCTCAATATTCCTTAGAATTTTGTAAACGATACAAGGTACGCTGAAACGAATTAAAATTTTCTTTTCAGTAAATACTGATTAATTAATAAAAAAACAGTGTACTGCCCAAAACTCTTGTCCAGACGAGAAGCGTAAACAGACGGACATTTCGCGGGGCCGGCCGGCCGGTGGTGTTGCAGCGGTTATTTCGGTGATTTTAACTTGACACATCCACCTCTCTTCGAGAGGTTTGGGGTCTTCCTAATTAAGACCAAGAAGGTCTGGATAAATGACTTTCCAAAGTGAGGTGTTTGCTAGCTTCCGGAATGGGTACCATACACCTGAGCGGTAGCTCGTCGACAAGGCCCGATTTCAACGCACTTTCATATCCAACCAGTAAATAGAAGATTAGAGTTGGCGATGACGCGTTCAACTCACTTTGATCCTTTTTTCCTTAATAACATTAATTCCCACAATTTATTAAAAGACGTAAAAAAAAGGCTACTTGATTCTGATAGGTTTCTATAAAAGTCATAAATGAAATAATGTCTGAGGCACACAACGTTATTAGGTACAAACCCGTCAGCAGTAAGCTAACAAGAATTAAAGAAATGCCGTGATAGAAGGTCGTATAATATTATAAAATCTTGACTTAACTTCAGCTTAAAAGACAAGGTGGTAGCAAGGTAAAATGCATTTACTGTGGTTGTTATTTTCAGTATTAGCAGACCAGGTAGGAGGAACTTCATATATACGTTGTTTAACAAATGATTAAATGTTTGCAATTAATCATAAAATTGTTTGTAAAATTTAGTAGCAAGAAACGGATTTTGTTCGGTAAACCAGCAGCTGAGTGACGAGAGGTCAGTACTCCGGCCGCAGTTATCAACATTATCAGCGTCTGCAACGACGGATTGGGAGTCTAGGTGAGGGACTACAATTTGAAAAGAGTATGGACCGTGTTAACCTTAAAGAACTCGAGCATAATTTTAGTTAAAAGAATGTAGAAATTGTTTTTTTACAGAATTGGTTATATTTTTATCAGAAAAGAGAAAAATGTTTTATTTAGTTTTAATGCATACAGTAGTAGATAATTAACGTTGTAAATTACAGTATAAAATAAATTTATGATAAAAGGTTTAATCATATTTAATTATGTCCCCAGTATCTGCAGCGGTTGAATCTTGGATCTCAGCTACTCAGAGGCTTAAAAGGATTTGTTGAAACGTTACAGTGTTATAGAACTTTGAACAATTAAGCAGTTATGATAACTTTAGCGCACTTGTTTCAAGCACCTTGAATCTTTTTAAAACCGATGTTTCAACTTTATCGCCTTATCGGCCGCTCGCCCCGAATTTATTAGAGAAAACGAAGTTCGTTTGTAATATTATTGAGGAACAAAACCATAAGGTTATTTTTATAACGAGCTTTGAAGAAATAACTTCTCTTTAAAAACAGCTTTAGATTGAATTTTAAAGGTACCTAAGATACCCCGCTGCAGTTGAATCCGTTAAAATGTTCCGTGTAGAAACCGAAATCCGATAAGGTTAATTTTAAGAGAAATTTAAATTCCCCGCAATAGTCAGTTAGAATGGTAAGGTTCCCAAACTATTTAATAAGTGCAGAAACGTTGTAGGCTTAACCGTTTAACGCAAAGAACCCTCGACATTTGCGATAAACCTTGTAACTAAATTTTTTGTAAAACAAAGACATGTTTATCGTTTTATGAAGCTTTGACGAGACGAGCTTTTCTAAAGCGCCGCATCACTCTTTGTACATCAAATTTTTCAAATTGCAGTTAAAAACTTTTGACCATATACCGCACCTTAGTATAGCACATTTGGGTGTGTAGAAGCGATAACATTAAAGCGGGCAGAAACGCCCAACCTGTTATTCTTTAGTTAAAATGTATTATTTTAATTATACTTACCCTGATTGCCATTATTATAATTTTAATTCCCTATGATTTACGAAATTAAAACAAACATATTAATCATGCTTTGTTGTTGACATGTTTTTTTTTAGTTTAAACGACATTCAAGTTTGCGAAGCTACCGAAACCGCAGAAAAACGCAGGCGCTCCAAGATTATAATTTATTTGCATTTATCAATAATTTTATGAATTTTTAATTACTTGTGCATAGTTAAAAATACCAGCATATTTTGTTAATGTAACATTGTTGAGTATATTGTTATTATTGGGTCTTGGCTGACCTCAAATTTGGTAGGTATTTGAAATCTGGTAAGAACTTCTAGTCAGTTTTTATGCGTATCCGGGAAAAATTTGGAGCTTAAATTGCTGAGAAGAATTACTTTAATCGCCGCTCATTGATTTTTTTTAAATTAAATCTTTAGAATAATATCATTACGGTGAAGACTTTCCAATTATTGCTGTCAAAATTATGTTGTTGCTACTGATGTGCATTTTTGTTACTATATGCTTTTAAAGTTGTGTTTAATACTTATCTTAATAGTTAGAAAATGCGCTAAAAAGCTGCAAATTAAAGTTTTTATCCTAACTAATAAGACAAATTTAATGCCCCACGTCCGCGTCCTTACTTGGTGATCTTTTGCTTAAATTTTACCTTATTTTCTTACTTCCTTTTCTCCTTTCCACTAGCATATTACGTCTTCCGCTTACAAACTTTGTAATCACCGCGATATTTAAAGGAGGATATGAAAACCGACCTTAAATGTTGAAAGGTAGTCATTCTAATGTTACTACAATCTTATAGATAAAAATCACATGCGTTTATTTCTTGTCACAAGTTATAAAAATTCGTAGCTAACTTAATTTACTGTTTTATACAGATACTACTTTAGTTAAACAATCAGAAACAAACCTAATCTGTTAGCATCCTTATTGATTTCATGAAAGTTTTCGAAATCGAAGTGTTGACGGGAATACATGTTAAAGGTATAAAAAAAGATAAAGTAAATTTTTCGCTACAATGAACGGTTATCGTTTGCTAAGATCGCTACAAAAATTCGATTTTTAAAACATCTGGACTAAGAAAACAGCGTTCTAATTTTTTTTGCTTATAAGCTGCAATGCATTCCACCTTTTTTAAATATTAAAAAGCAAATAATAACCGCCACAGCAAGGTTATCAAAGATAAATGTATTTCTAGTTTTGGACACGTACTTTCTGGTCATTTACGTAGCTCCAATTTTTGAATTATGTCTTTTCGGCTAATACAATTTTCGACAGATTTAAGTTTTATGGTAAGGAAAACATGGTTTACAAATCTGGCTACTGCGTTGCTTTTAACTCCAAAGTACGCACAGACGGTGAAATAGATTTACAAGTGTAATCATTGTAATGAAAAGGTTAGTACGTAGCTCGGAAAGGAAGCGTTTCCGGACATACGAACATTTTTCACTGGTTCGATTCACGGTTCTGTATAAAGGTCGATTCTCACTATTCGTGCAAGGTGCGGGCTCGGCAAGCGCTCGGCGTGGGCAAGGATTTTATGGAGTATTCACACTGTGGCAGGTTACTAGCGGGTTTCAGTCGTGCTCAGCTTGTTGGACAGACAGTGTGACAAAGATGTTTTCAACTATCACATTAATAAAAATTGCGCTAATATTGGACGAGGAAGAAGAAAAGGTAAAAAGACCTCAAAAAAGAAAAAGACGTTACTGGGTACATCAAATGCTAAAAACGCGTAATAAAGAAGGAGAATTTTCGACACTCTATAAGGAACTTATTGACGACGAAACGAAGTTCTTTAAATATTACCGAATGTACCGAAAAACCGTACAACTCTTCGTTTTCCCCCCACATACTCTATCAGCATTTCGTCTTTCTCCGAGGTAAATGTCGACCTCTTCTGACGCTTCATCATGAAAGAATGACCAATTGGCTGTGGCTTGCCCGCCGCTTGTATTCACACTTCACAAGTCTTGTTTAACGTGCTCGGCTTGGGCCATGCAAAATATTCTTCCAGAGAAAGCACGCGGGCTTGGCTTGGCTCTTGGCGGGACCGGGCCCGACCACTGTGAATGCACATTGCACATCGTTAAAACGCGTACTGAAAAATAAATCTTGCCTGGACCGTGCCGAGCGCTTGCCGACCCCAGGCCTTCCACACAAGTGAGAATCGACCTTTTAGTTATAAGGTTGTCCAGGCGCGATTGCTATTTTGATTTTAATTTTATTTTTAAAACTACAAGAACTTGTAATGTTTTGAAAATAGCCATCCTTAAAAACCTTACAAGAAGTAACATCACCTACGAAAATTTGACAACGCAGGAATTTTAAATTTGTAAATATACGGATAACCCAAGGATAGTAGACAATTAAAGAATGCCTCGTTTATGAAAAACAAGGGTTATGTCTAGCCAGCCATGGCCAATTTTCAATTTACAGTTAGTTGTAAACTATTCTTTTTATATGTTACGTGGGTATATTAGATGTAATTTATTGCTCCTAAAAGCACTTTTCTCGGAATATAAATAGCCAGTTGTTTTTTTTAAATTAAATATCTAAAATCCATTTTCTAGAAATTAAATTTAAACATTTATAATAGCATCTGTTTTTATTAAGTTTTTCCAAATCATCAACATTTATAAAACTTTGAAACCAAGATAATTCAACAATTCGACACTTTTCTGCTTCGCTTATGTTAAGCAGCTGTGCCCTTTTATTTTTCGTTGGAAAGATTTATTAACTTTTAAAAATTATAGTTCAGGTAATTATTTGGTATTATCGTTCTTAATTTCACAAATGTTCTTACTACTTCGGTATCTATTTCTAAATTTTTCTTCGAGATTGCAATCGTTAGATTAGTAACAATTCTTTTGCCTTTTTATTTTAAATTCTATCTTAATTTCCCCCAGTTTTCGTTTTACAGATTTATTTGTGTCCTCGAGTTCGGGATATTTTTCTTGCAATTAAAAAAAAATTACTGCGCTCTGGAAAACTAGCGCCAATATTTTCAGCTTCTCTGGCACTATAAATCTGATTTGTAATATTATAGTTATGTGTTACCCCTTTGCTATTTTCACAATTTAGAATAATCTCAATGTCCCTTTTCCACTGACGCTTTTGGGCCCTTTGGCATCTTTGCTTTTCCTGTTCAACCTGTTTGAACGCACTAATTTTAATTTGTTAGTTTTTGATAGACTGTCACCTATAGTTTCAGTATCTTTGTACTGCTTAGGTTTAACAATTCTGCTTTCAGATCTCTTTTAAAATCTTCTTCTTGAAAATGAACAGAACACACGCGGTAGAGATCAGGATACAACTCTACAGGAAGCCGACAGAAATGCACCCATTGACTGTGTGAAGCTTTTGTAAATCTGTGATACGAAATTCTAGCACTTGGAGGATTTTATATTGTTTTTCGGTGGCTGTTATTGCAGGTAAACACTACACGGCGTACTCCAGACACATTTAATTTTAATATAGTAACTTACTGTTACAAAAACTGAATAGAAACGAGGTTATAAATGCTGGGTGGTAAGAAATCATTTATAGAATAGTGAAGGGGATTATCAGACAGAAGGGAATTGTCTGTCTGCATCGGGAACCTGTGGCTACAGGTAAGGTCGTGCTCAGAGGCGTAGCTAAGTAACCAAAGGCCCTGGTGCAAAAAAAAAACTGGGGCCCTAACTAAACTGGCATCGTCACCGGCGGCGGTATCTTTAACTGCAATGATGATCAAATCTTCTTCAGTAGGCTTCTCAACCGGCACTGCAGTTGTCACATTATCTGAGTCACTATCAACAGAAATATTTGGGCCAAAACTACTTGTAGAAGGCTGACTAAAAAATTTGTAAATTTTTGGTAATTTTTGTTTACTATCATCTCTTTCCTGGCGTTGTTTGCGCTTAAACGCACCACTAGGTTTCTTTTTTTTATGCATAATTTTAGTTCTCTTATTCTCTAATTTATGCAAAACAGGGAACAACCAACAACTAACAAGATTAACAAGAAACTGAAACGTAATGTAATGCTACGCTACAAAACGTCATTGGGGAATCCCCGGAAACACTGCACAAACAACAGAAAGAATACAGGGGAATTCCCCACAAGTTTCGAACAGAAGTTCGAAACTTGTTGGGAATTACCCTGTATTCTTTAAAATGAGTTGCCATGATTAAAGTCGTGTTGCAACCTATTTTATTTACATTCCGAAAGTGGGAGAATTTTTCGCTGGTTCAATTTGAGGTTTGCTGGTCAGGGTCCGAGGGCCCCCTGAGCTTGGGGGCCCCGGTGCACGGCACCGCCTAGCACTATGGTAGCTACGCCACTGGTCGTGCTTGACCTTCTGAAGGCGTCAACCCACAGATTATCATTTTCTCTGTTTAGGTTGCTATGATCAGACAGGATACCTATCTGGGACATGCGTAGTCAACCAGTATTTAGGACTGTAGAAAGCCTAAACTTGTCTAACCAGTGAGTCGACTAGTACCGTCAAGAACAAAATGGGCCGACAAGAAAACTTTTTTGACCTGGCGTAGATTAGCACCATCGTAATAACAGAGCTAAGCTTGTGCACGCAAAGGGTGTCGTAGTGTGTACGCGTAGGTAAAATGATCTGTTTTGCTCCAACCAGTGCAGACTAGGGCTTATACTCTGGTGTCGTACTTGTAGCTTGTTCTTAATTCGTCTTAAGCAGGTGCGCTGATTGAGCGTTTCTCAATCACTTGTTAATAGATTTCGAGGCGGAATAAACCAATAGGCAGATACTGCCACATTAAAGTACACAGATGGTGTACACATCGAATGAAGAGGTTTCTTTTAAAGCAGTAGGTTTAAACTATTGTAGTTTGTGGATAAATTTAAATAGCAAGCCATAAGTAAAATAATATTGTGTTGCACAGTTTATTATTTTTTTATAAATATAAAGCACCATAGCTAACTAAATACTATGCAACTCTGCAATAATAACGTAGTTACATTAGTTTCAGAACTCTTCACTGTTCTTCGCCCATGTTTCAAAAAAAACAATTTCAAATGGATTTCTTGTTAGGGACGATGAAAAGCCTGCAGTTATTAATTTAAACGTTTCATCTTATTTTATCTTAGCCGACAGCTGTGGATCTATCGATCATTTTGTCTACAGCGTACGCTAACGACTTCGGTTTTTGTTACATTACGAAAAACCGCTTAGTTCTACTTACAAGCACCTAAGACGGATGGGCTTCTAGAAATACGTGAGTAAGGATTTTGTAGATTTTCTTATAGTGTAGGTTACTATAATTTTCAGCGTTATTGTAAGGACTTCAAGAATTTATAGTGTCTGCACGTCGCATACCGTGAAAACTTCGTAAACAACTTATACACTTGAAGTAATATGAAGAAAAACTGGAATTAAATCAAAACGACAGTGACGGTCTGAGGCTGTACGAGAATCAGGTGCTTGTCGGGAGAGATATTTGCCCTACCTACATGAGTGAGTAGATACCAAATATAAATTTTGAAGTTAAAAGAAAAGATATTATTATTATTATATAATTACAAAATATCGACCTTATGCAGAAACATTAAACAGTGATAGGGTACAAGTACAGAGACTAACAAAGAATAATCAGATTTAATTCCAGTGAAAACTAGAATAAGAAATAGACTATGCTAAAGGTGGGGGATTATATGCAATATGATTTTGACATATTTGTAATCTTCACATCCAGATCAATAGACATTTACAATATCTTATACCGGAGCAAGATAAAAGAGCTCTATACGTGAGTTTAAAAGTAGTAATAGTAGTTGAGTAATCCCATACCGCCCTGTTGAACATTATTATCTTGGAAGCATAATTTGTCACTCGTTGTCAAACTGTCACCACGTCGAACGTTCGAAATTGTTTGAGAAGATAACTTATAGCCTTATAGATTTCTGCCTAAAGATGAGTGAAAAATAATCAACATTTTTAGATATTAGCAAAGCAATTGTATGTAAAAGAATGTTATTTCTAAAAATTGAATAATTTTTCAACCTAACGGAACAAATTGTTAAAAATAATATGCGATGGTTAACACCTATATTTGCGAAATTGTGGGATATTAAATAGGTCTTAATGCTTACTTCAAACATTAAATTTTGAAACGAATTTCAAAGCTCTCGGAGAATTTCGTGAAAGGTAGAAAGTTTTATAAAAGCAGTGGTAATTATTTTGATATTCAATGAAGTTTGATAAAGATAAAGTACAATGGCACAAAGAACAACTTCCATTCCTGTTTGTTAACTATTATCTGCTTTCACTACGAAGTTCGCAAGTAAAACTCGAAGAACTGTTTTTCCCAACAAATTTGTTTGGGTAACTTTTGGTGTATTCGATCTTAGTTAATACTGTTAGAAATGCTTTCATTATATGAGATGAGATAAAGTTAGTTCATCTATAAATCCCGATTAAACGTGATTGTTAGAATTACTTCAATCACTGATAAAAACTTAATATCAGAGGCGCGGTTTAACTTTGTTAGAACATTTTATAAGCCATTTTATTCTTAATTACACTTCTTTGAGAAATTAATCTTTTCATGCACTAGCACTTAAGCTTTAGATTATACAGGTATGTTTAACTGTAACTTATGCCGGCTTCAGACAGCATTACCCCGGTTTGATTCCGAACTTAAGTATGTGTGGCTGGGGTCAATACCGCTAGCTCTGGACAATCGCGTACCAAGTGTTTTCCGGAAACGAAATCGCTACTGGCAACAGTGAAAATTGCCTTAGTTTACAAATTACATACAATCGAAGCTACAGCGGGTACGGTAAAAAAGCGGCACATACCTAAGAACCATTAAACACAACGTCGATGGTTCTATGGCATGGTATCACCTTTTTAGAAAATGTTATGAAAGGGTCGCAAGTGTGTCAACTCTGAACACGGTCTCGTTACAGGCCGTGACTAAACTGTGGTTTAGGGTAAATCAAGGCGCTTACAAGTTACAAAAGAGTGCAAGTCTAAGACGCCAGGTGAACAGTAACCTGAGAAAACGGATAGCAATTAGAACTGGTGAAATAATAAAGTACAGAGTCATCTAGGCGCAGATATAAAAAACCAATATCACGTTATGAAGATTTAGTGTTCCTATAGCAACACTAACTGTTTACTTTTAATCTTGCCTTTGATAATGACGTGTAAACACGGTGAAATACGTATAAGGTTAAAATAAAAAATCTGTTGCAATCAAGAATTGTTTTATTTACAATAAATTAATTTAAAACAGTTAAAAATTTTGTTTTTTTGCCGGTGTGGTATGACTTTATTAAAAAAATTCGACATTTACACTTTCTACACTTACTGATAGAATTATAGCTTTTTTAAATATTGGAGAGTGTAACTTCCAAGGGCCTAAAGACCCATAAAGAAATAATAGACAAAAAATGTGTTTTAGTTGAAAAATAATAATCATAAATTTGAAAAGAGTTTTATTTATGTACCGTAACAAAATATATCAGCATGTTAACATTGTTATAAAACAAATAAAAAATTTGATAATAATTATTAAAATAATATTTATTAAAATTTTGTAAATAGTGTAAGTACCCACTAATAATAATGCTGCAAAAGTCCAAGTGTCTACTTATATGTAAATGAACTTCGAGAACTTTACATCGGGGCCGTTAGCAACGGGAACTCGAGCTTCGCAATCTAGGGCTCCAATGCAATTGCGAATTTACGTTGTATTTTACTAAGTTGTGCTGCGAGGACGCTAGGCTATATATTAAATTGAGAAATAACTCGAGTACAGTAAGAAAACCTACTGCTGCATTTACTGTACTAGCTCGCATTTAAAGATAACTAACTGTGCCCGTGAGTTACGCTAAACGACTTTTTTAGTAACTTTGAAAAACATAAGACGCGTCACGCGCCGTTTGGGTTGTATAATCTTAGCAGCAGCAGCGTTTCTCTTAAGTTGAGACAGGTCAAAGGGATCAGGATTTAATATGTAGAAAACAGCAAGCATTATAAAATTCATAAAACTACGCCATCGATCCGCGGTCGGCTATACTAACTACCTAATGAGCTTGTTTATTAATAAGAACAAGAAACAAAAACAGCTTGAGGCTGCATAGCACACTGGTTCTGTTAGTAATAGTCTAACTCTAAACGGCAATCTATGAAAGATTCATTAGGCCACACCTACATAGTTCAGTAATGTTTGATATTAGATCGTCATAAAATGCTAAAGGAGGTAAAGGTAGGTAACAGGGGCGTCATTAGGGGGCGCGAGCACCCCCCATTTGCAAGCCCATTTTGTTTGACAAAAAAACAGAAGAATACACAAAGTCTCTTAAAAGGGCAACAGTAAACTTTTACTTAATGACAGAAATTACAAATTGTATATATTAACTTTTTTTGTTGTTTTTTTTGGTATAATAAAATATACTACCTATTCTGTAAGGGGTCTAGTGCGTTCCAGTTTTCTTACCCTAACAACTCTTTTTGTAGGTAATCCAGTATAGACTTTAAATTTTCTATTTTTGCGGCACTGAACTGGGCACTCAGACTGTTCTGTAATTAAATACACTTTGAAACTTACAGCTCTGCTATCTAGCAAGCGCAGATTTCGGTAGTACTATTTGCATTAGCACTTAGCCCATTTACAAAATCATTGGCGCTGGCACAGAGACTCGTTTAACGTAAAAAACTAATATTTGATAAAAATGGCACTTAGACTGTTTAGAAGTTATACTTTTCAGTAGAAGTCAAAAGCCGAATATATAAAGCTAAGATACGCCCAATACTCACGTATGGTGCAGAAACGAGGGGTTACACGCAAACAACTAGACAGATGATAGAAACGGCCGAGATGAAAACTTTAAGGAAGATAGTGGGAAAGACACGAAGAGATAGAGTACGAAGCGAAGACATAAGGAACCAGTGTGACATACAACCCATAAACGAATGGATCTCGGTTAGAAGACAAGAATGAAACAATCACATTCAAAGGATGAATGAAGATCGATTAGTAAGGGTAGCAAGAGACAGATCACCGATAGGAAAACGGTCCCCTGAAAGACCAGCTAGAAGATGGAGGGAGTCAGTGGAACAGTAGGAAAGAACAGGAGAAATCCTGTAATGAAGAAAGAAGAAGAAGAAGAATTTTCAGTAATGTTAGCATATTGATATGATTTGTCACTACTGCTTTTCTGAGACAAAATAGACATGTACTAACACTGAAACTTTAGATTACACATGTATGTTTGAACATAGCACATTTTACGAGTAGCTGGTTCTGGACAGATTGACTCCCTCTTTTATTCCGATGTTTGAGTTATTTGCCACTAGACAGTACTCTCTAAGCTCTGGCCAATCACGACTTAAATAGGAAATGTGTGTTGAGCACGCAAGTTCTAACTGAAATTTCTTAAAGTGTTCTCACTGAATTAGTTTTTTAAATTATATGATTTAAGGGAAAACTAAGACAGTTATGGCATGTTTTAGTAGGCTGTAACAATTGCTATAAAATCGTGCAACCAGATGTGTGGGTAATGAGTAGTTTGTCCGTCGTAGATAGCGGTTTGATTACAAGTTAATACAGCAAATGCCATTTAACCTTGCAAAAAAAATGACGATAAGTTTAAAAGGCGAGAAGCCGTTACACTCTCAAGCAAAAGCAATCCCGTAGTTTGAAAGGTAGTATAATATCTAGTCGCTGTTAATTATTTATGTCATTATTATGTTAATCCTTCCTCAAAGCAAACTGTTTCTAATCTTATGGCGCACGGCCCTTTAATTTGTCAAAAAATCCACAATTTTTCGTAAACCATAAATAAATTGACTTTCACTTTTTAGTAGAGTGTACCACACTGTCCAACAGCCAATTAGAGCTATAAAACTAACGGGGAATTAAACTAATAACGCCCTCTATTATGTGCGGCGAGAAAAAGTTGCAAAGCAACAAACCGGCAAAGTTGCGATCGGAACCTGCTAAGCAGGTATCTGCGATCGCACCGGCCTCTAAGCACAAAACACAGAAACGCCCGTGTGGCAAGAAATAAGAAAAGATTTGGTTTCAATTATGGCTAGAATAGACCACTACATGTTTCGTTCTTGTTTGAACTCATCAGGTGGACATAATTCTAACCATAATTGAGACCAAAAGCAAACAGGCATATATACGCCAGAAAGTATAAAACTAACGGGGAATTAAACTAATAACGCCCTCTATTATGTGCGGCGAGAAAAAGTTGCAAAGCAACAAACCGGCAAAGTTGCGATCGGAACCTGCTAAGCAGGTATCTGCGATCGCACCGGCCTCTAAGCACAAAACACAGAAACGCCCGTGTGGCAAGAAATAAGAAAAGATTTGGTTTCAATTATGGCTAGAATAGACCACTACATGTTTCGTTCTTGTTTGAACTTAGCAGGTTCCGATCGCAACTTTGCCGGTTTGTTGCTTTGCAACTTTTTCTCGCCGCACATAATAGAGGGCGTTATTAGTTTAATTCCCCGTTAGTTTTATACTTTCTGGCGTATATATGCCTGTTTGCTTTTGGTCTCAATTATGGTTAGAATTATGTCCACCTGATGAGTTCAAACAAGAACGAAACATGTAGTGGTCTATTCTAGCCATAATTGAAACCAAATCTTTTCTTATTTCTTGCCACACGGGCGTTTCTGTGTTTTGTGCTTAGAGGCCGGTGCGATCGCAGATACCTGCTTAGCAGGTTCCGATCGCAACTTTGCCGGTTTGTTGCTTTGCAACTTTTTCTCGCCGCACATAATAGAGGGCGTTATTAGTTTAATTCCCCGTTAGTTTTATACTTTCTGGCGTATATATGCCTGTTTGCTTTTGGTCTCAATTATGGTTAGAATTATGTCCACCTGATGAGTTCAAACAAGAACGAAACATGTAGTGGTCTATTCTAGCCATAATTGAAACCAAATCTTTTCTTATTTCTTGCCACACGGGCGTTTCTGTGTTTTGTGCTTAGAGGCCGGTGCGATCGCAGATACCTGCTTAGCAGGTTCCGATCGCAACTTTGCCGGTTTGTTGCTTTGCAACTTTTTCTCGCCGCACATAATAGAGGGCGTTATTAGTTTAATTCCCCGTTAGTTTTATACTTTCTGGCGTATATATGCCTGTTTGCTTTTGGTCTCAATTATGGTTAGAATTATGTCCACCTGATGAGTTCAAACAAGAACGAAACATGTAGTGGTCTATTCTAGCCATAATTGAAACCAAATCTTTTCTTAATTAGAGCTAGTTTAAGTTACGACTACCGACGAAACAAAGCGTAAGTAGCCGAATCAAAGCCCACTAAAATTTGCAAGGTTAGGTGGCACATGCTGTACTATCTAAATCATGGCCAAATGATATATCAAATGTTTTGCTTTAAAATATTTCTCAAGGTTTAGTCTTAATTTTGTTCGCTGCAGGTATATGTCAAAATTTACAAATAAAATAAACTTTCCCTTAGATACAAGTTTACTACATCTAAAGTAAAAACACAAATTCGTAATTTCTTTGGGCAATAATTTCTTTTTTAAAATAAAAATAAGATCATAGGCCGCTGCATCTGCTTTTAAACAAAAAAAATAAGTCGTTAAGCCAAGTACTTCTCAAGATATTACGTCGTATGTGTTAAAAAACGCTTAATTGGAAAATTGTCAATTTGGACATTTTTGTATTAAAAAAGAACTAAGATAGCGGTAACAAAATTGTAGATGGCCCGTTTTTATAAAAAATAACGTAGGTACTTAACAAAAATATGTCAGTATAATCTAGTTGTACGCAGAAAAAAAGTTTATGATCGCAACGACTTTCACCGTTTACCTAATTTACACGGAAATTTCATCAATTTAACTTGTTTTAATATACAAATGTCGTTAATGATTTAAATCTCAATATTTAAATTGAAAATGATTATTTTTTCGTTTTTGTAAAAAAAAAATATTATTTGAAAGTAATTCACTATTCATTACAAATTATGTTTCTCACTGTTTGTGCTGTTCGTTGACTGGTTATAAAAGCATTCCAACATACTACACTCGTTTAGAGTTGTGTGATCTGCGTGCAATCCACTTCGTGGCTAATTCAGTACTAAACTACTGATGCACCGATGCTGGAATCTAGAATCAGCGGATAGTCGCTTAGCTTTAACACTTTTCCTACTTTTTATTGGTGCATTTCTATTGCGCACGCATTCAATAGGCACTTTTTTAGCGATTACCGGCAGGTTCGTAGTGGCACAGATGGATATGCGGGTGTGTTCGGGTGTACTGCCGTTTTACTGCATAAGTAGATGTGGGGTCGAGTCTCGGTTGGGACTAAAATTTTTTTTTTTTATAGTTTTTTTAAAACACTGTTGTTGCGTTTTGCTGTTTACGCGAGGTTATTTGTTAACAGCAGTTATATTTTTAAAGAAAAAATACGAAGACAAATTTGCATTCACTCACTGATTGACGGCATACTAACACGAAAGTCTGTCCTTGATGAGGTAGGATAGATTGATATCGAAGACACTAGACGCTAGTGAATCTAGAAGCTTACTTGTGGAAAAGATGGCGGCGTATCCGTTGCAGGACTTCCGTGACAGTGCTCGCGCATATTCCACCCGCCGACAAAGAAGTTGCACTTTAAAACGTTTGCTGTAAACGAAACAGCTGTTGGCAACAATGCTTCGGTGGTTTAGAATTCCCATAAAACTGTAGCTACAGGTCAGTTGTAGAGAAGGAGCACTTGCATACCTAATAAACATTAAATCCAGCGTAAATGGTCTAGGGCTTACAGATTTGTCTGCTTTTTTTAGCATAAAGGAAACATGCAATAGTCTATACTCGGAAACCGCTGTCTAAGTTTAGCAGTAGCAATGGGTCGTTGATAAAAAAACAAATAATGAGAAACTATATTTGAACAGTTTTTTCTTTAAGATAGCAGTTTACCTACGTCCTGAAAACATCTGGTTTTTATAACCTGCAACAAAAAGGTTAAGAAGACGTTTCTTTCTGTATTTAATTCAACTTCCAAGAGTGTTCCATTATTACCTTACTTGAAAACTAAGCTCACGTCTCTGAGAGCGCCGCGCCAGTTGCTTTTAGTTTTATGCCCACTAAGTGTGTGCGAGATCTCGCTCGTTTCAAACTTTGTTGTTGCCAGGACGACGCGACGATGCTGAAGTAAAGGAAGGACTTCTTACTTCCAAATTACTGCAGGCGTTAGGCGACTAGTCATCCATGCATCATGCTCTTGAACGCCCGGCATGAATATTAAGCGCAACCCAAATACTTTATGGCCGAACTTTGCCAAATGTAAATCGATCCAATCTGGCATAATTTGATATTTATGCATGTAACGCCTTTAGTGATGGAATTACCAATTTTGACCATTTGAAATTTAATTATGTTCTACAATAGCATATTTGATGGAAGTGGGAATTGCTAGCCGAAGGAAGGCTTCTCAAGCATAAGTTGGATACCGAACAGATTCGGTTTCTCAAGACAGTTGGTTCTCAATCCTGTATAATGCTAACTAAACATTAGTTGTCTACCCTAATCCCTGCTATTCGAACTTGATAGTCGGAAGTGGCAACTAACCAACCTTTGCAAGATTACAAGACAAGTGGAATCTTTGGAATGCCTAAACAGTGAGGGGGTCTTAAAGAGTTGTGACACATATTAACAAAACTCAAATTGCCTTAATGTTTAGTATAACATCAGAAAGAAATTTAATATCACAAGAAAAATTCAGTTGAATACAAACTTATGGTTTGTTTAATATTTAGGTATATTGTAATTTTATTATTATTAGGCAAGGTTGGTTAATTATAAGAGGGTATGCAACAAAATTAATGTTTAAGTTTGTTCTAAAAAAAGGTCTTATTGTTAATAATCTTACTAAATTTCAAGACATGAAAGCTGTTCTACATAAATATGGCCAATAATATTACAAAAATAATGAATTTCATATAAGATTTAAAACTTTGTACCATTTATCAAATTTAAAAAAGCTTCCTCCAATTGGTCTAGTCAAGATCACTACTAAAACGACAAAAGATTCTTCAACAGAAAACGCTAGATAAGTATCTATACCTTTCAACGATTTAATGCTTTATTTGATCCTGCAATATAAAGCTTCTGTAACAATAATCGGCGTTTCAATTTAATTCCATTTCTGAAAACATCCTTATCGCTTTCATAAAAGGGGCTGGTTTAAAGCAATACGACGATTTCCGCTACCATTTTGATGTTACGACCGATTAGGCATAATGATCCTTTACAAAATAATAGTTGCCTAAATCTATAAAATCCTAATATTTATTCGTTCATTAAGTTTGGTTGGGGAATGTTTAATTATTTTTAATTTTATTTATTTTACTAATGAGCAGGTCAACATCAGAGTAGTTACGCTGTGGAGGAAAACCCTTAAAAAACTTCACTCTATTAAAGCAACATCATACGGTATAATTACTTTAATTCATGTTTAATATTTATAACACAAATACGCAATTATTAACTTATTTGCATATAAATAGCTCCATAAACTTGTAATAAAGGCTTCAAAGGGTTGGGATGAAAGGAAACTTATTGAGCTTATACATTGAATAACATAAAGGTTTCTATGATTAATATACGTAACATTAAACGTGTTGGTAATTAACATGTCGTGTAATATCAAAGAAAATTTAAAATTAAAATAATTAAAGCTACCTTAGTCAAAGACTGCGGAACCCAAAAGAATCAGAAGAGTAATTCTTACTGAATATAATTTCTTGTACCAAAATTTGTTTGTAGAAGTGAGTGGGTGTAAAAGTTGCAAATGTATTTAGCCTTCTTATAGTGAATTTGAATTCCGAAAACTTAATTATTTAATTAATTAGTGTTTCTGTTTTTCAGTAATTTAAACTTAAATCTCTAATCAATTAGTATTTTTACTTTCGACGAATATTTTGTTTTACAGTTACTGTATTATTTTTGTTCTAGCAAAACCCGTAAGCTACGCTTCCTATGTTTCTCTTAGTAACTTCATACCCGGAGCTTAGCTCAGAATGTTTCCTCCGCTGAGTCATTCGGAACAAGAGTTTCTCCTTGGAAATTAAATGTTTGAAAGGATCTGAAAAAAGCCCGAAAAAATCACAACGAAATAAAAACCAAAAGTTGAACCAAAAACCAATTCCGTAAAAAAATTGGAGAAAGAAAAATCTGCTTAAAATCTTCAGGAGAAACATCCCATCATATAACCTTCGAAAAATTTTTTTAACCAAAAGCGAGAAAAAATTCATCATTTGTTCTGATTTCCAGGTAAGTGCCTTAACGAAGATTTTCAACATGTTTTTGAACCTAATAACATAACATTTGCATATAGTTCCAAAGTTAATTTCGCCCTTATTTATATAAATCAGATATGTAATGACAAAATGACATAATTAATATACACTGTGTCCATAAAGTAACACCCCCCCCCCAACTAACTTTTGAACGACTTTATGTTTTTTTACAAAATTTAGTGTGCTGTAATGGGAAATTAAATACTATTTTTCAGACCATATTAAAATTTTGTATCATTCAAAATGGCGACTGGGCGCCATTTTGAATTTGTTTTTAATGAAAAGGGAGGCCTAGTGACACCTCTTTGGAAAGGCCTTTTAGTTTTGCGTCTGCTCCTAGAGTTTCAAAGAAAAATATTTAGCCATAACAAAATGGCGGGTTTTAAACAAATGGACTCACTCAATTCAAAATTGTTTTGATTTTTTTATCCAGGGTCGAGTGACACCTCATTTGAAAGGTCTTTTGGTTCTGCGTTTGATCCTAGAATTTCAAAGAAAAATATTGAGCCATAACAAAATGGCGGATTGTAAACTAATGGACTCGCTCAGTTCAAAATTGTTTTGATTTTCTTATCCAGTAGTCCACTTATTCATTTGCAGGACTAAATTTTCGCAGAAATATCTCAGGTTGCTTGAAATAATGTTGAAAACGTGATGTTCCAACAAGACGGTGCGCCGCCTCATTATTATAGGCCTGTTTCTGACTTTCTCAACGGACATTTTCTTGGAAGATGGATTGGTAGGCGGGGGCCTATATAATAGCCGGCTCACTCCCGAGATTTAACTTTCTTAGATTTTTTTCTATGGGAATATCTGAAATCGAAAGTGTATAGAACCCGTCCAGAAACAATTGAAGAACTGGAGCAACGCATTACAGAAGTTTGCAGAAATATCACTCCAGAAACTCATGAAAATGTTTTTTTAAATAGACTTCTTTATCGTCAAACATTGTCATTTTGTTATGGCTAAATATTTTTCTTATAAACTCTAGGATCAGACACAGAACTAAAAGACCTTTCCAGTGAGGTGTCACTTAACCCCCCTTTCCATTTAAAACAAAATTCAAAATTGCGCCCAGTCGCCATTTTGGATGATATAAAATTTTAATATGGTCTGAAAAATAGTATTTAATTTCCCATTACAGCACACCAAATTTTGTAGAAAAATATCAAGTAGTTCAAAAGTTAGTTGGGGGGAGGGTTACTTTATGGACACAGTGTATTATAAACAGCTTGATGTCCTCAATGACCCAACGTTTTTTATAGTTAATATTGCTCCGCAAGCATAATAAATATTTAAGCAGTCTCGAGTTGTAAGGCAAATGTTGCTGACTGCGTCGTCACTAAGAATTTGTAGTAGTGAACAGTTTTCTAGTACACACTTTTTAATTATAAGCGAAAGTCAGTGGAGCTCCTAATTTGTATCAATGAATTGTAGAAGAAGTCTGATATGTTCCTATTTGTTGGTTGTTGGCGCGATGAATCATACACATTTCCGACTAGCTAGAATTAAAGTGAGCCATAAATAAGCAAATTATACCAACAGTAGTGATAGCACTCAATAAACTGCCGATATGTTATAGTTATAGTGATAAATCTCTCCAAAATGCAATATTTATTCGTCTTGTTTTGGTGAGACGGTTACGAATTTAAAGTACAGATAGATTCGTTTTGGAGAAAGAAAATATACATACAAAACAAAAGAAGCTGCCTACAGTAATTCCCGAGATAAAGTTAAATATTTATTGGTTTACATCAAAAAAGCTAATATTTATTCTAATTTGCTCTATGGAAACTTATAAAACAAAAAATGAAAAACCGTTTTTACTTTTTACCTTCCCTTTTTTCTACTGAAGTAGGGAAGTAGAAAATTTATGCAAATTTACGAAATCAGATTTTAACGGAAATACGTGTTTTGGGGTCCAAGGTACCCAGAAACTGGTTTTAAAAAATGTCTGTCTGTGTGTGAGTGGGAGCGTGCGTGCGCTGGTGGGTGTGTTCGTTCCTTTATATTTCCGGAACCCTTTGCCTGATTTTGAGAAGATTTGGTGTGTAGAAGTTTTTTAGTTGCAGGTAGTTCTTTGTAAGGTCCCTAATTAGAACCGGAACTGAAAACGGAAATTAGACCAGTTTTCTTGATATAGATTTTCTTTTAAACACTGCTTTGAAATTTGAATACATAGTTTTGTAGTGCATCTAAAAAAATCAGATGTTTTTTCCAAATGCTGTATTTTTGGAAGGCCGCTACGAATTTTTGAAAATTTTAAATTTAATACTTGATTACTCAAAAACAAAATATCCAATCAATAATAATGATTATATTATTTAATAGCCTTTAATAAGTTTTCCGAAAGTTACGTGATTATAATTACTCCTATCAATTAGCTTTAATAAAAAAAAACATGTTTCATTTGTTGAGTATTTTGATAACTCTATAAATAAAGTTGTTATAACCATTTTTGACTCGCGCATTACCTATCACCTTTAGTACGTAGTCTACGAGCGCGCTCCGTACGTAGTCAAAGCCTTGAGTCTGGAGCGCGGGCGGCGTGTACCGGGCCTAACTATTTTACATATAAAAACAAGTGGTTTTGGTTCTGTCATAAATAATAAATACCTACAAGCAATATAAAACATAACCACAAATTTCAAAGTTGATACAGATACGGTGGATACGTATGGGTTAAGCTCATACGTTGCCGTTCAAATAGTAATCATTTGCTCCTGATTATTTCTTTAATAGGTAGAACTATCTATTTTTTAGTTATTAATTATTAGCTCTAATAATTTGTCTGCATGATCGATTGAGTTTGTAATTCAATTGTTAAACACTGTTTCGTTCAAATATTATGTCAGCTACGCACTTATGTAAGTTACCTGTTTGCAGTAGATTTAAATATAATTTTTTAACACAGTTTTGTAAGTCCGTATTAAAACTGCGTGTACTCTCACGCTAAACCGTTGACTGGATTATTGAAAATGTTTTAGGAAATGATGTTCGTGTTTTGCATTATCCAGGATTGTGTCATATTTCTGGTTATTGTTCTGGATCTAAACTGACAGCGAATTGGTGTCACAAAATTACAACTTTTATTTACGTGAAGATAAAATGTTGTATGTCTTTTCTGAAATCGGCTATTTTATTGATCTTGCACTTGTAAAAATAGTTTTCTTTAGAAGAGAACAAAATACTTCTCTGGAACTCTACATACCAGAAACATTCAGCAATTTGGTAAGTAGATTTTATTTAAATCTTAGGTTTTTTTCGGCGCGGAAATGTTATAACCAAAACTTTTAACAGTGTACATAAATAATATTTCTTCTTTTCGCCTGTAAGAGCAAACTTTTGCTATCGGTCTGTCTTATCTAGGGTTTACGCTTAGCAATGCCACCAATAAAGTCATACGGAATGTTTTACAATTACCTTGAACGTTTCTTCAAACAGTTTCCAACAGTTTCGTTGCTACTACCCCTTTTTGCCGGATGTTTTAAATCACGTGGTAACTTAAATCATTAGATTAATTTTCTTTATTTCAATATTTATCACCTTTCATTTAAGCTTGTAGTTTTCTTCTTCTTTTTCTTTTTTTAAAAAAACTTTATTGTAAATTCCTTCACTCTACGGCTAACTTCCAAGAATTTCACTAAATAACTAAATCTAAGTGGCTAATAAATAGTTTGCATGCACCAGAAAGTATACTTTCTGCATCCTTATCTTGATACGCATTGTTTGCCCTTTTTGTAAGAGACACTTGTAAATCTGCAATATAGATAGTAAACAGCGTTGGATTTAAAAGGTACCCTTCTCTGACCCTTCAACGTCCAGAACAATTCTGATACGGTTTATGTTATGTTTACTTTACTTGGTACGGTTTTCATTATCTTCCAGCTGTCTTTTTTCGCTTGAAGCAGTGAAAATTTAATTAACAGAATAAACAGATTGTATTAATTAAACGCTGAGTTGCAAGCTATGGAATACAAATTTGACTTTCCCGTGAGTTATGCACTGATCTAGTAGATTAACTCAACATTGGATGGTCGTAGATTATTACCTCTGTATTACTGCCAACAATTAACAGGCTCACAAAGGGTGACTTGGGTTATGTATTTAATTATAGTGGTTATATTAACACCTTCACGTGTTTAATTAATAAGAAAGTTAATATACATCACAGCCACATTTCCCGTGATTTGTAACTAAATTTGAAAGCTTAAATTGAATTACCCTAGAACATTGTCAATTGCATGTTTCTAATTTACAGCCTGTCGGTTGCAGAAGTGACCAGAAATTATTTACAGGAATGTCTTCAACAGATTAAGCAAATAACGTAGCGGAAGCAATGCATCTTCTGCCCTCCATAGCCGTTAATTAGAAAAATATACCAAATTGGCAATTTTTGATTCGAGCCAAGAGATGTATAAAAGCGGTTTTTACTTTTACACAGAATATTACAGAGTTATAATGTCACTTCCTCATCAATAATCAAGAAATTCTTATAAATTTTTCTTTATACAGTTTTCCATCTCGAATGGTTTTAGTAAGATTGGCGGTTTCCTTGTTTAAATTGTGAATGGGAAAAAAGAAAGAAAGTAGGTATATAAAATATTCCATCGAAACCTAATTGCCTGCTACTTAAGCGACAACCCTAAAGGCAATTTAATTTTCCACTTTTTTAAGTATTAATTTCCAATTTCCTTCGATGCATCTGCCGCGCTTCGCTAATTTTTAATTTCATTTTGAATGAGCGGTAATAATCATTCTGAAAAATTCTGTTACTGGTACTTACTTAAAGTAGCTTAATTGAAAAGTTTTTAGCTTCAACAGCCACAGGTTGCTGTTTTGTAAATAACAATAAGTTTTTTTGTTTCATTCATGCACTTTACTAAAACTAAAATTGATCAAGAATATTTTTAAACAATTAAACTCGTTATGAGTTAGGCCAAACCGTTTTATAAATACAAAAAGTGTTAAAGCATTTTTCCAAGCAACGTAAAATTTAAAATGAATTTTTAATAAGTTCTTTAAATAAAATATGTTGTATAAACACAGTAAAGAGTTTTACAGCCTTTTAGTCAGCGGTAAAGCTAAAGTTTTGCGCATCATTTTAATATTTTAATATTTTATGCAATTTCCGTCGAGTAACAAATATTATCGTGTTCTTCTAATCTAAGGAAGCGAAATAATAGAAGGAGCCCTCGAATACATTTCGCAATGAAATTAAGGAGAAGCTTATTGGAATAACTTTGCGAACATGAGACTCAAAAGGGGTTACGCTATGAGGGATGACGTTGACCTCAAAGTTTTGCATACATAATGGATAGGAACAAAATGGGCGTGCAAGCTTTCTTTTGGTTTAGCTGTAGGGTATTTGAATTTGTTTAAAATTACAAAAGATTGGATTTACTTTTCAAATCGATTTAAGTTTAAACCTCTTATAAATTTGATTAAACTTTTATAAATCGTTAGTAATTGTCGGGGGAATAAAATTTCTCAAATTTATGAAAACAAAGGAAAACATGGCATAAAGCCGAGATGAACACTATTCTAGTAGTTTAGTATATCAACAAAAGATTTGGTTTTGCTTTTCTGCTTTATAAATAGCAGAAGAATTCAACAACACGATAACATTTTCCACTACAAATTCGTCCTATTTTTATACCTGTCAAATTCCTCGATTAAGACACAGTAACAGTAGAATGTTAAGTTTTTTTTACTCTTTGGCGTGTAAGATGTCAAATTTTTGTAGGAAATTTTTTATTTAAAAAGTTTTTCAAAGTTAAAGTATTTTGATTTGAGAGTCTAAGTAAAGTTTTAAAGTTTCTCGTCAGAACTATGTTCCAAGACAAGTCGTGTTTCCTATGGCTTTCTTTCTCCAACAATTTTAAGACATTAGATTCAACTTTAGAACAAAATGGAATAATTTTTTCCAAACCCTTTTGCGTTTTTACTTCCAATACTGGAAGACAGTGGATAAGTAAATTACCAGAATATACACATGACTTAAATAGAAGAAAACATATAGCCACTTTTCTATTTGCGGCTGACCAGCTGATTGTTGCTGACTACAAAAAGCAGCTTTTAAACTGCAACGAGTAATGGAAAAACATAATCTCAAGATATCAATTAACAAAACAAAGATAATAGCATTTGGCGGTAACGAACCCGTCCGATCTAAAATTGTATTAAATAATGAAATAATAGAACAAGTAAATCATTTTAAATTTCTGGGCTGCACAATATCGTATCTCGGAGAAATTGACCTACACCGGAAGATCGAGAAATTTAACTACTACAACAACGGCACGATAAGAAGAGCGCTCAAATATAAAGCCCGACCGAAAACGCTGATGAAGTTCAACAAAGTTGCTTCCGTCCCCACTCTTACATACGGAAGTGAATGTTGGACTCTAAACAAAACAAGATAAACAGAGAATAATAACTTCTGAGATGCGATTCTTACAACCTACAGCTGGATACAGCCTAAGAGACAGAAAGCGAAATGTAGACATGAGAACAGAACTTAATCTATTCGACGTCAATGATAAAATGAAAGATTACAGACAACGATAGCAAGCACACCTAGAAAGAATGAAAACGATAGGCTACCCAAAAGGTATTTCCGTTATAGAGCAAAAGGAAGAAGAAATTTAGGTAGGTCGAAAAAGAGATGGAAAGAACAAATAAACTAAACCAAGAGGAACGTAATATCGCAACGGACTTCTGTCCAAAGTTTGATGGAGACGACGACGACGACTTCCAATACTGAAAGTTATTGTGACCGCGGAAACGATTTTGTTATTGTAATTTTCGAGAAATACATGTTTTGGATCCCAGGAATTCAGAAAGTCGTTTTAAAAAATTTAATTAAAATTTACCAAGGCAAAATTTTCTTTTCTGGGACTGATAATAGTAGTTAGATATGTTTTTCGTGGTGTCGTTCTTTTTGAAAACGGAATTTATAAAAGCAGAGCACGGAGTATGATGGAGCGAATGAGGCGCGGTCGGGCGCTTTAAATTGATAGTCGCTACGATTATTTGAAAATTTTGATTTAAAAAAACATAATGCGCCATTGCTCTCAGGATTGAAGAACATATCATGCTACTTATTAAAATGCTATTCTTCGGCCCTATACAGAGTGCCCATTTTACAACTCCGAGCCTAAATTTTTTTTAATAGGCAACACACAATACAAGTCACTGCCGACTATTATTTTAAAACAAAATATTTCTATAATTAAGATCAGGGCAATCATGTTTGCATTAACTTGACAGTTTACTAATCAAATTCGTTAAGCCACATTACTTGAACAGTGCAAAACAAAGATTATCGATCACTAATCTTTGGTGCAAAATGTATTCCAACGCTGACAAATGCATGGATATGCTTCTAATTCTGGGCGAATGTCGAAAAAATGCGAGTGCTGCCAGTACTTTGTATGCGCAACGCTTTTCAGGTGGACGAATTCCAACTGACAAACATTTAGAACGCTTCTTCTGAATTTACAACAGTATGGGCAATTTTCAAAACCAAAAGTAAGGGCACGGCAAGTTACGGTTGAACATAACGAAGTAGCTGTAATTGAAATGGTTATGGATAATCCCCATACAAGTCAAAGAGCGATTGCAAATGCATTAAACATTAGCAAAGGTTCTGTTTTCAATATTCTTAAGGCGAACAAATTTCACCCCTACCATGTTTATAAAATATACCATCTTGAAGATAGGGATTATGAGCATCGTGTTCAGTATTGTCAATTTCTTAGACGGCAATTAAACGGCAATGCGGAATTTTTAAGTATGGTATTATTCTGTGATGAAGCGAGGTTTTCAAACAACGGCATGGTTAATCGACATAACTGCCACTATTACGCCCAAGACAATCCCCGCTGGATCAGGATAACTCATTTTCAGAGAATTTTTTCTCTTAATGTGTGGTGCGGTATTATTGGCAATTTTGTAATAGGTCCACATTTCTTTAATGGAAATTTAGATGGTGAAATGTATTTAAATTTCTTAATTAATGAACTACCGGCTCTCCTCCAAACAGTTCCTCAAAACGTACGGAATAGCATGTGGTGTTTAAATGATGGTGCACCTCCGCATTTTAATATGGATGTGGGAAATTATCTTAACCAACGTTTTGAAGGACGCGTAATTGGACGAGGTGCATTGCATCCTTGGCCTGCGCGTAGTCCCGATTTGACTCCGCTAGAGTTCTTTTTGTGGGGCAAAGTAAAAAATGATGTCTATGAAGTGCCCATTCGAAATGAAGAACATCTACGCGAAAGGATAATTCAATGTTGTCGCTCTATCACACCGGAAATGTTAGCTCGTGTTAGAGGTTCGATGCGTAGAAGAATTATACTCTGCGAAAACGAAGGGGGAAGGCAATTTGAACACCTGCTTCGTTAATTTTGGTACTATGTTCCTATTAAATTATTGTAGGTATTGTTGTCAAATATTAAATTTGAGTTATTAAAGTAACCTTAAATTTGTACTTAATCATTAGTAGATACATGTACTGTAAAACAACTCTGATCTCAATTTAAAAAAAAAATGGTAGAAATGCATAGTAATCCGTTGGTTGCATTGTGTGTTGCCTATTTAAAAGAATTTAGGCTTGGAGTTATAAAATGGGCACTCTGTATAAACCCCTACAATTAATTATGACAGCGCTAGCAAAACTGTTCTTCAAAAAAAGAAATATGTTTAATGCAAACAGTTACCCCCCAAATAGCTTCGGCTTCTAATTTGCCAAATTGATGAAGTTAATCATAGCTGATCAAATGCTTCAATTTTTTTAGGCTAACTACGTAATTCCACCCGAACAGTATAAATTTGCACCTACAAAGTTCGTAGTTCCTATTATGTTGTCTTGCAGACTAAACTTTGGGAATAGTTGCTGGTAAAGCAGTCAACATTATATACTTGGATTTTAGCAAAGCGTCTGTTAAAGCTTCATTAAAACGATAACACTGCAATTAGTAAGACTACTAAGGAAACAGAAATAACATGTTGATGTAAATAGAATATTTTTATCTAGCCAACTAAAAGTTGGATCTTCTGTTAGTCAAAAACAACTAGTTCTTAGCGGCGTCCCACATGAATCTGTGCTGTGGCCTGTATTGTTCGTCGGCGTTTACCTCTCAACATTCTTCATTTCGGCAAAAACAATCCGCGTAATCCGCAATTTATAGACGGCGTCATGTTAACTTCTACAGACAGCTACCTAGATCTTGGTGTTGTAAGCGCTTCAAATCTATCGTTTTCTGAATATACAAGGTGTTTCTAAATTAAGTACCGTAACTTATATAGTAGATAGTTTATATAAAAGTAAGAATTTTTACATAATAAACTGTAGTGCGTAACTTTACCGTTTCTGAGATGAAAATTTTTTTAATTCGGTTTTTCCTTGATATGTTGGAAACGACTCGCGGTATTCAAATGAAAATCTGGAGACAGTTGTTACTAATGAGCTCTCTAGATTGTACGAATTTTTGTCGGAATGTTTACCAACGGCATAATTGCGAGGGTGGGGAGTTGGTCCTTGGTATAAATAAATTTACTTTAGGAGGCTGATTACATTTAATGTTTTTATATATTTACATTGTACATTCGATTTAGGGAAAAAATATTGCATTTTTGTTGCAGACCGCGCGGCTTTCCAGATAATTGATGCTTACTTTACAAAGGTGTTTTTCATGTGTGAAACCGCCAAATATATTCCAACACTTGCACACAAAAATATAGGTAGCCATGCATTAAGCCAGCGAAAAACAAAACCATAAATATTTACTGTTTTATAATTTTATTGTACAAACAAACTATGATGGTAGAAAAATTGTTAAAACAAGCAATGAAATTCTAAATACGAGTATGTTCCAATACTTTGTTTGTACAATGCAATTTAAAACAGTAAACTTTTATGTTTTTGTTTCTTGTTGTTTCAATGCATGGCTAACTACATTTTCGTGTGCAAGCGTTGGAATAAACTCGCGTTGTTTCACACATGGAAACACCTTTGTGAACTAAGCGTCAATTATCTTGAAAACCGAGCGATCTACGAAAAAATTAGAAAAGTCCTTCTTTTCCTAAACCGAATGCAGACTTTTAATATACACAATAAATTAAATTTTAATCAACATTCTAAAGTACACATTTGTTAAAAAAGAGTTTAACCCCCCTCGTAACTAGGCCGCTGATGGACATATTGCGACAAAAGCTTGTACGAAATTAGGTGCTGACTAGTAACAGTTGTCTCCAAATTTTCATTTGAATACCGAGCATCGCTTGCAAAATATCGAAAAAATCCAAATTAAAAAGAATTTTAACACCCTATATTTCAAAAACGGCAAGGTTGCGGACCACAGTTTATGAAGTAAAAAGTCTTATTTTTGTATACAATAACTATTGTATAAATTACGCTACTTAACTTTAAAAAAACCAACTCAGTTTTGTTTTTGCTGAGTAAAACGTTTGAATATGTTAATAGTAATACTGTGATCAAAATATACAAAACCTTCGTGAGACCTATTCTTAAATTTGCAAATAAGGTGTGGTATTCAGTTGTGATTCGCGATAAAAACTTACTAGAAAACGTGCAACATCGAGCACAGGCGAGTAGGTAATAAAGGTGGTTTATAAAATAAATTGTCTTATGGGATTTGCATGTAAATTAGCTGTAATAGAACAGGACTTTTTGGTGTGGTATGTATGAGTGTGTTAAAGCGAGAGATGTGTATGTATTACGTAATACTTGGTGTGTAGGTGAGATAGGTGTAAAGATTAAAATGTCACACTTATTTAATCTCTAAGTTCTTAGTAGGAAAGGTAGTTTTGGTTACCAGGTAGCATCTATCGTCTACGATCAACCTGCTATCGGCCGACCCCTGACGGCTAGCTGGCTAGACGGTTCGATGAATTAAAACGTATTGACGTTAATGTATAGTTTGTAAATAATGTAAAACCTAGCTGGGAACAGTCTAACCAGCTAACCGTAAGGGGGCGACAGGTAGTAGGTAGATCGTAGACGATAGATGCTGCCTGATAACCAAAACTACCTTTCCTCTACCTGCTTAACGTCTACGACACACCTTGGCAAGGAACAAGTTAGGCAACACACTCCCTTACTGCGTTCACTAAAATCTTAGAGATTAAATAGTGCGTCCTTTGACCTTTGTACGTATCTCACCTACACACTAATACGGATCTCTCGCTCTAACACACACATACATACCACGCTGAAAAGTCGTGTTGTATTACAGCTAAATCCCATAAGAGAATGTATTGTAGAGACCAAGTTTAGATTTAGCACGTTGCAGATTTATCTTGTTGCTACCCGACGTTCCCAGCTTCGATTTCGACTATTTACAAACTATACATTTACGTCAACATGTTTTAATTCATCGCACCGTCTAATCAGCTAGCCGTCGGGAGCGGCAAGTAGATCGTAGACGATAGATGCTACCTGATAAATAAAACTATCTTTCGAACACCTGCATAACGTCTACGACACACCTTGGCAAGGAGAAAGTTAGGCAACACGTACTACATATTTCATTACAGAGGTTTATTAAGATCTTAGTGATTAAATACGTGTGACACTTTGACCTTTATACCTATCTTACCTACACACCAAGCATTACGTCACACATACGCATCTCTCGCTCTAACAGTCATACACACCACACCAAAAAGTCCTGTTCTATTACAGCTAAATTATATGCAAATCCTACAAGAGAATTTATTTTATAAACCGCTTTTATTACCTACTCACGCGTGCCCTTCGGTAGAAACAGGCCATTATCAGAATATCGTCTTTAGATCGTAAATTTTACTTCACTGCAATCCCTTTGCCGTAAGGGCGATATAGTAATTAAAAACATGCCGATCATTCTCTTATTTGTCATCTTTACGAACTGTTCAACGATGACAGACAATGTGATCATTCTTTCAAAATCAGGAGAGCCAACTTCCACACAACGTCCAGGAAACACTTCCTTCCGATCAGGGTGTTTCATGACCACAATTCACTGCTTTCTCGAGTAGTAGCAGCGGATACACTCAGTAATTTTTGTTTAAGCTAAAATAATTGCTCAAGAGTGTCTGTAAAATAAAATTCTAAATTTATTTATTACGGCTAGTAATATTAAGGGGGCCTAATTTACTCCTTTCGCCCAATTTGCGGATAATTAATTTACTATTTAAACTTTGGTGTTCCGTAATCCTAAGAAATATGTTTTTAAGAATCGGTATCTTTCTCGAAACAGTTAAAAATTTCAGATTTAATGTATATTATTTGACATGCTAGGTACCCGATCAGATCCTAACTAACGTTTTATGCTAGTCAGCATAACCAGTTAATTTTACGTCGTTCTCTACGCCCTGTGAAAAATATTTCGCAAAGTGAAGCATAGATTTAAAAGGCGTCGGTGCGTTAACCGCAAGCTAAGGAATATAATGACCCGTGTTAAGACGAAAGGTCGTATCTACATTTCATGCGATATTCGGAGATTTCTCTAACCGTCTGATCGTACGTGGTAGTTAACTCTTCCATTGCATCTAGTACCTAAACGTTGGAAAATAGTTTTGGCATCAAAAAGGTAATCTTTTGGCATCAAAAAGGTAATCATTTTGAAGTATGGTGGTAAACTGTAGGCAAACTATTCCAATTGTTTTTCTGATATACAAGAAGTTAACCAACATATTCAAATTTCCTTATAAGCAAACAAACCAGGACCACTCATATTTCTTTTTAGTAAACATAAAACTATTTAATTGAAGCTAATTGAACCTGTGGGCTACGCCCTATGCTTCTATTAGTAATTTCTTAAAAAATAATAAATGAGCTTAGTTGAGATGTAAGACATGTATTGGACGCATGCACAGTGGAGTAACTACGCCAATACAGCTAAAGCTGTTACATTGGGGCCTAGGTAGGCAAATACCTATTTGTGTAGGTTACAAGCTCCCAAGAGTGATTATTGTTAATATTATTGCCCGTTCCAGTCACTTTCTATCAACTGGAAAGGTCTTTTTTACTTTAGAAAATATAATTACTGACAATAGCCACAGCTAAACCTGACACAATTTTGAGAAACTCGTTGTTTGCTAAAGAAACACAAATATCATTACTTTAAAAGAGAACTGTTTATTTGTGTATCGCATTTTTAGTAGCTTTTAGTTTATTTTATAAATTACAAATGTTAATATTATTTGTTTGTTCTGCCATATATTTTTTGACACATTTGTGACTTGATTTTGCTTAAAATGTTTTTTTTTTGGTTTCTAAAATCTAATGATTTTCTACGTTTTTGTCCTCCTACTTTTAATAATTATATTTCCGGAAAATCCCAGCTGTAGTTATAAATGCTGTTTCTAATAAACTTTTTCACGCTACCGGCAATGTAAGTAGGCCTTACATCCATAGCTACAGGGATCGTAAGTGGCTGATAACATTCGTGTACTAGTTACCCTTGACGACGGAACTTAATAGTGTCACTTACACTTATAGGAAAATAATGTTGATTTTAACTGTTCGTTGATATGGTAACAAGCACAAACAACTTAGAATAATGGGGCTTTTAAAAAATAATTCCGATGACAGCTGTCAAAACGAACTTTTAAAAATATGATTAAATTTCTATCTGTAGGCCTACTTAAATTGCCGGTAGCGTGAAAAATTTAATAAGTAACACGGAATGTATGGACTAATAACATCCTCGGCAGGCGACAAGCTTCGGCTCCGCCTCAGCTCGTATTCGCCTACCTCGGATGTTATTACGTCCTTACATTCCTTGATACTTAAATAACTATTAATACATACATACATGCATACATCCATGGTAATGCCTCATAACGTTTGCTGACTTGGTTATATTTGACTACAGAACTGACTAGTGTCACTTACATCGCTAGGAAAATAATACTAGGAAACTAGCAGTGGAAAATCGTTAGTGATACAGATTTATAGCAACAGGCATAGCTAACTAACGAAATAGTAAAAATTAAAAAAAAATGACAGATGCCAACGTTTACAAATATGGTTTTATTATTTTAAGCTGATTGCTGTCAAAAGTGGGAAAATATAATAAGCATACTCGGAAGGTAATATAAACCTCGGCTCAGTCTCGGTTTATATTATCCTACATCGAATAGTATTACGTACTTACTTTCCTTGTAGCGCAAATAATTATTATAATATTGTTCTGTGCAATGCTTTTTAGTATTATGTTAATTTTCTGATATTGACGGAAATTATATAAAATTGCGTTACATTTTATACTCGTCTTATAAAAAGCTAACAATTACTAAAGAAAAAATAGGAAGAAAAGGTCTTCAAATGGTACTCCCCTGAAGCGACGCCACTGTGCAATATGCTGCAACGTGCAAGACGTTAGCAATAAGTATATGTTTAGTGTTCATTACTTCCGACTCACGAGAGTTCAAGGCCACAAAAATCTAACGTAAAATAGAAGTAAACCGTTAAATAAACAAATTATGCCAACATATCTTAACAAATAATTTAAGGGAAATTTATTACACAGCATAAACATTTATTTAATGCGACTATAAATTTAGTTACTACAAAATGGTTCTTTGAAGCAGTTTATGCTTATGTGTAGAGTTGGGCAAATGCATATTTGCATCTTTTTTCTTATTGATCATAAAATGTTAATTTTTTGTATATACACGTTTCGTGATGTTTAGAGTCATAGAAAGTAAATTTTATTTTGCATATTTGGCATATATTACAACTTTACGGCATACGGCATATATTAGTGCATATTTTAGCTTTTAATGGCATGAAAATGCATATTCTAGCAAAAAAAAATAAAGTTTCAAATAAAGTATCAAATAAAATATTCGTAGCTCTTAGAAGAAATTGCACAATTTCTTCTAGTGAAACCACATGAACCCTAGACTTGCACTTTCTAAATTTCCAAATAGGGGTAGAGGAAATAAACGATTAACTGACAAAGGTTATATTATTTGGGTAGGTCTTATTCCTTAGGTACAAATTTCTTTGAAAATAATATTTGGAAATTTTTCTTATACTTATTCTTAGAAATAGTTATTTATAATTTTAGTGCTTGACTAGTTCATTTGTTGCCTTGACAGAGAGCTGTAAAGTGTAATTGTCCAGTCTATATCCTGAAAATGCCTGAAGTTGCTAGTTCAAAAAACGATTTAATTAAGAAGTGGTTGAAGCCGTATACATGTTTTAAATACGATGGAAGTTTTGTGTTGTGCGTCATCTGTGAAAAAGAGGTATTTATCCGTTTATTTTAATTTTAAATTAAAAAAAAACTGTTTCTCGGTTTAAAGTTAAAAAACTTCAAACAAGCCAAAACAGCGAGTTAAAAATTTAATACTAATTTGTTATTTTATTTTGTAATTAAGCAAACAAATTAAGAATAAAATTAGAAAGTTTTTTTTGTGATATTGCAAAGGATATGGCACAGGCCACAGGGCACATTCAATTATTTTCCTTTGTGTAGGCTGTAGTAAATTGTACTTAAATATTGTTTTTACAGATAAACGTTAATAAAAAGTTTCAACTTGATCAGCACGTAGCCACCGGTCTGCATCAAAAAAGAAAAAATAATACAAACGAGCTAAAACAACAATTATTGCTGAACTGCTTAAATAAGAATGTGAACAATTTCAACGACGATTTGTGGAGAATGATGGTTTCATGCAACATTCCTATAAATAACATGGACGTTCCCGAATTTAGAAATTTCTTAGAAAAATATACAACGCAAAACGTCGTTTCCCAGAGAACAGCTTCCAGATCGTGCATTCCAAAATTATACGAAGAAAATCTTCAAAAAATAAGAAACGTTGTTTCGAATAATTATTTTTGGTTTAGTGTTGACGAAACCACCGATTCTAAAGGAAGATATATATGGAATTTTATTGTAGGTGTTTTAAACAGCAGTCCTTCTTCCAGTTATTTAATTGCTGTTAAACAACTAGAAAAAACCAACAATTTGACAATTTCACGTTTTGTCAATGAAACCCTTTCGTTACTTTATTTGCCAAATCAAATACCACCAGAAAGGATTTTATACATGGTGACTGATGGTGCCGTGCCGCATACATGGTAAAAGCAGGTCAAAATTTAAAAATATTTTTCCCAAATTTAATTCATGTAACTTGTTTGGCCCATGCGATGAATAGGGTGGCCGAAGTGGTTAGAACTGAGTTTCCTTTAGTCAATAAATTAATTAATAACGGAAAAAAGGTATTTTTAAAATCACCACTTCGCGTCGAAGTTTACAAAGACTTGCTTAAAGATGTGCCCTTACCTCCACAACCAATTCTCACCAGGTGGGGAACGTGGATAGAAGCCGCTCTATTTTATTGTGAAAATTACGGTGAATTTAAAAATGTTGTTAACACCTTTGATTCAACTTCTGCTCAGTCTATAGCAGATTGTCAAGATATTTTAAAGTGTCCGGAATTGGAACCTCAGTTGTCCTACATAAAGGCTCATTTTTCGGAAATTCCTAGCATCATTTATAAATTAGAAACACAAAACCTGCTTCTCACTGAATCTTTAGAATTAATCGAAAAATTTCATTCAATTTTGAATAAAAATAAAAATAAAATATGCAAAAAAGTTAACAGCAAAATGGACGATTTAATTCAGAAAAACAGCGGACTTTCAACTCTGAATTCCATAAAAAATATTTTAAATGGAGATTTCTTAAGCAATGGCCACAATGACGAATGTTTTGCAGTTAAAAATTCACATTTATTTAAATACTGTTCAGTAACTTCTTGTGATGTAGAAAGAAGTTTTTCCAGCTACAAAAATATATTGGAAGATAAGCGGCAAAATTTTCTCGTTGACACCATTGAAAAGCACATGATTATTTATTGTAATAAATAGGTTGTGTTATGAATTGATTCAACTTCTACCTGTATTTTTGTATATGCAAATAAAAACTAAACTAAAAATAATGAAAATCATTAATTGTATTTATCTTTTTCTTTCAACGAAAAATTACATTTGATTTTCATATTAGGCACAAAAAATAAACAAACTTATTTTGTTAGTGCATATCGCAAAAGGTTACTGCATATTCTTGCATATATTGAAGGTTTTATGCGGCATATTTTAGTGCATATATTGACGGTTTTATGCGACATATGTTGGTGCATATATGCACTATCTTTACAGCATATTTGCCCAACTCTACTTATGTGTATTATGTAGAATTTAGGATTTCATATCTAGTATTAAATCTAGTAGACTGCTTATGGGTACACCACGAGGGTTAGATTGCAAATGTTCCGACTTACGTTTCGCACCCAATCATCCCACCGTAGCACATAAATACATTTTATCGGTGCCGACAACTGTTCCAATCGACTGCACAGCGTCCCATGCGTATATCCGCTTTATATAATCGACGCGTATAGATGTGGCTTCGAGTAACGAGGACCCGGTGGAAGTATTTGGTGCGTTAGGTAACATGCGTTAGGTAAAAGGGATCTGGATTTAATATATAGATTGGCTTTTAGATGCGACTGAAGGTGTACAATTTACATAATTTTCCACTTGCAGGAGTCAGTACTATAAAGTGCAATGCAAAATTGCAATTTTATGTATTTAATAAATCATAGCTTTAATTTTGCAGTAGAATGTTGCTAGTTCTTTTTACATTACGTTTCCAACATCAACTTCAAATATAACATCCATGCATCGAACTGTATAAATAATTCTACTCAAATTTACTCTAAAAAGCTGTTCCCTTTTGTCCTACGCTGCTTTTATTAAAATTCATCACATTTGTTTGCATCGTTGAAATTAAACCGAGATATGTGAAGTTGTAATTAGTACTTTCATATTAATCTAGAAAGCGGATATTGTGACGTTTATTACAGACCACTTACAGACGGAAACAAAACTGCAATAACGTATGCTAAATACCTACCAAAATTACAATAAAGCACAGGAAAGCTTTTAACGTGAATGAAAGCCACTATAGAAGGTCAGAGCTTAATTGTCAAGCTCTTAACTGTATTATTTCTTGAGAATGGCAGTAACATCTACACAACATTTGTTTGCAGGAAATAAATAGGTGTAAACACAATTGACTAGTGCCCGAGGCAGTAGTTGAACAATCTGTGAAGCACACTTAAATTGATTCTAGGAAAACAATACGTGAATGAATATCAATTTTAATCTGTAAAGCGTGAAAGATTTTTCTTGGCTTTGAAAAAAGAGGGCGATGACAATGTAATCTCAACCTCGAAACGGAGTGATTTCGCATAAATCTAAAGGAAACGATATTTATTTCAGAAAGATCCTTCAGTACAAATGTTTTCCATGCGTTGGATTTCCATAACTATTACTCACTCTAAAAACATTTTCACGATAACAATTTACTTTTAGGAGGTTGTAGTAGCTACAATACTATACTAGAGTGCTTTGGGTAGATATTAATTAAAATCTGCTAATCTGCATTTAAAGCACTTTAGACTGTTACGAATCAAAATTAAATATTTAAAATTATAAAATATTTAACTACAACGTACTTATGTGCGCAATTATTAAAGTCAGCAAGATTAATAATGAAATTATTTAAAAAAGATTTGAAGATTTAATTTTAGATATTTAGTTATTTATCAATTTTGAATATTTAATTTTAATTCGTGCAATTATTATATAAGAAGCACTTGAAAAATATGTACAAAATGATTTTCTGAGATTAAATTAAATCAGTTTTTTCGTTATACAAAAACAGGGTACATCCCTCTAAAGTTATATAAAAAAAGAGATGTGTGCTGAGAACGCAAGCTCTAAATGAAACTTCTCGACGTGGTCTCACTAAAAGTGATTTTAAAATTGTATGATTTAACATCACACGAAAACGGGTATGTCATGTTCTAGTTAGTTGTAGGAAGCGCTATAGAACCGTTAATGCGCGTGAGTGAGTTACATTAATATTTAGTATATGTAGTTATAATTATCTTGCATTAATTCCGTCATATTGATTTCTATCATTTATACCTTGAATTCGTAATTAAGCAGCCCCAAAATCCCTCAAATACCAGTTTCTACGAAAATCGAATAACGTTATCAAATATTTCCGTCATCTTGAATTTTATAATTTAGAAGCTTGATTCGTAATTAACTGTTCCGAAACCCCACGAATATCAGCTTATATGCAATTCGGATATTTTTAAGTACTGTTTTCGCCGTATTGAATCCACCAATTTTATAATTTATACCCTGGATACGTAATTAACAGCCTCGAAATTCTACTATCGCTAGTTTTTATGCAGTTCGTATAACTTTAAAATATTTCCTCTATCTTGAATATTTTAATTTGCATTCTGGATAGGTAATTAGCAGCCCCAAAACCCTCGAATACCATTTTTTTAATGAAAACCAAAAATAATCATAATTTCAAACCTAAAGAAGCAAGTTCGTTTACCAGAAACATTTCTGTAATTTTTCAGCAGAATTCGTAGACTACCAAGCCGACAAAATGTGTGAAATCTAATATACCCTTACAAGAATGTGTTGTTGAATATTTAACAATATTGATTTAAAATGAGAACCTTCCTAAGATATAAGTTTCATAATAGTCAAACTAAGCAGCATTGAATAATAATAAAATTATACACTCAAGATTCACGGCTAAGCTACGTTGCAATATTATTTTAACGTATTTGGTCCGCCACATGAGACAATGTATAAAGTATGTGCAATTTAAATGATAGATAGATTGATAAGCAGTGATTGTAATATCATGTAATCACAACAAGTGCTAAAAATTATTAATTAAAAATATGTAGCTAAAGAAAGTCATAAGGAAAACTTAATCGCTAACAAATACGAACTTGGGTAACAATAACGAAATTCAAACAATGTGTCACCGCAGCCGCTAGAATCACCAGCTACGCATTGGTGTTTTCAACCTGGAGAGACCACTAATATAAAAAATTCACGGTTACGTTGCAATTTTATTGTAACGTATTTGGTCCGCCACATTAGACAATGTATGGAGGATTTGTATTTTAAATGATAGACAGATTGATAAGCAGTGGCAGCATTTACGCATGATTTAATGTTAAATTGTATTATCGTGTGTCGATAGCATGTTTAGATAACGATAAATCATATTTAATCGATTTAATTTTTGTCGCAGATGTTCAGGTTTTTCTACAAATCTTTTGGAAACTCTGTATATCGTCTATAGAGATTTTCTAATTTTTGATTGTTAAAAAAACGTTATTTTGTTAATTACTTCCTTAAAACATCTGAAATTAGAACTGAAATAATATGACTGTTCAATGTTTTAAATCAACATATATTTTTTGTTTTTACTATTTAAGTAATCACAACTAATATTAATTGGAGGAGGCATTAATATTGGGAGAGGGTGCGACATGAAACCGTGTTTCATTCATAATTCATAGTTTGATAAGTTGCTACAAAAAAATTGTAGTATCTTGGTAGCCCTGCCCACACAACAAAATTAAACAAAATAAATTGAATTATAGGTTTCTTTACCTGTTTATTCCACATTTAGTCCTGGTCTTCCATCACTAGTATTATAAAGACGCCTTCGCAGATTATCACTGTTTGTTTAACCTGCAACAAAGAGTGTTGATTATATAATTTTCTAAATAATAAAACCTGTTTAATAAATTTAATGTTTTAGTAGCAATACTAAATTATGTGGGGCGGACGCTAGGGCAGCGGTTGGCATTTGGCACTGCTTTACCAAACGTGATTGGGTTCGATACTCAAGCAGAGTAATGCTGGGTGAGTTTGAATGTTTGTGCATGTAAGATTGCGGGCCATTTGATCCTGAGAGTGAGTGCTTCATTATTTTTAGGAGAAAAGACAATCTTGCCGCCTATTTTATAGCAAATTGAGATGATTCGTTTCTGTTTTTATAATATTTATTTTAGTAGAAATCCTAATAGTGTTAATCTTTGTTCGAATTCATTATTGCCTTTCATAATAATAGAAAAAGGTCCTGGGTTGGCGCGGCTAGGAAAGCTATTCACTTGCCATGGCGGTAGTGCAGCAGTAGTGCCCTCCGTGGTCGGTGATTGGATGAGTGTCCCAAGGTCGCGCAAAATACGGCGCCTCGTGCTGTCGGATGGGCACGTAAATAGTTGGTCTCGGCGGTCAAGCTAATACCTTGGTCGTCGTTAGGGGTTGGAAGTTCCCTCAAACTGTAGATGGATAAGCAAATGGACGAGTGAATGTAATGCCAAGGGTTTGGCGTAAGCTGAGGGAGCGTAGTGGTTAAAAGCCAAAAGCGCCCCACTACCCTCCGGAACATAGCAATTAAGCCAAACTCGGAGTGAATGGGACCAAATCAAAAGCTTCAATGGCCTGTAGTGCTGAAGAATAATAGAAACAGTGTATCGTCTTCCAGTCCTTTGCAATAGACAACCAGTAACAAGTCTTTGAACGAGAGATGTTATGTCCTTTATTGGCTGGTTTCTTTCATTTACGCATTAAAACCGCGTCCCTTACCCTTGTCTCGTTTTTAGTTGCTGTCGGTTCCCTACTACTAAGAGCCGCATCTATACGCATGAATTATATAAGCCGCACATTCGTATGTACTCCTGAGTTACGGACGTGTACAGTTTTCGTGGTAAACAAAAAAAATGGGTTGACGCTGTTTACTTGGATGATTGAATCGCGATACGCTGAGCTTTCAATCACAATCCGAATATCGTGACGGGCGCAAGCCGATCAGCGGAACGTCACTTGAAAACACGTGCGCTGTTGTAAGACGCACTTATGTAAATGTGCTACGAAATGTCATACAATGTTACTGATATTTCTTAAAATATTTACAAGCAGAAGCAATAATTGGAAAAACAAATGTTGAATAATTAGGTTAGAAGTAAGTTTTGCTCATAAATTTCTAAAATATATACATCTATGAAGGTTTACGTGCAGCTATGAGATGGAATAAACCGATCTGATTCGGTTTATCGTCTGTTAACAATGCTGCGCTCATGCTAAAAAATAAATAGGTTAAAAGTTAAACTTAACCCAAATATTTGGAGCTCCTATTACAATGTCAAACGTGCTAATATCAAACTACTGCGTTTACACTAGCAGCTTGTATCTAAGAAGAGTTACAGCAGTCGCTAAATACTAGTAAATCATAAAACTAGGTCTTTGCTTTGCGGTTCGCTACACTGCTTATTTTATTAGCTTACTTATATTAAAAATTAAACACAAATAAGGCGGGGGATATCCCACGGGTTCCTCTAGCATCTAATTAATTAATGCGTGGTTGCATCTTCACTTGATGCTTCTTAGTGATACTTCTTCTTAGTGACGGAATAGTTTTTTTATAGTTTTTTTCTGTCATTATGTCATGAGTAAAGTAGTTTGTGAGTTTGTCTATTGTTCGGTGCTAATAAAATATGGGTTACGTCTTTCTATTCGTTGATGTGTTATTTTTTCTTGAAGATAATTTCAATGTTTTGTTTTTAGCATCTTACACGTCTCTCATGTCATAATTTTTACTGTCCCATACTTTCGACGTAGGAAAGTATTGAGTTCATGAAAATGTTCGGAATAAAAATTTTAACGGAAATACACGTTATGGGGCTTGAGAAACCCGAAAAAGTTGTTTTAAAAAAGTCAGTCTGTGGGTGGGTGTGTGACGCCTCTAAACGTGTGGACCGATTTTGATGAAATTTTAAATAAAGAGATATAAAAATTGTAGTTTTAATTAAACTTTTCAATCTATTTCTTTAGTAGCGTTTTTGTAAATTTGAGTACAAAATTTGAGAAAAAAACTCAAGGCAAATTGGTAGGTGGATGTGTAGGTATGTGACACCTCTGTAATACTAGACCGATTTTAATAAATTTTATAAAATAGGTTTATCGAAAATTGTAGCTCTAGTTAAGTTGTTCAAAAAAATTCGTTCCGGAAGCGAAAGTTCAACCTGTTTTTTGGATTTTGTAAAACTATGTTTTTCAATTTCACAACATCTGTAAGGAAAACTTAAGACAAATCGAAAACCGAACTCTCTAGTTTCAAAACCGCGGCCGCCTATGATTTCTTAATACGCTTGACTTTAACGCCCATTTACTAAAAAAGTAGTTGTCTGATCGGAATCGACTCGAACTTGAAAAGGATATTTTTCTAAAAATGCGCACACAAATTTTTTTTAAATTTTGTAGGCTGCTAGAACCAACGATTGGCTACAATTAGTTTTTTTTTGCTAAAAGCTATAATTTCACCGTGGCGCTTCTTATGAATTTTTGAACTCATTTCTTTATTAAACGGAGTCTGATCAAATTTTATCAAGTAGAATTGCTTATTATGAATAGTAAAACCAAAATCTCATGTTAGTTTTCAGATACGGTTACACTTGCAGGAGCTACTGTAGAAAATGTAAATTCCAAATATTTGACATTTTCAAAATAATATTTCTCAAACACTCTTCTCAAATACTGGGTTTTAAAAAAAATTATATTTGGTAGAGATACACCTCCTTCCCTCTAAAGTTTTGGCTGACAAATTTAGGATTTGGTTGGCTACTGTAGAGAATGTAAATTCAAGATATTTAGAATTTCTCACACAAAAATATTTGGACCTGTACAAGTTACGATCCGAGCAGATATGATCACCAAACCAGCATTAAATTTGCTGACGTCACAAGCTGCAATAAAAGTTGAAGTATGGATGGAATGGAAGGTTGCCTATATAGCTTGATTTGTTAGAAATCTAACAGTCGGTGAAACGTACAATGTTATAATTATAAAAATTACACATTTGCAAATATCATCATCATCATCAGTCCTGTGAGTCCCGAAGAACTATAGGGCGCCTTCACAGGCGTTTCAAGACAGTTCGAATAAATTTGCAAATATAGTAAACATTAATATCTGGTATGTGAAAGTACTTGAAGAGAGCCTTTCAGCGGTCTTGTTTTTGATGTGACCCTGGTTCTGCCCTTAACTAGGTTGCTAGTTTCTCTGCGACTGGTGTTTTGACTTTTGTACACCACAGATTTTTCTTGTTTTGATTTAGGAGGTGTCATTTAAATTCACAGTTTGTGTTTGAAGCACTTCTTTTGCCACTTCATTCATTTTCTCTATTGCTTATTGCTTGCACTGCTTGATTCTGATTCATGTTTCTTTGCAAGTTTACTAATGCTCAAGGCTTTTAAATTTATTCTTTTTTTCTGGTTTTATTCTACTTCAAAAGTTCAAATGCAAGGTATTAACACGATAGTACGTTTGCAGGTTCAACAAACCCAAACATTTTTTGCATACATTTTTAGAAACGAAATGCTTTTTCTACGAAACTAAGAGTTTCCAAAGTAGATAATGGTACAAGAAATCAAATTAAGTTATGAACTGTTCTCCCTGCTACCACACTTCATAATAGCTGTTCCTATGATTCTTTTCAAATTTTCTTTTTTAGTGTCTGTTTACTCTAAAATGTGTGCCCAGATTAACATTAAATTAGTTATGCCAATAACTATACGAAGAGACAATATAATTATGAAAATCTATTTTTCTAAAACCGTAAAACATGCCAATAATAAAAATTTCTCGGATTTTGAAACTAAAAGCGATGAACTTTTAAAGTAGTAGAATCTCCATTACTTCAACTACTTTTATTTTAAATTGACCAACACATGTTATTTTAGTATTTTATATTCGGAAAAAATAACTATAAATAAAAGATTTAGAGTTCGGCCAGTTTTAGATTTTTAATGAATTTAATTTTCCACAAAGCAAATAATCATATTTTCCGAAAAAGAATAATTCCCAGCAATGTAACTACGAAAGTTGACAAGATAATACTCTGCCCTACTTTTGTGTTATTCTATACTGCCAATTTCTTGATTTATTCTAAACTAATTCGATGTTCCATGATTTCCATCGGCCAGAAATAACTTGAGAAGATAGGACAAACTTTTAACGGAAAGAATACTGGGGAAGTTGTAACATCCGTCTTGTGTGAAACAACATTTGATAGAAGCAAGAAACATTGATTTAGCTTATCAGACAACGGTTTGACCTTGCTATCACTTTATCCTCGAGGCGAAATTGAAGAAAAGAAACTATTTCCGAGCTTGTGACGTCATTCCTCCAGAATACATATAAAAATAGAATCAACTTATTTCGCGTTTCTGAATATATCCGCCATACGAGTATTTTATTGACAATAGGGGTTTATAATATTTTAAAGTGTAAATTGACAAAAAATAATTAAATTAACGCTTTGCTGGCATAGCAAAGGAAACTATGTTAAACTACCAATTTTTAAAATAATAAAATTATCAAATATAGCTAAAGATAAGTTTTTATTGTAATAGTTACATACTGATAACGATGATTTATCATTTAGGACAATTTGTTGCTACTTGCAGGAAACTGGATAAAATATAAAAGTCAGTCTAAAGATCGTTTTAAAATATCAAGTCACACCACCCATTCTGCGGTTTAAAATTTTTGAGTCGAGGTGTGACTTTTTACCGCTAGAGAAACGTCGCGTTGCGTCGACGTGGTTGTTTCAAAAAATATTATTTTTCGTATAACCCAACTATCTGTTGCCTCAACTCCTAAAATAATTTTTTTTAAATCAATATAGGGACAAGTAACAAAGCCACACACAACATTAACATACAAATAAAACACATGTGCGTATGGCTTGAATGAATGTGCATGGAGGGTGGCATAAGTTTCAGGAGCGTGGTGATTTAAAGGCCAAAGGCTTCACTACCGCCTGCTACAGAAGCGAAGAGCCTACCCGGAGTGAAAGACCTCGACACCTTCAGGTATATGTGGATAGATTATGATGATGATAATGATGATAATATGGGGAATAGTGTTACGTTGTAAAAACATCGTATAGAAATATTTTGAAGGGTAAAGCACAACTCAATTGATTGTGACAGTAAAAATAAAATGTCAAAATTGTATTGAAATTAAAAATGCAAGCGGGGATCAATACTCCAATTTTAGGCTGTCCTACCTACATCAAAATCCGATGTTAAACTGAGAATTGGGAAATCACCTGTCATATTAGAAAATCTAATAACTCAAAAGTCATCTTCGTATTAGATTTTCTCAATCTTGATGAGCATTTGACGTTAAAGCAACCACAGCGAGCTTCAATCACACGAAGTAAAAATATACTGTAATTTCTAAAACAAAATAAATCGCAAAACCGTAATTTTATTTAGGAATAATTTGGAAATAAAAAACAATAACAAATAACCTTTGTTATATTTTACGTGATTGGCAGGATAATACACCTAGAAACAATATTCAAGCGTAGGTTTATAATCCCATAAAATTCTGATAATCGATATTTGAAAATTGTTATTTTACTTTTATTGAAAAGCTTTTTATTGTTTTGTTACAATAAGTATTAAATTTTTATATAGCAGATATTTACTCGTATATAAATTCATAGGACTTATTGAATTATTTATTTATTCCTGCACGCGGTTGTTCTCTTCCCAGTTTCTAATAAAACTGTTGGTAGTTGACTTCCTTAACGAGAAAAACTGCGGTCTGAAATGTAGAGCAATTAATTACATAGACCTGAGAGGGCTTAGGAAAGAAATATTTCACCCAGAAAGGCGCAATGCAGTGAAAGAAATTCAACGATCTACGCCTTTGTGTATTGTTAACTCAGCACTTTCATTAGATACCACAATGAAAAGTGTTAAAAAAGTACTTTTATGTAATTCCGGCAATTCTTACTTAATTACTGTATAACGACAAATTAATTTTGATTAAATTCAATTTGCAGCAGTTTTGTAGTTTACTCTTAGCCATGAAATGTCATTGAAAGCGGAGGAGGAAATTTACAGCAAATAAAAAAAATAAATAGTTCAAGTCTATTAAATAGTTAAAACAAACACAGAAAAAATATGGACACAGAAGGCCGTTTAAACTACAACTAGATAGATAGATAATTTCGGGGGTTCGGGTAGGCACCCTTTCCGTGATCAGGCCTTCAAGGCTCAATTTACCCCGCCTCTCGTGGTCTATCGTATTCGAATCTTTCCGTACGTCTGATGAATTTTAGGATCCCGGATAAGTCCAGTTCCGTCATCTCCTCCGGTTTAATCCGTCCCTCGCCGAAAGTGCTTTTTCAAGCATCGTATCTCTTGCACTGTGCCACATCATGTAGTGCCATTTCCTCCTCTGATTCACGTTGTCTGCAAAGTAGATCCGCCTGTATGCCCATTGTGTGTAGGTATCTCTTAAGGGTACCATGTCCTGCCAAGATCTCTACCAATAGTCGTATTTAGTGTCGGAAAGTTTTCATAAAATATCTAAATTTGTTGGGATTTGGTTCTTTGATCATCACTTTTGCGTGCCTTTGTACCGGTATCTCGATTTATTCTGCATTCTATTTAGTGACCATACTTGCAGCTTGGTTTATAGATTTTGGCATGATATCCTGATTGCGGGTACAAATCCTGTCAAGAGAGATCCTACTTTAGTCAATTCGTTGGCTGTTTCCTGTTCTCCTCCAGTATGTCCCGCTACCCAGGCGAGTTGTAGCTTCTTTGTTTTTCAAAATATAAATGTTAGGGGTATGGACATCACAAATCATTATCAAAAAATTCTTGTCAGGCGGTGTATTTAGAAAGATTATTCAACAATTTAAATATTAAATCCCTAACTATGTCACTGCAACAACACGGCGAAATCTTGCTTTTCGACAAAATTTACCACCATACTAGAACGGCGGCCCGTTATACTCAGCTTATTGATTGCTTGAGGCAATTATTTATAATTGCTGTCACCGCTGTTGCTATAATTTGGTTATTTATAGTTTACTAACGATAAACTATAAGGTGTAATATAATTTGCTTTTAAACAGGACAGAAATTTGTAGTTGTTTACACTGGACATCTAAAATACCAATAGAGGTCAACGTCGGAACAAATAAACAACTTAATTGAGACGTAACTTTCTATGAAAATGTAATAAAAGTGTTTACGCAGTAATTTATGTTGTTCAGTCAAAGGTACTTTATTCTAATAAAAATTGAAAAAGTATGCATGTTTAAATTGATACATTTTCGTTTGTTTGCTGTCTCGTGCCCACTACTATTTTTGTGCTTTACTGCTTAATTAGACCAAACTAAAAATTTAAAAAACTACTCCATCGCATTTCTTGAAGAATCTTATTAATAAAAGCTAGAGACAATGTTTGTACACCTCACATTTATGTTTATTTTATGCACATAATAGTGGAATAACGTTAAAGACATATTTAGTATAAATCGAGCCAGTTTTATTTCTATATTAATCAGTTAACATAATCCCATATAAACACCTATAACTCGCGGACATTTTTCAACAACACAGACTGAATAGCTATTTTTAAGATGCTTTGTGGGTTACACTTATATTAAATTAATGTAGCTGTACATACGCTCCGGTTATTCAAATTTCCCCCCGGGGGGGGGGGGGGGGGTCAGATACAGTACTGCTTTAAACGAATTTTATTGAGTTTAGGCTTCAGTAAATATAGTTTTTGGCAGTATGGCTTCTCGAAGTTTTCAGACTGCTATTTATTTTTATTATTGTAAATTCCGACAAAATAAAAAAAATAATTTAAAACCGTTTTTATTTCAAATAATGCCAAATAAATGTCGCAAACGAAAAAAATTACATTTAAATGTGCTTTAAAAGTCACAAACGCAAAATTTGTTTATACAATTGCTTATTAATTTCATTCGATTTTCTCTAAAACGGTTGATCGTATCGCTTTGCAGCAAGAATGTAGTTCCTCCGGTTTTACTTTACTTTTTTGAGTATTTTTTCTCATGAATTCAATTGAAGAATGTATTTTCTAAAATAAGGAATGATAAAAAAATTATGAACTAGGATGCAATAGAATATCTACGCCACTGGCGAAAGAAAATAAAAAACTCCTTAACAGGAAATTCTACCAAACAATGACAAAACCAAAATTTAAAGTTTTTATGTTTCAGGTTTCTCATATACTGCAAAAAAAGTAATTTTAGTACAGTCAAATTTTTAGATGTTAAAACAATTAAAATAATTGTTTAAGAACTTATTTTCAACTATAATAAATGATGAAAATATAAAGCAGTAAGCTGCATGTGTTTACATATGTATAGTGAACATTAAAACATCTATCCATATATTAAATCCGGAACTGTCTCAATTTTACGCGACAACGGGCCGTTACATCTCTACACAGTTCACGTATTATTTTGAGCGAATCTATATGTAAGTGTCACGTAAGGCGAAGCGACTTGGCTGTTATAAGTTATTAAAAAACGCGCGAAGCAGAGGCCAACGTTGCAGCTAGTATAACTGTTATTAAAAACTTTTATTATGTTTATTTATTGACATTTTACGAACAACTGTCAGTAGCTGACAAACGCTTGCTGAATTATTTGATATTGAAATTTTTACACGCTAAATTTTTGATTACAGTTTTTGTGGATTGGCCAAATGTAAAAAATGTAAGCATCTTATTGGCTTTCGTAATATAGCGTTGAATAATCTAAAGGACATTTCTAAATAATAAAACTTTTCTACGAGGTATTTACAAACAATGGCAAATATGATTGACAGGATTTCATTTCTGCCATTAAAAGTCTAGTTTGAACATTTTAACCATTTGAAAATATAACTGAAATAATATTTTGTACTATAAAAAGCTTTTTTTTATATGAATCAGTTTTTCACATTATCGTCTAAATTTTTGTAATAGAGGTAATCTATTAAAGTTTTAGAGTTTTTTTAGTCATACGACGTTATACAAAATGTTGTAGTGTGGCATTAAGTAGTTTATTATAGCCAAAACAACAATTATTAAGAAAAACATTCGATATTATTCTCAATAGTTTTGGCAATAATAGGAGGAGTACGATGAAATGACTCACCGTGTATATAATTTATGCAATTAATTTTTTATTTAATTTTGTAGCACAAAACATATTAGAGGCAAAACAACACAGGTAAGGCGAATAGCGGAGATCAAAGATAGAATCATTAAATTCTATCAATTACATAAGTGCTTTATTTAAAAAATTCAAAATAAAATGTTTTGATGGTAATAATAATATAATAGGAAAATAGAGTTTTATGTAGTTCCAAAACTAAAAACTTAAGTAATTTTTGACTGTCATAAAATACTCATAATACAAATCACCTACAAATAAATTATAATGTACTATTTTAAAAATACAGATAAGCCACCAGAAAACACTGGAGTATCTACAAAAATCCCGTTTATAAAATTATAAAGATACCATAAAAGAAAATTCAGTCCTAAAGTACCTACCCACGTAGGCTTAAAGCGTGGGTTTTATTTTAATTCACAGGGGGCTGTAGTATTGTAGTTTATTTTTAAAAGTTGACTTCTAATGCACGTGGAAACATCATTTTGATGCTTACCTTCCTACCTTCCTTGCTTCGCGTCCGTTATTATTTTACCGCACACAAGGGTGTGCTACTGTCTGTTCTAACACCTCCTTCACTCTTGATTATTCTCACTTCAGAATTTAACAACGTCTTAACAACTATTCTGCTGAGAAACTAATATTGTTCTTCCCTACTTCCGTTTCCATCTCGCCTTTAGTTTCATATTTCAAAATTTACCGCTATTTTACAGCTTTCTTACTCTTTTACGCAAGTATCGCAATTCCTTCATTTCGCGCATAGCCTTACAATGTTTAAGTGTAATAATGGTGATAGGAGCGAAAATACACTTGTAGTTAATCGCATAATAAACATATTGAGGTTACTTTAAAATTAGTTCTGACACGTACGCTTAAATATTTGTTTTGCTGATTTTTAATTCAACTTACGCGAGTTGATGTCGATAAAATCACGTTTTTACAAGAAAAAATACAAGTGAAGGCGTAAGGTTGTGGTTTCTAGTAGCAGAGACCTGTCGTCACAATAGTTGAGACAGATGGAACGGATTCGGATTTAGTATACTGGGTGTCCGCGCGGAAAGTTCGGGTGCGATTATCTCGGGTATCTTTTAAATTAACGTGTAACGCTTCTACTTTGTCATAGCCTCTACTAGTTCCAACAGCGCTGCGCCTAAAAGCGTCAACATGAGCCATCTTGGAACCGGCACGATATTCAAGAGTAAAGGTAAATTCTCGAGTGGTCAACCACCATCTTTCAATAAGAGGTATCAAATAACGCTTAGTAAGTTTCGCTCTTAATGCATTGCAATCTGTGATCACCTTTAACTCTACTCCAAGCAGGACAATCTTGTTCCCCATTTCTGATTGGTCGACTACAATACAGAACCGGTTTAAGTTCTTTCTTTCCTATTTCTGTATGAGAATTTTGATTACGCGCCATTTAGACGCATCCGTATGCCGTCGTACGTTGCCAAAACTAAGCGATGAGCTTTTCTTTCAGTTTTTAAATTGCTTTTTTTTGCTCATCTTTCCAGTGAAAGCTTACATTTTTTTAAGGTGAAGTTAATAGACGTGCAATAGTGACTTATAACAAAAACCAATAAACTGTCGTATTTGACGGACATTTGTAGGCACTGGGAATTTACTTAAACAGCGTCTATTTTTGTGCAACCTGGTTTGATACTTTCTCAGCTTATTTCAAAACCTCAAGTATACTATTTCTCTTTAAAACAAATAACATTTTGAAACTCGTAAAGTTAGGTGGACACATAATAATTGTAAAACCTTTTCTGCTCTTGCAACTCTAATTGTACATATACGAGGGCAGCAAAATGTTGTCCATATCGGCAAGCGCTGTTTTAAACCGTAGGGACCTCGGTACTCTGTTAATAGTTCTTTGGAAAACCGCAGGACCGTTGACCAAACCAAAAGGTATTTGTAAGTACTCGTAGTGCCCATCCGGTGTGACGAAACCCGTCTTTGGAACAATACGTCTTTTGATAACCATATTTGATGGTACCCCGACGCTAAATCAAGCTTCGTGAAAACACTACATTTTCTTAACTTATCAAGGTAGTCATTTACACGCAGCAAGGAATAACTGCTTTTTTTCGTCCCGTTTAAAGCACGAAAATCTACGCACATGCGCTATTCTCCTGTTTTATTTTTAACCAGTAGTATCGGGCTGGGTACACCTAGTTCGATTCTCTAATTAGATTGCTATCTAGAAGCTCTTTAACAGTTTCACGTTCTATTTCTCATTCAGAAAACGACAGTTTGTACGGCCTATAAATTATAAGCTTATCACTAGTTAAATCTAACTAATTCCACTTAATGTGGTGGTTATTTATTGTGCAAATTGGGTGCAAAAGTTAGCCCTAGAAAGGAAATTATAAGGGTCCGTAAAAACCCTGCCGTTTTTCTATAGCTCTGTTAATATTAAAGATACAGAACAAATTTTAATGCAAAAGTTATTGGCAATTAACTGCTGCACAACCTAATTTTTTACAAATTATACGGCGTGGTAAGTTATGTCTGTACAGCACATTACTTTGTTATTCTAGATAGCAGTCTCGGTATATTATGACAACTTTAAATTCTATATTTAATTTTAGGTTTAATGGCGTAAGGGTACTATCATCTAAAAATTATCGGTTTTCGAGTTATTCGACTTTTTCGAAATGTTTTACGCTTAAATAGACAATTAGTATAAATTTAATATTTGAGATACCAAAAATGTTTACGCATTAGTAAAGAAAGATTTTATTAAAGCGTGGTATGAATATTAATTTATTTAGATAAATACCTAACAACAAAAGAAGGAAACATAATAAACCTAGAAATAGAAGACGATATAACAATCGAAGGAACAAACAGATATAAATACTTGGGGGTTATAATAACAAATACGGGAACGTCAGAGGAAGAAATAAAAAACAGACTAGGACAAACGAGGAACTGTATAAGACAGTTGAACGCAGTACTATGGGACAAGCATATTACAAAAAGCAATAAAATAAGAATATACAAATCCATGATAGAAAGTATTATGACCTACGGTGCAGAAACCTGGACTGTAAATAAAAGACACAAATCCAAGATTAAAGCGACAGAAATGGAGTGTTGGAGAAGATGCTGCAGAGTGGTACTGTAGCAACCTCGTTGTATTAATTGTATTTAGTAACTTAGCGACTTGGTTGCTATTTATATTAATAAAAAACATTCATCAAAATTATTTGTAAATGTGAAAACTTCATTAACACTTTCTCCTCCAAAATAGCTTTTATTTACAACTACGAACCCAACACTACATTATTGGTGACCCCTCCGACAAGATTTGAAAACGCACCCCTCTCGACGTGATTTATTTTTCCCTCGACGTTGACTGAGATTTTCAAACAGAATTCAGAATTTCAAAACCTTCACAAACCGCAACATTCAGCTGCTACATCGCCACAGACCTGCGGATCTTCTAAACTCCAATTTACAAGATAAGTAACGTTTATTATATATGGCTTTTAATTGTGTTTGTATTGACTTTCCCGAATTTAATACTAATGACGTCGATTCAAACTACAGCTTGTTACCAAATGCTTCCTTTCACAACCACACAACATGCATAATTTAATGACAGACTGTGCTGTGAGAAGAGTCGTTGGCCGAGTTTCTGTTAATCGATCTATAATGTTCGACCCGGAAATTCGTGAATCATCCATTCTTCCACAGACTGGTGGTAATTCACCTGTTCAACAAACAAATCACAACCATCACTCCAACCCACTTCATTACATCACAATCATCACTCCAACCCACTTCATCACAATCAAACATCCAACCAATCTCTCAATCATCTCTCTCAAACAAATTACAACTAATCACACATCCTAATCAACTTTCCAATTTTCTTTCTTCTGAACTTAACAACTACCAATCGCCTTCTACGGTAGAAGTATATGTTAATGCTCAAGAATTTCTTCTAACTCACTCCCTTTACAATCTTTATCACCTAACATTACATTATTCGGTATTAACACCCCTATTAAGCTAACGGTCCGCCAATTAGTGCAAAGTGTCGAAGACTTGATCCAACACAATTACTGTTTTTAGAAAAACATCTGCATGAACTGTTACGTGCTGGAATCATCGAGCAGACAGACAGTCCTTGGAGCAGCCCAATACATATGGTATTAAATCCTGATGGCAGCTATCGTGTCTGTGGCGATTATAGGCAGCTGAATGCGATGACAATTCCGAATACCTGTCCAATTCCCTTCATGCAAGACTTTACTCACAGAATTTTTGGATCTACGATTTTTACTAAATTGGATTTAAAGAAAAGACTTAATTTTGGCTTAAGAAACGCTCCTTCTTCCTGGTCCAGATTTGTCCAGAAGATTCTTACAGGGATGCATTATATTTATTTTTACCTCGACGATATATTAATTTTTAACCGCGTCAGAACATTTGCGTCATGTAAAAATGGTTTTTGAACATTTGACTAAATACAGACTTTTGTTGAACGTTGATAAATGTGTTTTTGGGGTTAGTCAATTAGATTATTTGGGGCAATTTGGCAATTATCTGCCACAAGACTCAACTTTTTGTTTATGCACATTTTTTTCCCCTTTTTGTTGTTTTTTTTTAGTGAACTGGACTTTTTCTGCGCTGCCCTTGAAATCTCAAGAATTAAACACGCACCTGGAAGAACTAGAAGCAACTTCAGGCTAATTTATTCTATTTTCTATGATGTTCAATTAGTTACGTTACTTGTATTGTTTTTGAAAAGGTCAGAAGTTTCTGTAGCTAAGATAGCATGCGCTTCACGTTTGCTGCGTAGTTTTTTTCTTCTGCAAAGTTGGGGGGGGGGGGGGGGTACTAATGTAGCAACCTCGTTGTATTAATTGTATTTAGTAACTTAGCGACTTGGTTGCTATTTATATTAATAAAAAACATTCATCAAAATTATTTGTAAATGTGATAAGTTCATTAAAACTTTCTCCTCCAAAATAGCGTTTTATTTACAACTACGAACCCAACACTACAGTACGAACGGACAGAATACCTAACGAGGAGATAAGGAATAGAATGGGAGTAGAAAAAGATGCGGTAACAATCATAGAGCAAAAAAAGTTAAAGTGGTACGGGCACGTAAGAAGAAGTGACGATAACAGATGGATTACGAAAATAACAGAATGGAGTCCACTGGGAAGAAGAAAAATAGGAAGACCCAGGAGATCATGGAGGGATGACGTGGATGAGGCGATGGAGAGTAGAGGACTGGAAGATGGAGACTGGGAAGACAGACAAGAATGGAATCTAAGGCTGAGAGAAGGAAGGCAGCGTCAGCTGTAGAAACCCTTAATATATGTATGTATATAGATAAATACGCACCAATGCGTTTTGTAAAATTTTCATATGTGGATGCAGCATGATGATGCACCTGCACATTACGCCCGAAACCTGCGGGAGTCTTTAAACCAAACGGGTTTCAGGTAAATTGATTTTACAACCAGGGCGCCCAGGTTCCCTGACCCCATACCCATAGATTTTTTTAAGGCTACATTAAAGATGTATATCACGAAGTTCCGACCACTATAAAGAATACAAACGTGAGGATAAGCAAGGCCTTTGAAAGATTCACGCTTCAAATTTATAGCATTTAAAAAAAATCGTGTTACAAGAAAATGGGCGTTACTTCGAAAATCTACTTCATTAATTTGTACCCAGATAACTTTACTATTGTTGCTTATGTTGTTGTCTTTGTTGTGTTGTCAAATATATTTTTTTTAAATATAAATATTGCAATTTGTTCCATCTCCTATAAATAAATTCATATTCATATTACACTTGTTATTTAAATTGTAATAATATATTTCAATAAACTTTTGATACGTATATGAAATACAATAATTTGATAGTAAGTTGTCACTTTGAATGTAGTAAAATAGAGTCTTTGTTTTGTTACCTGTCATCGAAATTGCAGGATTTGGAGTATTGTAATAATTATGAATATTACTTTCGAGGGTAGGAACATGTAGATATTTTCCAATTTATTGTGTAACCCCTTGACTCTTACAGAGTATGCAACACATGTTACATGTCATACGTTGCCTTTTATTATTAAAAAAAAAGTATAGTGGGCTATTCCCACAGCAAACTGCTATTCTCAATTATAAAGCTATATTTTATTGGTAAAGCAACCTATGATATGCAACGTTTGTTCACTACTCCGAAGAATCAAGTGGTTACACGATAAAATGGGCATCATATAAACTATGTAGGTATCGATATATGTACAAATTTAGTAATGAAGAAAGTGCATGTTCTAAAAATTTATATCTTGTATTTCCAATACAGGTAATCCAGTAACAAACCTTAATGTCCTGCATTGTATTTCAAAACTGTTGTTCAAGTTTGGGGAACGACCCTAGTATAGTATAAAGACATATAAAATAATCGAGATAAAAGAGCAGTTGTACCCAATCTTTGAAACTCTTCGAAACCCTACTGATAAGCTTACTTTAAATGAAAATTAGTATTGATAAACTCGCCGTGGTGATACCAGTTAATGTTTTTAAAATTAATTGTGTCTGTGAGTAAAAGCAATTTCTTGAGTCTTAAAAGAATTAAGATTTAATTCATTTTAACAAAGCAATCACATAATCGCGTGCTATTTACATCTCGCAGCAAGATGCGTTATCACAACTTCCTGTAAAATAGTAGTATTATTAGCCTCGTCGAAGCAGATGTCTGTGTAGAGTAATTAATCATTTTACATTATACACTACGAGCAATCTAACAATTTTTCTCTTTACACTTTTTTTCAACTTCGAATAATAAACGATGTGTCAAAAATATGGCGTTATTGACTCTCATTAGTATACAAAAAATAAATAAAGATCCTATACTAACTCTGGAAGCAATCATCTCATCACCTTACTGAAAGTAGACTATTTCCTGTCAGTAAAAACATCAGACGACTAGGAGCAAAGAAACCTTAACACGCTGACTTGTCGAACAAAATGTTGAAAATCACATCCAAAGAAAGCTTTTTAAATGTCACGCAATAATGAACCTGTTTATTTTTAAGTGCAGGAGATTGTGTATTGATAGACATAAGTACATAAGAAACCAAAGTAATGTACAAATGAATAAAGCATTTTGCTTAAATTTTGTATACTTTAGAAATTGGTATTTATTATATTTCCAAAAGTACTTTTGTACCTACGTTTTACGCGCACATGGCGATTATAAGGTAGCACTAATTCTACCGCCACAGCAGAAGCGTGCGGTACATTCTAGCCGTGCCCATAGTCAGCTACATGCCGTATTGCAGCTAGTTACATTTTTTATGAAAAAAAAATTAATTCGTTGGGATTAAGGAAAACCAAAAACCAAACCACAATTTTCAGCCAAAAATTGGGCTAGATCGAAAAAATTAACTACCAACAAATTTAAAATTTTACAGTGTCAATCAATGAATAGAGAGAGGTAAGTCACTATAGTTATCATGTCAGTACACTACTCCTAGCCACCACTACCCCAAAATTTCAAATGGCTTACTCGGAGGACCTTTTTTAGTCTTCGTAAAAAAAGTTTTTGAGATATTTCACTTTGAAGATTGCGAAATTTAATATTATTATCAAGGCGACTGGGGCGGAGTACCAACATGATAACGTCCTCCTATGCACTAACTGGCAACCTAAAATTTCAAATTTGTAACTTCAAAGTATAGATGGTGACATGTAGAAATGCACCAATTAAACTTATTATGCTTTAAATAAAAGTTTAATTTATGTTATTTTAAATTACATAAACATCACAGTTTATTTTTGCACCACTCACATTTATGATATGCAATATGTTTTTTCACCAGTCTAATTTTATTTTTATACTGTTAAATATTTGCAAATATACATTACTTCAGTAAAAATAAAAAAAAAATACGTATCTTCTCTAACTGACAAGGATATAAATTTTGGTGTTTTTGCTCTGATTAAAATATACATCCTTTGCAGGGCGACAACGAGATCATGTCCACCCCCAATTTGTACTATAATGAAATTAAACTCAGAAGTAGGCAGCTATTGAAATATGTGCATTTTATGACGTACTATCTGCTATTGGAGCGGCCGTAACTCAGTGGTAAGCGCGCGGGCTACCAATTCAACGGTTCCGGGTTTGATCCCCGGCCCGGTCGTTCTCCCTTGTCGGGCAACTGGAAACCAGCGAGGTAGATTGTTCCCCAAAAAAAAACGCTCTGGAAAAGAAGTGCATGCACTTCCTGTGGTTCGGAGCCTACGTTAAACTGTAGGTCCCCTATATCTGTCTGAGCAAATTATCTATCGCCGCGCACCAAACACAGACAGAGGAGAGAGGTAGCCAATGCCCTGAATAGGGTATGGCACTATAAGAAGAAGATCTGTTATGAAGCCACTTCCGGTTAGAATTGAAGTGACATCGATTTTTTTACTTGAACACGCACTCTATTTGTGACAGATTCTGATAGAACACTAATTTCTCTATTCCGGCATGTATAAAAGTTTAGCGGTCGTATGAAAATTTTGTCAGATTTAAACATGAAACTCATAGCCAACTTGAATTATTTTCCTTGACGCCCTCTAGCGGCTACCCGTTTAGCTTTCTGAGTAACTGAATGTTCTATCACTTATCAGCATCTATTAGGACAAATACAGCAAGTTATTTAAGAAAAAAAGTTGTTATTACAGTGGAAGTGGTGTAATGGAAAATACTAATGTCACAGAACGCACATTTACACATCATTATCAACCAGTATCGTAAAATTTGTGGAAAAAATTGGGGTTGGCTGTCGCTTTGTTGTCGCCCGGATCTGAGACAAGTAAATGATGTATATTTAATTACTCTTCTAATTTAAACAGCAGCAGTAAAGTTGAGTCGAGAGAAAATTGAAAAAGAATTGACAAGCTCCTTGCTACGACATGTATCAACATTTATCTTTTTAATCAAAATTAGAGGATTGCATTTAAAGTTAAGGCTTTTTATACATGGTGTATACATAGGTAAAGTAAAGTCAGAGGCACGCCACTGTGAAGTTTGACTGTACTGCAGTGGGTCAGCGCCATCGATCATCGCTTCCAATACCCAGCCCGTTTACACTCTTTATTAAGTACCACGCTGTAGATGGCTGCCTGACTAGTTTTTCCCATCAAGGAGTTTGGTACCAAATTTTTAAAAAGCGGCTGGGTAGGCTCCCCGCCGCCTAGGCATCCAGTCTCGGGTTTGAACCCGAAATTCCGCGTAGAACTCTAACGCCGATACAAAATAGGTACGAATATTAAAACCCACAGTAGATTACAGTATATACAAATTAGGAAAAAAAACGATGTGTTTGTTAAAAGACCCTTACGGTGAGAAAATGCTTTTTTTTAACTGCAGGATAACAATTAAACTTTTAGTTCAACGACATGTTATCGATAGAAAAATTAAAACTGGAAGTAACAGTAAGAAATGTTGATATACACAAAGTTTCTTATCGTTATCAGTTTATCACTTGCAAGGTAAGTTTTTCCTAATTTTCCACAGGGTTTAATTAGAATCACGTAATTAACTAATAATCTTGTAGAGCTTAATGTATTTTTTTTCAATTTCTGCAGTTCAGAAACCCGGGGGCTATGTTTTGCGCTGCTTCGTTTTATTTTGTTCTAATAAAAAAAATATTTTTTTTAAACTGACCATATGAATTTGATGCGCAAGACGGTTCAGACCGTTAGGACTGACTATCAGATCTGACCATCAGGTGAAGTGGACCTTACTATTCGATAATTGTTAACTATTTCAACCTATTTTGCCATAAACTTAACCTACTGTTCTTTATGACGTGAATCATTTACAATATTTTTGTTTTTTATCATAACTTCCTCATGGCTCTTAGGCATGGCTTTCTAATTATCTTTTATAACATTTTCTGCGTTTGTTTGTTTAATTATTCCTCTACTCCGTAATACTTCTGTTTGCTACATTAAATTCTGTATTTCGTTTCTAAAAGTAGATTATTTTAAAATAATACATATTTCCTCCTTCCTTTCACTTTTCTCATTTGAACACTGTTGTGTTATGATTAAACTTTCCACCTTACCTATTAAATTTTCAGTTTTAATGAGAGAGATTATACAAACAAAAATTCCTCAAAACTTCTTTATTTTCCGAACACAAAAGACTCGGAACTCTAAAGAAATTTTAACACAATATTATGCTTTTGTTTTCTTTGCCTGACTTATACCGTGTATTTAATAACGCTACATTTTGCGGTACATAACTTTACCGCAGTCAATTTTTTTAGTAGACATTTTTTTGAAAGTTGATGCCTGAAATTATCGGAGTAGAGCTTTAAAACGGTGTATATATTTTCAGAATTCCCAAGTAAACTATATACATGGTGTTAATGAATTGTCGGGACAAACTTCTAGGGCTTGCACAACACTACAAAACATACAACTTTTGTTAATAAATGTGTGGTCAAAAGTGTTTCCTTTCAGGGATAGAGCTTCTTAAAGATTCTTTAAGAAGCGCCTAAATGTAGGCGACTCAATTTACTACCTACTATTTGTTTTCATAACGACGGAAATTAATACTGGATAAATAAGGCCCTATTTCCCACTTTTCAAATCCAAATTAAATTTAGAATAAATTAATTAACAAAATGATTCAAAACTAAGCAATAGGAAAAACCAAAATTACAAAGCAAAAATCAACTATTTGAAAAATTTACAATAACTAATTCAAAAATTAACAAAATTATAGTAAATGTTCAAAATGTCGCCCACAGCTTCTACACACGAAGCACATCTACGAAGTAAATTCCTGCGCACGGCTCCAAATATACCAGGAGTCTGTTGAACTTCTTCACATGCAGCAAGAATACACGCCGTAAGTTCTTCTACAGTTTCAACTAGGGTAGCATACACTAACGTTTTAACATGACCCCACAAAAAGAAATCAACTGGGGTCAAATCCTCCTCGACCTATCCATCTGTTGGGAAAAGTGTTATTTAAAAATTCCCTGACTTCCGCCGAAAAATGAGCAGGTGCACTATCGTGTTGCAGTCACATTTGAGGTGGAACATCTTCCAAAAGTTCAGGCAGGACATGGCGCAAGAAATTTAAATAAATTGCTCCTGTTAACCTTTGGGGTAGCAGATATGGTCCAATGAGTTTATCGTCAACAATCCCGGTACAAATGTTCACTGAAAATCGCAGCATGGGGATTTTCATCGTCCCAAATGTGGCTGTTTCTACTGTTGATTATTCTTTCTTTCGTAAAAGATGCCTCGTCACTAAACAGAACGTTTACTTGGAATTCTGCATCTTCATTACACCGCCGCAGAAATTCCTGGCAAAATTCTACTCTTCTGTGGATGGTACGGATGTAACTGCTGCTCATGTAGTACCTCCCATACTGAAACAGGGTTCACTCCCATTTCATGACCGATGGCTCTTGAACTAGTAGAAGGATTTTCAGCCACTCTCTCCAAAACTTCTTTCTCAAAATCCACTGTTCGCCTTGTTCTGGTAGCTCCACAGTTGTGTCTGTTGACAACGAATGTACCTTTCTCCCGCAGCCGACGTGAAACTACACTAAAGGCCTTGTGCGATAGATGATTCCTATTTGGAAAATGTTCTTGGTACAAGCGAGCAGCTTCGCGTGCGTTACCCCAAGCAGCTCCATACATCAACATCATGTCATGCTGGTCGGCAAAAGTATAATTCGCCATAACACAAAAATACGAAACACAAAACGAAAATAATCAAGAAAATAATTATCAAAAAAATACCAGAACGAAGAAAACGAATTATAAAAGGCACAGAAAGAAACAAATGCAAGAAAACTCAGAAAATATCACAAGAATATCGAATTGTGTCAAAATTTACGTTATTTGAATGCATGTATGTCTAGATCGTTTATTCTTTCAAAATTTCGTGTGACTTGTGCAAAATAATTGAAAATGCAATTTGGGTTGCCTATTTTCAGGTACTTCTTAAAGAATCTTTAAGAGGCTCTATTTTTTAAAGAAAACGCTTTTGACCACACATTTATTAACCAAAGTTGTTTGCTTTGTTGTGTTTTGCAAGCCCTAGAAGTTTGTCCCTACAATTCATTAACACGCTGTATATAAAAGTGAATGTTTGTGTGTATGTTTCCTATAGACTCCGAAACTACTCTGCCGATTGAGCTCAAACTTTGACACAAAGTGTGTTTTGAGGAGAGGAAGGTTTTAGAAGGTTATTTTTTTACAAAAAATCGAACCGCTAGGTAGCGCGGGTGATATTTACGAAAATGTGTGTTTATTGTCTGATTTCGCTTTATTGAGGCGTAGCAACGCACGCCGGGTATTAGCTAATGGTTTATAAAACCATATATGTTTACGTTATTTTCACATCAAATTTACAATTAACCTGTGCGCGCCAAACGAGAAGTAATTTCTTTATAATACAAATATTAGCATACTGTGGTACGAAATACAAAATATAAAGTCAAATTTTCTCGACTTTTATCCACCATATCTTCTATAACGCAAGCAATATAAATCATCCTGTCAGTTAAACTCGCGTCACTGCAAAAACCAGCATATAAAACCTAAGAACATAACCCCAATACAAGGTTCCCTATCTTAAGATCCGGAGACACTTTTTACGAAAAGTTGTAGCCGTTTCGTAATAAGTCAATAAAAACAAACAAATAGAACTTACATTCTGTTTTCCACCATTATCTTAAAACATTCATAAATCATAATATATTCGATTCAGTAAAATTCCGACTATAACAATTAGTAGCAAAAATATTTTAATATTAACTATCAATATTTATGTTTGTATTACAACTTTGTGGTGTAGATAGTCACGATCATGGCACATATTATTAAGAAAATTATTTTTCGCTTTTAGGTGGACAAAAATAGTTTAAAAGAATTAAAATACAAACAATATGCCAAATATTCTCTGTTTATTTTAGATATGAATGCTTAGCATCAAAGCTTTTAAAAATGTCACAAATGCAGTATCAAAATAAAATAATTAATTGAACTGCACATTCAATCAACAAAATTCACGAAATTTTTTAAATAGAACTGATTTTTTTTAGAAAGAGGCAATTACACTTGATTTTTTAGGTTTTTCCTTCCGAACCTTGATTTTCACGCTTAAGCCACTCAGATTTAAGACGCATCTAAATTGCTTTACAATTATATTTTGCAGTGATAGAGTAACACATAAGAAATAGTTTACTGCTTTGACCAGAATTTTTTTTGACGTTCCAATTTCTAGCGGCAATGATCAAGTTTTTTTTTTTCTTATGGCTTTGCGAGACCGATAAAGCGATGAGTCTGTACGTGCGTGCGTGCGTGCGTGCGTGCTTGCGTGATTGCGTGCGTGCGTGCTTGCGTGCTTGCGTGAGTGCGTGCGTGCGTGCGTGTAAGCGGGTGCGCGCGCCCGCGCTGGCTCCTGTGTGGTATTTAAAGATTTGTAATACCACTGGGATGAAACCGCAACAAAATCAGGATGTTGCGCCAAAAACAAAGAAGAGAGGGGAGGGTAGAGTTGCTCTACGTCAAAATAAACGTGCCGAAAAAAGAACATTAGGTTCGTCTTCTACCCATATCGTATAGCCGATCTGCGCAAAGGCGATCTCCTTATTACTCCCTACTGCTACCCAACACCAATTTTTTGTTTATTCAAAAATTTATGAATGTTAGCTTCATAATCGGTTCGAGCATGTTTAAATGATAATAGGAACAATTTTTCCAAAAAAAAAAACATAGCATTTTCGTTTTTTGTTTACCTAAACAACTTAATTGAATAAATTGACAAATCAGTTTTGCAAAATCGGTTTTCGGTTTTCAGCAGTTAAACATTGTTTGAAATTACAAAATGCCAGACATCCATAAAACCTGAGCTCACCGAAAAATAAGGAGGGCGGGAAGGGGTGATCTAGTTCAATACAGACGTGCTCAAAACAGGTACTCAGATTTGTATTCTACGCATGTTAAATAGCTGACCAGCGCAAAGCAACCGCGATCTTCCTACCACTATCGATCAAATTTTTGCTTATAAAAAACTTGTGAATTTTACTTAAAATCGGAATGGAATGTCAAATGACCACTGAAACAACCTTCCACTGGATATATAACTACAGCATTCTTCGTTTTGGTCGTTTACCTAAACATTATTAATTGATTAATTGCGGAAAAAAAATTATTTTATAATTTAACATTTAAAAAAATTTTGTTTAGACGAGGCCCAGCTTATCGGGCCGAAATATTCCAGGTCAGACACAATTATCCAGCCTATTACTTTTAATACGTTTGCATGTACATTTATAAAATAATGCAATGATCAGATGGAAAGAAATAGTAGGAATTTCAGAACGTTTTTAGCATCGAAAAAGCACGGCCTCACACGGTTTTTTAAATAACTAGCGTCGGTCAGAAGCATTCACGTCCAGCGTGAAGCTATTGAGTGATTACTTATTTCATACGTAGTGTGCAAATTTGCAGCAAATATAGAAAATCTCGCCGACCATCTTTTAAAAGAAAAAATTTAAGAAATTGGAAAACATGGGCGATGTACTCCTAAATTACTAGGGCTGTTACAGACAGACGGTAGGAATCAATCTAGATCGTTGAATACTGAATGGTATTAAAGCATGGACTGGCTGACTGCCAGCAACATTAAAAATAAGTTATTTTGCGGGAATAGCTTACTATTTTCATGTACATCTAACCCCTCAAAAGTATAGTCTGAAACAAGATACTCTGATTTAAAAAATCCTTTAGTGCAATTAAAAGACATGCGTCGACTAAAGAACATTTATCTGCGACCGACTGTTAGATTGAAATTATTTGGCAAATCACGCATTAACTTGGTTTTGGACGATGGTTTACGTTATCAAATTTAAGTGCATAATGACAAAGTGAAATTTAATAGGAATTTTATGCGTAGATTAATTCATTTAACAAGGGATCTTGGCAAATTTAAGTTGCTGTAGTTTTTTTGCTTTTTAATCTCAATGTTAAATAATTTTTCCTATGCCTACCCAAATTTTGAACCCACAGAACGCCACTGGTTAGTACTAGTAATGCTGCTACCTGGTATCGCTCACACCTGCAGACTGCTGAATGCACCAATTAACTTTAGAGGAATGTTTTAAATAAACATTGTCCAATTTGGGTTTCTTTGTAATAGAGCGTTGTCTAATTATGAATATTTACCAATTACTTATCGGTAATCGTCTAAACATCGGGATTGCAAAAATTTATGACCTTTAAGTTTATATCCGGTTTCGAATTTTAAGAGGGTTTTCCGCTGGAACAAACGATTTCATATTACGTTATTTATTAGTATACAAAGTAGGGAACCCAAATTGTTTTTTTTGTTTGTTTCAGTCTTAATATTGAAGCGCGGGGAATGGAAAATTGAATCGTGACTTTCAATAGCGATGAAGATAATTAAATCCTCCTTGCTCTTTTTCACGTTGAGAGTATCAAAGATACAGAAATGGATTCTAAGGGACTGTTGTTTATCAATGAAAACGTTAATTAAAGCTTTCAGATATCTCAGTCTGTGTGCGACAGACATTGCTTTTATGTTGAAATATCCGGAATACTACAGCGGAAGATTTACATGGAGAAAATGATGTCGTGAAATGCAAACTACGAAATAAATTAATTTTGAGGTAAATATTTTTACAAAATTGCTTAATTGATATTTATGTTCAACCATTATTGCGTTCGCTTTCGCAGGAATAAAGATGTATGCTTGAATTTTTTCCTAAAATAAAATGTACCATCCATTTTAATTAGGTGAAGTCAAAGCTAATGAAATGATTCGGTATAATAAAAAAAACTGTTTAAATATTCATATTATAATCGTTACAGTTCGTTTATTATGTTGCCGTTGCGATTGTTTTACGTAATTAACTCAGAATTACCTAAACAACTTGGGAGACGCTATTACTGATTTCTAAAAAAAACACCAAAATACTGCATTTTGTCTATTTTTGCATTCTCATAACAATTAATAGTTTTATAGTTTACTACCGTGATTTTTTAAACCTTTGAGTAATACAACATGTCACCGACAGATATAGTTAGACGTTGATGTTCCACACACAACTTATGTTGATAGAACTCTAATTTGAGTTCTAGAAGTTCTTTAATCAAAAGGTTACTTGAGCTAAATGTGGAAAACTTCTTCAGAACTGTTTGATAGTCTGTCAAGAAAAGTTCCATTTGATTTACCAGTATTCAGACATTGGGGTGGTGTAGTTTGTTTTCCCAGAATTATTTGTTTATTAATTTCTTAACCAATAAACGGGAAATTTTAGAATTCAATAATATTATTTATTAATAATTATATAAGCGCTAGAACACCTTGTAAAATTACAATTAAAATATTTAAAAATAAACTCAATCTGATTATATTACCGGCCAGAGGTCGTTGTGATTTTTTTGTTCTAAAGACCTAAATTTTGTCAGCTTTGTGAAAAAATATCTAATTTTGTGCAGTATATGCGTTCGTTAAGCGAACAAACCATCGTGTTAATACAATTATTTGGTGTTGATAATTTCAAAAGAATACTGAAAAGCTGCTGAACAATCGCCACGAGATTTTACTCGCATACACCTGCTGCTTTAAAAATTTCATGTAAATTTAAAAAATATAAAAAATAATTTTTTTTAATTGTAAATTGTTTTTCAATTTAGAAAATGTTTCTTCTCGAATGACTGATTTTTTTGCACTTTTTCCGATTAGGAAATAGAAACACACAGCTTCATACGGAAATCAAGATGATAAAATGCCTATTTTGTAACAGACCATTTCTTCCAGCGCAGTTTGGAGCAATCATCCCATTGACATCACACGTTATCGTGGTTGAATAGCTGTCAAACAGATAATGTGTATTGACATCAACTTTGTAATAGAAAGTAGAACTTCGACGTGCAAAACTTTTACAGTTTTACATTTTCCAGTCGCGATAGAGTCTGTCTGCATTTCATAACCGCACAAAACCTTTTAAGAGAAGTGAAACAACGTTTGCAATAACGTGGCAAATAAACAAGCTTTAATCTTGTCAAAAATAAATTGAATAGGTACGGGAATATGTTTCAAACACTAAATTTTCCAAATTGCTGGAAATGAAACCGCGAGCTACATTACCCAGCCTAAACTACAAGAGTTTTCAACTCGCCGACAATATTTGCCATTTTCTTTCTATAAAGTACACTTACGTTAAGTAAATTGAATCCGGAATTCTCATTAGAGAAGAGGATGTAGTTACGTTGGGTTATTAGGGTTGGTATGTCTTAGAAAACAAAATTATCTATATTACGTGGTTTTATTTGTTACTATTTTATATATAAGTTAATTATTATTGTCCCTTAAATGTCAAACTACATACTATGTATATATTAAATCCCGATCCTTTCATCTGTCTTAACTTTTAGGAGTGAGCGACGCCCACTATTAAAACACACATATTAATGCGTCGTATTATATAAAACCCATACTTGTTTGTACAGTAGCCCGCTACAGTGTGCAATTCAAAGAAGTAAATGCAAATGTTTATGTTTATGAAACTGATCAGTTAGACTTTAAGGTTAAGATCGGCATCGAGTTAATACTTCTAGATACAAAAATAATATACTTTAAATTGATAATAAATAAATACAAGTTTCTAATAGAATATCAGATTAACGGATTAACACAGAGTACAAAGTAAAATAGTTCTTTTAATTGTCCAAATAAAGTTTTTTTGATGCGCTTTGTTTTCATTTTAAAGGGTGTCTACAAGCAAAAAAAGTTTAAAAATAAGCCGAAAAAGTACTATACACATGTTCCCAAAAATTCTTCCGGAAGAGTTGCAGGCGGTTGACGTTGACCGCTAAGATGCTGCTTTTCCTGAATAACTATTGATCGTTTTAAGCTAGCTCTTTTTTAAGGGGACAGATATTTGCGAACAGCCTGTATGCAAATAAATGAAGACAAACGGCGCAATTAGTTGCCACTAACACTGAAAGCAAATATGAACAACTGTCTGCCAAGCAACTTATTATTTCTGTTTCCTGCTATAGTTGCTATAGCTATAAAAGTTTGTTCGCTAAGCAACGGCAATTTTCTCGCTTTGGAAAAAATTACAGCAACGATTGTTTCAATTAACATGCGAAACTAAACAATATACCATTTCCCTGTCTTGCTGCAGTGACTACACTCGTAAATGTTTGTTATTCTGCTAAGCGACGACGGCTAATATGTATTATTTTGCTATGCTACGACCCGACGGTCAAAAAGGGGTATGAAAAGGTTATATTTTCAACGGAGAGCTCAGTCTGTTTTCAGGATCGGAGGTAAACGAAACTCCTTTCGCCATGTGTTGCCAGATCGGTCAAACAGTCCACAAACGAAACACCTGTCGCCCTCTGTTGCTGGATTGATCAAACAGTCCTACACAAATTCAATTCTATTGCACTCAGTTTTTTCTAGAGCTGGGATTGAAATAACTTTTTCTTCAAACTGCAACAGCCTTTTGTATCGACCAACGGTCCTAGATTGTCTAAAAACTAAAATTTTTTGTCTATATGTTGCTGGACTGATTAAATGGTCTCTCACAAACCCATTCATACTGTAGCAGCCCTTGGTTTTAGATATTGTTCAATTGTATTTAGTAACTTAGCGACTTGCCTTGCTATTTACGTTGCCATAAATAGTTATCAAGGTTTACAACTGCCAGACGAGTTCCTCAAGAACCTACTGTTTTCAAAATTACCTGATAATTTAAAAATACCCGCTGCATTACTTGAAACAGATGTGGAACTTCACGAATATGCAAATAGGATCGATGAATTATTATCTGTTGTGCCGAACAACATTCCTTGTGCATCAAATAATGATAGGTTTGATCGTCTATCGAATGAAATCACTAACATTAAAAATGAACTTCGAAATTGGCAATCAAAGTTTAGATCAAATTTTCAAGATAACCCTTTTGAACAATCACGCTTACTAACGCGTAATTTCAATCGTCAGTCTTACAATCAAAATACACAACCTACTTCTACTCGGCGGCTTAATTTTCCCAAAAATAACACGACACACGAAGACACCATTGCAACCTATAATCGAACCTGATAATCGTTTTGAACAAATTCATTTGGACATTATGACCCTTCCTTCTTCGAATGGTTTTAAATATCTGCTAACAATAGTAGACCGTTTTTCACGTTGGCCCGAAGCAATTCCATTAAAGAGCACCACAACTGATATTATTATACAAGAACTTATCAATACTTGGATCAGCCGTTTTGGAGTTCCAAAGATTATTTCTACGGATAATGGTCCGCAATTCATTTCTGCGACGTGGGAAAATTTTTTGAAGACTTTGGGGGTAAAACATATTAAGTGCAGTGTTCAACACGCACAGAGCCAGGGTTTGGTGGAAAGACTTAACCGTACGATTAAACAAGCAGTAAGAACGACGGGGATGGGCGATTGGATAGATAGATTACCATGGATTTTATTGGCTTTGCGCTCAGCAATTAAAGAACAAGTTCAAGTGTCTCCTGCGGATTGGACCCTCAGGAATTGGACACACACCTGGAAAGACTAGAAGGAACTTCAAGCTAATTTAATTTTGTTTTCTATGATGTTCAATTATTTATGTTACCTTCTTAATACTTGTATTGTTTTTGAAAAGATCAGAAGTTTCTGTAGCTAAGATAGCATTCGCTTCACGTTTGCTGCGTAGTTTTTTTCTTCTGCTAAGTTGGGGGGGGGGGGGGTATTAATGTAGCAGCCCTTGGCTTTAGATATTGTTCAATTGTATTTAGTAACTTAGCGACTTGCGTAGCTATTTACGTCGCTATGTTTAGTTATCAAGATAATCTTGTAAAAGTAAACACACATTAAAATACCTCCTGCAAACTAGTGTTTTATTTACAACTACGAACTTAACATTACATAACACTACAGTACTATCCAGCTTCTTCAAGGGTTGCGCAGAAAAATTACCTGATCTTCGAACACTGCAGCACCCCTAGCTCTTACTAAAGTATCGGAACCCCAGATAGACGCCAAAGGACTTGATTCTTGTCCTGTCCTGTCACAACAAATAATCGGTTGAAGTCAATAACCGATTACGAAAAGCGGTCATAATCGTTCGAGAACAAAAACTCTCGGAGCAGGTTTTTTTCGACATAATTTTGAGTATAACCGGTTATTATAAAACGGTTTAAACATTGACATCCCTATCTAGATCTCGAGGTAGATCCCCAAAGTGATCGATAGACAAAGTGAAAACCATCGTTGGAAAACCTCCTAACACAATGCAAATACAATCACGTAGAATGGATAGAAATTGCTCACACAGTAGCAAAATAGGTATAATTTTAATCACAAGAAAAGACCGACTAATGAGAGAAGAGATAATTTAAGTCTAATGAGTTTGGAAGTTTTCCTTATATCCTTACGAACATAGCGTCGCATTTTGGAAGAAATTAGAATTTATTTTTACTAATCTCCCAAATTTCATTTTAACGCGTTCCAGGAATTTTTTGAAAATTAAAATTGATTAATTATTTATTCAAAAACGCAAACGCCAATCATTAAAAATTTTTATCATTTCGAAAGTACTTCATTAGAATTTTCATTAGGTATTTTTAAAATTAAGAAAAACTATACTTTTTAATATCAACAACGCGTTTTATGGCACTTACGTGATTTTACCTATGCCTATCAATTAGTTTTAGTTAAAAAACTTTTTTTTTATTTTTGCATATTTTTGATAACTTCCCAAATAAGGCTATTATAGCCATTTTTGTCCGACAGCCGAAGCGTAATTTGTAATTCCCGGAAGCGCGACGGGCGCTTACCTTGCTTTCGTGCAGTTAATTGCTGCTTCTATGGATAAAGATACGGTACGGAAACCAATTGAACAGGCTATCGCAAATTCAAATTCCCGTTGCTTGTTTTTCTTGAAATCTAATACTCGGCGTATAATTATTAAAAGTTACAGTTTTGCAAATACAGCAAGTATTAATATGTAGTATGGGAAATTCCACTCGCAGTCTACACTTCAGTTTTTTTAGAAATAGTGTAGTAACAATAAACTACATTGGGTATCTGATTGTTATTCTGATTTATGATTTGATACCCGTTCTCAGATACCAACGCACTGAAAAACCTCGAATATTCATGGCTCACCCTCTATATAGTATTTATTGGATTGAGTTCAGAAATATCTGCTTTCCAATTTTTTTTTAGAAAATTTTGTGCAACTCATACAGAAATCAATCAAGCTATATTCACATGTTGTTATTTGTATTCCCTAGCTGCTCTGTTAACCAAGGTCTTGTATGTAGACGACAAGCAGCTTCTGGGAAAGCTGACACTGAAAACGTTTTGGATTTCTATAGATTACGTTTAAGTTTAAAAAAAATTAAAATAGGATTTCTACAGTTATAATTGACATTATTATTAAAGTTTACCTTCGACAAAAACATTTTTCTAACGCCCGTATTTAATAGTTCAAGATCAACTAAATTAACTCTGAAAATTTGTTCTTGTCGATGAAAAAAATTTAATGTAATACGTTATTTTACACTTCTATTGGTTTTTCATATTCCAAGTTCAGAAAGCACAAAAATTGTGCTTCTTGTTTGAATTATCGATAGTTAAATTCTGTTTCTCTGAAGCTTGAAATTATCGACAAACATTAAGAATTCAAACCCTCTTTTATCTTCCTCAGATAGAGCCGTTAAAAGCTTTTCCTTAAAAATTCAGATTCTATTAATGACGTGCAATTATAAGCTTTGCTTCCGCACTTGGAAAGCTTTATATTTATTATTAAGTATTTCTTTTTATCTGAGTTTTAAAACCAGCTAATTATGCGTCATTTATTTGCAGCACCGAAGATATATTTCCTTGAAAGCACAAAACTTGACGTTTGCGTCCGCCATTAACTAAGCTTATAATTGTAACCCATCAAGTTTTCACACCTGTGGCGAAAACTAATGTATGTGGCTATGCCATCAGCATTGTTTTATTTGAGCTGTAGCGGCGTAGCAGCTATAATAAAGTATGGAGTTCTGACGTTTTTGTAGATCAACATAATGCATTAGGCGGATATGTCATGTCATCACGATGATATGAAGCTGTCTGCGTTCATCGCAACACATTTGAGATAATGGCGGTAGTTTTTTAATACACAATTCTTCTACAATAAAAAAAAACTGGATGATTTAAAAGTATAGGAACAGGATACATTCAAAGTTGGACTATCAGAAACAGTGATGGTAAGAATAAATGTCTTTGCATTCACGAATTTATGTACATAAACTAACAAAATTGATGGCGTAAAGTAAGTGCAGTGCAAAGCGGGTTCTACTATTACTTTCGTAGGCTTGTTTCGTTAGATACATTAAGTTAAATGTATCCAACCAAAAATTTTTACAGCTGTCAACATTTGACAATTGGCTTATATTAAGTATTGGCAACTTTAACACTTCTGTCATGGCCTGCTCTGAATCATATTTTTACGATCAACTTACTTTGATTATAACCAAGTTACGTTATGGTTTAAATACTACTAGTGTTACCCCAGCACACAATGCACTGACAGACAGCGTTGACAGAACCGGCGAAATGTCAAGTCACATGATGCATTAGTTCGAATAATGACACGCGACGTTATTGTAGATGGCGTCCCAAGTGACGCGCGTCTAGCCGACCTCCATATATATTTTAAATTAAAATAATTATTATTAAAAAATCGACGTAGAATAAAAATATAAAAATGTTTCATGTTCCATCTGTGGATAGAGACCTTTCATTTAAAAAAAAATGGTCCCAATTGGTGAAGCGGTAGCCGCCGGAGGAACCGGAGAAAAAAACCCTTTGTGCTTTTATATATGTATGGATGAGTCTATACACCGTGAAACCCCTTGCTCGATTTCATGAAGTAATATTTAAGAGGGTTTCTCTCACTTTTTTGTTAATAAACATTTTCCTGATATTTGATATTTTATCCTAAACATAATTCGCAAAAATCAAATCACATAAAAAATGTTAAAAACGTTTTCGTTTCCTATTTAGTGTGAGGATGAGGAGTTTCTAAATTCATTTGTATTCTTATAAGCATTCGTCTCGCAGCGACAGGAATTGACTGCCGCAGTACCTTTTATTGTTAACTAAACTATGGAGAGGTTTTGTATAATTCATTTTCTAACCGAATTATTCAGCTTTCGCCTTTTCTGAATCACTTAATTTACATTAAAATTTAGTCCGACGAAGAAAGTACATTTAATGTAAAAAAAGTTTGGCGATGTTTTTGTTCATAAGAAAATAAAGCAGCACGAGAGAGTGGGCTGCGTCCCAGAAGGCTTTGCAGGGGTATAATATTTCAAAGAAGTAAGAAGTTCTTAGTAATATTAGTGAGGTGAAACGTGTAATTTGTTTGGTTTCCCTAGCTTTTTAATAGAGATTATTGAATCCCTATTTACTTGCTTATTTACTTATCTACGTTTTCACTTCTTTAATAAACGATCTTAACATACCGCAGATTTTACTATTAAAAATAGATAATTAGGAAAAAAATAAAATTGGAACTGTGGAACTATAAAAGTTTAGGCTTCAAACTATATTTACTTGAATATTAAACCATGACTGATATTCAAAGGCAATAGTTAAAAAGCTGAAGTGTGGACTTCGAGTGGACTTTCCCATCATACTAGATATTAATACTTACCGTATTTGCAATGTGTAACTTTTAATAATTATAACGTTGTACAGTTCATCGAGTATTACATTTCTAAGAAAACAAGCAGCGGGAATTTGAATTTGCAATAGCATGTTAAATTGGTTTTCGTACCGTAACTCTACTTATAGAAGCAGCGACTACTGCAACAAGCAAGTTAACCGCCCGCCGCGCTTTGTCCAATTACAAATTCCGCTTCGGAAGTCGAACAGAAATAGCTATAGTAGCTTTATTTGGGAAGTTGTCAACAATATGCAAAACATTAAAAATTTATTTCTTAACTAGAGCTACTTTATAGGCATAGCTAAAATTAGGTAAGTATCGGAAAACGCGTTGTTGATATTAAAAAGTATCGTTTTTTTTTTAATTTTTTTAAATAGTTGAAAATTCTTGCAGATCCTAGTTTGAGTACTTTATATAATCTATCGAACTGATAAAAGTTTAAAACAATCGGCGTTTGCGTTTTTAAGCAAACAATTATTCAATTTCAAATTTTTCAAAGATTCCTGAAAGGCGTCAGAATGCAATTTGGGAAATTAGTAAAAAACAAATGTATAGTTTAATGCAAGCTCTATTCGAGCAGAAAGCTTAAAAAAATCGTGCTTACAGTTTATAAAAATAATTTTTAGAAAGTTTTCAAAATTTTGAAACAGCGCCATTGCAATCGTTGTTTTCGGATTTAAAAAATCAATTTTACTTCAGGGTATACTACCCTAAAACGCCTCTCAAACAAGTGGTAGCTGATCCTGACCAGACAACTACTTTTTGAGTAACTGGGTGTTAAAGTCGAGATTTTGTGCAATTCGTTCAATCAAGCTAGATTCACATGTTATTTGTATTCCCTAGCTGCTCTGTTAACCAAGGTCTTGTATGTAGACGACAAGCAGCTTCTGGGAAAGCTGACACTGAAAACGTTTTGGATTTGTATAGATTACGTTTAAGTTAAGAGTTAAGTCGAGATTTTCAAAAAGTTGTAGCGGCAGTCATTTTAAAGCTAGAGAGTTCGGTAAAAAATTTCTCAAATTCCAAAACGTGTCTAACTTCCGTTTCCGATTTTTGATTGTTTTGAAAAGCTTAGCTAGAACTAAAATTTCGATGTACCTCTCGATTTAAATTTTTATCAAAATCGGTCCGGTACTTTCGCCTGTAGAGGCGTCACACACACAAACACACCCACTCAAACACAGACAGCCCTTTTTTAAACCACCTTTTTGGGTTCCTTGAGCCCCAAAACGTGTATTTCAGTTAAAATCTAGATTTATTTTCATGAAATCAATACTTGCCTATACCGAAGGTATGGGAAAGTAAAAAGGAAGAGTTTTGTATCCACAAAACTAAGTTAACTATAACGTAGGTTGCATTCCAATTACAAACCTTGACGAGAGAACAAGCACCAAATTAGGTACTTGAGTACAAGGCAAATTGCAAATGAGAAATTTTCCAACGAGGACTTAAGGACCAATTAACTAATAAGCATACTAAAAATGGTACACCGGGAATTGTGTTTAATATTTAACAAGATTATTCTTGCCTAAAACTTTTAAAAAACGCTTTTAGTAAGTTTTACACAAGAAACCACTAGTGGTCTAAAAAACATTAGAAATTTCCTTTAAGTTTTTCTATAGCAACAGTAGTTTTATATTATGGACTCCATTTTCATAATCTAATTCTCACAAATCATGTGCCTACTGTTCATGCTTTAAACAAATTGAATATTTTGCAAACTAAATATATCTGCTTCAATAGAAATTATCTGATTCATTTTAATTAGCTGTAACATAAACAAAGAATTTTCGTTATTTTCAAGCTTCCCTTTCAACACAGAATTATTATTAAAGGGTTGTTCGAACATGGACGATTTCAAATTTAGTTTGTAAAAATTGTGTATCCAGCATGAATTATCATTCCACATTTTATACTAATTCAGTACACTTTTAATTGTGGTTGCTCCTCCTTAGTTTGTGTGCGCTTGTGTGCGTAAATCTGAATGTGCGGGCAAATGTTTGTGTGTTTACTTACTTATCCTTACAGTTTTATCGCAATAAAATCGCAATTCGGTTTAAAAAAATAGTCCTAGCACTTAGATGAGACAATCACTAGACAATGAGATTGGTCCGCTAACAGTCAAAAGAGGAAAGCATTTTCAACGATTGTGATAATAAAGTAAATTTATATATCAGCAAAAAGATTTATACGAGGAAACATTTTTATCAAGCACAGAAGAAATCAGAAATGTCACTACGCGCTAGTATACTTCAACAGACATTGTGTGAGACTGCTCTGTTATTGCTACTTCTAAGGTCTAAAGAAACATCAGGAAAGCAGGATGGTTTGACAGTTAGGTCGATAAGTGAACAAGAAATCAAACACACATAAGGGAATAGTTTTCTTTTAACAATTCAGTGGACTTTCTTGTGTCTTTTGCTGTGCAATCCTGTTAGCGTCATAATATATGAAAATTGGTAGTATAATATTGGGCTGGACTATTCTGTATAATTCCGGTTTTTTTTGTTGATTATTTTACTCGTAGCAGCGTATATGCTACTTAGATAAAACATGGTATGACACCCATGATATCATCTGCAAAGGTTTTGTCGCCGATTCTAATAAATGCAACATGGATGTAAAAAGGAGAAACGGGCGGTTTTGCTGCATGCCGGGTGGGCGCAGCGTGGACCTTTAACCTTTAATATAGGCTGAAAATTTTCACGGTTCGAGTTTAGATTATCATGAAGAACTGACAGCGGAATTGTTTCAAGTCGTGGTTCATAAATACTTTTACCGATTTTGGCCACTAATTCTGTCATAGTTTCAGACAACGCCAGCTACTATTCCAGAAAATTATTAAAGTGCCAAATTCCAATATTTTAAAGGCAAAATAGTAATTTTTTACAAAAGCATGTTTTTTGAAGAAAGCTACAAGAAGAAGGAATTGTTAGAGATGCTAAAAACAAAAACTTTTTCCAAGACATTTTCCGTTAACCTGGCGAGTAAATTAGACCTTACTGTTTTACGTTTACCGCCATATTTTTGTGTATTTAATAAGGCTGAGCCGATACCTCGTTTTAGATACCGATACTTCCGATACCCTAATCCGATACAAGATACTATATCTGAAAGTATGTGAATTTCCGATACTTCGCAGTTTTTATGTTGTACATGTTCACTAGACAAACTAGTTCGATTAGGCGTTACAACTTGCTCAACCTTTGAAAAACTTTGTTCAGAAATGACTGAACCTGCTGGGATGCACAGAAACATTCTTGTCAATATTTTCAATTTTGGAAAACGCATTTCCTTCTTCCAATAAATTAAAGGATTCATGTCAATCGCTACTGTTAGTTCATATAAATAGACTTCTATTTCTTTAGCAAACTCATTATACAATGGAGATGGAAAGCTGTTAACTGTCTTGTTCAAAAGTTGTCATTGTTTTTTGTGAAATGCTGCCAAACTTCACAAAACATTTTTTTGTTATTTCTACACGATTACCAACACTAAATTAACTAAGCAATTGTACCTCACGCATATGGAACGCCTGCCGGAATAACAGAAGTTCACATACTTGTATCGGAATTTTTTAGCATCGACGAATATCGGAAATTTCCAGTATCGGCCGATAACCGATACTGAGTATCGGTATCGGCTCAGCCTTAGTATTTAATCTAATTAAGCTAATACGAAACAGGTTCCAATCCACCAATTTGGACAATGAAGTGATACAACTTATACAACAAGATATAATATTTCTCTGGAACTTTGGAAAATTTACGTGCGTCATGTAATTGATGCATAAAATAGTTACATAAACGAAGTTACTTTTCCCAAACAGGTGACAATTAATTTGGGTGGCGAGGATGATAGCCAAACCGAAACGAAGGCGACTATTTTGACAAGTTAAATGAATTATGTGCAAGTGGACAATAAGTTATAGAATTTTGTTCAAAACATTATATTCAGTGAAATCGTTAAAGTAGTTTGGTTTTAACACGTATGTAAGTAAAGTTGCTTTTTAATATCGTGTTTACTTTAAGTAAATGACACTTGAAATTTTTTTTCTTAAATGAAATCCTTAAAGCCGATTCTGGCATCTTTTTGTGACTATACACTTATTTATTTAGATATCACAGAATTGGAGTAGACCAGCACATACATTTAGTACTGTAATAGTAGACAGAGTCAGCCAAAGCTTATCTTTTCAATTCTTTTGTTGCAATAATACGACAGAAAGGACTATTTAATGAACTGTCATGGTGCTCGATGAGAGTACAAAAATAGTTGATTATGTACCTATCATATGACACCTATAATGTTACGTAGAATATTTATCTACTGCACGTATAATTGATGAGTTTGCATTGACGAGTAGATTAACGTAGTACAATCAATGTTCCAGTTTAATGTGTGCCATAAATCACTTTACATCTAATTTTGTGTAATCGAGTACAACAACTTGGTTTTATAACAACATTTTAATCAAATTGCAACTTTAAAGTCCCTCCTCAATCCTCATCCATCTTCTTTAATTAAGAATAAACTTTGACAATTTATCTGAAAATTAACCTAATTTAAAAATGAGTGAGGACTATGTTTACGTGAGCTGTCAACGAATTTAAAAACGTTTTTAACTTAATTTAAAACACGCATCCAAAGCCGTATTAAGATTAAAAAAAAACAAAAATTAAAGTCTATATTTAATCACGTGGAAAATACTCATCTTAAAATTAAATTTGCTGAACCATATAACCACATCATTACGCTACCTGCTATATAACAAGACGGTTGTAACATCTAGCTAGTAACTTGCATAATAAAACATTGCTGTTATAGCCTGCAGCATAAAAGGCATGTAATGTAAAACATGCTGGCACATAAAATGAGAAAATTTTGCATTCGCATTACTTAATGCTTCTAAATTACGAAAAGTTGGTACTAGGGCTGGGAATATTTATCGATATATCTATAATATCGATATTACCGATAATATCGATAATATTGACAAGATCGATAATGTTGATAATATCGATAATTTCGATAATACCTACATAGAAAATCAAAATATACTAGTGACAGAAAAAATGAAATCCAAGAAATATTGTAGTCACTGAACATACATTAAATTAATTATTGTAATTGACGCAATTATTGCAACAACTGAAGCATATCAGTTCATATTAATTTGCAATTTAGATCGCCTACTCTGCTGATGGTTATTCTTTTTTTTTATTAAAAAGGATATAAATAGTAATAGCTTCTTTAGTTAGGATTAGAAGCACAGTCAACGTCAACGCGTAAAAATTTCCTTGTTTTTACACGGTGTATATACAATTTAAAAAAAATGCGAAAGAAGTAAATAGTGGTAATATTCACATTTATAATATCGATATTATAGATAATATATCAAAATTATTGATGATAATGTAGCTGTTATTGTAAATATAGGAATATTATCGTTATTATCATACTATTGATACTATTGACATTATCGATATTATCGATATAATTTCATTATCGATATTCGATATTAAATTTTCAATATCGCCCAGAGCTAAACACACAACATCTTTTGCTTTTATTATATCCAAACAACTTCCAACATTTTCAAATAATCGTAAAACATTTACTGCTGATCAAAAGAAGTCAGGGTAAAATGGTCGTTTATCCCTGTGTACAGATTCTATTGGTAATGAACGTGTATTATTTTTGCTTACCAAAAAGGTCCCAACGAATCCTAGAATCTCAAAGGATCGCAGCAATGATTTCACCAACAACAAACACACTAGTTAATTTTTTAAATCATCACGAATTAATATAAACTGTATTATTTAAAGTTAGAAAACACCCCGACATTAAGCAAACACACGTAGCTGTGTAACATTCATTAAGAAGAAATCGGACCTTTACGCTCATTTTCATTTGTCCCGAAAATAGTCGAATGCACTAATTGAATGCACACCTGTTACCACATTTCGCTTGTTCAATCGTAAACAACTCTTATCAAGTGGTATTAGAGATTGGACATCAAATAATTGTTTAGTAGAGATGTGCTCGTAGGAAATTGTATTAAATACAGGGTGAACTAATAATTTAAAACAGCGAATCTAACACGTACTAATTTCAACAGACGTAACAATTATTACGGTGGTGTCTTCGATATTATTGATACTATCGATATTATCAGTATTATCGATATAATTTCATTATTGATATTTGATATTATATTTTCAATATCGCCCAGCCCTAGTTGGTACTATACACAATTAACAATTTTTGGAAAAGTTATACTGATCAAGTTAAAAAATCAACACCGTAATACAATTTTAGTCCCGATTCATTAGTTGACAATCATAAAATACAACAGAAAACCGAATCCTTTTGATAAACCACTAAATAAATAAAGCAAACTTCAGGGAAAATGAAATTATGGACTGTTCAACATTAATCAAAATTAATCATTATATTCTGTTCGAAATTAACTCAAGCTTTTCCCTAGCGTGCAAGGAAATAAAACGGATGAAAACCAAACGAACATTTGTTTGCGATGACCGGACATTGTTTTATATGATTCTAAAATCAATGCCAGAGTAACCAGCCAGACGTTTTCAATATGCGATATAACGCCCGGAAGTTGAACCAAATATCCGATCACTGTAGCTTCCTGAAACATCCCCAAAAAATCAAACAATTTATCGTTTACTTTTTCTATCAAATTCAGTATGAAAAAGGTTCTTTGATTTATTTCTCTTTGTTATTTACAGTTAAGTTCTAGGAATCTAAACAGCGCAACATAATTAATAATCTTTCATAAAATTATTTGATTAAAAAACAGCGGACCGCAAAAAGTTTTAATGAAGCTTCATGTAGTCCAGGGTCCAGAGCTTTGGTGTTTTTGCTATCCCAAGTTAACATTTTGTTGTAAAGCCATGCATGTACAGCGAACGCAGGCTTTAGATGACATGCTTCAATGACCTAAATAATTTTTTCTAGCAACTTCAAATAGCTTTCAAAAAAAGGACAAAAAATCAGCGGCTACTACTGATAATTCCTGCTAGATTTTTGCATTTTCGCCGGGGTCTTTATATCACTTTACTCTTGAGTGGATATCAAAGGCGAGTCATTTTACAATATCCTTATAAGCGTCCGCGTTAAAATGGTTGAAAGGATAAGTCGGTAACGTGAAAAGTCGCTCGGCTTTTAGAAAAATTGTTTGCGAGCAGCATGTTTTAGGGAAAGAACCAAAATACACATTCATCTTCTTTAAATAATATAATACCGATAAGCTTCTTTTATGATTAATGCTCCGTTAGGGCCTTGCGTTAGCTAACACAATTTTTCAACTTTCAAACTTTTAAAACAAAACCGCATTAATGCTTTTTATTTTTAAATGTATTTTATTAACATATAAAATTTATATACGGCGAAAACAGCATGAACCATATCATCATTATCATCATTATGTTCATTATGTCAAGAACTGAAATGTTCCAATAATAAAAGTTTTTTTTTAGAACAGAGCACTAACTTTATTTTTATGGTTTTTGACGAAGGATCTATAAAATCTTACATGAGGAAACACCCGAAATATCAAAGGTGATTCAGAATTTAATGCGAAAGGGAATTCTGTCAATTTTATGGGTTATAACCGCAAAATGTTATACTGTCAGTGAAGTTTAATCTCAAAATTTCAACCACCTCAAATTGCCCTATTTTATAGCTAAAAGTTTTATAGCTCTCTTCTCAAATTGCTTCTGAAAAATAAATTACCTCTGATAAGTTTTAGTATCCCACCTTTTATTATAGATTTAGAACTATGGACTAGATTGTAAATATAATTTTTATATTCATTTAAAAATTTTGAATCTATTTTGTAATCAGCTACACTTAATGAATATACTAAAGTGTGTTTTCTTTTAACATCCAACGTTATTTTAGTTTGAATGAGTTGTGTTCATTTTGTTTTTACTGCGTTTTCAATCAAAACAGTACGGAAAAAAGACACGCTAAAATATATAAACATGGGCTAATTATTTTTACACAGCTATGAAGCATCATAAAAATTTTAATGTGTTTTTACATATTTTTCATCTCATTCGGTGTAATTTAAAGGGATTACTTTTATATTAATTTTAAGCGGAGATCGGCAAGCGATATTGCCGATAAATCGATTTTACCACAGGTGCTTTTATTATGCAGTCCAAAATAAAATTCTAATGATCCTGACGCAAGCTACATTTTGAACGAAAAGTCTTGCAAAATCATAACTAATTGGTGTCTTAAACTTAAAATATTTTCACCTTTTTAATTTATAAGATAATCATAGTGCAGGCCATGAACAGTAGGTTTTTGACGTATATCTATATATTAAATCCACATCTTTTGCATCTGTCTCATCTTTAAGTGTCGACGAGCTCCCGCTACTCGAAAATACATCCTAACAAGTCTAATGTATATTCGTATGTACTAATACGTATCAGTCCAGTGCGGTTTTTAATGGTAATAAGAAAAGTGAGTTTATACTATTTGTTTGTATTTTTGGAAAATAGTTTGCTGGTACCTGTAATTACGAAACCAAATTCCGAGGAGGAAGTTTAGAAAACTGAGCTGGTGGCGCCAATCTTTATCTAAAATATACATAGGCTGACCTCCTCCGAGCCGTGACGCAGAAAGTGGCGGGGCGCAGGTATTTACTAATTTATGGCCATGGCGGGTGATGCGGCACTTATTTCGGAAGCTTGCGTAGAGTAGTTGCTTAAGAATGTGTTTTACTATTAATACGTAAATGTATTAATTATTATTAAGATTTATAGGGTTATATAGGTATAACAATAGGGGGGGAAAAGAAGAAGGAAAACAGTAACAGTTGGTTTGATAACAATACAAGGAGGCATTAGAGAAACAAAGGAAAAGTCAGAATCTCTTCTTGTATAGACCAACAAGAGGAAGAGAAGAGGACTACAAAGAAACGAGAAGACAAGCAACAAGAATCTGCAGAAGAAAGAAACGAAAATACGACAAAAAGATGTTAGACAGTATACAGGCGTTGCTATCGGACTAAAAACAAGATTAAAGGGGGATACCAGCCTAGAACCACAGCAATTAAGGATAGAAAAGGTAACCTAATTTGCGACAAAAACATCATATTAGAAAGGTGGATATTTCACTGAACATCTGTAAAGACAAACGCAAGAAATAGAAACGGACCCTCAGGCGCAAGAGGATAAGAGAGATGAGGATAGGGAAGGTAGAATAGAGGTAGAAGAATCAACTATTGACGAAACAGTAAAGGCAATCAAGAAACTAATAAATAACAAGGCAGCTGGACCAGACACACTCACGGCCGAAATATTAAAAGAGGAAGGAGAAATGCTAGCTACACAGGAATTTTTATGACCTAATTAAAAAAATCTGGAATGAATAAAAGATACTACATGAATGGAAAGTTAGCACGATATGTCCTATATGTATACAAGGAAAGGAAGAGCTGAAATGTAGTAAATATCGAGAGATTAGCCTGCTTAACGTCGCATACAAGATCATGGCAACAATAATACATGAGCGATTGGAACCATACAACAAAAATATAACAAGCCAAAACCAAACAGTCTTCAGAAAGGGAAGATCAACACTCGAGCAGATATTCATATTAAAACAAGTATTAGAGAAAACGGAATGCAATATAGACACATATCATATTTTCGTAGATTTCCAGCAAGCATATGACAGCATACCCAGAAGCACACTATACACAATACTGGAAGTGTTCAAAATACCAAGGATATTAATAAAGATGATCAAAGGCACGCTGGATAAGACATACATATAAGTTAAAATAGAAATAAAATATCAGAACTAGCTGAGACAACAGGGTTTGAGACAAGGTGACAGTCTATCGCCAGTACTGTTCAACCTTACTTACTCCTTGGCTGTTGTCAGCCCGTTAAGGGCCATAGCCTCTCTTCCGCGTTTCCAAACTAATTGCTTCCTGTCAGGGCAAGTTAGTCAGACTTACGCCTGGTTATTCCACTTCCCGCCACTTTTTTCTATCACTAGCTAATCATCTCCAATTACTCACTCCCGATTTTTCGATGTCGTTCTCTACATTATCTAGCCACCTTTTCCGCGGTCTGCCTTTAGGTCTTTTACCTTCGAAGTCCCCTTTGACAATAATTTTACAACCCCTAGATGCGCCCATTCTGTCCAAATGTCCTAGCCACGCTACTCTATTACTTTTAATCGTGTTCATTATACTTGGCTGGTTGTACAGCTGTTTTAGCTCGCAATTGTATCTTATTCGCCATGCACCTGTTTCCACCACCTATATCCTTCTTAGAATTTTCCTTTTTCAGGTTTCTAGTGCGCTTTCTTCTTTTTTATTAAAGGTCCATGCCTCTGCTCCGCACGTAACGACCGGCCTCACAATAGTTTTACACACTATGATTTTTGACTTTCTTGAGATGGTTTTCGATAAAAAAAACTTGTCGCCATGCGTAAAACCACCCATTCCCGGCGGCTTTTCTCGTATCTATATCATCCTGTATTATATTCTTTTCAATCAGTACCGCCCCTAAATATTTAAAAGTCCCTACCTTCTCGAACACGTTTCGGTTTATTATCAAGTCTTGTTCCTCTTTTCCTCTTCTTGCTGTTATCATAAACTAATCAACCTAGTCCTTGAAAAAGTAATCCGTAGCATAGATGTTGATTCAAACGGTACAATCTATAATAAATCTATACAAGTGCTCGTCTATTCTGAGGATATAAATATAATGAGAAGATCGATTTCAAGCGCCATAGAAGTGTTTACAGGAATTAAACAACAAGGACAAAAAATAGGACTGGTAATTAATAAAGACAAAACGCTAACCAAAAAACCAACCAAGGGTGAGGCAGAACTTAACAATTTAAGACTATAACCCGGAAGTAGTAAATAGTTTTAAATATATGGAACTAAAAGTAACAAACAACAACGAAGAGGCAACAGAAATAACGGCCAAGACAACTCAGCTAACTGGATATAGCACGCATGCAACGGAATACTGAGAGACAGAGACATAGATAAGAGTATTAAAACAATGTAATATAAAACGTTGATAAGACCGATAGTTACATATGGGAGTAAAGCCTGGACTATAATTCAGAGAAACAAACAAAAATTAGCCGTATTTGAAAGAATAGTTTTAAGAAAACTTTTTGGATCAACTAAGGTAGGTATGGAGGAGAATGGAATCACGAATCATACCAAAAATTTAAAGAGGCTATTATAGTGAAATACATAGGTCTAGGAAGGCTAATATGGGCACGCCATGTGCGATGCATGAATAAAAATGCCATAGCCAAAAAGATGGAAAAGCAAAGCCCGGAAGGAAGACGAGGCAGAGGACGACCACAACGGAGAAAGATGGAGTAAAGCAGTGTCAGAAAATTCAAAACAGTTCTACAAATAAACAACTGGAGAAAATGGGCAGAAGACAGAAAGAGACGACAGAGGAAGCTAGGGAAGGCCAAAACCTGTAAGGGCTGTAGCGCCGCTGCGTAAGTAAGTAAGGGTTTCATATACATTTACACAACAGTTACAACTATGTACTATAATGCGCATCAGCACTTCATACATATTTTACTCTACAATTTTGCAAATCTTGAACACGACTGTTCTATACGTGATTATTTAGCAATCATACGCATTTTATGGGTATAGGCGGAACCGCTGAGTCAGCGGTGAGTCAAAAGATACCTTCATGGGAATTTGGGAAATGCATAGTAACTACCCTATTATTATATCCCTTTTATAAAATTTGCAAACCATTTTTTTAAAGAAGGTCTTAAACAATCGTAAAGCATAGCCCACGAATTCTGCTAATTTTGATTATATTCTAGTTTGATGTAAATTTTTTATATTATTGATAAATTTATTTTATTGTTGTATTAATGTTGTAGAATCTCTTTTCTGCTGTTACCATTTAGGCTAGAGTCATTCTTATCCTTTCTATTGTAAACTAGAAAGTATACGTTACCTATCGTATTTGAGAAAAACGATAAAAAACGTGCTGGTGTTAGAGCCACGTATAGAAGCCTATATGGGGGGCTATTATACTGCGCTCGTATTGTCTGTTGTATATTGCCGAAAAACAATCTGAAAGTTGTGAATATTCACCGTTGTGTCTTTCAATATCGACAATAACTACACTCAAGAAGTAACAAGAAACCTGCATAAATATGTATGCCAAGTTGCTTTATATTAGAAAAGAATACTATTTAAACAAAGTTACCTGTAGATCGCGATAACACCGAAAAACGGAACTTCTCTTATAGTTCTCAGTGATAGGAAAGAACTGACATCTGTATCAGAAAAACGTCTTCATCTGCCAAAACAAAAAACGGCCAGGAAGCATTCGCTTTTACAAAGACTAGCTACTGGTCTACCAGTTTTACTAGTGTTGCACCGGTGGTAGATCCATAGCTGAATTTACTATGGTCCACCGGCGATAATTTGATTTGCTTCATTTATGTAAGTTTATCTTTTTGCAGTGTTTTTATTAAAACATGAACCATATATTTCTGGCAAGCATAAGTTTTTAATCGAATACTTATGACTAAGAAATAATACTGCACATAGGAATAGGACTAGGGTTGGGAATATGTATCGATAATATTGATATTATCGATAATATCAAATAGCGATAATCTTGAAACAATTATGGATAGAACAATAACACAGATAATACCAATAATATCGTAAATACCAATAATGTCGATAATACCGATAGTAGTACCACGGAAAATCTAAATATAATTCAAAAAATATTATAGTTACTAAACATACATAATAGTTATTTAAGTATCAAGGAATGTAAGGACGTAATAACATCCGAGGTAGGCGAATACGAGCTGAGGCGGAGCCGAAGCTTGTCGTCTGCCGAGGATGTTATTAGTCGATACATTCCGTGTTACTTATTAAATTTTTCACGCTACGGCAATGTAAGTAGGCCTACAGGTAGAAATTTAATCATATTTTTAAAAGTTCGTTTTGACAGCTGTCATCGGAATTATTTTTTAAAAGTTCCATTATTCTAAGTTGTCTGTGTTTGTTACCATTTCAACGAACAGTTAAAATCAACATTATTTTCCTAGGAACGTAAGTGACACTATTAAGTTCCGTCGTCAAGGGTAACTAGCACACGAATGTTATCAGCCACTTACGATCCCTGTAGCTATGGATGTAAGGCCTACTTACACTGCCGGTAGCGTGAAAAAGTGATTATTGTAATTGACGTAATAATTGTAACAACTGAACGATATTAACCCATATTGACCTAACTTAAACAGTCTACTCTATTTCAGACTGAATGGTTCTCTCTTTTTCATAAAAAGCGTTGTAATTAGTAGTACGTCTGCCTTAGGTTAGGAATTGGAGCCAAGTCAACGCGTGAAACCTCCCTCGTTCTTAGACGGTGTGTATACAATTTATAAAAAATAGTCAATGTAAGCTGTGGTAATATCAACATTAAGCATATTATCTTTAATGTGAATAATATATACAAATTATTGATTATAAGCTGGATATTAATATAGCGATATTATCAATATTGTTGTTATAAGCACACTATCGATAATATTGATATTATCAAAATGATCAAAATTATCGATACTATCGATGTTATCAATATTATCGATATTATCCATACTATCAATATTATTCGTATTGTCAACATTATCGTACTGTCGATATTATCGATACTGTCGATCTTCTTCTTATTCTTTTACGTAGGCATTTTTGCGTGTATTTTTTACGCATTTAAGTGTCTGTTTGATGATGGCACCCATTTTCGCCCACCTCTTTGAAGGTTTTCCTGGGTTTCAGGTTTCCTGCTTTATTCTAAACACTTTTTTTTTGAAATTTTGTTGTAGCGCAACTAAAGACAAATCAAATGCTTTCTTCCAAATGCTGTTTCTTCAAAATTAAGGCCGCTACTAGTTTTTGAAAATTTTAAATTTAATGTCCGATTACTCAAAAGCAAAATATCCAATCAAAACGAATTGTCATATTATATGATAGCCCTTAATAGGTAAAATCAATTGCTATAAAAATATTTTCGAAAATATGAAAATTGTAAATATACTAGCTTTTACAAAATTTTAAGCATTCTCAAAAAAATTTCTTTTTAAAAACTGCGCCTCATCATTTTTCTAAAATTGTTTGAACCGATAGAGTTTGCAATAGACTACAAATTTGTTTTTTACTAATCTTCCAAATGTTAATGTGACGCCTTCAGAAATTTTTGAAAATTTTGAAATTAATTAATTATTTATTCAACACAGGCAAACCTGAATTGTTGTAAACTTTAAACAGTTGGACAGCCTATTTAAAGTAGTTTGTTACAATTAGCAAGAATTTTTAATTAAAGATTAGGAAAAAAACGATACTTTTTAATTTCAACAACGCATTTTCGGGAAATTACGTAATTTTAACAATAGTTATCAACTAGCTCTAGTAACTAGCAAATAATTAGTTATAAATATTTTTCTTTTTTGCAATTTTTGATAACTTTTAATATAAAGCTTTTACAGCGACTACGCGGTAGTAAGGCGCGATCGGTTACCGCGCTCTTATGTTATGCAGCTAGCTAAAATTATCATAGCTCTATTCTAATACGGTACATGATATCGTATTGCAAAGGCTGTCGCAAGTTCAAATCACCACTGGGGCGTTACTATTTTTTTAATTAATTAATTTGAAACGTAAACAGTATGGGAAAGTACCAGCGACCTGTTTCGCCTATTTTTTTCCCTGTCACAAAGTATTTTATTGCCTTACCAAGTCTGTTGTATTAAAATTTTAGTAGCTAAAACGATCAGGCTAGACCGCTTCCAACGCTGGAAAAAAGTTTAGAAAAAAGTGTAAAGCAAAGAGCGAATATCTAAGAGAAACAAGAAATAGAAAAGAACCTAAGGGCTTTGCCCCACGGTTTCTTTGATAACTTATTTTCCAAAAATGGAAATTTATTAAAAGAGAATCAATGATATAATATGGAATAGTTAGCTTAAGTTTCCCTAACTGCTATGAGATACTCTTCCGATTCACCGCTGACCGATGGTTTCGCTAATACTAATAAAATACAAGTACAAGGCGAAACGCGCCAAGAAATGGATTCTTGAGGTCAGAGTATGTAACTTTTACATAAACATAGGCGCAAGCCTTTCTGCTTGCTCGCTAGAGTTTGTTTTGGTAAAGACAGCTATCAATAGATTATCTATCTTGTAATAATACAGACAAATAGCGTTAACCCAATTTTCTAATTTACATCAAAAACTGTACTGAACCGATACAGAGCAGTGCCGACAAATATGCGTTTTATATAACAAACTTTGGATTTGCGAAAGGAGGGAAGGAACGTAATCAGGAAAACATAGTACGATACAGATGGAAAGAATACGTATTTAGTATTACAGATAGATAGGAAAAGATAGATAGAGAGATAGATAGATAGAAAGAAAAAGCCAATCTTGACCAGTTCTAGAGATGGCTCGACGCTCAAATAGCAAAAAGGGGTGGAAGAAAATAAGAGAATAAGCAACAAATATTTAATTTCAAAACTTGGAATATACTTAACAATATTAATGTTTGATCATGATATCATACCATATCCAAATATCTGGTAGAAACGCTGTTTGATTATGTGATGCTTGTAATAGTTTACCATCAATTAGATTCTTTTGTAGGGTGGGATGTGTGCGAAAGCAATAACATAGTCAGAAACCTATAGTTTTTAAGTAATGCTAGAACCATAACTGCAACCATTTAATCACAAAAATAAAATAATTAAAATTATAGATACCAGGCTCTATGTCCAATAATTTACTTGATCTTATTTATATTTTACATTTAGTTTTTACATTAATCCAAACATTTCAACTTCCCCATTGCCAGTTCTAGTTAAAAATGCGAAAAAAGTCATAATTGTATTACTTTAATTTAAAATGTCATTTAATCAGAAACATGTGTAAATTTAATTAAATTTACAGCGGAACATGTCATATATCCAATTAAATCTGCGATATTATAATTTTAATACACATTTGCTATGTGTTTTAAGTTATTTATTTCTCCCATGTTAATTTTATATTAAATGTCCAACAAACATTCGTCTAGACTAAACTTCGCAAATAGCGAACTCGAAACAAATATCTCTTTTTATGTTAGTTGATTTAATTAAATTCCGCAGAAAAGTGTATCGTTTTGTTACTCTATTTGTTTCTCACGCAATGGAAACTTTTCCTAAACTTTAAATAAAATATAGCTTATGAAGTGTTTATTTCAAAATTTTTATTTTCTGAAGCATAACACGTTTTATTAAATACCTGGGGAAAACTGGTCGGATAAAATATGTGATCATAAGGATTCAGCGACGTGTCGATATAAACCACAGGAGATTTCTATCTAGAATTTATTTTTTGAGAAGAAATGTGGCACCTAATTCAGTTGTGAAATACTTCGAATTTTTATATGTATTTTTATATGAGGTCGATGTAAACAACATTCAGATGACAAAGATTAAAGGAATTTTTTACAATTTTTTAAGTAGAAGGTTGAATTCGAGGCACGCATGGGATAATGTGTTTGCAGATTACGGTTTTGAATTTCTGTAGTCGAAGCAGTGATAATAGCAATAACAATAACCGCCTCCATCAGTCGTTGGGCAAGCACTGGCGGGAATAGGGTAAACCTAGCTTTACCCGGGTAAAGTGCGGCTTATCCAAAAGGTGTGGATAAAACTGAAATGAATCAATTTATTATCTTTAAAATGGTAGCATGGAATACTCGCAGTTTTTATGAGTCTGGAAAGATACACAACACAATAATTAAAATTGATCGTTTAAAGATACAAAAATTGGGTACATCTGAAACTCGCTGGCCAGGAGCTGAAAAATTAAGATTAGGGAAAACATTAATATGTTATTCTGGAAACTATCATGGTAAATAAAGAAGAAGCAATTGTAAGTTAAATTCTGTATTCGGACAGAATCATATTAGTGAAACTTAAAGGAAAAATACTAAACCTAAATAGCATGCAAGTGTAATCACCCACCGCCGACAAGAGTTAAACAGAAATAGGAACATTTTATAAAGGCATTGCAGACATACTGAAAACTACGAAAAAACATGATCTAAACATTATTGTGGGAGATTTTAACTCCAAGTTAGGAAAAATACCAGTAAGAGATGTTGTTAGCCCATAAACATAAATTTACAATTGCAATCACGTTGTTTAAACTACTAGTGCGGAGGCTATATATCTGGAAGTTTTCTTAACATCGCGATGGAAACATAGTTAGGAATCAAATCGATTCTACCCTGATCAATCAAAGATTTAGATCGACTATAAAAACTGCTAAAACATACCCGGGAGCTGATGTTCTCTCGAATCACAATTTTCTTATGGTGCAATTGCAGCTACGGTTAAAGAGAATGAGTAGAAAAACTAGGAAGAGGGTAGACTTAAAGCAATTAGAAGACAAGGACAAACAACTTCAGCTAAAAGAAGAAAACCTTAAAGTTATCTAAGATTAATAAATTCGAATGAAATTATGTCGAGAAAAAGTGGGTTTAAAAACAGTATTCTAACAACTGTAAAGGAGAGAATTTGAAACCTAAAAACCTATTAAACGATATTTTAGATTTGATAGACCCAAGACCTACATGGAAAAACATAAGTATTGACAGATGTAAAGAAACACATGGGCAAATAAAGAAAAACAAATAAAGCCAAAGAGAAATCGATGAAACATTAATGCAATGAAACTGAACTACTATTAACGAAACATGACTTCCATAGTATAATACATGAGAAAATTCAAGAAACACTACACTTATACAAGAAAAGGGAAAACACAACATTATTTGATGAAAATAATAGACTCATAATATAAGACTCAAAAATAGTTTCAAGGTGGAAAGAATATGAAGAAGACAACGGTGACAGGGAAGCAGTAGAACTCAATCTCAATGACACCAACAGTCCAAGAAGTATATTTAGGTCGGAGGTCGATTATGCAGTAAAATTTGCCAAAGTAAAAACATCAGTTGGTCCGGATGAGATTCCAGCAGAAGTAATTAAAGCAATGGGTGAAGCAGCTATAGATGTGTTAACAAATTTGTTCAACAAGATTTACGGTACAGAAGAATTACCCAGTGACTAGCTACAATCCATTTTTATACCAATTCCAAAGAAAAGTAATCCTAAATTGCGCAAGGATTACACACTTATCATTTTAATAAGTCAGGTAATCAAAACGTTTTTAAAAATTTTTTATCAACGTATGTACAGACAATGTGAAAATTTTCTAAGTAAACCAGCGTTAGGTTTTGCCAAAACTGTTTAGAATATCAAAAAAACGTGTATACTTCTCTCGTAGACGCCACGAACGTTTTCGATAAGGTAAAACATGCAGAATATATAAGAACCTTAGAAAATATAAAAATAGGATACAAAGATTACCGCATAATTAAAGGCTTTACTAGAATCAGACAACTAACGTAAAAATAGATCAATTATACCGACAAAATACACGTAAATCAAGAGGTCCGGCAGGGTTTTATCTTTTGTACAACCCTGTTTAACATTTTTATAGAGTTAGCAGTTCCAAAAGCGTTATCTGGCAAACAGAAAAGACTAAAAATTAACGAAGAATATCTAAATTGTATTCGATGGGCTGATGACATAGCAATACTAGCTAACAACCTTGAAGATCTACGCTGTTTGTAGGAAAAGTAAATAAAGAGTACAAGAATATAGGTCTGAAAATTAACAATGACAAAACAAAGATGATGATTGTAAGCAAAACTCTTGTAAATAATGAGCAACTTTTCTTGTATGATAAACAAGTTCTGCAAGCCTCGGTATAAATAGCTAGAAAAAAAGGCAATGAAACATTGGACCCTAACCGAGAAATTAAGGTCAGGATTGAAATAGTTTTATTTAAATGAGAAACTTACTCTGCTATAGACAAGTTGACGTTAAAATCCGATAGAGAATGACCCACTGCTACATACTACCGGTACTATTGTACTGATCAGAAACTTGGAACTTAAAATAACACCTAACAAGCTTGAGGTCTTCGAAATGTAGATGTATTCTTCGAATGTGCCGAAGTACCTAAACGGCAAGAGTTTCAAACGACGAGGTATTGAGAAAAATGGAGAAAAACGGGAATTATATACAACCATGAAGACGTAAAGCCCAATATTTTGGACATATAATGCGTGGAGAAAAATACAGAATGTACAACTAATAACGATGGGCAGAATTCCGGGCAAGAAAAAAGCCATACACAGACGAATGTTCTGGTTGAGAAACCTGAGAAATTAGACCGGTCTAGGAGTTCTAGAATGGTTTAATATAGCCTAGGGTCAAGAAAGATATGGTGAAATGGTTGCAAACATCGATAATAATAATCGATAGCACCAAAAGAAGAAGAACTATTATTTGTGTTCTATATACATATTGCTATGATATTTGGAGGTGTATGTTTTTACTGGGGTATTGTACCTAGTTCCTGGAAGGCAATTTTTGGGATGCTTGCTGCAATTCAATTTGAGATTGGAGGTTTGTGAAGGCTGTAAGGTTTTGATATTCTAACTTTTAAACTCAGGGTTGCGTATTATTGCTGTAATTTCTTGTTATAAATTCTAATAATTTATATTTTTCATATTTGTGAGGTTTGTTTTTACTGAAAGAAAAGAAAAACACAATCAGATTGATACGATTTTTATTTATGTTAGTTTTAATTATAATTTAGTTCAGAATTGTTCGAGAGGTTTAATTTATAAGAAGTTTTAGACTTACTTGTTTTGTGCATCGATTAATGTCATTATGAATGTCGGTGTCAATGTCACAAACGTATAAAAGAATACTCATTGTCATGAGATTTATTTGTTTGTTCAAAAAAATGGGAATCAAGAAGAAGACAAAAGAATGGAAAATTTGTTTAGTTAGTTACGACTCGTCTTTGTAAACAAAGACAGAGAATTTTATATCCTCTGGATGAATAAAGAGGAAAAACGAGTTTAATAGTAATGTAAAAGTGATTGTGAATATAAAAGAAGAAAATACAACTAATTATCAACGAATTGTCAAAAGTCCAGAAGAATAACAAGTATAAAGCGATCCAGAAAGTTTTTTCAGTTGTGATGGTGGTAAAACCAAGTTTAAAATAATATAAAACAGACCAGAGGAAGATTCAAACAAAAGGCGAGTGTTTGTGGTTACTTGAGGAACCTGCAAACTAGTGAAGTAGAAGTTGGACATTAATCGTTTGCTCGAGTGAAGGATATCCCAATAAAGAGACGTTAAGATAAGTGTTTCTCTTTGTAAAGGACGATAATATTTAGTAAAATTTATTTGATTTTTCGCAAATTTCATTAGAAAATTGATTTATTAAATAAAATCTTTTTTTTTGTAACGTTGATATTGTTTTGTGTTTATCCTATCTCAAATTTATTTATTAATAACTTGTCTTACAAGCTTAATAACGACCCTGAGAAAGTTAATAAAGAGTCTCATAGAAAATATAATTTAGAATTGCGTGAATTGCGGGCATTTAGGGAATTGTTTTCTAGTGAGTACATGCACACGCATATCATTGCAATATGTATAATATATGTATACGGTTAACATAAGAATGTTAATAATGTATCCCATGATTATATTATTTGATACTACCGTTAACTTTTATTGATAATTAAGTTTTAAATAAATGTTTATATCTCTATTCGAGGCGATTTATAATATGTGAGACCCACAGTCATAGCATACTCACTCTCAGTAATGAAAATAAACCTACAAACATAGTTTCGGAAACATTTCGTTACGGAGCTACAGCTTTTTTAAGATGGAACAGTCAAATCACTTTTTTGTCGATAACTTTCGCAGTTATTTCACTATAATTTTGAAGTTTTATATGTAAGCATTACTCATTTAGCTTAGTGTTTTTATTAATGTTTATTTGAATAACTGCACCAGAGGCGTCTAACAGGAGAAAGGAGGATAAAGTAATATTTGTTTTAAATATTTTAGATATTTACAATTTTTAGTTTCGTTGGCAAACCGAAACAGGTGGATGTGGATGTTCTTGAATCCTTTTAATTAGGCACGGATTCAATCAAGTAATTATAAATTTTCTGTTAATCATGATTTTTGTAAATAGCAAACATATAAAAAAAAATATAAAGTTGGATTTGACACATTGAAATATTTTCCCTAAAAACATAGGCAACTAATTAGTGCGGCCAGCACGGTATAAGCTACTGGCGAGTGCGACAGATACTGGAGATAATAGGCGGGCCAAGTGGGAATTCGCATATCTATGGATACTGCCAAATTTAAAATAGACAATTAAATTTAATACTCTAAATTTTTGTAGAAATGTAAATACCTCTTTGGTGCTCCTACTATTTACCTTGCTTGTCACACTCGTTAGTTGGCCACCCTTTCCTTGTCGCACGTCTTAGTTGCCTGTTTTCTATAAAATACAATCAGTGTCAGCAGTCACCACCACTTCCTAGCAATTTTCACGAATACAAGTTATCTGCAATAGCTGTATTTTTTTGGTTTTCCCATCACTTCAGTTTAAGTGAAGTCCATCAGTTCTATAATAATTTCACTAGTTCGGTTGTTCTTTCGCTTGTTATTTTATCAGTCTGCGTACTCACAATTTATACTGTATTATAACCTCAAATCTGGTTTGAATATTTTGAATTTACAAAAAAAACAAGCACACACCCTTAACCATAAAACGTTGCCCTCACTTTAATCAGCTGAATAATTGTTCTTAAAATGCGCGCCTATATTTTTACTTCCCCGCCCTAACTATACCCCAGCTGAAGCAATTCGACAACCTTCTAAGCTGCATCACTGGCATCAGTTGTAGGTGATGTGTTATTACTGAAGAACTACGCGAAAATACATCATTTAGTGAAAGCTGTGCAAAGAAATACACCTATTAACATCACGATCTCTTAGCAGTTTTAACGATAATTTTGACTACTTCAACACGAATGCTTGTTGCGATAACACGTAGTATTACAAAACAGCAAACATTTAGGTGTTTTGAAATTTAAATTGCGCAGTTATGATAGTAGCCTTAAGAAACTACTAAGGCAATGTAAAAGATAGCTGCACGTTTTCAGTTTGTCAATGCATTAGAGGAGTAACATAAAAAAATATATTGACCATGGATATCTACTGTGCACATAATTTTACCGATAATTGTTCACTACAGTATGCAATTACACCGCAATTTGAAATTCATTGGTTGATTTCAGTCACACGACATGTAAGTTAAAAATTCTATTTGATTGGTAGAACGCTTCGAAGTTAAGCGGTATTAATTGTTGTGATGATATCTAAGCCTATAATATCAAATTATTTACGTGTTTGTTGTATTAGCATTAGTATAACTTAAATCATGAAGCGTTGTACAAATAAAGTATTTTTGAAAAGAATACCTTAGATGTTTGAAATTTTACCTGATTATACTAAATGTATTGACACAGAGTTTGATTAAGTTTGTAGGTATGAACTTACGCAGATATTCTTACACTTCGGTAAATAATCAATGTTGAGTATTGAATTTAATAACAATTTTTTTAAGAGTGGCAGTGAGTACCAACAGAAATGAAAAATTTACATTTTACAATAAAAAACGAGAACTTTTTTCGGTATTAGACTTTACAATAAAGTGATTTAAAGACATTTTTAAATCTAATCTACTTCTTAAAATCAAAGAAATTTTAGGAATGCAAAGAACAACCCAGAAAACTAAGGCACATACTTTATTGAAGAGTCGAAAGGCATAATAAATAACATCCCGAATTCTCTGTGAATTTACTCAGTCTATATGTAACGTCGCAGTAAGTGGAAACCTCGTTTTGACGCATAAAACTGGAAGAATTGAAAAATTTCAATAAATGTAGAGCATTCGCATTCGTAGGACTGTCAACAAGGTTCAGAAAACTGAATGCAAGATGAGTCCCGCCTCGAATTTCAACTCAAAAGATGGTGAATCTATTTCTGCTGTTACTTGTCATCACCTTATCAATATCAGACTTGTTTTTCCTATAACAAATTTTTCCTGCGGGAGCTTTACATCTCTAAAATGGGTCTGGAAATTTCGTAGTAGCTATGACAACGAAGTTAACTATTCTATGCAATTATATGTATAGACATGATCTTCGATTTTATAACAACGAGGTGTAAATGTAAAATTGGGATTATTTACTGATTATCAGTTTAGCAAAAGCACACGACACATTATTTTCAATTAATACAGAAAAAGTGTTGGCTGAAAAAACATCTAAAGCGGAAAATCTTAATTGTAGAAAAGGTAATTAAATTTATTGTTTTTTTAATGAAAATTGTGTTTACTGTTTTATAAAATATAACAGACTAAATTCAATTGGAACAACTGATTAAATATAATAATAACAATCTTTGTAATTAAAATTAATAAATTATACCCATATTTTTAGGAATAAAAATAAAATCACGCATGCAACTGACGTAGCTTGCATATGGTGTTGGAATTGATAATAAAACATCAAAGTGTAACTGTCACCAACCTTAAATTAATTAGTCATCAAAGTCAGTAAGTTACACACTTTACATTCGTATGATAACTAATAAAACTTATCTAGGATAGCACCAATATTTCGATATAACGCAAACCACACGCACTGCGAACCCGGAGAAAACTCCGGGAGGTGAGTCAGCTGCTGCCCGGAACATCGGATTCTGCGCCTTGCGCAAGCGCATTTCTACTTCGGAACGCATATAAAAACACTCTGCAGACGTGCAATGTTGGCTTCTAATGGCATTTTAAATTGCATACATACCGCAAGGTACCACAAATACCTATTCACGAGAAAAGACAAATGAGAATAAAACGGAATTTCTGCAAGTTCTTCTTAAAATTAAAATTCTCGGTATTTATCTCGTACCGCGCAAATGAGTTTGTAGAACTAACTCGCTCGCTTGATAATACTTTAATTATTAGTGTTGCTAATTTTAAAAATGCGTACCAGTAATAAATAATTAGGCGGTTACAGATTTTTATTTAGAAATCAACTACCTACGATTAATTACTTTAATTATAACGTTATTTTCGAACAGAAATAATTTTTTATTTAAATAATACGCTACCAATATAAAATCATACATTTGTCTCCTGGGAAATTGAAAGCAGAAATGAAGTAATGAACAAACGAAATAGCTAAAAGTAGCCTAAGGGTACGTTTTATTAAGCATGCTTGTAGAATCATAAAAGTAAAATATTGATATAAAGGAACAAAATTACCATCTAGATTCGGAACACGCTTTTGTGTGTATGTATATACCAATAAAACAGAGACAAAAACCATGTTTCAGAAAAGTTAGATGGAATCTCTTTCAACCAAGCTGTTTTGAATCATAAGAAGGGACAAAAGTGTAATAATAAATGTATTTTATACGAATGAAAAAAAATACTCCAATATTCAGCGAATAGTATCTTAAATATTTAAGGTATCTGGTATAGCTGATAAAATATTGAAAGATATGTGTTCGAATACGCTCTGAAAATCGGTTTTCGTAAAATATACCTTTCTCTTCATAAAACATTCTTACCGTATACTTTGTGTTAAAATTTTGAGTTGCAGCTCTTTGTATAAATAGTTTGTAATGATTTTCTGAATTTTATGATATGTGTATAAATTTTTTCTTAAATATATTAGAATAACATATGTTACTCAAATATTACAACTAACCTGATCGTCGCGTCGGCCAGGGCAAGTACAAAACTCAACGTTACTTATCTATGTTAAGTTGATTTTTTTAAATTTCTAGTGATGAGATACTTTCAACGAGAATAGCCGAACCTTTCGATTTTAGAAATACCTTGAGGTATCTCGAGAGATTACGAAAAATCATTTGAATGACTTTGCGATTTAAAATTTTTGGTCTTGCCTGCTGCGGAAGCGAGCTTTTAAGCGATAGCAAACCCAAGGGACAACGAAACAAGAATGATTTATTGTTAACATATTGATCGAGCGCTTGAATGATTTCTACTCGCATAGTAAATTGTAAAGTAGCAGAATGTTGCGAGTGTTCAAATAAATCGTGCATCTGGTTTTGCGAGTTGGTATGCATATGACGGAACTGGCATTTAACAGAACGTTATTTAAACAGAATCCGAAGTCACTCGAATCAAGTTCGTAACTGGAAAGCAAATGCGCGTGTTGAACGAACAGACTATGCCAGGAAACGAATTGCAATGAACAGAACTAATTTATATTCCGATAACTTTGATTTGAATTAGCATCACCAACATTAAGAAAAATAGTTTAACTTTTTGAATCATAAAAGTAGCATCGTAATATTACGAAATTTTAATAATTACGCAAATACAACTCTGTAACTCATACACGTATGACTTAGGAGCACACGTAGTGTATTTACAGAAATAATTCAGAATCAATAAAATGAAATAAATTAACGTAGCTTGGTGTTGCATGCTACTGCTGTTTACGCAACACACTATGCGCAAGGTTTCAAGTAAACTTCAAGCATAAAATTTATTTTCGGCGAGTTGTTTCTAGTAACAATTAGAACTAAGTTGTATAAATATAATATACATTTTTTTGTGAGGTCTACGAAACTCAAATATGATTTGCCTGAAATTACATATAAAAATAAAAACAGCTTTTTCTAAATAATTTTTTAAACGGAACAATATAACTTCGTTATGTTGTTTCAAACGAGCATATTTTGCTATTATTATGAACTCGATATTTTCCTTGAATTAGAGATAAATATTTTCCTTCATAACAAAAAATTTTGTTTACCACAAGATATAAAGTAGATCTAGTCAATACTGCTTGATTGAAGGTAGAGGTGGGCATTCCGGCCCGAAAACCTGGCTCGACCCAGCCCTATACATGGGCCGAGCCGGGATTTAATTCGAATGATTTTGCGATTTTAAATTTCTTGGTTGTGCCTGGTGCGGAAGTAAACCTTTTAACAATAGCAAGCCCGAAAGACAACGAGACAAGAATTATTTGATTTTTGGATTATGATTCAGCACTTGAATTGATTTACATTCCCATAGTAAATTGCAAAGTAGCAGAATGTTTCGAATATTCAAGTAAATCGTGCATCTGGTTTTGACGAATGATTCGAGAAAAAACGACGAGAACGAGTAGCAGTAGTATGTTATTCCCGTATAAGCCACAATTGTTAAATCGTAGTTTGAATTGCCAGAAAGACGCCACATCTTTAGATCTCCTGGCACCCACAATAGAAATTACTTCACAACGAACCGGTTCTTTTAAAAGCTACATGACAATCATCTTACCATTGAACGCATGCTTTCTCAACATAGAGAAAATAAGCCGAAGCAAAAGTGAATACTTAAAAGCTATTTTTTTTTTAAAAGATCGTCGTTATTACCATCAGTGAAACGCATACAGCCGACGATTCACAACTAAAAGCCAGAGGCAAACTCAAATTTATCGCTGCTACCAACCACCCACAATATAAAATAGAAACATGTGTTAGACACGATACACAAAATCATGGATTGGTCCACAGATCTCACTATGCCAATATATTTATACTTACAGTCAAATTAGAGGCTTACACAATCGTGAATTTTTACAAACCCTCAGACGTAAACCGGCTCACCCCCACAATTCTAATATTTGACATCCTCACAATATATACCTACTGGCGATTTTTTCAATACCCACCACTTACTATGGGGATTCAACCAAAATGATACTAACAGAGAATAATTAACCAAATGTATAAAACTAAACAACCGACGTTTAATATAAAATTCTAAAAAAAAAGACTCTTTCCACTCAGCAAGATGGCAATGAGTCTACAACCCTAATCTAATGCCGATTAGCCAAAACCAGCACCATCAGGCACATCAGATTATTAGAGAAATTATTTTCCCTCGCTCTTAACATAGACCCGTTATTGTCAGAGGGTGCACAATAATCCCCATCATCAAATCATTGCCAAAATTAAGATGAAATTTTGAAAAAGCCAACATAAATAATTTTAGTAAACAACTAGACTGGGATGCTACATGGATCAAAACATCAACAGACAACTATGATCGTTTCACAAGAATGGTTATCAGAGCCGCAACGAAGCATATTCCACTAGGTGTACGAAAGAGGTAGTTTCACTGGACACAAGAATTCGAACAGTTTCACCGACAATACAAAAATAGAGAAGACCTGAAAATCCTAAATGCATTATTAAGCGCACTTGACGCTGCTAGAACACGATGGAATAAAACCGTAAAAAACTTAAAATTTACCCCTTGCAGCAAAAATGCATGGCAACTAACACACCGATTAGAGACCAAAAATCTAACTCCTAACACGGATAGCCCTTGAAAAACTAACGCAATTGCCACCAAGATAAAACAAGTATCAAAATCGTGCATCGAGAAGAAAAAAGCACAAAAAAAGTAAGAAAAGAACTAAGAATTACGCAAAGAAGCCAACAACAAAATCTTCAATATATAAAACGATTTAGTACTAAAGAAATTAACTCAGTCATTAACTTCACCCGCGAATTCACCTCTCTAAAAAGGCAGCTGGCTTAGATAACCTAGCCCGGAATTTTTAAAAAACGGTAGACCAAAGGCCGGAGAATAGCTACAGCTGTTCCATAATGACTTCCTACTCACAGGAAAAGTTACAAAAGGATTCGAAACAAAATTACTGGAATTCTAAAACCAGGGAAAAGCTGAATGTAGCAGAAACCTATTGGCCTATGGCACTACTCAGTGTCTACTATAAACTATTGAAAAAACTAATAAATAATAGCACCTGGTATAAATGAGGCTATACCAATAGGACAAACAAACTTTCATCCCGACAGAAGCTGTTGTGTTCAGGTGCTCTTCCTAACCTCGCACATTAAATATGAAACTTGAGTAAGCAGAGATTCTTTTTTGGGTGCACGGTTTCTTTGTCTAAATGTAATACTCTCTTGGCGTCGAGAAGTTTACAAACATCCGTTAGAAAACCATAGACATAAAGCGCACTAAATTATCCCAAATACAAATGTAAACCGATTGCAGCGCAAAGAAATTTTTGCGAGGTTTAGTTTATTTGACTAGACAACTTTTATGAAATAAACACCTAAACACGTGACTGGCCCAATAATTTTACAAAAAAAATAGAAAAGTTATTCGATAGACAGTAATGTATCATCCTAAATTATTCTCTGATATAAAGTGCGTTTCCTTTTCAAGGGACAATAGACTACACCTATTGATAGTTGCTAGGAATAAAGTACAATTCTGTCTAGTTGTTACCTGAAATTAAGGTAAGTAAACGATAAAACTATGTACTACAAAGAGTGGTTTACAGTGAATTGTGAGTTTTATATACAGACAAAGGCCCAGACTTGGGAAGATACCTCCATAAAAGTATCTTAAGATAAGATAAGATACATTGGTCATTAAAGTATCTAAGATAAGATAAGATACCCATTTCATAAAAGTATTCAGATAAGATACAAGATACTTATTAAAAGTATCTTAGATACTTTTAAGATACCGAAATAATAACACAATTGTTGTTAAAACTATATATTTATTTATTTTATACAGTAGTAATTTTTCCTTTTTTTTTACAAAACTACCTAATTTATTTATATATCATATTATTTAAAATTCAGAACCTTTTAACAATATACAGCTTTCTAAGAGAGCATCTGATAACTGCGCTCTTTTTTTGCTTAGAACAAGGCCACCCCAACTAAATAACCATTCTACCGCAGCGCTGGATGGCACAACAGTATTATATTTTAAAAATAATTTTTTAATTGCTGGTAATCGATCTAGGCATTGCAATCCTTCGCCCCCCATGGTTAAAAATTGTTCCACCTCTGTGGTATTTTTTTGGTTGGTAGAAAATCGAAAAAATCGTTACCTTTTCTGCTATTCATCGACTTGATTTGCTTTGTTGGATGAATTTGCTAAAAAAATGTATTAATCAAATAAAAGATGTACAGAAAATAGCAGATAGGTGTCTATTAAATATGAATCAAAAGTTTTGATGACCGTTTATTAATTAATTGATGATATTTTTAATTTACTTTTTACAATATTGTATAAATTGAGTTGCAAAAAAATATTTCCCTAAACCGAGATTTAAACCTGATGTTTATTGAGCATTACCATTTTGAAACAACTAACTTGCAAATTTCATTTTTAATATAAATATATAATTTACAAAAATCTAAGACGGTCCTGTCTTTCAACAACACTTTAGCGGCAAATTTTAAATAAAAAAATTGCATTTTTCTTACCTTCAAATGCTTCCTCAAGTTTGACGATGTTGAAGCGTTTGTAGAGATGTACTTTTCTTTAATACACACTATACACTTTACTTTCAAAACAGAATTTTTCTTAAAATCTTTTTCCGAAATATAAAAAAACTCTTTTAAGTTATCCCATGGTAAATGATTCGTATCACCCATGGTATTTCAGCGGCACGTATTACTAACACAAAAAATAAAAACTAACACTAATTAGAAATAACAAATAACTAATTTTTTAATACCTATATAATAATATATATTTTAAAAACGGCTAATTAATTGCACTTATTATTTACACCTATGAATTAAACCCAAGTATTGTTTAAAAAAAACAGTATACACAAAAACCAAACCTGGAACTTTTGTAATCAACTGCAATACAAGTACTAAATGTTTACAAAGTTTAAACCTACAATCAACGTTACTTTTCAAGTTTTCTGCACCCCCCACATAATATTTCAATATTAAGAAGGAAGTAGCAAGAATGCTGTTCTGGAAACAATTCCAAGAAATTTCAAATTTGACCTGCTAAAATGTCCCTATTCCCAAATACATCATTCATCTAATCATCTATGACCCTTTTCATTCCTATAGTAGGGCCCAGGTAGCTTTAAAGGTTTAAAGTATTAAAATTAGGAAAATCTACCTGGCCATTGGTAAAGGGGAAGCAATAAGCATCCACTTTTAGTAATAACATTTCCAAGAACATTTAATCCGCCTTTTGCGGCAAATACTGAAAGTTAAAATTGCAGGTAAAAAAAGTATCTTTCAAAATAAGATAAGATACCTAAAAAAAAGTATCCAAGATAAGATACAGTTACTATGTATAAAAATGTATCTTAAATAATGTAAGATACTACAAAAAGTATCTCGATACTAGTATCTCGATACTTTAAGATAAGATACTACCCAAGTCTGAGACAAACGTATTCTGATACCAAGGCTGCCATTTTTGTTACTTCTAATATTAAAAAGTTGCAGGCGAATTGCCGCAATAAAAGTCTTCTCACAGACATTTTACAAAATAAACCAACATACGCTACGCATTCTACACTCCATTGACTAAAATATTAAAAACTAAAGTAGCTCTAACATTTATGTTCACATTACTAGCTCCCATTTAAAAAACCCTAACAAAATCCTTACGCTTTTGTACTTTCTCATACTTCTAGTAGCTATGGAAATGTACTGTGGCCGCGAAAATTTACAAATATGACATTCTGACGCAAATACTTGTTTTGGCCCCATAGGAACACAAAACAGCAGATTTTAATAAATGACAGGGTGTTTAGGCACGTGTGTGTCACGCAAAATCTCAGGAACTATTAACCGATTTTAATGACATTTGTTATACTTAGGTACAACGCAAAGTTAGGTAGACCAAAAATAAAACGAAAGTTAGATATGTTTTTTAGTAACATTTCTTTCATAAATGGATTTTCTTTGTTATAAATTTGTGTCACTTTCCCGTTGTAAATGTTCACAAGCCGTCATTGGTTGCTGTTGTCAAATGGCATCAACTACCAGAACCGAGTTGACTTAATAAGCAAAGTTGATTTGTGCTTATTACTTATGTATTTTGCTTGTCATTCAAGCACTCAATTTTAAAACAAAATGTTTTATGCAACAAAACATTTAACGTAAGTGCAAATACCAACAAAATAAATTAGATGGTTTTCTAGTACCCTTGCAAAATTTTGCGGCTCCCAAAGGTCTTGTATTAGACAAGATGCAATTTGTATAAAGTACTCAGGCAGGCAATGAAAACCGCAAAAACACAAATAAGGAAAAGTTCTTTAAATGGGAATAGCTTCTATTTTTTATATAGAAGGCTAAAGGTTTTACTTAGTCTTTGGCTTTCTACGGTTCCGTGGCATTTTCTTTTGATGGTTTATTAAGTCAGTAAATTAACGTTAATTGGGTCTTTTTCCGCCACATCTAGAAACTAAAATACTTAAATTTCTCTAAATTTTAAGTGCACTTAATTAAGGATACAAACAGCGATCGGGACAGCAGAACGGTTTTAAAATTGTTTGTTCTTGTGTAGTAAAATTTTAATAATTGCCTACTTGTTTTAAAACTTTCATATATTTTTTTAATTTACTAATACGTTTACACGGCGAAATTACAGATTGAACTTGAGGATAATCAAGGAAAACCTTTAATTACACAATCAAAAATACTTCTGTCTGTCAGGTTCAAGGAAATTATAAAATTGCAACTTGCCTTCGTTTAATGTTTCATGTTGTGTTGTTTGCTTTAACAGATGTTAAAAATACAATCCAGTAAAGATTTAAAAAACAGTAATTTAATAAGTTAACCGCGGTGTTCTGCTCGCCCAACTGTTTGCTTTTATTATGAATTTATTCCACCGAGAAACTTCTAAACAATTCTTTTTCATTTTATGTTATTTTTCGCTAACGTTAACTTACTAAATTTGTCTATTTTTGTTCATTCTCTTTCGTACTCTTCAGCGTGTTGTTAGAAAAGTCTACGCTATACAAATGCGTTTTAAAGTGATTTTTAAAAAGCTTGGTGTTCAACAATTTGCATTAAATCCTGATTATATTGAAATTAAATGGCATGCTTAAATTAGGTTAAATAATAAAAAACTTGACACGTACACTATACATGTATTTATTAATAAAATCTTGAACACGACTAGTTTCGAGTCTATTGATTCATCTTCATGGTGTTCTACAGGAAAAACAAATTAAAATTTACAAAGTACATCAATACAATAAAATTTATATGCCAATTAGGAAAAAACGCTCTTAACTTAAATGTAAAACATTTTTCGAACCAAAACCTTTTTTAATACCTAAGTTAAATTCTGCCAAGTAAACGCTCGGTGTGCGTTAAACGATTATAAATGTAACAATTTAGTATTACTAACAAGAATCTAATTCAATTAAAAAAAGATAAAAAAAACGTAGCATCCCTCAGTTTTGTGCACTAATTACAAATTATAAAATGGTTGCCACCGGCAGCTTGTTAACTGATGGTGGTGTCTCCATGCCCTGTTTTGTTGTAGGTATTGTGTGACGGGAAAATAAGTTGTTTGTAAATAGGCTGAAATTGCAGAAGTTCTGTGTGGTTATTAAAAGGGTTTGAGCCTGGACCATTCATAAGTTTGTGGATTTCCATATTCTCCAGTCATTTTAATTCCTCTTTTTACTGGGTGTAGGATTTTCGTGTTGACTGTTGCATCAAAATTGTGTCCAGTACGTGATGTCCAAATTGAAAAAATTAGGGCCTATTTTTATGTTCTAATATTCTGGTGCTTGTTTTCTTTCCTGTTTGACCTACATACCTACTATTACAATCTGAGCATGAGATTTGATACACACCACTGGAATCTAAAATATTTTGTTTATCTTTCACAATAACGATGTGTTTACGTAGGGAATTCGTGTTACGGTAAGTAATGTCAATATCTGGGATCTTCTTGATAATGTAGAACTGATTTGATAAGAGATGTTTCCCAAGAATGGTAAACTGTAGTGTTTTATGTCTTTTTTCTCAACTTGTGCATGTGCTCTTAGTTGTTTTCTTAATTTTTCTGTATTAACCCTAGGATAGCAAAACGTCACATGTAAAAAATTCTTTTATAAATAAACAGTTGTGGCTTGAAAATTTTCAAAACAATATTGCTCAATAAATGTTTATTTTTATTTAAACTTTGCAGAATTGGACAGATAAGGATAGGCTACAATTGTGTTTGTATTCCAGTTTGCTAATTTCTCTCATACGACTTTTATGATGTTTTTAAATAAAAAAGGTATGCCCCTTCATTTAATAAAACGGGGACAATGGATTAATTTTGTTTAAGCTAAATTGCTTATAAGGAATAGTAGCATGTAGTTTACAACTTAATTGTTAGGTGTCGCAAAAACAAGGGGTGGTAATGTTTCCCTCCCCACCCAATTATGGGCGGACGAATTAGTGCTCTCGTTTTTGGTTTTCTTGAATTCTAACGAATCTTTTTCCAAACAACTTTAAATTTTTTAAAAGTTTATACTACTATTTTTATGTGTAAGCATGTCAAGTCATGAAGTATGTTCCTATAATATGACTATTATGCAGCTATGCTCTCGGTACATAAGTTAGATTGGTATGTTCTTGGTGCAGTCAGTGTTGGGTGTGAAATGTAAATATGAAAATACTTTTGAATTTATGATAAGTAACAACATCTAAAGTATTGGAAAGTCCAGGAAAAGTACTTCGATCAGTTTTTTGTAACTTTTAAAGAATAATACCCATTGCGCGCCGCTAAGGTTGCATAATCTCAGCTGCAGCCGTATTCTTCTCAAGTTGAGACAGGTCGAGAGGATCCGGATTTAATATATAGACAACATTACAGCAATTGCTATATAAATCATAAAACTAGGACTACCTACTTATTTAACTTATTTATTATTAAAACAAACAGAAACAAAAACATCGTGGGGCATAGCCTACAAGTTTGGCTAGTATTTATTTACAGCGGTTTTGTTTGAGAACTAACAATAAAACTCAAGTGTTTTTGTTTACCACTCCTCTATCTACTTATTTCCAATTATGGAATACGGCTATTGTATTTCCTTAATAACTTTCCACTGCTAAAATTAAGCTAAATATAAATTTCGAACAAGAAAGCTCAACGCTAACCGAATTAAATGGCATGCATTACCGTAGTCCTCTATTCGTTTTGTGTAACATTCCGCCAATACATTTTCGTTCGTGTAGAAACTTGTTCTGCGGCATCTAAGGTTATCACGAATACGTGACGATCCTGGCAAGGTATGGTATGTCTTTTCACGGTTCCGTTGATGCCAACATTAAATCATCCTTTAGAAACAACAACCCTTTCGAGTGAAATCACATACCGTTAAGGTAGTGTGTAGCTTGTTGCTTTTGGTGTTTTGCTTCAAGCTTATCTTAGAATTATTAAGTGTTTTAATACTCAAATTATTTATGTAAATACATATATAAACTGGCTTGCGGATGATGTAGTTAATTAAATTCGTTAGCTGTTGCACTTTTAAGTTAAGGTGGCGCTATATTGAGAAAACTTTAAAGTTGTAAAGAAGGAAAATTATATATCGTGACAGAGGGAATACATGAAATATACAGGATGTATCAAATTGCGCGTTAAATATTGAGACCCCGCTTCTTTGAAAAGATTCGACGACGGTTAAGTTAGAGAAAAGTTGTGAAATTTTATGCCCGCCAATAATCTAAAAATAAATTAAATCCTGATCCGTCAACTCGCTTTTGAGTAAATAGGCGTTAAAGCCGAAAATTTACAAACATCGTAGCGAAAGCCATTTTAAAAGCTATAGTGCTCGACGAAAACTGTAGATTTGTCTTAACGCACTGTATCATATTCTGAAATACCGTTTGTGAAAGAAATGCTACTGAAAACATAAGTAACTTTCCTTTCCTGTTTTGGTTGGTAAAATTAAACTTAATAGATCGACAACTTTTCGTTGTAGCTTGGTATTCCTTATTTCATTAAAATCGTTCAATCGGATTTCGATTCAGATTTCACGACACACACGCGCACACAACAGACTTTTATTTTTTTAAATCATCGTTGTGTGTTCCTGAAGGCCCAAAACATGTGTTTTCGTTAAAATGTCACTTTCGAAAATTTTCGTCATCACAATATTTTCCATACTGGAAGTATAAGAAAGTAGAAAAGCGTATGTATTCAGCTAGTTCGTCATGAATAGCGTGCTAGTGATGTAAACGCAGCAGTTTTTTTACGCTTAGTTTATATTATGACGATTCCCAATATGTACCTCAATGGAGCTTGGAATACGTAACGTATATTTGTTTGTTTTGTAAAATGTCTGTGAGAAGACCTTTGTTGTGGCTGTTCCTCGATAGCTTTTTAATATTAAAAGTGGAAAAATAAAGCAGCCCCAGTAATAACAATTGTAACACTGTTCTATCTGCAAAAGTATTATATTAATTGCGTCCCAATAAAAGAAATTATATAAAAAAAGCAAAACCATTGGCCACCTCCCCCACCATTACTTCGTTAATCTTAAATGTTTGCTCCGCTGAATCGATCTCAGAACTGAGATGAGAAGAAAAACGTCCTTCAAAAAAATATTATCATAAACCAGAAATGCATTGCGTAAATCATGTTAAAGTTTGGATTTGTGTCATGAAAGTAAGTAATAATAGTTCTAGTGGCGTAAATATTTCACAAAAAATTCTTAAAATGTCTATCTTTTTGCATACTTTAAAAGATGATTGGACCTATTTATGGATTTTTCCATTTATTTGATAGAGTTTTTTTATTGGTGTAAAAGTTGTATATCGCTGCATTGCAAAAGCTTCTAGAAAAACCCAAAAAGCAGGCCCTGAATTTAGACAAGAACCTACCACAATCAAATTGGGCGCTAAACTCCAAAGTTACTATGTAGATATACTCCACTATAGTTGGATCAGTGGTCTTGCATCTAACTAAGCTTATCCCAGCCTCAAAGTTTGACTTTTTAACGAGCTACGGGAGAAATGCACACGGTACCCTGCGGCTTTGGAGCCAGTATTAGACCTTGCGCCTATTTATATATATTTTTATTGAAGTAAATGCTAGCAAGATAGGACGGACAGACCTGCTTCATATAGCGAAAAGCGGCTCCATGCCATTCTTATTCTCCTGCATTACACTAATTAATTTTGTCTTCTCCAACAGGAAGGACTAGACCCGAACTGAGAACTTTCTAAACCTGCGTATGTTGACTAGTTCATAGACGGGTCGAGGAAGGTAGGTGGTTCCGGTTAAACGGTTTATGGCGATCAGCCTAAAGCAAGTTTTCTGTTTGCATTCGGCAGATTTGCCATAGCTTTTCATGCAGCAATTATGACTACGTTATCCTGTGTTTACGAGTATCCCAGTATGGGTTACTTCAACAACCGTATCGATAGCAAAGCGGTCTTAGATCTGTTATGACCAAATCAGTGCTGAATATGTACTGTCGTCAGGCCCTAAGCAGACTTGACTCATATAATTATGTTCAGCCGTTTTGGGTACCTGAAAACCGTAACATTAGTGGAAATGAGAAAGCTAATGCCTTGACCAAAAAAGGTTCACAGCAGCCCCTCTTCGGTGCAGAGTCCAGAGCACAGCAACAGATTAAAAACTGAACTTGTTTCTAGTTCTAAATCAGTTAGGCGTTGTATCCAGGATAGCATCAGTCAACGATTTTCATTAGAAAATTTTTACTGCGGTATTTCAAACAACTCGTACATTTAAATAGAAAACACACAAAAATCGTGGCTGTTTTTTTGATTTAGCATGGTATTTTAAACAAATACCTCAACAGTGTAGGAATAGTCAAGTTCGTCAGTTCCCTGCATCTTATTAGTCATTGCACCAAACAATTAGTACTAAAGAACAAACGCCTTGGCAACCCCTTTTCGGAGCCAAGGGAACTCCAGCATATATCCATCAGTAAGTTGGTAGTCTTTGGTTTAGGCACTGGTTTGTATGATGACAATTTTTAAACAAGCGCTGGATGCACCATGGGCCAACTAGACCTGAGTGCTGCGGTCTTTCTGCGCCTTCGTCAAAAGATAAGAAGAAGAAGAAAATTAGAAATCCTACAATGCTCTAACTATTAAGTTTTTTGTGTCAGGAATTATTGAGAAATAGAAGAAAAACTTTTTAATCAAAACCAAAACTGGAAGCGGAAATTCGATATGTTCCTTTGGTATTCTTTTGGGAGAGAGCGGGAGTTATTTTTGTTTTTCCATTAATTTGGCGGACGAATTGTTTTTCTGTTTTTGGTTTATTTCATCTCAAGGAATATTTTTCCTAAAAATGAAATCTTTTCTCAGAAAAATATTTTTTATTTGAGTATGGTAATAATTAAGATTTCGGTCGTAACGGTATGCCGAACCAAACAAACTATTGCTGCAGGCAAAGTATTCACTATTTATTAGTCTCTCCGTATACAACAGGCACACAAGTCACAGTGAGTGGAGTGATCTGCACAGTGCACAGTCTTTGAACTGTGTAACTTTACATAAATTTATTCTTTTGCAAATACGGTGAATAATAATATCTAAGGCATGGAAAAGCTTAGGCCAAGCGCTTCGCTCGTTTTCACATATATGATATTCCGTGAAATTGAGTCTACCCATGCCAATTAAGTGAGATTTCAAACCTTAAAAACATTTCTTTTGTGTTTTTGACCTACTATTAAGATGGCCTTGACCCACCCAATTCTATTCAAATTGTACAATTACAAATAATGACCTTGTTTAAAATTTCCGAAGCACGGTAAAAATTTTTCTTAGTTGTTAAAAAGGATCTTTACAGCATACGTGGAATTTCTCCATTTTCTGAGCGCCTTTTTACCGACAGGTTTTTCTTAAACTTAGTTCTGCAATAACGGGAAATATTGTGGTATACGGCAAAATGATTATTTCACATAAAGGAGTTTTGTCCTACGGTATTTCTTATTGAACTTTTCTGCTACTAAAAGCCTAATTTTCCTTGAGCCACCTTAAAGAGCAACTTTTGTTCTCAAGAACTTTTCTAAGGCAAAGACACACATTTGAAACAGAAGTTCTTGCAGAGTTTTTGTATTTCTTAAATTATTATTGAATTATTAAATGACTAACCGTTTGAGTAACATCCTAATTGGCAACATTACTAATAATGACCAACGTCCTAAATTTTTGAAACATGCGTCGTTTTGAATCATTATTAAATCAGAACTCTGAGTAGAAAATCTACATAAATGTCTTGTCGGTGTTTTACGACGTGAACCAACCGTTTAATGCGTGAAAAATGCTGAAAATGTGCGGCAGGTGACTTTTAAAGAATGCCACACTTTTGTTAAAATTACTTTTTTCTGCAATACTTGAAAAGTTCAAAGGTTAGCGAAAGACAGCTACGTGCTTTAATACGTTTAAAAACTTTTTAAGACAATGTGTTTTTGAATTTTGAATTTCAAAACGTCTTACAGAAAATAAATAGGATTTCTAGCTACAATTGCTCGCAATTAAAACGTGACATAGATTTAGACACGATGCATTTAAGAACTAACTTTAATTACAATCAACTTTACTACCTGAATTAAACTAATTGGATAATTTTAAGATATGTCCTAGCTTTCATTTAAATTAGAATAATAAGCTTTCTGCTAAAGCCAATTATTAAATTGTTTCAAAAGCTTTGGTTCGTGATCTCATTACAGAAGCTTTCAAATATAAGTATCCTATTCTAGATGACAATTATTATATTATTAACGCTTGTTAAGGTTATATGAGAAAACCTTTGGTGGCTTTAGCACTGCTAACATAATGGTCAGACAAATTACGTTTAAAAATAAAAGCAGCTTTAACATTTTTAGATAATATGTTAAACCTTGAACTTTCATAATTCAACCTGATTTAGTTCTCTTCTTAAAGGTAAAAAAATTACAGCATCGATGACGTGTTCGTAACCCTATCTATAATCTTGTTTTCATTCTTGTCATGACAAACTAGTTTGTAGTACATAACGTATGAGTGATTGATTAATCTTTATCATACAGGATTTTCAGGAAGGAACAGTCTGAAAGCTTAGTCGTAGGATTATGTTAAAATAAACTTTCTTTTATGGAGTATGAAAAATGTACCAACACACAAAGAGAAGTTTGAATGGCAGAGAAATGCTTGCAAGTGAGAACTTTCATCGAGGAACTAGTCGCATTTATTACAAAACTTTTCCTGAAAACTACGTTCTTATCACACGATACCGAGTCTGTGTATGGAATTCTACATTCTATGAAAATATAAAATACGGAGTGTGGGGGGTTATTCCTAGAAATTTCAAATGCGCCTTATCAGCAAGAATTTAAATTGCTTGCCAATGTCTGCCCAAATTACGTAAGAAATTTTCACCACGCTAAGAATTCCTGAGAGGAAAATGTAGTTATGGGGCAGCATTCGACTGATAACAAATCGATATTGGATGATGGTGCCGTTAAACACGTACCTCATTTTCAGTACTTAGAGAACTACGACGCGACCTCTTAATGGCCATTAAGGTACATCCTTTGGTGGAAAACATTCAGACGTTGATCGACAACATAATCTAGTCTTTTACTAAGAATTTGCTTGCACGCCACAAGGATAAGGACGCTACTTTTCCGAGGTTGTGTTCAGAATAATAATGTTTGATAAAAGAAAGCAGCAAACTGAAAGGCATGATTAACCAACAACAATTTTATGTTTTAACAGAAAGAATACTGTTGTGAATTTTTATGTTTGAAAAAGATTACAAAAACTTTTTTTCTTACAGTGGCGTCAAATGTAAATTCTTAAAATATTAAAATTTGTGGCGATGAAACGTTTAGCTTTATAATTATAACGAGATGTATGAAAAGTTCTCCGAATAAACAGAAAGGTAAATCGAAAAGGGGCTGCGAATAATACGGTTAGCTTATAATCGTCGGCACACTTACTAAGCTTCTTGTTTTAGCCAAGCAAAGTTAGTTAGTAAAATTTGAATTTGAATAACCTCTTGTTTATTAGAAATTACTCAAACGCACAACATGGCATTTGAAAGTTTTAATTTGCTAAGTTATAATAAAAAAAAATTCTTTTATTTCGGGGTTTTTAATTACACAACATTCAAGAAATTATAAAATCAGAGAAAAACAATTAAAAGCCACCTTGTCTTTGACTTTACACAATTTTACTTCCGATCTGCTATAATACTTTATCAGTCTTAAATATTGCAATATGTGGTAAAATAATCAGACAGCTTTATATGTCAAAAAATAAGTCTTTATCACTGTTATTCTCAAGACAGTAGGGAAAAGATTGATAGGAATTGATAAAAACTGTTTATTTCGTAATGAGATATGTCTAAGCCTACATCGTAGCAAATTAAGTTTCTTCTGGCGAGTTTCTGGCTAAATAAAGCGCTCTGTGTACATAGAGGGTGAACGGAAACTTAGTAGCAGAAATGAGAATGTGTTCTAGGAACAAAAATAAGCAGAAACATATTTTCGTTAACATAGATTGGCGAACAAGTTTTTAAATAACTATAACCTCTTAAAATGAAAGCAATGAGGCCTAATACCTACAGTATTGTTTATTTCGTCGCCAAAACTCTTATAAAAATTAATTTATATGCGTTGGCATTTTGGTAATACAAACAAAACGTGCTTACCAAGTTGAGGAAGCACGCTTTGTTTGTATTACCAGAATGCCAACGCATTCTGTTCCAATAACAAACACAGTTCCTGATAGGGTAAATATTGTACATGTGCAACCGAAGCGTCTAACCCACGGGGATAAGCCGCTTGACTCTTGAAAAGCCGATTTCTTCAAACGTTAATTTAAAGTGTGTCTGAACCATTGAACTATAATACTGACTGGAAGGAGTACGCAGATGACGATTTGAAACGAAACCCGGTCCGCTATGTTGGAAAGAGTCAGTAGCTGCAAGCTGGGCGGTTATCCTTGTTTTACGCACGTGAAGAAGTGGGTGTAAATAAACGAGTTTGTGTTTTTCAATCATTTATTGTTATAAATAAAAAAGTTTTCCGCTTAAAATGGTTCAATTCAGGTAAGGATTTATACGAATTTTTAATAAAAAGTTGATGTTATGCCAGTTTCTTTAAGGCAAACAAAACTGTTTCAAATAATAAAAGATCATGTAAAGGATAAAATAACAATATTCACCAATTCCTTACCTTTTGTATTTTTTATTTGTAGATTTCCATTAAAACGGCCTGATATACTAAAACTGTGGATACAGGCAGTTCGATTAGAAAACTTCAAGCCAAATACACATACTGTGATATGTAGTAGTCATTTCACCGAAAACAACTATTTGGAATCATCTTTGAATAAGAAACTTTTAAAGAAAGATGCGGTTCCTTCAATTTCTAATTTTCCTACACATTTAAGGGAGAAGTCCGCAGTTCCCAGAAAAATTGTTCGCCACCGTTTACTTTCCCCTGCAGAAGTACAAGTAAGTTACAGATTTTATGTAGGCACCTATTTAATAACTAATACCTATCTCTTTCTGCAACTATTATAGCCATCAACTAGTATTGAAATGGAAATTGTCATATGTATCCATATATTACCATATTTTGTATTAAGTTAATAACAAAAAATAAATAATATATACCTATTCCAAACAATAAGCAATTCGATTTCTTTTTGTCTCCGTTTGAGCGTTATTTGAGTTAATATTATCTGTTATATTTCAGCACCAATGGCGTTTTTAAGTTTTCAAACATGTTCTTTCATTTTAGTACCATCAAAAACTAGTAAAACTTGTATAAAAGTTTGATAGATCGCGATTTATCTTTCTTGTGGGCCGCGCTCGCGATAGGAGTGTATGAGTAAGACAAGGACGCGCGCCCAATCAACAGCAACTACCCTTTTCTATCATCTAGGACCGGCTCTCGCCTTAGCGCGTGCTCCTTCCAGTCGGTAATATAGTTCAATGGTCTGAACACCCAATCTTTAATTTCAACTATAAGATATGCTGTACACAAATATTATATGTAAGTAATAAGAACATTTTTTTGTATTATTTGTACTTCAAACTAAAGTTAATACAGGATAAAACTATGTACTATAAAAGTTACTTTACAATTCACATTAGAAATTCGATCGTCCCGGGCCCAATAACATTATAACAAAAAATTTAAAAAAATTAAAGAAAAAGTTGTATGGTAGATAGTTCTGCATCATTGCATATTATTTTCCGCTATAGTTACAGGTCGTTTACTTTTAAAGGGACAATAGGCTTAATTTTATTTATAAGTTTGAGCTTTACTTCGTTGAACTTCATTTTAATTTATTGTAAATAAAACAATCTTAACTTAACAGGTTTTTTACTTTAGCCTTGATACTTCTACATCATTTATTTTTCAGAACACCACTGGCTAAAGCCTTTCACAGTAACTTCTACAGCAATCTACATTTATTTCTCTTATAGAGGGCTTATACTTTTTAACTGACAATAGGGTTCAGCCATTAAAAAGAAGTTTCGAAACAAATCAAGAGTGGGCTGTAGGCCACGGGTGAATAACTGCCTGTGGTTTATTAAATCTTTTTCACTAAACCTATGCACCACATTACTTTAGATTTTAATACATTCCATTGCTTTGTTATTTTTTTTATTTACTTAAATAAAATAAAAATTATAACAAAAAAGAAAGCAATACTAGAAAAATGATTTTTTAGGAAATGACATTTAAACACCATAAGTACTCTTTAAATTTCATACATCTTTTTACTCGGAACATTAATTTATTCTACAGAATGACATAAGGTACCTATCAATAACACCTCTAATTTCCTATAGCTTAGAAATGATATCTAAGTGGGGAGAAAACATCTACTGCATAAACGGTAGTTTTCGCGGAGTTAATCGTGGGACTTTTCATTTCTTTACAGTAATCTATATGTTAGTTCTGGAATACTAAATCTATATTTTCTCTACCTAGCTAATTTCTTTATAGGTAAATTGCCTGTGCTACGGAAACCACATATTTAGGCGTCTAATAAGGCACATATTTGCTTGTACAGCAGACGGCTACAGTTTTCAATACAGATATGCAAATTTCGGCTTATACTGTTTGTATGTATTATTGGAATATAATCTGCTACTTTCGTTTTAAACACACACTTTGAGGTGAAAGGCGGGCTTCCGGTTGTTTATAGCACATGCTGTACTGGTCAGGATCGGAAATACAATGCCATCCAAAACCTACTTGACGCTATTTTTTCATCGTACGTTAGAAGGTGTAGAAATTTCATTGCAACTGAATAATTAAAAGTGCAGATATCTAGAAATGTGATTTCATTACCGTCAGTTATTATTAATTAAAATAATACAATGTCAGATAAGACTACCCTAACCGAACCCAGCAACCCTATAACCAGTAATAGGGATCAAGGATAGACAATTAATAAACCAAGAATAAATAAAAAGCAGCATATACACATATACGATGTTCATCTATCTATGTGTGTTTTCAAATAGAACCAAAATCAAAATTTTGATTTATTTAAAAATATTGCTTGTTCTAAATACTTATACAAAACAAAAAATTGTATTTAATTTTTTTTTACTTGTAAAGTATAATAAGCGTTTTTCATTAATATCTAGTACACAGTGCGTCTCGTCCTTAACAGCAGAACTTTCTAAAAAAATCAGTTGTTAGGTGACTGAAAACTAAAACATGCGGCGTAAATGCGATTACAAATATTTTCAATATTGTTACGTTTCGTCATTTAGATGAGTATACAATAAACACTAGAAATCATTAAAATGCCGACGTACAACACAAGATATGAATTCATTGACAAGTTAAACGAAATGAAAAAGACACAAAATTTAAAATAACTTTTATTAAGTTAAAAAATTCAGGTATTTCTTTCACAGTTTTAAATTGTTAATATTGTGTGCAATTTTAAATTGTCAAACAGATATTCTTTATTATTACATTAAAAGGGAATTACACTAGTAACGCCCTCTATGATGTGCGGCGAGGAAAAGTTGCAAAGCAACAAACCGGCAAAGTTGCGATCGGAATAGAGAGCGTTACAAGTGTAATTCCCCTTTAATGTTATACTTTCTGGCATATATCTGCTTGTTTGCTTTTGGTTTCAATTATGGTTAGAATTATGTCCACCTGATGAGTTCAAATAAGAACGAAACATGTAGTGGTCTATTCTAGCCATAATTGAAACCAAATCTCTTCTTTCTTAGATATTCTTTATGTTGCAGGACATCAATTGAGTGAATGCAAAATAGGAAATAGTCTTATTTCAAAAATTTATTTGTCTACGTAGTTCCCTTAGTAGTTGCTGCTGTAAAGTCATTGAAAAGGAACAAACATCCTACACCTAATGCCGCTGTGGCGTCGGGGCTTGTTCAGATAATACTACACACTTTTGGTGTGTAGGATAAACACGGCATTCGGCCGTACGTGTTTGTTTATCTTCATATCGGTTTTTGTCGTGGATTTTCTAAATCTTGAAGTGTTTTTTGTTTATATTTGGTAAAACCGATTATATGAATTACTGTTTGAAACCTCTATGGTGCAAATACAGTGTAAAGAAGTGGCATTATGAAGTTAATCTAAGAAAATACAAAATTATAAGTGAACTTTTGAGCACGTTAAAATGATTCAAGTTGTGTTTGCAAGGAATAGTTGGCAACGTGTTTGGTAGAATATTTAATACGACAATTAATATCAATTTATAACAAATGGTTTAGGATCCAAACTAGCGCGGGCAAAGCTTTTAAGATTCCTACACACTACTGCACTTATATGGAAAACGCCCTGATGATATGAGCGTAAAATATGTAACAGAATTATACCCACATTATATATCACCTCGATTAGCAATTAAAATATTGAAAAGGAACATTAACGGCCTGTTCACTGTGTAGTGTTAACAAATAGTTTGCACAGTGACACTAGAAGGGAAATACGTTTTAATTAATATCTGTTTTAAATTTAAAATTAAGCATATCAAACTGTATGTCATCGAGAAGAGAAAAAAATAAGCTGTTTAATGGTGTTGTAATAAAATATGGTTTTCATAAAGAATGCATGTTTGTGTTATATCTCAAAAATAATACAATTCACAATGGTAAAAAAATATTTTTGCTTAATACAGCTTTAACAGATTTAGAATATTTGAATTTATTGTAAATAAAAGAATTCTTAACTTTAACAGGTTTTTCTATATCTGCGTTCAGATGTCTTGATTTCTCATTCCAAAACGTCCAATAATAGTGAATTTAAGACACCAATTTGTTCATTCATTAAAGGTACAGATTTTAAATGTTTATGAATTTCAAATGCTTCGAGTATTACTAACTTACGTTTATCATCACAAAAGTGTAAACATTTTATAGTGTTATTAGATGCTATTGAATAATTGTGTTCTAAGAAGTGTGTAGCGTAATTGTATTTATGTAAGTGTTTATTTTTGTAGCAAGGTGTTCCTTGTACCTAATAAAAAAATTTCTAATTGTTTGTCCTGTATAAGCCGAATTACACTGAGAGCATTTAATTTGTACATGCCTGATTTTAGTAAATTGTCTGTTTTTTCTTTAGCATCAAACAAAGTGCTTAAGAGGTTTTTTGTTGTTTTAAAATTTATTTTACATTTATTTGTTTTGCTTATAACTTTGGCAATTTTTTCTGATTTATTTCCAAAATATGGAATCGGCGCGTATTTTATTTGATTTGATGAAGTACTTGAATAAATTTTCTGAATAGCTGATTTATAATTTTGTTTCTTTTTAATAAGTGTATCAAGTTGAGTATTATAACCATTATTGTATGCAATTTGTTAAATAATCGAAGTTTCTCTATTTTAACTAATTTTACCTAAAGGAACCGTTAAAGCGCTATGTATCATGGACCTGTATGCTGCTAATTTATGTGTTACATGATGACAAGAATTGTGTGGTACTGTAATGTACACTCACCGGCACGAAAAACGGGCCACCTTAGTTTTTTTTACAAAAACGGAAAATTTTAGATTTTTAGAAATAAATACTTAAACTATTGTCTAAAAACAAACAAAACAATTTGTTTTAATTAATTTTAAAGATTATTAACTGTTTATTTAAAGAAAAAAAACTGCTTTCAAGACAAAATGAAAAAAGTCAACAACAGCAACATTTTGGTTTTGCAGCAAAAAGGCGTTTAAACAATAAAAACACAAACAATTCTTATGCCAACAATCAGGAAAAGTTTTTCAATAGCGTGTATTGCCTCCACGTGCATTAACAATTTCTCGCATTCGTCGGGGCATCCCTAAAATTAAGTGTGTAATGTCTTCCTGAAAAATAAGTTCCCATTCCTCTCAAAGTGCTTGCTGCAACTCATTCAAAGTCAAAGGAGCAGGAACATGACTTCGAATTCTTTGAATAAGCATGTCCCAAACATGTTCAATGGGATTGGCATCTGGACTTACTGCTGGCCAGTCCATAACGGGGATGTTAACTTCGTCCAAATATTGTTGAGTGACTCTTGCGGTGTGAGGTCTTGCATTATCATGCATCAAGAGAAAATTATCTCCAACAAAAGGAGCATATGGAACAACAAAATCTTGAAGAATCTCATTAACATACCGGACAGCTGTCAGGGAGCCTCCTGGAACGATGTACAACTCTGTATGTGCCGTTAAAGAAATTCCAGCCCAAACCATAACTGAACCTCCTTGGTAGCTGACTCTAGGGCTAAAGGTACATTCAGCAAATCGCTCTCCTGGTCTTCGCCATACTCTTTCACGGCCATCGGGAGATTGCAGAGAAAACCTGGACTCGTCTGTGAATAAAACTTGCCTCAATTCGTTTTCTCCGCAGTTTATGTGATTCCTGGCAAATTGAAGTCG